>OX463858.1:2321193-3521193 GCA_949825065.1 Odontocerum albicorne
ATATATATATATATATATATATATATATATATATATTAGGTGTACAAATAAGTTTCCGCCGTTTTTTATAAAAAAATGGGCATTTATTGTGAAAGAACGGAACCTCATGTTTTATTCGAAGTAGTACCCATCGCTTGCCACTACTTTTCCCCATCTTTCTGTCAGCATACGAATACCGCGTCAGTCATCATCATCATCTTTTGAGGCTATCCACGAATCGACTCAATTTTTGGTATCTTCATATGATGTGAAGTGCTGCTCAGACAGGCCATTCGTCATCGATCAAAACAAGTGGTAATCAGAAGGAGCAATGTCTGGTGAATACAGCGGGTGGGGTAAAACTTCTCAATTGAGTGTTTCCAAATAGGTTTTGACCGGTGCCGCAACATGTGGACTAGCATTATCATGCAGGAGAATAATTTTGTCGTGTCTGGCGTAGTAGTGGGCGCGCTTTTCCTCGAGTGCTCGACTCAATCTCATCAATTATGTTCGGTAGACAGCCCTAGCAATGGTTTCATTCGGTTTGAGCAACTCATAATACACGACACCAAGCTGATCCCACCAAATACACAACAAGAGTTTTTTTCCATGAATATTTGGCTTAGCCGTAGATGTTGAAGCATTACCAGGGGATCCCCAATATTTCTTCCTTTTTGGATTATCATAATGGATGCATTTTTCATCACCAGTGACTATATGGTGCAGAAAACCCTTTCGTTTATGCCTGGCAAGCAGCATTTCACATGTGGAAAATTGGCATTCAAAGTTTCTCCGTGTCAGTTCATATGAATCCCAATTTCTTTGTTTTTGAATCATTTCCAATGATTTTAACCCATGTGAAATTGCTTGTTGAGTCACTCCTAATGTAAGTGCAAGTTCTTCTTGCATTTGGCACGAATCTTGATCCAATAATACTTCCAATTCCGCGTCTTCGTACACTTTCGGCCTTCCGCTACGTTCTTTGTCTTCGATGTCAAATTCACCGTTCTTAAACTTTTGAAACCACTCACGACAACTTCTCTCACTTAAGGCAGCCTCACCATATGCTTCTACAAGCAATCGATGCGCCTCAGCTGCAGATTTCTTCAAATTGAAGAAGTAAATCAAAAGTTCCCGCAAATGACGCTTATTCGGCTCAAAACTTGACATTTTCGAACACAAAAAAAATATGTTATACTGATAAAAATTCACTAATATTTCAAGGTCATGTTGTTGACAGATGTCCAACCTTACGATAATGACATTTTACATCTGACAATTTTAACCATAACTTACTGGTGGCGCCAACTTTTGTCAAACGGCGGTGACTTATTTGTACACCCAATATAATATATATATATATATATATATATATATATATATATATATATATATATATATATATATATATATATATATATATATATATATATATATATATATATATATATATATATATATATATATATATATACATATATATATATATATATATATATATATATATATATATATATATATATATATATATATATATATATATATATATATATATATATATATATATACATATATATATATATATATATATATATATATATATATATATATATATATATATATATATATATATATATATATATATATATATATAAACTCTATTTTCCAAAAAGATTACACCGTAGCACCTAAAATACTACTTAAGTACATTTGGTTATTAGTTACAAAATACAGTTTTGTCCTCATACAAAAGGTCGGAAGCCCGTTTAATGATAAAGTACCCCCCCCCCTCCCTTCACTCCAGCTACCACCAGGGTACGATCAGCCCAAGCGACGGACCGGACTGAATCATGATTTACTTAAGGATAAAGTAGATGTGTCGATAGGAGAAAGAAACTCATATCAAAATTAAAATGAACCCAGTTTATTTTAAAAATTTTAATGTTTATTTATTAATAAATGCTACAATTTAACTTACAACAATAATAATTGTAAAAACAGTCGTGAGTTCTCCTCACATCACGAAAAGACAAAAAAATAAAAATTTCGAACATACAACAGAAAAATAATTGTTAAGAAACAATGTATATAAGCTAACAAAACTATAATAAGTCACATACTATAATTGCTAAGAAACAACGTAACATACATAAGCTTATAAAACTATAATAAGTCACATTACTATAATTGCTAAGAAACAACGTAACATACATAAGCTTATAAAACTATAATAAATCACATACTATAATTGCTAAGAAACAACGGAACATACATAAGCTTATAAAATTATAATAAGTCACATACTGTAATTGCTAAGAAACAACGTAACATACAAAAGCTTATAAAACTATAATAAGTCACATACTATAATTGCTAAGAAACAACGTATCATACATAAGCTTATAATACTATAATAAGTCTCATACTATAATTGCTAAGAAACAACGTAACATACATAAGCTTATAAAATTATAATAAGTCACATACTGTAATTGCTAAGAAACAACGTAACATACATAAGCTTATAAAACTATAATTGCTAAGAAACAACTTGACTAACAAATTGTTTATTTCTCCGTATCGACGATTTGACCCGGATGTTCTTGATTAACATATAGTTTATTCCTCCGTATCGACGATTTGACCCGGATGTTCTTGATTAACATATTGTTTATTCCTCCCTATCGACGATTTGACCGGGATGTTCTTGATTAACATATTGTTTATTCCTCCGGATCGACAATTTGAACGAGATGTTATTGATTTAAATAAATAAATAAATACAGGTTTATTGATAGCAACATAGTATGTACATAATACATTTAGACACATTTCAAGAACACATTTAAAAGAGAATACATTAAAAACAGATGTATTTTTTACTGAAGTAATCTACAATATACGAGAAAACATTCACTAAAGACTTGTATAAAAATTAAGAACTTAAGAACTAATCTAATTTGTATATTATAACTTATTTTAATTTCCGTCAAGTTATTATTTATCTCTAATAATCTTTATATTTAATTTCTTAATAATAGTTAACACCTACATACTTATTTATAACCATATTACAATTTTTACAACTAATTATTTTTATGGTGGCAGAACGCTTTGAGGCGCAGTTTTCTAGATTTATAATGATATGAGATACTCTTTAACGTGTCAGAATAATTCTTCAATAAAGAAAAAAGTACCTTAAAAAATTACCTTTTCGACTCTTTATGACTATAGTATATATCGTCATCTGTGTTGTAATATCGTCATCTGTGTTGTAATATCAAAGTAGATTTTAGTTATTGATCAAAGGTTTCGAATTTGACTTTAAGAAGCTCCGTATAAGAATATGTAACAATAAATTACTTTGTTTTTTCACTCTTCTTCTTCCTCTTTTTTTAGGCCTGTTGGCCTGTTATGGTCCTGCATCATCGTTTCCCTCTTGTGACGTCGACTGCCAGCTGTCTTTCCATCTTTTAGGAGGTCGTCCTGAAGGTCTGCTCGCTTGGGGGATACTGTCCCTGGCCATTCTTACGACTCTCGGTTCCACCATTCTGGATACATGTTCGTTTCAGAACCTTCTTTTCTTTCGTCCACATGAGATAATATTTTCAACTTCGCACATCCTTCGGATTTCTGTGTTTCGTACTCTATCACGAAGGATTTTGCCAGCGATACTCCTGAGTACCTTCATTTCGCTGGTTCGAAGGAGGTTTTTGGTTCTGACACTGTCGGCTCTGCACTCTATGCTGTATGTCATTATGGGGCGGAGACAGGTCTTGTATATCTTCACCTTGCTTTGGGTGTTCATAGACTTGTTTCACTCTAATTACATTAATCCCCGCTACACCTATTTCTACCTCCTATCCCGAGGCTCTCTTCAGGGAAACGTTCCAGCTTTAGTATAAGAGGAGTGCTTTTATTATGCTGGTTTCATGTTACTGTGGATCACCCACATTAGAAGTGTGTGGTATATTTACGAAAAGTTTTCAATATAAATAAATATTTATACATATATCTCTTAGAATTCGGCAATATTAATGCAGAGGAAAAATGTTTAAGTGGTGTGCAATATTTTTCTATATTTATGGTAGTTATATATTTCTAACTAATTATAATCATTTCATTTAGAATTTCTTCTATTTTCTCTTATGAAACTCAATGAGATTGTTTTGGCATGTAGAACAAATGACGGAAGAAAGACTTACAAACCAAATATATAGTGTAAATTCAAGGCGCTGTAGAGGAAGACCAAGAAAAGTATGGTTATATCAAGTTAATTAAAGAGGCAAATGTAAAAAGTTAGAGAAATCGTAGGGTCTGTATACAAAAGGTTTATTTATTTTATTTATTTATTTATTATTACACATGACAAGAAATATACATAATTTGCGAAAAAACAACAGGTAATTTAATTTAGACATACATTATTCTAATGGATCTGGGTTTGTCGCCTTTTATTTGTCGTATCCCCAGTAAACTAGGCTTTTGCCTGTATCTCACTGAGGATATTTAGCATGAAAAAATAAATCGATACTTCTTTCAGATTTTTGATTACACAAAAACAAAACCCCGTTGCACGTTCTCATCAACCTGACAAACAGTGACACTCAATTACAACTGGAAACATCATGCGGAATCAAACTCTTCACACATCATCACTCCAGAAAGACCAAACCTGTTCATCCCATAATATACCGCACACAATCATAAGAATAAAAACAAAAACAAAAATAAAAACAAAAATGAACCCAAAATGAAACAAAAATAAAACCAAAAATGTTCATCACATAATATACCGCACACAATCATAAGAATAAAAATTAACACAAAAATATACAGAAACACAAATACAAAATTACAAGAAGAAACCCACACTCACGAGCCCACACAAATCTTTTCCACACGTCATTCATCCTGAAAGCCCAAGTACTCAAAATCCTGTCGCAATAACAACCACGCTCCGATCGACTGTCTAAATGGTTTTCCTTCCTTTATCTTTATTGTATTCGGCATGCCATTGTAGTCAAATAAGCATATTGCCTTTATGAATGTAAAGAACGCAAAACACGTGTGTCGCGATAAGAAAATCTGGCGCTCTTTCCTTTCTGCTTATCCTGACAAGGAAACTGCGTGATGTATAATTTTGTTGATTTCTTGATGGATTGTTATTAAATTTTTGTGTAAATGTTGTTATATTTTGTTAGAAGTGCAAAGATCTATTGCCGAGAAACTGTTGAACAGTTTTGCAAATTATTTGTTTTAGAACGTGTAGGGAAAAGGGAAAACATTGAGTCAATATTCCAAAAGCAAGTAAGCTGGTTGAAAAGTTAGGAAATATTCAGAAATACGGTACAAGTTAAAACAAACAGTTAAACAGAATAAGTCAAATGTTTATAGCTCAGTTAATGAATGGTTATTTATTATATAAGATTGTCAAAGTTATATTCGAGGATCCTTTAACATTGTTTTAAGGTTCCCTTTAGTGGCATTAACCTTCTGAAACATCCTAGGAGGCTTATTCTATGATACGGAAATATGACCGCTTTGATAACAAAGTATGTTTTTTTGCAGTTCACCCTTAGTTAACATTTGCACACTTGCATTTTTTTTTGTATAACACGAACTCTTATAATAGACCCTCTATTTTTTTTATTCTGATGATTTATATACTCGTATAAGGAATATTGACACGAACCAACCACGAGAACAAGCTGGATTCAGGAAGGGTTTCAGTACCATGGATCATATTCAGGTGCTGCGGGAAATAATAGAACGATGTGAGGAATACAAACTCTCTCTGTACCTAGCCTTTGTGGACTACGAAAAGGCATTTGACTCAGTCAAAAAAGCTACAATACTAGAAGCTCTAAAGACACAAGGTATTGATAGAGCATACATTCAGTTGTTCAATAACATCTATAGGATGCAACAGCAAAAATACATCTCCACAAATCCTCGGAAACCTTCCGAATCGGTAAGGGAGTTCGTCAAGGAAACACTATTTCCCCAAAATTATTCACAGCTACACTTGAATACATATTTAAAAAAACTAGAATGGGAAAATAAAGGGCTGGCGATTGATGGAAAATACCTGAGTCATTTGAGATTTGCAGACGATATCGTTATATTCTCACAAAACCCGAATGATCTTCAGCACCAACTGCAAGAATTGGCAGAGGTCAGCAAAGGAGTTGGTTTAAAAATGAATATTTCAAAAACCAAATATATGATGAACAGCTTTGCTACCCCAAAACCAATAAACGTAGATCGAAAGCCGCTAGAACTTGTCCAGGAATATGTGTATCTGGGCCAACTTATTTCCTTTGTAGGTGGCATATCGGAGGAAATAGCACGAAGGACAAAACTGGCGTGGAGCTCATTTGGACGTTTGAACAACATCTTCAAAAGTAATCTCCTAATATACTTGAAGCGAAGGGTCTACAACCAGTGCATTCTTCCAGTACTTACATATGGCTGCGAGACATGGACGCTCACAGTAAAGAACACACAAAAGCTCCAGACCGCACAAAGGGGCATGGAGAGATGCATGTTGGGATATACTAAAAGAGACCGTAAACGAAACACCTGGATTCGCAATATAACAAAGGTAGAAGACGTTATAAAGGTGTGCAAAAGAATGAAGTGGCAATGGGCAGGACACGTAGCCAGAATGTCAGACTCCCGATGGAGACCCGAAATAATCCAATGGTACCCAAGAGGCGTAGAGAGGCCCAGAAGAAGACCGAAGGTACGCTGGATAGATGAAATCAGGAAGCATGGCAGCATCACATGGCATCAACGAGCAAAGGACCGAACTATTTGAAGTCAACTTGGGGAGACCTTCATCCAGCAGTGGATCGACCCCGGTTGACAATGATGATGATGATGATGATAAGAAATAAATACATAATTTGAGTAAAAACAAAACGGACAAAAAAAAACAATGTTATTTCAAGTCGACACTCTCTATTTTTGTGGATTAGGGTGTTTTGCCTGTCATTTGTCGTGACTTTAATAAACTCAGCCTTTGCCTGTATTTAACAGGGGATGTATCAACTCAACAAAATAGGTTGATGCTCTTTACCAAGTATGTTATTGTATAAAAGGTTCTACAAATGTTTCTTATTAACTCGATAAGTTGTTAGACCTATTTACGAGAAGAAGCTACTAGAATCATCCCTTAGCGTGTTGCATCAATTCAAAGAAAAGAATAACAACCTCTTTTCAAATACCTCCATACTATGACACTTCGTTGATTCTTTTTTTTTCTTATTGACAAGTGAAGCGAAGTTATCTGTATTCCCACTTAAATCCACATTTGTCAAAACTTATGATATATTTATTTATTTATTTAACACTTTTATTGCAAATACAATCTGGCGGGCTCATTGCCATGCGGTAATCTCTTCCAACCAACCAGACAAAAGTAAATGAAGCAAGTTACGTGGTCGCATAAATCATTCAAATTACTATCTATCCCCACGAAATCCATAAACATATACGTGAGCACATGCCCACGAACCCCACAAAGACGGACAATCACCCGAACATTCTTTTTTATATAAAGTGAGATATCATCAATCAAAAGGAAAGGAAGGGGTGGTGGAGAGGAAAGGAAAAGAAAAATCAGGAATGAAACACGTTATTTCATTGACTAGAAATTAAGAGTTTTTTCAGTCGCTTCTTAAAGCATGCCAAGGACGGAGCGAGTCTTATATTAGTTTGTAACTGATTCCAGAGTCTCACTGCATTGACAGTAAAGGACGTGAAAAAAAAATACACACACATAAACAATATTGCATGCAAATTAGTAGAACTGCATTTTCCAAGCAACAAACATACTCAAGAATTGCAAATTCGCGTTTCAAACTTTGATTACGAAAAAAAATGCAATTGAACGGTCAGTCGTTAGAGTAAACTCTGAATTTTTGACATTTCTTTCAATAAAAGTTTTAATGATACACATAATATGTAAAAAGTTAACTATTAATTTAGTTATTTATTAAGTTAACAATGTTTACCTGAAAACTAAATAAGCACGATCCCTTATTCTACTTTTCTTTAATATATTTTTAACTTTCCAATTCTTCAAACGTCTGTATTTTTTTTTCAGAAATAAGTCCTGTTAACACCAAAGTTACGCTTAGTTTAATCGGCTTCTTTTTTTCTGTTAACTTTTAAAAAAAACTTTTAACTTAATAAGTTTGCCCACTTCCAAAACAACGAGTTCAATCAACCCCGACTTTTAGCTAGTTAAATAATTAGTAGGTTACTTTATTCTTTTTTTTCGAAGTAAAGTTAATTTTCCAAAAAATGACAATTTTGAATTTAACTCAATTTGAAGAATAACTCGGCATCAAAGTTTTCTTCATATCTTGCATGGTCAAAGCTGTTGATAATTTTCAACGTTGTAATAAGGTATTTTTGACAGTTTTGGACTTTTTCGATATTTTTTTATATATTCGATTTGTATGAGTGTTTATATCTTCAAGTTTTGAACTACTTTTCAATATATTTAATATATTTTTTATCCAGTTAGTATTTTATCTAGAATTTTAGAAGTTTTTTTCAGATGTTTTGAAATATTTTCATATTTTTGGATTTGACATACGAGTATATACTATATGTATACTATTATATATATCCTTTCAAGAATTCGTCATGTTAATTGTTTTATTTAATTCCAAGGAAAGAGTGCCGTCGATGCCCTTATTCATCGGTGGTTGCCTGGTTGAGTGGCAGGACGTGATTAAATACCTCGGCCTGCACCTCGACCGGCGACTGACGTAAAAAACCCATCTAAATACCATCAGACAGAAGGGTCACAAGGGCATAAGGGCTATCAGTTCGATATTTCATCGACGCAGCTTCCTTTCACCTAAAAATAAGCTCCTTCTCTATAAAACCCTTATTCGTCCTATCTTGACATATGCTGCACCCGTTTGGGGTAGTGTGAGCAACACGCATCACCTGAAACTCCAGAGAGTGCAGAACAAAGAATTCAAGATATCTTTTAACCCCCATCCCAGAACAAACCTTACCCGATTTCACACCGAACAGCGAGAAGAAATCCTACAACACCACATCCTCTCTTGGACAGTGAAGTTCTATAAAAGTCAACAAAATCACAGCAATTCCTTAGTCGCTGCCCTGCCGACCGACCTACCCTTCCGTTATAAGCACAGGCTCCCGAAGCATTATCTGTTGCCTGACTAGTCCACCTACAGTATTAGCTGGGACGACCAAGGTCTGAGTGAATGTGATGGAATACAAGTAGCCTGAACGAGTGGACTTGTTCTTGCTAAATAATTAGTTGTAATAATTGTTATCTAGTTATAAGTAGTATGTAGATGTTAATTATTTCTAAGAAATCATATATTAAGATTGTAAAAAATAAAAATAAAATGACATGTAGCAAAATAAGATTAAGTAAGTTCATAAATGATAATATATAAATAAGATTAGTTAAGTAATAAATGTGTATATACGAGTATGTATAGCCTTGACAAATATTTGTACAATATATTACTTTGTTTAATAATTAAAAAAAAATTGAATTAAAGGTAAAAAAAATTGATGCATAGAAAATATACCATATAATACCAAAATAAAAAGTTACACAAAACATATCTACCCTTAACAACTGCCCTTCGATCCGCGGAGTGCAGAGATGGGTAGAGATGAGTCGTTGGAGGCTATCCGTTACTCAGTCATGAGCTACACGAGAAGTTGGATCAAAATGTATGATTTTATATGAACACTACAAAACAAATGTATTACTATCAAATATTAGAAGAGCTATAAATGTTTCTTAGTAGTTCGAGTCTCCTAGATAAGTTTTCTGCGGTTTTCTTACCAAATATGTTTTTTTTTTAACACATAAAGATGCGGAGAAGTACCTAATCTAGTGGCAGCAGCCACTACCTTCTCATCTTTACAATCGACTAATATGAGATTTAATTTTTTTATATGCAAAGATTTGATTCTTATTTACGAGTATGTTTCCCTGATGATCTTTGTGTTCCCCTGATGTTATAACAATATCTTAACTGGAAACATCAGTATTTTATCAAACAAACTACAGTGAGTTTTTTTCAGGGCTGTGGAGTCGGATGAAAATTTACCGACTCCGACTCGGACTCCGGCTCCGGCTTTATTTTATACTCCGACTCCAACTCCGACTCCGACTCCAACTCTTGACTCTGACTTGAATTTTTATTTTATTTTATAATTTACTGCGTCTACCTAATTTATATTTGTTTTCATACGTTAACTAAATCTTATTTATATTGTTTATTATTTTTTTTATTCAATATTGAATAGAACACAAGATAAGATTGTTGAAAGTAAATATACTTTATATAAATCTTATTTCCTATTCGTGGTCTAAATGGAATTAGATCTCAAAACAAGAATTGCTTCTATAGTCAGGATTTATGGAAGCTCTTAAATCTGATTTAATAATTTTAAGCGCGGAAAATAACCGCTCTACCGAAACTTAAACGGAGTCGGAGTCGGTCGATTTTTTCCGACTCCGACTCCGCCTAAAATGTTCCGACTCCACGACTCCGGCTCCGACTCCGACTCCAACTCCACAGCCCTGGTTTTTTTAGTAAATTTGTATTTTTAATATTTCTATAATAGTGGGTTCGAGTCTCGATTTGGAGCGCCTTTGAAGAGAGTTTTTATTTTTTAAACGGCGCTATAAAATTGACAATTTATATTATTGTACGGTTTAAGGTTTTCCTGTATTTGAGTTTCTGGGTATTTACAAGATCGTCTGGAGCACTTCGGGTTTCGTGAAAGCATCATTTCTTTCATCACAAATCAGATCGGACTTATCCCTTGAATAATTTAACGATGCAGATTTATTTCGCAGCCCCGGGAGGCCCGGGAAGACCGTGACGACCTGGAGCAGGGGCGCCAGGGGTGGTTCACCACCCGACCGTCTGGTCGCCCCGGCAATATTTCTCCGACCAGCTGCTGTCTCTACATACATTATCCCAAATATTTTCATAATTTATCTTTCAAAGGGAAATATTTTTTTTTATCTAAACCTCTTTTGGTCTAAGGCGATGGATCGAGAGACCCCTCCTTCTCAGTATTGGATTATTCTTAATGCCTTAAAACAACTTTCGGGGATTTAGGCTATATTTTTGATAGACCTCTAAAAACGGTCCTTTTTTAAGAATTGAACTTACTGATGATGATGTATGGCCATCCATTGTAAGTCAAGTATGATTATCAGCCACCCTGCGGATGGAATAGAACTGTGCGTGTTTATTTTGTACAAGCTGTTACGCTTCAGCAATCATATAGTCTAAACAGATGAAACCAAAAGATCAGATAGGAAAGTGATGTTTAATCTGATGCAACCAAAGGCAAAGTTTTTGACGTTATGTAATTTTAACTAGCTTAATAGCACTACGATTATAAGAATTTAGGATGAGCAACATACGGAAAAATATAAATTCTGGAGTATTTATTTTATTTATTTATTTAACACTTTTATTGGAAATACAATCTGGCGAGCTTATTGCCAGGCGGCAATCTCTTCCAACCAACCTGATAAAATTAAATGAAGCAAGTTACGTGGTCGCATAAATCATTCAAATGACTATCCATCCCCACGAAATCCATAAACATATACGTTAGCACATGCCCACGAATCCCACAAAAACGGACAATCACCCGAACATTATTTTTCATATAAAGTGAGATATCATCAATCAAAAGGAAAGGAAGGGATGGTGGAGAGGAAAGGAAAAGAAAAATCAGGAATGAAACACGTTATTTTACTGACTAGAAATTAAGAGTTTTTTTCAGTCGCTTCTTAAAGTATGCCAAGGACGGAGCGAGTCTTATATTGGTTTGTAACTGATTCCAGAGTCTCACTGCATGGACAGTAAAGGACGACGTAAAGAAAGAGGAGCGGTGAACTGGCGTAATATGGTCTGAGAGTAAAACAAGCCTGGAAGTAAATTCCCTAGGAATCGAACCTTGGGCAACCGCTTGCTTAGCGTATATGCTTATCGTTAGACCACGGTTTCCAACGCTGTCTTAAAGTCTCATGTACACAGATATCAATGCCACTTTCTGAATATGCTAACTTTTACCACACAGGACCGGTCTCGCTCCTGATCCATCTTGGTGTTCAACTCAACGGTGGTTGAAATTTTTCATTCTTTTTTTTTAACCTGGCGAGTCGATTGCCATGTGGCAATCTCTTCCAACCAACCAGAAAGGTGTTTTTATAGGCCTTAAGTGTTAACTAGACTGGAATCCTATTTAAAAAATCTGGGTTCCAGCAGGGAACGAACCCGCAACCTCCGGATATATAGAAAGATTCACCTTCGGTTATACCACTGATAGTCGGTCGTTAGGACATCTTCAGGTGTGCATCAACCGTAATCTAACGATAAGCATTCCTGCCAAGCAAGCAGTTATCACAGGTTTGATTCCTGTCAGATCCACATTCAGACTGATTTCACACTTAGATAATTTAAAAATTAAATTCATGTTTTTAAAATGACGTAAAAAACACACAAGCAATTAGAGTAAAAAATTATTGAAGACTACGCTGAACTATTATATTTCATGATAATAGAGGGTCTTTCAAATTGCGCGGTTTTTTTAATTCTTGGATAAAACACAGATGGCGTCACGAACTTGCCTGGGTCTTATGACATTTGAGAAGTTAATGTATGACATTTATAAAAAATGGAGTCGTATACAATACAACGACGCGTTCAAATTGTTGAATTATTTTATGTATTGTTATCTTCGGAAACGGTTATGTTAATTGCCCACCGAGATAATGTGATCTGACACCGTTGGTCTATTTTCTCTGGAGTTACTTGAAAAGCCAGATCTATAAGAATGACCTCCAATCAATTCCTGAGGTGAAGGACGAAATTATTCGCGTTATTGATGAGCTAGAACCGAAATTATGACAAAATGTCATCGAAATTTTTGACAAAAGAGTGGACATCTGTGGAGCTGCAAGAGATGGAAATTTGACGGATATTGTTTTTTTTGTGTTTAAATGTCGTACATTATACTTCAATCACCATTAAAAAGTTTTTATTGAAATCAAAGCAAATTGTGTTTTATACAAGAATTAAAAAAACCGCTCAATGTGAAAGACCCTTTCAATATGCCCTTCGTCATCTTACCTTAACACATCAGCCTTAAGTTTACATTCATCCCTATTCACTGAATTACTGTTATACATTGTCACCCCATGTATTCTACTCAATGCAGCATATTTTCCGCTCCTGTCAGTCATCCATATCCACATTTCACTTCCACACATCAAAATAATATTATGGAATATCATCTTAACAGATTTTGATACTGTATCTTTCGAGTATATATTATACGTTTCAGTGGCCTATTGATTTTATTTCGTATCGCTACACGCCGTTCGATATCCCTCTTAACTCTTCCACCATCTGAAAACATACTACCCAAGTAACAGAATTCTTCGACTTGCTGCAATCTTTCATTACTCACCCATATATCGCATTTACTTTTCCTTTCACATTTTTCTATCACCAATACTTTGAATTTTTCAACATTCATTCTCCGATCTTTCTCTTTGTATCTTTCATATAATTTGATTATAAGACTCTGTAATTCATTTGGTCCTGAACCCAATTATATCACATTTAAACTTTTCCTTCCTGTGTTAAAAAAATCCGCAAATTGTGTTTTATACAAGAATTTAAAAAAAACTATAAAAAAAACGCTCAATTTGAAAGGCTCTATATATTCAACACGTTTGGAATAAAATTAACAACAAAAATGTGTGTTCTAATGATACGAGTATATGTACTCGTATATAAAAAAAACGAGACTATTATCTATACAACATATAACTGTTTTTTAAATTCAAGACGTGTGTTAATTATTATTGTAAGTTAATAAGATATTCCATCCTTTAAAGAGGGTAATTTGAATTAATAACAATTCTAAGGAAATAAAGCTGTATAAGAATATTTAAGAACAACTGTAGTTCTAAATATTTAAAAAGTTCAGGACATTTTTTTCAAAAAACTGATATTCAGTGATTTATAATTCCAAAAAGCCTGTTTTCAGTTATCTCTGAAAACAACTGAAAATCTCAAACCTCTTTTTAACTTGTATCTAAAGTTCAAGATATGAGACCAACTTATATTTTCTTCTGAACTTTCTTTAGTTTTTTCATCGAATGACGCCATGATATTCTTGAGAAGAGAATATGTAATAGTAAAAGAAAGCAAAGTAATAATTGGATTTCTGAAAGAAATATATATTATAATGTAATATAAACAATTTTAAAACTTTTGTTATGTTTCGGAAATACCTCGGTCTAGAGAAGGACTTAATTAAGTTGAAGAGTGAAGGCGTACGCCGGAGCTCGCCAAACTTTTATAATGCAGATCAAATTGGGTGGTGCTTAAGGGAGGCCGGAGTTTCTCTCGATTGCAACCCTTAACTGCTTGAAACTTACCATAAACACAAAACCAATTCTTTTCAAACTTTAATTCCGATTTCAATTCAAAGAATCCATATATTGTAAATTGATAAATAATTAACATCGTTGCCAAGATTATAGTCCACAATAGTATTTTATAAGCAACTTTGATGTATCGGAATGATACGTGGACTTGTAAAAAAATACTGAAAAGAGCTGAATAAATGTTGTAGAAGAATACATGGAGTGACAATGAATACATGCTGTAGAATAATACATGGAGTGACAATGAATAAATGCTGTAGAAGAATACATGGAGTGCCAATGAATAAATGCTGTAGAAGAATACATGGAGTGACAATGAATAAATGTTGTAGAAGAATACATGGAGTGACAATGAATAAATGCTGTAGAAGAATACATGGAGTGACAATGAATAAATGCTGTAGGAGAATACATGGAGTGACAATGAATAAATGCTGTAAAAGAATACATGGAGTGACAATTTATGGCAGAATACGAAATGAAAGGATTAGGGATGAATGTGAGTTTTAAGCTGATGTGATGAGAAAGGTGAAAATCAACACTCTGATATGGTAAAGGCACGTTGAACGAATGAATGAAGAAAGTTACACAAAACAAATGTGCAGTGTAAATATAAGTGAAAACCATGGTAGAGGAAGACCAAGGAAAGTATTGCTGGGTCAAGTTAATGATATTTTGAAAGAAGGGAATGTAAGAAGCAAGAGAAATTGTAGAAGCTGTATGAGAACATATATGTCTACTCAAACTGGATAGTATCAAAATCTACATATATCATATAGTTTACAACAGTATATTAGTATCAATTTTTATGCATGAGAGTGATATCTGAATCTGGAAAAGACCAAAAAGAGCGTTTAGAAAGAGAATTAAGAAGAATACATGAAATGATAATGTATGGCAGAATACAGAATGAAGGAATTAGGGAAGAATTTAAACTTTGATATATTAAGTGCAGTGTGAAATGGTTAGGGAATAAGTGTGAAAGGAAAAGTGAATGTAATTTATGGATGAACAATGATAGATTGGAGCAAGCTGAGGAATTCTGATATTTGGATAGTATTTTCTCATATTATGTAAATGTTAAAAGTGATATAGAATGCCGTATAGCGATAGGAAACAAACTCAATGTAGCCCTCAAACATATATACGAGTACTTTAACTAGGCAGTGTCAAAATCTGCTAAGATGATAGTCCACAACTAAAAAAAGTCGAATGAATGCTTTAGAAATTAGAAGAAAACAAGGTGATGTTATGTGACAATACGGAATGAAGGGATTTTGAATTAATGTGAACTTAAAGCTAATGTGTCGAGTAAGATGAATAAGAACACTCTGATATAGTTTGGGCAAGTGGAATAAATTAATTGAGAAAGACTTACAAAATAAACATTGTAAATATGAGTGAAAGGCGTGGTACAGAAAGACCAAAGAAAGTATTGCTGGATCGAGTGAATGGTATTTCAAAAGGACATAAAGACTAAAGACCAAAGAAAGTAATGCTGGATCGAGTGAATGGTATTTTAAAAGGACATAAAGACTACAGACAAATGAAAGTATTCATGGATCGAGTTATAAGAAGTAAGAGAAATCTTAGGAGTTGTATGAAAAGTGGTTTGGATATAGAAAAGAAGAAGAAGTCTGGCGCTCTCTCCTCGTTGTCTACAGGGAGATGGTGTAATGGAACGTGTATGTTTAACATCGTTTCAGCATTCATCAGTATACTTCAGGGCATAGGAATTATCTCGTCTTCTCTATTATTTCCAGTATTGTACGTTCTTCATCTACGGACTTCCAACAAACCACATCATTCATCCATCTGAGTCGAGGATATTATGGTGTTTTGTGTTTCCGCTTTGGACTTGTGGAACGAGTGAATGAATGAAAAACTTAATATATGAAATACACTCTGCAAATATGGCTGGAATTGTGGTAAATGAAGACCAAGGAAAATATGGTTGGATAAAGGAGATGTAAGAGATTGGATAAAGGAGATGTAAGAGATCATCAAGACCTATGTATGGAGTATCTTGATGTACGGCTGCGAGACATGGTGCCTATCCGAAAGAGATAGACGAAGACTAGAGGCTTTTGAGATGTGGTCCTATAGAAGACTATTAGGAATTTCCTGGAGAGACCGCATCACAAATGAAGAGGTTCTCCAACGAATCGAAGGAGGAAGGCACCTGCTCAGGATCCTGTCCGAAAGGCGTGCAAGATGGATCGGTCATATAATACGACAAGAGGGCCTCTTGCATGCCATAATGGAGGGTATGACCGAGGGGACAAACTCTAGGGGACGCCCACGCCGAGAGTACCTGGAGGACCTGTTGGTGGACGTGCGCTGCTCAACATATACAGACTTAAAAAGAGCCGCACAGGACAGGGGGGAATGGAGGAGAAGAGTTCAAATTGCTGCAAACCAGTCTTAGGACTGCAACCACGGAAAAGGAGATGTAACAAAAATAGTCAGTAAAATTTTGGTAGTTAATATATGTTATATGACACGGTTTATGAATGAAGTAGAGGCGAAAGACTTGTGTCACGATAGAAAAGTCTGGCGCTCTCTCATCTTTGCTTACCGATGGTGGGAAACGGAGTAGGGATATGTATAAATGTATTTGCGTCAACTTTCACATACAACGACGACCTTCGTTGCCTACTTGGTAAGACACATGTCTTCCAATCCGAGTAATTTTTTTTAATAATAAATCAAATGAATAAAATATCACAAATCGAGCGGAAAACCGACGTGTTGGATCACGGCTTATGAATTATACACTTTTTTTAACTCACTAGCAATAAGAGTCAAAGATTTTTTTGTCCCTGGTCAAAAGTTTTTGTGGGGTTTGTGGGCTCACGTATGTGTTCATGGATTTCGTAGAACTCACTCAACACGTTAATCAATCTCGGAACCCTTATAAGTTTTGTGGGGTTTGTGGGCATATGCTCACGTATGTGTCCATGGATTTCGTAGAGCTCACTCGACTCGTTAATTATTCTCGGAACCCTTATAAGTTTTGTAGGGTTTGTGGGCATACGCTCACGTATGTGTTCATGGATTTCGTAGAACTCACTCAACTCGTTATTCATTCTCGGAACCCTTATAAGTTTTGTGGGGTTTGTGGCCATATGCTCACGTATGTGTTCATGGATTTCATAGAACTCACTCAACTCGTTAATCATTCTCGGAACCCTTATAAGTTTTGTGAGGTTTATGGGCATATGCTCACGTATGTGTTCATAGATTTCGTAGAACTCACTCAACTCGTTAATCATTCTCGGAACCTTTATAAGTTTTGTGGGGTTTATGGGCATATGCTCACGCATGTGTTTATGGATTTCGTGGGGATGGATAATAATTTGAATGTTTTTTTGCGACCATGTAACATACTTCATTTACATTTGTCTGGTTGATTGGAAGAGATTGCCACCTGACAATAAGCCTGCCAGATTGTATTTGCATTTAAAGTGTTAAATAAATAAAAGTCTATCATATTTGGTTTGGTAAGTTTTTAATCATCGAATTTGTCTTTTATGCATTGAGCTTTTTTTTTAAAACCACACGACAAGGACGTTTTTATAAATAAGTACTTAGGAAGTGATATAACGTTGAGGATTTTTTACAACAATAGGAGAAACACAAGTTGATCACACACAAAAAAACTGTTTTTTTTTCACATTGACATATTTGAGGTATTTTTGAATCGCATACTAAAAAGTTGTGAAATTATAACGTACGAGTACATACAAACCATCGCGTCGTTTATCTGGGATAGGCAAAGAGAACAGAGGGCTAGAATGTCCTATTGTGACGCATATCTTTCTTCTCCTTTACCTCATAAATAAACCTTTACATTTCCATCTTTCAAATTATCATTCGCTGAATTCAAATCATACTTCCATCGATCTTTCTCTACCATTCATTTTCACAGTATATTAAATTAAAACGTGATCAGGAAATACTAAATTTTAACATGCTTTTTTATAGTTGTGTCTTAAGAATTTTTACAACGTAATATTATTTAACATTTTGTCTAAATTATAAGGATGGTTGAATCTCTTCTTAACGACAGTATAGCTGTGTGTAACACGCCATAGCAGGATGTAGTAAGCTGAGCCTGGAAGTCAGCTGAAATAAAGAGTGTAAATGAAATAAAGTAGCTGGCAAATGGGAGAGCTGAAATGGCTACAAATTGTGTCGCGTAATGAAACAGGGCCGTACCATTAAATTGTACTAGTAAAGCTTCTAGCTAGGGAGATCAAATTTCAAAATGCTATAATGTGGTTACAGACGGCCCTCGACTTTCGCACATTTTTTTAAATTAAATTTTTTAAAGAATTTTGTTGATAATGCAAAAAATTTTCGCTTCCATGCGGTCGCTCCCACTTTTTTGGAAGAACTGTAATATATGAAACGCAATAAACAATATTGGAGACTCGTGGGCTGAAATAAAAGAGTCGATAATGAAAGTTTTCTGGAAACAATTATACCCACAAATGTTTTATAAATTCTGAAGAAACTCCAGAAACTATCACAGATGAAATAGTTAACCTAATGAATGAACTAAACTTGGACGCCAACAACAAAGATGTTAACGAGTTGATTGGATCTCACTCAGTACCTCTGTCAAATGAATACTTAATTGAGCAACAACAGTTAAATGAAATACACAATGAAAGTGAGGAAGAAGAAGCTGATAAAATCTTCAAGACTTTGACAATCAAAAATATTAATGAACCCTTCATGCATCTTGACAAATTTATAACTATCATGGAAGAATGTGGTCCCAATGGAGAACGTTTATCTCACGTAGAGCGATTGAGAAAGACACCGCATGTTATAGAACTCTTTGTCAAGAAAAGAAAAAAAAGTGTGTTCTAACGGGAAATGAGCCCGCTTAACACAGCTTGGAAAAGAGTCGTCTTACCAACTAGGCCAATGAGGTTATTGAGCAAAAAAAATTATTATTTGAATTTGTTTAGTAAATAGAAATTATTACAATGGGCCCGTCTATGACCCCTGCGACACTCCAGTAGTGTAGAGAGGGGGAGGCAAGGTGGCGAGGCCTCGCAGCACGGTGGCTCAGAGCTAATGCATTTAACCCCTGACCTCAGCAATTAGCGACTCTAGCTAGAATTACCTGCAGCAGAAAGGTGCAGCAGACTATTACTTGGGCTGAATCCCCTTGCCTTGGATAGTTTTATGAACATACTAGTTTATCGTTGCCGAGAAAGTTTCATAGTATTTTCAATTGAGAATGAGATTGATGTAACTTGAAGTTTTGTCTTAATCTGTATATTTCTGTTAAAATCGTACGTGTTATATAGTAATATGTTGTTTAGCATTCTTAGGGGGAAATATGGTTATGTGATTTTGTGTGCCAATAATTTTGGATAAAATTTATAATTTGTTGAAAACATAAACGACACTCAAGTATCCCTTATACAAAACAGAAATAAATATTTATGAAACTGAAGATAAAATGTTAACATCTAAATTAAAAAGAACTTATCGCTATGTTTTACACTTTTATTGTATTCAGTACAGCCCACTGTGTTTACAGCCATGTAATAATTAACTCATCCAATGCTGAGAACACGCCTGGCGTGTCCATGTGAACATCTGCTTCATGCTCAGAACACGCGCGGCGTGTCTATGCCTAAATATTGTTAGTGTATTACATCAGCATACGATATTTGTTCATTACTTTGGAAGAGTCCATCGCATTCGGACGTTTTCATAAATGTAGAATTTGTTTTACTTCCGTGAATATTTCACGGGTTGAAACTAGTTTTTATTAATCAAATATATTGAGCACCTACCTGGTTGTCATGCATTTTGTATCAGCAGTGAAAGAGTTAAGCTTTCAACTAACAAAAACTTGTATAATAAAAACCTGGGTTATATCGGCAATCGAACCTGCAACCTTCGGGTTGAAAGACAGGCGTCTTGTAAATTAGGCCGCAAATGTTGTCGAGCATATTTTTTCAAGTATAGTACATGAAAATTACAATGGACAGCTCTCTCTCTCTCTGAGTAGATAGTAGATAATAAAGATCATCTCTCTGAATAGATAATACTCGTAGATAACAGTATACATAGTATTCGCCAGAATATCACAACAATATTTAGAAATAGCTACTAACTTTGTGTTCTCCTTTATTCATATAAATAACCTAGTATAAACGAAACATTAAGGACAATACATTGCCTCTGGAGTTGAGTAACCCTGCATCAACATGTGGAAGGTTTCGATTCTTCAAAGCAACTTGCATCTCGTTCTACAAGTAAGCCCATGTGCTCTCTATATCTCAAGATCTATCCATAAAATACTCGAAAAATCCAATTTTTGCTCTATGTAAGCGTTTTTCCACTAAAAACAAATCTGAGTTCTTTAACTCAATAAAATAAGCCTTCGCCAATTACATAAGTCTGCTTGGTGAAGTTTGGTAATATTTTGTGGTATACATACATAACATATATTGAACTTAAATATACATATAATTATTAAATAATTTTAAAACAATAACTGTAATTTATTATTACTACTGCTTTTTGTATCTTCATGTTAGTTTAAGATAAAGTTTTGTATTATTTGTCAATAATTTTAAGTACTTGTATAACCTGTCACATGTTCATTTATATATAAAGACACTGTTGTGTCGTTTATTTAATGAAAATAAATAATAAAGATTCATCTCTCTGAGTAGATAGTAGATAATAAAGATCATCTCTCTGAGTAATAAAGAGCAACAAATTCTTTAAAATAAAATTCAAATGAAATAATTGGACTGCGAGTTCGATTTACATTAGTACCCGCATTTTCAAAAATGTTTGACCAAATACGAGTACACAGTACACGTGCGTATCAGGAACTATATTTTATATAAAAAAGAAATTATCATACTAACATAAAAAAATTTATTAGAATGAATCAATCGAATCACAGTGTTTTTATTCTTTCCAATTTACTTTGTATAACACAAAGGGTCACAAATACGAGTACATACACATAGTACACGTGTTTCTCAGGAACTATATATTATATGAAAAGCGAAATTATAGTAAAAACATAAAAATTTTAATTATAATAAATCAATCGGATCACAATGTTTTTATTCTTTCCAATAACACAAAGTGTCACAAATACGAGTGCATACACATAGTATACGTGTTTGTCAGGAACTATATTTTATATGAAAAAATAAATTACAATATAATAAGAACATAAAAATGGATATTATAATAAATCAATCAGATCACAGTGTTTTAATTCTTTCCAATAAGACAAAGTGTCACAAATACGAGTACATACACATAGTATACGTGTTTGTCAGGAACTATATTTTATATGAAAAAATAAATTACAATATAATAAGAACATAAAAATGGATATTATAATAAATCAATCGGATCACAGTGTTTTTATTCTTTCCAATAACACAAAGTGTCACAAATACGAGTACATACACATATTATACGTGTTTGTCAGGAACTATATTTTATATGAAAAAATAAATTACAATATAATAAGAACATAAAAATGGATATTATAATAAATCAATCGGATCACAGTGTTTTTATTCTTTCCAATAACACAAAGTGTCACAAATACGAGTACATACACATATTATACGTGTTTATCAGGAACTATATTTTATATGAAAAAATAAATTACAATATAATAAGAACATAAAAATGGATATTATAATAAATCAATCGGATCACAGTGTTTTTATTCTTTCCAATAACACAAAGTGTCACAAATACGAGTACATACACATATTACACGTGTTTGTCAGGAACTATATTTTATATGAAAAAATAAATTACAATATAATAAGAACATAAAAATGGATATTATAATAAATCAATCGGATCACAGTGTTTTTATTATTTCCAATAATACAAATACGAGGACATACACATATTATACGTGTTTCCACAATAAAGCAAGTTATATGGTCGCAAAAAATATTCGAACAATTATTTATTTAACACTTTTTTTGCAAATATAATCTGGCGGGCTTATTGGCAGGCGGCAATCTCTTCCAACCAACCAGACAAAAGTAAATGAAGCAAGTTACGTGGTCGCATAAATCATTTAAATGACTATCGAAACATATACGTGAGCACACGCCCACGAATCCCACAAAGACGGATAATCACTCGAACATTCTTTTTCATATAAAGTGAGATATCATCAATCAAAAGGAAAGGAAGGGATGGTGGAGAGGAAAGGAAAAGAAAAATCAGGAATGAAACACGTTATTTTACTGACTAGAAATTAAGAGTTTTTTCAGTCGTTTCTTAAAGCATGCCAAGGACGGAGCGAGTCTTATATTGGTTTGTAACTGATTCCAGAGTCTCACTGCATGGACAGTAAAGGACGACGTAAAGAAAGAGGAGCGGTGAACTGGAAAGGCCAATAAACAATCTCTGTTTGAGCGTAGCGTTAATCCATGATTGGAAAGATGCTGAAATTTTTCGACGAGATAAGAAAGGGCGGCGGGACAGTTAAGGATATTATACAATAGAGACAGAATGTGAATTTGGCGTCTATTTCTAACATTCAACCAGTTCAATGCCTTCTGGTATGAAGTTATATGATCGTCCTTACGTTGGTTGAAAATTAACCTTAGACACACATTTTGAATACACTTTAATTTGTCCAGCTGTTCCTATGTAATATCCAAGTAACATACGTCCGCATAGTCCAGAATCGGAAAGAGCAGAGATTGTACGAGTTAAATTTTAGTTTCAGTTGGTAGGAATCTTTGCGACACTTTAAGGGAATGAATTGTGAAGAAGATCCTTCGGCTAACATCATTTATTTGATCTCGCCATGAGAGAGTGTTATCTATTAGCACTCCTAGGTTTTTAACAATTATTCATCTTAATTAAACTTATGGATATATATGTGTTTACATAATAAATTAAAAGTGGGATATAATTAATCAAAGGTAAAGCACAAGCAAGTAAGACAGTAAGACTATCTTGTTTGTGCTCCCTGATGATGAGGTGAAAGCTTTGAAACCGATAGGGTTATACCCTTATAAAAAGTGAAATAAACAGTGTTTGATAAAAAAAAAACAATTACAATGTCTTTAAACTTCCACAATGTTAATGCCTTAAGTATAAATACTATAAAAATAATTTTGTTTTCAAATAGGTTGAAAGTTCGGCCTAAGTACGGAGGGAATCGAGATAAGTGGAACGATTGCACCGGAGCTGATTGCACTCGGCTTTTGACATGCCGCTCCCACCTCACGTGGATGCAAGCTCTTGAAATGGAAGCCGGTGTTAGGGAGGAAACAGCAGGGGAGAGAGATAAAACCGATAAATATCTATGATAATTGAAGTCAACTCGTGTTAAAAGATTCACTTTTGACGAAATATTTTGACCATCCAACTTTTGTAAGCAAGAGTCATTTAAACAACAACCTTAAATTCACATTCATCCTTAATCATTCTATATTCTGTCATACATTATCACTCCATTCTCAGAGCAATTATTTCATATTTTCAATATTTTTCCATGTTTCACTCCCACACATCAAATTTGGTGCTGATAATACTTTTGTGTTTCAGACACATTGAGAAGTTTGGCCGTGAGAAAATATTGTCTTCAGCCTCAGTAAGCGAGCGATCGCGTTTAGGATTCGCGGTTCGTCGTTGAACTTGTTGATAACCCTACCGCTCGGCATGAGCGAGTATTGTTACAAGAAGAACTCTTTTCACCAGACTGGCACTTTTTTAAGGGTCCCATTGGTAATCGATCCCGATAACCCCGGGTGGAAGTCAAGAATATTACCTGTTATGGAAATCGTCGAAAACAATAATGTATCCCGGCCTCGCTCTTCAATTTGTCCACAGCGGTAATTAAATAAATAAATTAATACAGGGTTATTGATAGCAACATAGTATGTACATAATACACATTAAAAAGAGAATACATTAAAAAACAGAAGCTATCAAAAGGTCTGGGCTCATCTAATAACATCCCCCCGGCCAAGATATACCCCAACAATATAGGGCGAGCCCAGCCACGGGGACACCAGATGTTTTTCAGCCCACACCCTTTAACACGTAGAACAAGAAGATAAAAAAAACACACAGAAAATAAATAGATGACAAAAAAAATACATTCAAGAGAGAAGACATTAAAAGGTCCGGGCTCATCACACAAACATTCCCCCGGCTGAGATACACCCCACCAATGTAGGGCGAGCCCTACCGCAAAGGCATCGGGGGGCTTCCATCCCACACCAGCGCATATCTTGATTAAAGAATAAATAAAAAACAAAACCGTATGGCAAAAAGCAAAATAAAAAGTAAACCCACATATACCACCTCAGGTTAAATGTCAGCAAGAACGAAAAAAAGAAAAGCCTCAAAGGAGTTCAAATTTTACAAAATGACAAATGTAATAGTTGAAACAACATTGAAATAGTTAAACAGTTTTAAAAGAATGAATGAGAAGATAACGCACAAACACGTACGCACAATCCCCGATTCACCACCAGCGAAAAGAGAGAAAAGAAAGAAAAAGAAAAAAAAAATTCAGATATGTCTTAAGGTATCAAGTGAATGTACGTACATACGAGTATATATAGTGCTAAAGAAATATGACACGTAAATGAAACCACAAATTAATGTCACTTATATTAATAATAACTTCAACGGGTTGAAAAACTTTATTTTCTGAAAAAATTGAGTTAATTTATTAAAAAACATGTACAAAAAAGCGGTGATTTTTAGCATTTCCTCGTTACAAAATAAAGCACTCGCTTTGAAATTTTAAATAGTGTCCTTTCCTCAAAAGTTGCGCTCCCCGAAACTCGGGTTGAGAACACCTCCCTGCTTCGAAGTGGAACCCGCAATTCTCCAACTGTGTGTCACAGCTAATAAGGGAGTCTCGATAACAAAAAGACAAGTTCACAGTCATACGACTACCATGAAAAAATCGAGTGCTCCTGGGATTTGGGATAATTTTTATTTATTTATTTTCTCAAAACAGGCTTAGCCCAATTACTTTGAAAAAACAAGAAATGTTAACATTAAAAATAAAGAAAAAAATTATAGAATATAAAAATTATATAAAATAAAAAATAATGTAAATGCATACATACGAATATGTATATACACACAAACATACACATATATTCAAAGTCACTTAAATACGTTGATGAGTGCTTTCTAACGCGCTCAATCTTAGAAGAAAATTTACTTTTGCTTTTGGTAATGTGATATGAAATATGTCAATATCCGAAGCAGTCCCGTTCAAAACAGTTAAGGTCCTTCCAACAGGCATAGCGACTGGAAGACCCGTTCTTGCGTATGTTATTGAGAACAGTTCTTGCCGGCGCAGTCTAGTGCACACATTTCTACAGCAATTATTCGACTTTTTTCAGCCCTCATCCACGACACGTCACATTATTTTAGTATCTGTATGTAACAATCTAAAAAGAAAAATATCACGTATATTTCCAAATTAGATGCAAAAATATGATTCAGTGTTGAAACATGCAGTTACAATGAGATCGATGCATAGAATATATGAAAAAAAACAATGAATATCATACTAAGGGATGGTGACTTAAGAGATGAGTACAGATTGTCAGAAGATGTAATGCTTTAGATGAAGAAAAGAGAGTTGAAAACGGACAAGTAGAAAGAATGAATGATTAAAGATTTAAAAAATATCTATTCGAGTAGCATAGAAGGTACGAGAAGTGTGACCAAGGAAGGGGCTTGGAATTTGAAAAGAGGAAATAATGAAAAGCGTTTATGATACGAGAATATAGCAGCAGAAGCAAAAGATGTAAGCCGGGATATAATGGAGTGGAGATCTGGTCTCTCAGCTTAACACAATAGAGGCATAACGAGATGGGAATGTCTCCTGGTATACGTTGTCAAACTCGTTCGAGGAGTTGTAAGCTGTCCAGCATTACTACAAAGATTAACGTTAAATGTTCCTAACAATTACACTAGACTGCGCCGGCAAGAACTGTTCTCAATAACATACGCAAGAACGGGTCTTCCAGCCGCTATGCCTGTTGGAAGGGCCTTAACTCTTTTGAACGGGACTGCTTCGGATATTGACTTCTTATACATTACCAAAAGCAAAAGTAAATTTTCTTCTTAGATTGAGCGCGTTAGAAAGCACTCATCAACGTACTTAAGTGACTTTAAATATATGTGTATGTTTGTGTGTATATATGGTATGTATGCATGTACATTATTTTTTATTTTATATCAAAAAAAATTATTTCATATATCATAATTTTTCTTTCTTTTCAATGTTAACATTTCTTGTATTTTTCAAAGTAATTGGGCTAAGCCTGTTTTGAGAAAATAAATAAATAATAATCGTCGTCTGTATAAAAGAATATTCAGTTTAAAAAATATTGTAGAAAAAAAATCTATTCTAATCACTCACGTCCTTCGGCTAAATTTATTCCAAAATACACAAACTTCCTTCCGTGGTTGCAGTCCTAAGACTGGTTTGCAGCAATTTGAACTCTTCTCCTCCATTCCCCCCTGTCCTGTGCGGCTCTCTTTAAGTCTGTATATGTTGAGCAGCGCACGTCCACCAACAGGTCCTCCAGGTACTCTCGGCGTGGGCGTCCCCTAGAGTTTGTCCCCTCGGTCATACCCTCCATTATGGCATGCAAGAGGCCCTCTTGTCGTATTATATGACCGATCCATCTTGCACGCCTTTCGGACAGGATCCTGAGCAGGTGCCTTCCTCCTTCGATTCGTTGGAGAACCTCTTCATTCGTGATGCAGTCTCTCCAGGAAATTCCTAATAGTCTTCTATAGGA
This sequence comes from Odontocerum albicorne, assembly GCA_949825065.1. Lineage (NCBI taxonomy): Eukaryota > Metazoa > Arthropoda > Insecta > Trichoptera > Odontoceridae > Odontocerum > Odontocerum albicorne. The sequence goes on from OX463858.1 coordinate 2,348,503, forward strand.
CCACATCTCAAAAGCCTCTAGTCTTCGTCTATCTCTTTCGGATAGGCACCATGTCTCGCAGCCGTACATCAAGATACTCCATACATAGGTCTTGATGAGGAGTATTCTCAGTTTTAGGTCTATATTATTTGATTCTATTATTTTCGACCTTTTATTAAACTAGTTTTATTTAAATAGGAAAATCAAAATGAAACGCTTCGATTGTTGTAAGTCCTTTATTTATTTTCTCAGCGACAAATGTTTCACCATACAATGGCCTTTTCAAATTGTTTTTAAAAGTTTCCGTTAATTGGAAAATGGTCTCGTTAACAAATTTTCATAATTTTCATAACAAATATAACTAATGAAATTTCACACAAAGCTCCCACATTTTATGTTTCGTATATTTTAATTTCATTGATATGTGCTGAAAAACCTCATACCTTACCAGTAATTTGCGGTTGCAAATTGTATGCTTAACCAACTCAAAGTCAAGACCTCCCTCCTAGGGTTGCACTGGGGGTTGCAGCTGTAAACGGAAACAGAATTCAGTTGGAGAGAAATCTCAAAGAGTATTTACAATTCTCGTGTAGTAATTTCCTGTTGCATTTATGCTCGAATTTAATTAATTTTCATCATTATTCATATAAAGTTAACTATTGGGTATTTACATAAGTTGTGTCCGTTTTTTTTTCAAATTTAAAAATGAGCACCAAAAGTAAAACAAAATGGTAAATGTTATATGTCATTCGAAAGAAAATTGTCTGCTCTATAAGATATTGTATCAATTGTCGAACGTTGAGTTTTGTTGTTTTCACTAAAAACATGTGGAACCCAAACGCCGAACTTCTGGACATTTCCCATTGATTTAAGATGGCGGTATACAGTCATGTGACTACAATTCATCTGCTCAGCCAATTATACGGTGGTTTGAAGGGAATCTTAATGAACAATATGATTTAAGCGGTCCTCATCGAAGTCCACTGGTCGTCCGGAACGCTCCATGTACATATTAAAAATGAACGGTCGAAATTACCGTCTTTGAAACGCAAAAACCATCGACGGGCTGTCCTTTAATTCATAGCATCTTCACCGTACACTTCGCAAATATCGCGAGCAGCTTTCTCTCGGCCGGGGGAATGTTTGTGGGATGATCTGCGTCTCCTGGTATACGTTGTCAAACTCGTTCGAGGAGTTGTGAGCTGTCCAGCATTACCACAAAGATTAGCGTTAAATGTTCCTAACAATTACACTAGACTGCGCCGGCAAGAACTGTTTTTACGGGTCTTCCAGCCGCTATGCCTGTTGGAAGGGTCTTAACTCTTCTGAACGGGACTGCTTCGGATATTGACATATTTCATATCACATTACCAAAAGCAAAAGTAAATTTTCTTCTTAGATTAAGCGCGTTAGAAAGCACTCATCAACATACTTAAGTGACTGAATATATATGTAACATATGTTTGTGTGTATATACTCGTTTGTATACATATGCATTATTTTTTATTTTATATAATCAAAAAAAAAAAAATTCTATGTAATTTTTCTTCTTTTTTAATGTCTTGTATTTTTCAAAGTAATTTGGCTAAGCCTGTTTTGAAAAAATAAATAAATAAAAATGAGCCCGGACCTTTTAGTGTCTTCTCTCCTGAATGTATTTTTTTTTGTCATCTATTTATTTTCTGTGTTTTTTTTTATCTTCTTGTTCTACGTGTTCAAGGGTGTGGGCTGAAAAACATCTGGTGTCCCCGTGGCTGGGTTCGCCCTATATTGATGGGGTGTATCTTGGCCGAGATGATGTTATTAGATGAGCTCACACTTTTTGATAGCTTCTGTATTTAATGTATTATCTGCAATTTATGTGTTTTAGAAGTGTTATTTAAATATATTTTGTACATACTATGTTGCTGTCAATAAACCTATATATTTTTTTTTAATTTTAAACCACTCCACGCTGTTACTTTTAAGTAATCAAAACGGTCGTATTTGGACATAAAAAATAATCGCTTGTCTTTAGTGTTTTTTTTTCAATGTTGTCTTGGGAATTTCCCTTACATTGCAAATATAGTTACTTGAATCCTAGTTTAAGAATTTCATTTGTAGGTCATTGTAAAACTGAGAATTGTCCTGCCCGTAGAACTGAGTCCACAGATGGAAATAATATTTCCCGGTTATGCTATCCTGCGGTGTAATACTTAAGGATTTACCAAATTTTAGCGCCGTTTAATTAGCAATTTCTCGTTATATATTAGCATTTGCCACCACTGATATATATTAAGTGTACTATACACGATAAAACTTTCATACTAATTCATAATTCTTCTTTTTTCACGTGGAACCCTTTCACATGTGCGAGTAAATCATTCGGAGAGATTAAAAAGCATACTTAAGAGACAACATTGATGCTTTGAATTTAAAAACATTACCGCACGTGAAGAGGCAACAATACTTTCAACAAGGATCCTTTTTCGCCTCCTTCACATTCAAACATTTCATCATGCATAATATTCTATAATTCGTACTTTACCTGACTATCAAACAATCCCACAATTTCCCTGTTCGGATAGAAAGAAAACGTAGAGCGCCCGATTATCATTAACCGATACGCATTCTTGGCATCTTCTACGTCCATACAACTCTAACAAATTCTATAACTTTTCCATTTCCTTTTATCAAAATTCACTTGATCTAACCACATTTTCCTTGATATTCCTTCACCACGCTTTTCACTCACATTTGGACTGGATTAACAAAGAAAATTCACAGATAATATTGCTCGAAAGAACACTGACAATATTAGTCGAAAATAAAGTAATTTCTATAATTTTAACGAAATTAAAACGAAGTTTAAAATATTTTGGACGAAAATAAAGATAATTCTAAAATTTCCTTAGTACGAATTTTGTAGGTTGCATTTGAGTTTTGTGTAGTATATAGTAAGCTTTAAGCTCTTCGCTCGGTTAAACTTTGTCCAATTTAACAAGACAATTATATTCCAGTCCTTCTGTATAGCCCACTTGTAACATCTGTCGCTCTCACCATAACACAGGACTGTCCCTATCGCCACGTGGACACAAATTTGTATAAAACCATTAAGAAGTTTTTAATTTATTAAACGCTTTCACTTGAATCTCTCGAAACATAAAAGGCTTTCACTTGAAAGTAGCTTTTGCTACTCAATGGAATATTGGTTCCAATATTCCTTTCCATGCTCAATGGATTATTGGTTCCAATACAACAGAGACTTCTCCCAGTCCACAAAGATATCGATCTGCCAGGCTGTTGCCCTCCCCACGCTTCTCAATGGGTCTGAGACTTGGGTTCGTTATAGAACGGACATTCAAAGCCTTAAAATGTTTCACCAGCGTTTCCTTCGCCGAATTCTTCGGACTCACTGGAGTGATCATGTCACAAATATTTCGGTCCTGCAACGCTTCAACTGTAAACCTATAGAGGATATGGTTGCAAAGGCGAAATTGCGGTGGACCGGGCAGAACCGGGCGATCACAGACTCTCAAAACGCGTCTTGTACGGGAAAGTGGTGGACAAGCGAAGAGTTGGTGGGCAGAGAAAGCGCAATAACGACAGTCTGCGAGAGTCGCTTACTTTGTGCGGGGCGCCTGAGGACTGGGAGCAGGTGGCTCGGGACCGTGAGGGGTGGAGTGCCGTATGTTCTCGGAATGATGGCGTCTCAGTGGCTAGATGTGTAAGAAACAGTTTGCGCGCTGCGAACATGCGTCAACATGGCCAGGCGGCTCAGCAGGGTCCAAATGTCTGTGGCATTTGCGGGAGGGAGTGCACATCCAGGATGGGATGTTCTCTCACAGAAGATCACACGATCGACGTGGGAGAACGGTTCAAGACTGACGTTGGAGTGGCGAGGTGATCCTCGACTGCGAGGCCCGGCAGCGACGACAGTTCCAATATTAAAATATGTAAGCAAAACTTGGACGTAACGAAAAAGTGATAAGAGTTAGATCAATGCGGTTGAAATGAGAGTATTGCGTAGAATTTGAGAGAGAATAATGCATGACGGAATAAAGAATGCAGATTGAAAGAAAATGCAGTGTTTAATATGAAAAAGAGTGCGTTGAGATGGTTCGATTCACAAAAAGATTCGCAAAAATAATCAATATATTTATTTATTGAACACTTTTATTGCAAATACAATCTGGCGGGATATTGCCAGGCGGCAATCTCTTCCAGCACTAAACAATAGTTAATGAAGCAAGTTACTTGGTCGCATAAATCATTTAAATGACTATCCATCCCCACGAAATCCATAAACACATACGTGAGCATATGCCCACGGATCCCACAAAGACGGACAATCACCCGAACATTATTTTTCATATAAAGTGAGATGTCATCAATCAAAAGAAAAGGAAGGGATGGTGGAGAGAAAAGGAAAAGAAAAATCAGGAACGAAACACGTTATTTTACTGACTAGAAATTAAGAGTTTTTTCAGCCGCTTCTTAAAGCATGCCAAGGACGAAGGGAGTCTTATATTGGTTTGTAACTGATTCCAGAGTCTCACTGCATGGACAGAAAAGACCGACGTAAAGAAAGAGGAGCGGTGAACTGTAAAGGCCAATAAACAATATCTGTTTGAGCGTAGCGCTTGATTGGAAAGACGCTGAAAATTTTCGGCGAGATAAGAGGGTGTGGCGGGACAGTTAAGGATATTATACAATAGACAGTATGTGAATTTGGCGTATAGAGTAAAGTTGGTAAAACAAGTTTTGAAGGACCATAAAAACGTAACTCGACCAAAAAAGTACGATTCTTAAAAACGGAAATAGAAAAACCTTTATACTATGAGAGTATGCAGGACGAAATACATGAACATGGCAGGAGCGATAGATGTGTGCCAGAATGGAATGAATTGCTGATCTGTTATTTCTGACTGACCTAATAGGGACATGACGTGAAAGGGATGCTAATGGACTGATTCTGTAAAAAAGGGTATTGATTGTGAAATGCATGTACTTAGAAAAATACATGGAGTAACAATGTATGACAAAATATGGAATACAGTGATAAAGGGTGTATATGAAATTAAGGCTGGTGTCTTTAATATAGTTTTGACACGTGTCTTTGAAAAATAGACTATACAAATAGATTTTACAAATATACTATACAAATGTAAGTGGAATGTGTGGTAGAGGAAGGCCAAGGAAATGTATAATTGGATTAAGTGAATTATATTTTGAAAGAAGGACAAATAATATGTAAGAAAAATTGTAAGAACTTTATGAGAAGGTGTTTAGATGTGGATGAGGTGAAATATTTGAGTCGGGATAGGAAACTATGGTGATCTATTATCTCAACCTACTCCAGCAGGGGAAAATAGTGATGGTATATATGTATGATTTTGAAATATACAAAGAAATAAAATTTAAAATCAATACAAACCACTACGCCGTTAGCAAACTTCGGCAAAATTTATTTTATGATAAACCAATTTTATGTTTTTGTGGAATTCTTTCCTCATTTGCGCCATTCCTGTGTGCGTATGAATCGTCCTTTTATTTTATCCTTTGGTTGTATTTACGCTCCATTTACAATGTAAGGCAGGGTGCCCATATATCATCTTTTATGGTTTATTCGGGAATAAATAATTTACCCTGAATCTAAAACAAAGGACATCTCACTATGACAAAACTAATCAATATCACGCATAGGGTGAGTTATAAACAGCTGACATTTTTATATTTTTCAAACTGCATTCGTTTATTGTGTGCAATTTGTTGCACTTCAATAAACACACAGTCTTGACAGATAAAACTCAAGGTTCCACCGATGGCAAGGAGATCAAAACTACATGACGATCGACAGATTTAGTCGGCTCCAACATTTAGATGGGCAGAGTTTAATAAAACGCTTTTTTTGGTACATAATAAAATTATAAGAATTTAATATAAGTAGCGTATAAACCATAGTTTCCCAAACTCTTTTGCCCCATAGACCAATTGCCGATTTTTTTGTTTTCCGTAGACCCCCTGCCTACCTAACATTGAATTTTCCTAAACTTATTAACTTCAAATGTGGTTTTGACAGCTGACACAGTGCTGTTCACCTTGGTAAGGTTTTTTGTAGAGTAGACATTTGTAAAAAAAGAAAAACATCTACAATTTTTATTCATACCTTTATTGAAAAGACACAAAATGCAAGTAAATATTTGGCTTTGGAACGAAACAAATCAAAACCTAGTAAAATCGTTACATAAAATTAATGCACAAATAATACTGTTAATGAGAGGGATGGACCTGATGCTCTGATAGCAATGATTCAATATTTGGCTTCAAATTAGTGAGGTATAGTCTTAAATCCCGATTTGCATTCGATTTTTTCATATAAGTATTTTGATGACGATCTGCTTAAATGGGATCCGCTCACGTGGACCCCCATTTACATCTCGTGCACCCCCATTTTCTTTTCTCGCTGACATAGACCCCCTGCAAGTCGAAATCGACCTTTGGGGGTCCATATTGACCACTTTGGGAATCTTTGGTATAAACTATTGTAAAAAACAAATTGTGAAGTAAAATTATCATAAAATAAAACCGCTGAAAAAAAACGAAGTGAATCCGCCAGGAATCGAACCTGAGGGGGCCGCTTGCTTAACGTGAATGCTTATCGTTAGACCAAGGGCGCTGATAATTCCATATAATATTCGTTATACCTTCTACAGGCAGACCCAAAAGTCACAAGACTATTTTAAAATAAAATAACTGTTTTATTTTTTAATAATTAACATTTATTCTTTTATAAACAGAAAACGCATGTTTTTTTTTTAAATTTCATTTAGTTTTGAAAATTACATTTTTTAAATAATCACCATTTTGATCTCCACACTGACGCACTCTCTCTAAGGCATGGTGACCCAAAAGTCACTAGACTATTTAAAATTCAAAGAACTTTCTATAAATATTTATTTTTATTTTTTTTATTTCAGATTATAAAAGTGTAATTTTTGAAAATTAAATATGGAGAAATTTATAACTAAACAACGTGTTAAAATAATCCAATTTATCTAGAAAATCTACAATTAATTGTTAAATCTACAATTAATTGTGTTAACGCAAACTCGTTATTTTGGGATCAAAAAACCACCATATAAACAAATGATACTTAAAAAGTTCATGAACAGCAAGGCGAACTTTTTTCTCCCTTCTCGAATAACTAACAGTCACTGGCAGATTGCGAATAAAATATCCAAGACGAGATCTCTGATTCTTGGATTCAGCCAGTTTGGAGAGGCGTATAATCACTGAAATTGCGCATGGACGACGCACAAGAGGAGGAGACCGTTGGACAAATCAAATGAAAGACGCAACAAAACTACCCTTAACAACTGGTCTTTGAACTGAAGGGTGTAGAGATGGATGGAGAGGGTCGTCAAGCGCTATCATGAGAATCACGATGCTTAGTCAAGAGCTACACGACAGATTGAACACGTAACAAAATATATTTTTATCTATAGTTATGGCGTTAACAGTGTAGAGGTTTTTAAACTTGGCAATTGGTTTAGTGAAACAATATTTTTCCGTATGACGATTCATTTATATTGGCAAGATAAAAAGAAATTTCGAGAAATGAGTTAAGGAATATTTAAGATGCCTGAACAACAGTAATTTATCAGATTTCGCTAACCACCTAATTAAAAATAACCATTCTTTCGAAATCAGTCATGGTTTGCGGATTCTACACATAAGCTGAGGGAGATTGCAGCTTGGCAATTTGGTAATTCTCGAAATTAAAACATGTATAAAATCAAGTCTAAATATCATAAACAACCAAACCAATTTTAATAATAGCCCTCTGCTTAATATGTTTCCTATTTAAAATCTACCCCCTTGGATATCCAGACCCTGGCTTGCCCGAAAGACTAATTTTCATTTTATTTTTTTCCCCGCCTTATTTACCATTGAATTACATCTCTCCCCACTTATCTTTCCCTACCTCATTCTTTTTATATTATATACACTTATACAGGAAATGCTTTTTAGCAATTAAGTTTATCTTCACCTGACGATAAAGACGGTTGTCTTCAAAACCGGTAGTAAACCCAAAAATAAACCAGTGGTGAACACAAAAATATAAAATAAGTGTTTTATTTACTTATTTTTCCTTTTATATAAAACATGGCACCACAAAGTGAAACTATAGTCTTTTTGAAGATTCAAGAAACAATATTTTTCCACTTACCGTAACGATATAACGCTACCGGTTTCAAGGTTATTCCCTCATCATCCCCTGATGTTCCCAAGAACATAAACAAAACTGAGTAATACTCGTATTTAAGCTGCCACCGATATACCAAACGCATCTACAGTAAAAAATCGGAGAGGGGATCCTGGATAGAGAGAGACTGGAAATAACTTCAGCAATTAGCTATGAAACCTTGGGAACACTTGTGTTTACCAAGTGGTCATCCCAATGCAGTGCCTTTAATATTTTCAGGGCCTCCAATCTGTTCATTTTTTTTCTATTATTATTGATAAGCAAAAATTTGGCACTATCGATAGATTATGTGTGATTTTCTCGGAAACGGTGATAGGTCATTTTAGAGTAAATTAAAGGATTAAATGAATTTGTGTTCACGAAGTCTTTTTTTCAAAGGAATTCCTCTATTTCCTATATATTCGTATAAGTTATGGTAGTCGACACATAATAGTTTATACACACCATTGTTGCTAAGTACACCGTTTTTTGTCTTTTCTGTTGCATTAAAGTTTCCGGCGATTGAAATTAGTGTAAAATATTGACTTGAAAAATATTTCATTAGTTTCTGTGTTATAGTTTTCGTTAATAAAATTTTGCTCCATTTATTGTTATGTTTATAGATATCGTTTAAAATGTTCATAAAAATGGCCTCGATGCTGCTTTTTGATGTTACCTCCTGTCTCTCTTCGCCCTCAATTCCCATTCCACTTTTCAACGGTTAGATGTGTTCGTTATATCGATGTCAGCTCAAATATAATTCAGTTTTGTTTGTGTTCCTCTGATTATGAGATGAAAACCTTAAACCCGGTGGTTAAGTGAAAACTTAACTCTATTTTTAGTATAAAAAACAGTCAAAATTTATTTTAAATTTATTAAAAAGCAAAAACATATAAAAATTTTAACGAATAAATTTCTACGACCTCCAAAACATACTCAAGGGTTGCAGATTCGATTTCTGTTGTCAACAAATATCTTTAAACATTTTTCTGGCTTATTAGAAGATATTATTACATAACAATAATAAACCTGTCAAGTTGTCCTGTAAATAACTAAAGTGAAAAACAACACAATACTAATGACATCAAAACATTTTTTTTAAATAATGTACAACAATTTACAATACTCAATGAATATTTCGTGACAAAAAGCTCATGAATGAAAAAATAGGAAGTTTTGCTCACAATATTTTTTTTGCTCACAATAAATGTTCTTGCTCATTATAAATTTTTGCTCACAATAAATTTTCAGTGATCTAAAAATATGACATATTTTAAAAGTTTCATGATGAAAGCGGAACATTCATAGCCACTGAAATAATTGCTGTTATTTATTTTTTCAAAACTGGCTTAGCCCAATTACTTTGAAAAATACAAGACATTAAAAAAGAAGAAAAATTACATAGAAAAAAAATTTAATAATTATATAAAATAAAAAATATGCATATATACGAGTATATACACACAAACATATGATACACATATATTCACAGTCACTTAAGTATGTTAATGAGTGCTTTCTAACGCGCTCAATCTAAGAAGAAAATTTACTTTTGCTTTTGGTAATGTGATATGAAATATGTCAATATTCGAAACAGTCCCGGTCAGAAGAGTTAAGGCCCTTCCAACAGGCATAGCGACTGGAAGACCCGTTCTTGCGTATGTTATTGAGAACAGTTCTTGCCGGCGCAGTCTAGTGTAATTGTTAGGAACATTTAACGCTAATCTTTGTAGTAATGCTGGACAGCTCACAACTCCTCAAATGAGTTTGACAACGTTTACCAGGAGACGCAGATCTCTTCTTACGCTCAAGGAGTTATACAGCAGCAGAAACTGAGTAGGATAAAGCCATGGATAGACACCGAACTCTCTCATATAGAGATATCGTAGATATTTCTTTTGTACTTTCTTCACCATGAGTGAGTTCTGCGCCTCCACCGGGCTCCAAATGCAAGCATTACTTTCTAGTTTGCTACAGATCAATGAATTAAACAAAGTTTTGAGCACCAATTGGTTTTCAAACGACTTAGAGATTCTCATTACAAATCCTAGAGTTTTATAAGCTGAGTTGCACATAACTTCTATGTAAGGACTAAACACGAGATTGTTGTGGAACAAGACACCCAGATCTTTAATATTATCTCTGCGCGACATAGGTATAGATTCTAGTGTATACTATATGTATGGAATTTCAAGACGTATGAGCGATGATACGACATAATTTTGCACTTTGATGCATTGAAATATAATTTATTATTGTGGCTCCACTCACAAACGTTATTGAGATCTGACTGTAGGTCTAAGCAGTCGGTATAAGAACGATTTTTTTTAGGATTTTGAGGTCATTAGCAAATAGAAGAAATGTGGATTAATTATGGTTAACCTTATTTTATGATATACGAGAGACGAAAACTTCTTACGTGTATGTTTTTGTTAAATTGTGTTTTTTTTTATTAAATTTGATTTTTCCTGGTTCTGTTTGATAAAATAACAGGTCACCCTAGTCCGGGACAAAATGAAATTTGATTCCGCTATAAACCGATTCCTGCTTTAAAACACATACTCGCCCACATCGATACGCCTCTAATAAAGAACGAAACGTTTAATTATATTTCCAGACACAGCACGGAAACATGCGAGGCACATTCCTGACACAGTGTTACTCTTGAAAGCACCCCCAATTCTATTTTAATGTCCTTTTCTGTTCGCAGGGAGGACTTCAATCAGACCTCAAAATGATCCGATGCAATGTTTTATATGATATCCGGAAAATAGTCACGTATTTTATTTTATTGCACTGTACAATCGTTTTTTTTTACCATTAAAATAATCCATACTAAAATTTTAGTGTGCAACAAATGTTACAAACTATTAAAATACTAACATGATTTATATAAAGTTATAATCAAAAGAGGCATACACATGCCACCAAAAGACAAAAACACGGTATTTTGACAATAGCTTTTACACTAACTGGACTTTGTTTAGAAATATGTAAAAAAAAAAACAAAATTCGTCGAAGAAAGTGTAAAGAAATGTTTAATTGTTGAGCCCCTCTTCTTGTTGATGGTTCCTGAGACTCCGCAATACTTTCACTAACAAGGGCGACGTTGTCTTCAAAACAGGTGGTTCTTGGTCTTCCTGAAGGACCAAAGTCTGAGGTCGTTCGATTCGACTTTCTAAAGCAGGAATTATTTTCATACCAGGCACTGGTTGATTATGAAGTCTTCTTTGATATCCTCGTTTAGTAAGTGTAACTTACTTCTTTATTTTGAACAAAACTAGTTTTCTGCACGTTGTTGTAGTGTATATCAATTTATGATTAATTAATCGCTATTCTACTTTGCAACTGAAAAAAAGTGTAATTAAATATCAAAATAAAATAAAATACAGCTATTTTTGATAGAGGAGTTAATTTCACATCATCCTGAAGCATTTAATAACGAAGTTAAAGGTTTAAGTTATTATTGCAGAAAATGATCTCATCTTGAAAAATCCAACACGTGCCAATTGAATTTGACATCGAACTTTTCTATCTGTATCAATTTATCACTATACGACCTGAGAACTTTGAGCGACCCCTCCCTATGTCCTAAACTCTACATTATTTGACAGACGATATTTAGGAGCTAGTCCTTAAGGGAAGAGATGATGATGATTTGTTGATAAATAAAGCTCGTTAGATCGCAATGCGGAAAGAGAGTTTTTATTAGTAAACGTAGGTATTTATACTATGTCCGCGTGTGTGCGGGAATGCGAGCAAGATATCATTCGTTTCGTTTCTGCATTAGCAAAACGATTAATGTCGTATGTAGGTGGTAATTTATTTACGAAACTGGCGCGACAGACGTGGTGCGTTCTCGCTCCGGCATAGAATGCGGTCCGCTCCCGGCTACGGGTTGAATGACCGGCGTGTGAACTTCGGACTTGTTTGTTTAGAATTGTCAAGGAGTGCAAAGGTCACTTCATCGGTCATTGACCGTGTGTATGGACGCCCACAGTGTTCCGAGTGTGCGACGACCGCCACATTTGTGCGACGACCGCCACTATTTGATTATTTGTATATATTAGTTATTTTAATAAAGTAAAAAAATAACGAAATTAATTATAAATATTCTAAAATAAACTAAAAAAATATAATTATTCTTTTTCCGGACATATTGAGTTTTGAAATATATTCAGTTAGTCTCCAAACAGCCTCCAATAAGGACCTTGTACTCGTGTAAGACGTGGGCCTGACACGTTACATGTTTTTCATTACACGGAATTCGGACGAAAGTCCTGCAGCCTTATAACCACTTTACACTTTGCGGAACACGCTTTTCCATTCACTTAGAGGAAATTATCAAACTACTATTTCAATATAAATCTAAACGAAAATACAATATAACATAATTTATTTATTTTCGTTTGACACCATTAAACCATGTATCAATAGAATTATTTTAAATTTAGTAAATTATTTACAGGACACGTTTGTAATTCCAATAGGTATGTTTATAAAAGGATTAAATGAGTATTTTAGATTAAATGAATATCAAATGGAGATGTTGGAAAGTACGCATCAACTTTTTTCAGCGACTGTTGAATGTTTTAGTTTTTGAAATATATAGTATATGTACATATTTTTTTTTTCAAAATCAACGTGACTTTGGAAAACACTAAAAGAAGCCGAATAAATGCTTCAAAAATGCATGCATCGAGAAGAATACATAAGGTGACGATATATAAGGTGACAATAGAAGAATACATAAGGTGACGATATATAAGGTGACAATAGAAGAATACATAAGGGGACGATATATAAGGTGACAATAGAAGAATACATAAGGGGAAAATATGTTATATAAGGTGACAATAGAAGAATACATAAGGGGACAATATGTAAGGTGACAATAGAAGAATACATAAGGTGACAATACATAAAGTGACAATATAAGAATACATAAGGTGACAATATATAAGGTGACAATATATATGGTAACAATATAAGAATACAAAAGGTGACAATAGAAGAATACATAAGGTAACAATATAAGAATACATAAGGTGACAATATAAGAATACATAAGGTGACAATATATACGGTGACAATAGAAGAATACATAAGGTGACAATACATAAGGTGACAATATATAAGGTGACAATATATAAGGTGACAATATAAGAATACATAAGGTGACAATATATAAAGTGAAAATAGAAGAATAAATCAGGTGACAATATAAGAATACATAAGATGGCAATATATAAAGTGACAATAGAAGAATACATAAGGTGACAATATAAGAATACATAAGGTGACAATATATAAGGTGACAATAGAAGAATACATAAGGTGACAATATATAAGGGGACAATATATAAGGTGACAATATTAGAATACATAAGGTGGCAATATATAAGGTGACAATAGAAGAATACATAAGGTGACAATATATAAGGTGACAATATAAGAATACATAAGGTGACAATATAAGAATACATAAGGTGACAATATAAGAATACATAAGGTGACAATATATAAGGAGACAATAGAATAATACATAAGGTGACAATATATGAGGTGGCAATATAAGAATACATAAGGTGACAATACTATATATAAGGTGGCAATATAAGAATACATAAGGTGACAATATATAAGGTGAGAATAGAAGAATACATAAGGTGACAATATATAAGGTGGCAATATAAGAATACATAAGGGGACAATATATACGGGGACAATAGAAGAATACATAAGGTGGCAATATATAAGGTGACAATATAAGAATACATAAGGTGACAATATATAAAGTGAAAATAGAAGAATAAATAAGGTGACAATATATAAGGTGACAATATAAGAATACATAAGGTGACAATATATAAGGGGACAATAAAAGAATACATAAGGTGGCAATATATAAGGTAACAATAGAACAATACATGAGGTGACAATAGAAGAATACATAAGGTGACAATATATTACAAAATAAAAATGAAGTAATTAGTAATGTTACCGTTTAATGCTTGTGTATATCGGTACCAGTTCGAATAAATCATACATGTTATTCAGTATTTTTTATGTTCCCCTGATGATGAAGTGAAAACCTTGAAACAGGTAGCATACTGTTATATTAAGTAGAATAAACAGTGTTTTACTAAATAAATCCCAATAATTAGTAACGTATGTGAACGTAATGCTGATGTGTTGAGTAAGATGAAGATAAGTGTGCTGAGATGGTTTGTGCGTGTGGAACGAATGAATGAAAACAGACTAACAAAATAATATAGTACGAATGTGAGTGAAAGACGTGGTAGAGAGCATCAAATAAAGTATTGAATCAAGTGAATAATATTTTTAATGAAAGAAACGTAAAAAGTCAAGGAAATTGTATGATTTTTATGAGATGTGTATACGCATAAAGAAGATGCGAAAGATATGTGTCGCGACAGAAAAATCCGACACTCTGCAATCTCAGCCTACCCCAATAGGTAAATGGCAACATGGTTTTAACGAACGTAAATTTTAAATTCCAATAAATTCACATACTGTCTCTATTGTATAATATCCTTAACTGTCCCGTCACCCCCTCTTATCTCGCCGAAAATTTTCAGCGTCTTTACAATCATGGATTAGCGCTACGCTCAAACAGAGATTATCTATTGGACTTTCCTGTTCACCGCTCCTCTTTTTTTACGTCGTCCTTTACTGTCCATGCAGTGAGACTCTGGAATCAGTTACAAACCAATATAAGACTCGCAACGTCCTTGGCATGCTTTAAGAAGCGACTGAAAAAACTCTTAATTTCTAGTCAGTAAAATAACGTGTTTCATTCTTGATTTTTCTTTTCCTTTCCTTTCCACCATCCCTTACTTTCCTTTTGATTGATGACATCAAACTTTATATGAAAAATAATGTTCGGATGATTGTTCGCCTTTGTGGGGTCCGTGGACATATGCTCACGTATGTGTTTATGGATTTCGTGGGGATCGATAGTCATTTGATTTATGCGACCACGAAACTTGATTATTTTACTTTTGTCTGTTTGGTTGGAAGAGATTGCCGTCAGGCCATAAGCCCGCAAGATTGTATTTGCAATAAAAGTGCTTAAGAAATATAAGTTTTAAATAAAGTAAAAAATAAATAGTATTGTGGGTTGGATCATGTTTGCAAATTATGTCCAAATGTAACCCTTCCTTTTCGCAGCAAGTTTACCTGTAAGTGTCCGACATAGTGTAATAATACAGTCAAGTCCTCATCGTTCCCCCTATCCGGAGCAGGTCATATGTCTCCGGATTATCCTCTCTTATCCTTAGCCAAACATTTGTATGTCTTGCCGACTCTGCTGCTCTGAAATCCCATCGCTCTATAGAAAACACAGCGGGACGGAGGGGGAAATGGTGAGACCCTCAGGTTATTTCAGAAGATTTCGATTTTTCAAGAAAACCAAAGGAAAATCCATCCACTGTGATTCAGACCAAACCTCACTTCAGAGAGGGTTGTTATTGAGAAGATGTTTATTCTCACCCTTATGTAAGCATTTTATATTTATTGACTTTCGAATTATTCTTGAGATTTTTTTGCAATATTTTATCAAACTAAACTTTCGCTGTGTACAGTACAACCTAACGGGTGTATGTTTATCAAACTGAACTTTCGCTGTGTACAGTACAATCTAACGGGTGTATGTTTATTAAACTGAACTTTCGCTGTGTACAGTACAACCTAACGAGTGTATGTTTATTAAACTGAACTTTCGCTGTGTACAGTACAACCTAACGGGTGTATGTTTATTAAACTGAACTTTCGCTGTGTACAGTACAACCTAACGGGTGTATGTTTATTAAACTGAACTTTCGCTGTGTTCAGTACAACCTGACGGGTGTATGTTTATTAAACTAAACTCTCGCTGTGTACAGTACAACCTAACGGGTGTATGTTTATTAAACTGAACTTTCGCTGTGTACAGTACAACCTAACGGGTGTATGTTTATTAAACTGAACTTTCGCTGTGTACAGTACAACCTAACGGGTGTATGTTTATCAAACTGAACTTTCGCTGTGTACAGTACAATCTAACGGGTGTATGTTTATTAAACTGAACTTTCGCTGTGTACAGTACAACCTAACGAGTGTATGTTTATTAAACTGAACTTTCGCTGTGTACAGTACAACCTAACGGGTGTATGTTTATTAAACTGAACTTTCGCTGTGTTCAGTACAACCTGACGGGTGTATGTTTATTAAACTAAACTCTCGCTGTGTACAGTACAACCTAACGGGTGTATGTTTATTAAACTGAACTTTCGCTGTGTACAGTACAACCTAACGAGTGTATGTTTATTAAACTGAACTTTCGCTGTGTTCAGTACAACCTGACGGGTGTATGTTTATTAAACTGAACTTTCGCTGTGTAAAGTACAACCTAACGGGTGTATGTTTATTAAACTGAACTTTCGCTGTGTACAGTACAACCTAACGGGTGTATGTTTATTAAACTGAACTTTCGCTGTGTAAAGTACAACCTAACGGGTGTATGTTTATTAAACTGAACTTTCGCTGTGTACAGTACAACCTAACGGGTGTATGTTTATTAAACTGAATTTTCGCTGTGTAAAGTACAACCTAACGGGTGTATGTTTATTAAACTGAACTTTGGCTGTGTACAGTACAACCTAACGGTTGTATGTCCAGTACAACCTAACGGGTGTATGTCCATGTAGCAATATCTTCCAGTCAACTAGAAATATTTTAAAGAACTTTCTAAGTGAAAACCAGACAGTAACCTATTTTTTTCAAACTGTATTCCCACACTCATCGAACCAGCAACTCCCAGAAAAAATGTGTCATAAAATAATAATAATAATAAAAGGACTCTGATATAGTGTTCAAAGAGACACTATATAACTTGAATCTGGGGGTCAAAGTGAATGGTGTATGCGTCAATAACAGCAGGTACGCAGATGATACGATTGTTCTGGCAGACAGTATTGACGACCTTCAAACTCTTATATTGTAGATAGAATTAATGAAGCCGGTGTGAGGCTGGGGCTGAATATGAACGTGAGTAAAACTAAGTTCATGGCGGTTTGCCGGCAGGATCACGCAGGGGCACGTCTTACATTGAACGGTGCTGATATAGATAGTGTGGAAACATTTAAATACCTCGGAAGTATCCTAGTGGAAGACCTCGACCCAGAAACCGAAGTCAAGTGCAGAATTGAATCATCTCGTGCGACTTTTAATAAAATGAGAAGCGTATTCTGCGATGATAATCTAAACTTGAAACTTCGACAACGATTAGTCAAATGCTACGTTTGGTCAGTGTTATTATATGGAGTGGAATCATGGAGCCTCGAAGTTGATAGTATGAACCGACTGGAAGCATTCGAAATGTGGATACACCGGAGAATGCTACGGATACCCAGGAGGGATATGGTCAGCAACACAAGGGTTTTTCAAAGAGCCAAAGTTGATAAGAGAGTTGCTGACTAATATTAAAATCCGAAAGGTGTCCTTTTGGGGCATGTACTTAATGGAGCAAAGTACAAATTACTGCACCTGATCATCCAGGGCAAAATAGAGGGTCGAAGAGGTGTTAGCAGGAGACAAATCTCCTGGCTCCGCAATACGCGTGATTGGACTGGTATAAGGAGGGTTGGGGATCTTTTTCAGGCTGCCGGGGACAAAGATGCTTACTCTCAGGTGATAGTTAACGTTGGGGGGCCTGACATGACACTAGGAAGAAGAATAAAAGGACAATTTAAATAGCGCCGTTTAGAGAGCAAAGTCCTCAAGGGCGTTCTTATTCGTGTTTCGAATCCACTTTTATTGACCGATTGAAAATATTACAAAATAATAACAATTTTTAAAAGAGGAATAGCAAGGTGGTAGCAGATCTGATAATGTTTTTGTGAGATGACCCCTACATCGTAGACGGGAGGCTTTTTTTACCCCGATATAAACATATTCCATCATATTTTAAGTCATCGATTTCTTGATTAGTTTAAGTCGATAACAGTGTATTTTCGCCCCTTTAACGTGTTTATTTTACTATCGCAAAAAGTCAGATTATAATTGCGTTATATTTAATGCGTTAATGACCTTTATTGTTGATTAACTTTCGATTTTTTGAGTAATATTTTAATCGTATCGATATTTTTTCTGCCTCAAAGATAAGGATATCATATATAACTTATCAGCCTTAAGAAAAACTTGAAGACAACCCTTTTCAAAAAATATTTAAAAATTAATTATTACATATGAACGCCGCCACACACACGATTTTGGGAGAAAAAAATATTTAGCTAACTTACGAGTATAAAACGTATGGCACTTTTCTTCTTAATAAATTGATCGTTCCGAATCGATCCAATAGGGTGAGGTATCCTGGTATAAATGTTGCAGTTGTTGGACATGTGGCTTGGAATGGTCTGCCTTTTAGTATTATACCATATAGGTATATATGGGTGGCATGCGCTGCTTTAAGAAGTACTTGAAGATCACCCTTTTTGAGAGGACTTATCAAAATGTATGATTGTATACGAACACTGTACACATTCACTACATTCCACCTAAAGCCGAATGTGCTATCATATCAGAATATCTACAAAGGTTAATTTTAAGGTTGTCTTCCCTAGATAGGTTTTCTGTGATTTTCTTACCAAATTTGTTTTTCTTAACTATGCAGATGCGGGTTAGTTCATTATCTAGTGGTCGCAGCCCCTACCTTTGTATTCTTAAACACAGATTTTATTTTTTTAAATATTTTTAATCTGTCTGTAAGAGTGATTTCAAATCCCGAGTAAGAGCGCCCTTGAAGAAAGTCGCTATAAAGGGCACTATATAAATTGTTATTTCATTATAATTATCATTATACGCAGAAACTTTATTAAAACAATCAGAATGCTCACGTATATACCACCACGCCATGTCCCTGTCAGGATAGGCAGAGAAGACACCGCACCAGACTTTCCTATCACGACACACATCCTTAACATCTTCTACATCAATGCACCATCTCAACGTTTCCTTCCTTCAAAGTGTAATTCACTTAATTTTTTATTTATTTATTATTACACATGACAAGAAATATACATCATTTGTGAAGAAACAACATGTAATTTAATTTGGACATACAATTTTAATGGATCTGGGTTTGTTGCCTTTCATTTGTCGTATCCCCAGTAAACTAGGCTTTTGCCTGTATCTCACTGAGGATATTAAGCATGAAAAAATAAATCGATACTTCTTTCCAATTTTTTATTACACAAAAACAAAACCCCATTGCACGTTCTCACCAACCTGACAAACAGTGACACTCAATTACAACTGGAAACATCATGCGGAATCAAATTCTTCACACTTAATCACTCCAGAAAGACCAAATATATTCATCCCACAATATACCGCAAACAATCATAAGAATATAAATAAAAAACATACAGAAACACAAAAAAAAACAAAATTTAAAACAACAAGAAGAAACCCACACTCACGAGCCCACACAAATATTTTCCACACGTCATTCATCCTGAAAGCCCAAGTACTCAAACTCCTGTCGCAATAATAACCATGCTCCGATCGACTGTCTAAATGGTTTTCCTACCTTTACCTATATTGAATTCGGCGGCTTAATCTAATCAAACTTTCGTTAGTATTGTTCTCGCAATATTTCTCACTCACATTTGGACTATACATTCATTTTGTTAGTTTTTCTTCAATCATTCGTTCGACATGCCCAAACCATCTAAGCGTGATCGTCTTCATTTTACTCAAAACATCAGCCTTACGTTCATATATCCCATAAAACATGATTCCGTATTCTGGCATACAGTGTCACTTCGACAACATTTATTCGGTTCCTCTCAGCCTTTTCCACAAACTAATAATAATTTGTTATCTTTAATTCATTAGAAATTATAAACAATTATATAAATTCCTTAACACTGCAATCAAATGGAAACAAGCTTTATAATTGTGTGATATTCAAAGAGAGAAAGTAGATAAAAATCAGAACAAAGTTTAAATTGTAAATTGTTTATTTATATTGCCATTTTCTCAAATAAATTGAGAGAATTAACACACATCCACGCAGAATGAATCTAGTTCAACTCAGTGTTACAGACCACGAAAGTGGGTCTGCCTTGTGCCAGTTCTCCCCATTTATCAACCCCTACACTCTCTCTATCATGCTGGACATCGTTCATCCATCTTAGGCTGGGCGTCCCAAGGCTTTGCTGCCTGTTAGGACTGCAGGTTTACCGTAGGAGGGTGTAGCAATCCCAGGAGTATACTGCTCAATTTCGCCCTCAAAATTTTTCCCCCTGCTACACTTTCAAAGATCAGTCTGAAGAAGAAAAAAAATCTAAAGAAGTAATTTAATAATCCGCTAGGAGGCGACTTCTGTGGCCTAATTGGTAATACACCTGTTTCCCAACAAGGAGATTGCGGATTCGATTTCCACTGAAACCCAAGTTTTTTTTAATGGTTTCAGTTTGGTCTTCACATAAAGAGTATTTAACATCTTTCTGATTGGTTGAAAGAGTTTATCACATTACATTAAACCCACTTGGTTATATTTTAAACAACGAAGGTTTGATACAATATACTTGTTTTTTATTTCCCTTTTATTTTATGAAATATAACCTGGCAGGTTTATTGTATTATTTTTTAAAATTATTTTCAGAATTGCTGTATTATTTTCAGAATTGCTCTGCGTCCAACGTGACCATACCATATCAATGGGCACGTTGGACGCAGAGCACCCGATCACATTGTGAACCAGGCAATCTCCATGGATCTTCCTCGAATAACAACCAGAGGAAGACCAAAGAATTCATGGGTGGTGCAGAAAGATAACCTGATGCAGAGGCACGGCCTGGGGTACGTAGTCCGGGACAGAAGAGCATACAACCTGAGGACGAGGAGAGCTAACCCCCAACAGTCTTCGCAGACAATGAGTTGGGATGGATCCAGGGAGAGGAATTGACGTATTGAGATGGCTTAAATCAAGAGTTTCCAAACTTTTTTCGGCCGCAGACCTCTTTAAAAACATCGTCGAACCCCTAATAATTTACTTTACTTACTCAAATTAATAAGTTTGTACAGTACTCGATATTGAATATTTCACTAAATAACATGCAACGATTTTTCATGTTCGCACATGCTTTGATACATTCGATAAGAGAATGCACAGACATGTTTGAGCTACATGTGCGAGTATTTTCATGCATTCTTACGTGTGACTCTTTTAATGGCATATTTTACTTTTTCGTTCACAAGTTTAGTACGTAATGTGTTTTTATCAAAAAAGTGCTTTTTTTATTATTTTACTTCTTTATTAGGTACCTATTGGAATCATAGATATTTTGAAGTAACAAACAAATAGCAGTAGTAAGTGGGTCTATTTTTGTTGTCGTCGACCCCCAATTTTTTTTATTGAAACTATCGACCCCTAGAAAAATCAAATCGATTCTATTAGTTTCGAACATTTTAGCCTGCTTTAGTAATCCAATCTGTAAACTGATTTTAAAAGAAATAAAGATACACAATCTAAAAATGTAATAATATTTTTCTGTGGTAAAATATATAATACTGTAATATTAGTTTTTACATTAATTTGATTTGTACTTATAATTAATTTTAATTTTAATGTGTTTAATTTTCGTTATTTCATGAAACACGAGTAAATAAACACTAATTTGAATCTCCGGAAACTCTTACGAGTATTTAACGGCAAAGGCAAAAATGAATACTTAGCAACAGTGGTGTGTATAAACTTGTATGTACCGACTGTGATAATTTCTATATAGGAAAGACAGGAACATCTTTTGAAAAGAGATTTCGTGAACACAAATCCGCCTTAACAAATCCTCTAATTTATTCTGAAATGGCTAATCATTGTCACCGTGAAAACCATACATTTTCTATCGGTGATGTAAAATTCTTACATATCAGTAGTAACGGAAACAAATTGGACAGATTAGAGGACCTAAAAATTTCTAAGTCAGTGTATCAAGGTGAACATCTGGCAAACACATATATCCCAAGAATCTCTCCGCTACTCGCCGAGGTTGTCCCATGTCTCCCCCAACCCTCAGTCTCCAATCCGAATGTTTGCCGTTTTGAAGCGTGTATCTCGGTACCAGTTCGAACATAATTCAGTCTTGTTTATGCTCCCCTGATGATAAGGTGGAAGCCTTGAAACCGGTAGGGTTATACCATTACAAAAAGTGAAATAAACAGTGTTTGATAAAACAAATTAAACCTCCAATGTCTTTAAACCTCCACAATGTTAATGCCTTCACTATAAATAATATACAAAAACATAATTAATTGCGGTTTTTTTATTTGTTTTGTTTAAAAGTGTTTAAATTTTTAATGTTTTTCTTGTATTTATTTATGTTTGAATCAGGCCACATAATACACTTAATATTTCATTGTATAATTGCTTTCCAACCAACCAGAAAGATGTTAATGAGGCCTTAACGCTTTAACGGGCATAAGCAAAAATCGGTCGCATATGCGACCACCCTTATGGTTATACCTATAAGGATTCATTTTCTTAATGAAACATTTTTAAGTAACACAATTGTCAAATTGGCAAATGTAGTGGACGGGCAGAGGTCTTATTTAAGATGGATCGTGGTGAAGTTAGCTGCATGTTCAGTAGCAACGATCTAAACATCCGGTCAATTTATTGTCAAATATGTAAATAGGTATTTTAAGTAAATCACCATTCATTATATCTCATATAAGAATTGTATTTCCTAATACAACCTTAACTTAGATATTATTACCTAAACATTCATTGGTCACTTTTGCGCCCACTGACATTACCCCTGAAATGGGCACAGGTCTCATATGCGACCGCCTCATTTCCAAAAAAAAAAAATTTTAAAAACATTTTCGAAGAAATAAAGTTGATTTGATACACATAATAATGATTTATTCGACAAAAAACTCAATATCTCAATAATAAAAACTTGCCCTATAAAGGATTAAGTGAAAAACTTTTAAAAATAAATTGTGTTCCAACGAGAGTCGAAGTTGTAACCTTCGAGAAGACAAGCATCTTGCCAACTTAGTCGTGTAGATTTTCAATTGCGAAGTTCTCCTTTTGCACAATGATCTCAATGTTGAGGAACGTAATTCACACTAGTACTACTGTATGTCGTTCACAATTTTTATCAACCCCTCCCGGCATTTCGCTGTCTGCAGAATTTGAAGCAAAGGCCGGTCCATAACACTTTTCATTTGGTCGCTAAAACGCATAGGTTATTCGCCTCACTATTTCCAATCACCATAAGTCTGTAGCGACCGTGCGTGCGGTCACTGAACCCACTGAGGCGATCTTTGGCCGCTCGGTCATTGAACTCGCACTGTAAGGAATACAAGACAGCACTGGGCAAAGGTCGCCCGCGCGGTCATTGAACTCACTAGTAACGAACAGCGAGAGCGAGACATCGACATATCTCTTGCCTCTCCTACAGACCGTAGTATGAGTATATGGAACGCGCAACAATAACCATGTGTCCGGCGAAGCGAGACAGCGACATGTTCTGCGCCGTTCTATACATTATAAATACAGACGCTTACAATAAACTTTCTCTCTTTGCTTATCTCGATCTCGACGACTTTTATTAAAACAACCTCATCCTTCTATGCGAAACACAAGTCCCTAAAAGTCTTTTCATGCCTTCTTTGCACGAAATGTGATCGAAGACTGCATGATCTTAAAAGCATCTCTGAGATCTTAATGTCTTCTAATAAAGAAGTATTTCTTTGTTTATTTATTTAACGATGTTTATTTATTTAACACTTTTATTGCAAAGACAATCTGGCGGGTTTATTGCCAGGCGGCAATCTCTTCCAACCAACCATACAAAAGTAAAAGAAGCAAGTTACGTGGTCGCATAAATCATTCAAATGACTATCCATCCCCACAAAATCCATAAACACATACGTGAGCGTATGCCCACGAACCCCACAAAGACGGAAAATCACACGAACATTATTTTTCAAATAAAGTGAGATATCGTCAATCGAAAGGAAAGGAAGGCATAGTGGAGAGTTGTGAATTTGATGAAATGAATTTGATGAAATTTGAATGAAAGTTGATGTTCCGTCCGTTGTGAAATTACACTACTACACTACTACAAAAATTTCTCTTCTTCATCGCTTGATCAATGATGAGCGTCGTGATCCTCTGTTAGTCGTATGCCTCGATCTCGGAGCACCACTTGTCCACCTAGGTACAGCCCTCCCTATTAAGGACTATGTTGAATACAGCGTTAATACAGGCTATTTAATGATCTTCTTAACTTCTTTATTTGATTCCTCTTTCTCATAGCATATCTTCTTTTTGCTCCTCTTCCCTCAACTGTCTTTACGATGGCCAGCTTCTTCAGACTTTTATAATTCTTCTAGGAACATGCCCTGGATTATTTTTCTGTAAGTTATCGAAAGTCTTTCAGTAATTTGCTATTCTTGAATCAAAGAAGCGGATACTCATATATTAGGTGTGAACATAAGTTGTGTCCGTTTTTTTCCAAATTTAAAAATGAGCGTCAAAAGTAAAACAAAATGGTAAAGGTTATACATCATTCGAAAGAAAATGTTCTGCTCTACAAGATATTGTGTTTGCTTTTACGTTACATATATTATTTTATTTGATTACAAGCCTTCAAAATGGAATGTCAAGTAGACGAAAGTGAGCATTTTCGACATCTCCTTCTGTTTGCGTTCTACTTTTTGGTGCATATTGTTTTACTTTTTGGTGCTCATTTTTAAATTGGATAAAAACAAATACAACTTATGTTAACACCCAATACATACAAGTTAAAAGTGTGCGTGGAAGAAATAGACCGAGGAAAACATAACTGGACTAAGTGATGATAAAGCCCACCGATGTCCTTGCGGTTGGGCTCGCCCTACATTAGTGGGGTGTATCCTCGGACAGGGAAATGTTTGTAGGATGAGCTCAAACCTTTTAATATCTTCTCTCTTAAATGTCTTTTCTGCAGTTTATTTTGAGATATATAATATGTGCGATACTCGGAAGGAATTTACTATATATGTCATAACATATAATATGTACACATTGTGTTGCTGTCAGGGAACCTTTATTTGTTTGTTTGAATTAATCTGAGATGATATTTGTGGATTTGTTTATTTTTCTGCCATCTATTTATTTTCTGTTTTTTTTCTCTCCTTCTTATTCTACATGTGCAAGGGTGTGGGCTGAAAAACATCTGGTATCCCCGTGGCTGGGCTCTCCCTATATTGTTGGGGTGTATCTTGGCCGGGGGGATGTTATTAGATGAGCCCAGATATTTTGACAGCTTCTGTCTTTAATGTATTCTCTGCAATTTATGTGTTCTTGAAGTATATTTAAATGCATTGTGTACATACTATGTTGCTATCAATAAACCTACATTTATTTACTCGTATTTATTTATATATACGTATAGAAACGTTAGTGCACCTTGCAGTCCGTCCTGTAAAATACTTCTTTAAAAAGATCCTACACGAATACAAGGTAAAAAAAGATAGAGTAGAAACGTATGATGTCTATTAGAAGGTAGTTTGCGGTCAATTTCACACTCAATGGAGGCGCCGCAGTCACTTTAATGGCCGGCTCTCAATGACATATGAGGGGTATCAGACAGAACGTTACGTCAACCCCTATTTCCTAT
Organism: Odontocerum albicorne; assembly: GCA_949825065.1. Lineage (NCBI taxonomy): Eukaryota > Metazoa > Arthropoda > Insecta > Trichoptera > Odontoceridae > Odontocerum > Odontocerum albicorne. The sequence goes on from OX463858.1 coordinate 2,374,396, forward strand.
TTCCTGGATATTACTCGGTACTTGTTCGATTTCTCTTATTCACTAGTATGGCTTCTCTCTCACGGACGAAAGTTCAGGTTTTCTGATAGTAAAATAAAGTTTCAGAGGTAGCTTCACGTTCACATTAATACATACACGTAACATATAATTTGACCGTTTCCCTATCGGGGTAGACAGAGAAGAAACCGTACTGAACTTTCCTATACATTTGGCCTCTTCCACATACATACACTTTCTCGTACAAATACTACGATTTCTCACATATACTTCTTTCAAAATATCATTCACATGATCGAACCTTACTTTTCTTGGTCTTCCACTCACATTTGTTCTTTATATTTGTTTTGTTTGTCTTTCTTTATTCATTCGTTCCATGTGCTCAAACCGTCTTAGAGTGCTCTTCTTCACCTTACTCAATACATCAGTCTTAATTTCACATTTATCTTTAATCACCTCATTCTAAATTTATTTTTAATCACTTCATTCCAAATTTATCTTTAATCATCTCATTCCAAATTTATCTTTTATTACCTCATTCCAAATTTATCTTTAATCCCCTCATTCCAAATTTATCTTTAATTACCTCATTCCAAAGATATTTTTAATCACCTCATTCCAAATTTATCTTTAATCACCTCATTCCAAATGTATCTTTAATCACTTCATTCTAAAGATATCTTTAATCACCTCATTCCAAATTTATCTTTAATCACTTCATTCCAAAGTTGATTATATATTTTCGTCCTATATTATCTTCTCAGTGTTCGCATTTATTCAGCTCCTTTTCATGTTTCCGCGTCCACGTTTCGCTCCCATACATCAAAGTTCGTATAACAATACTGTTGTGGATCCCGTTCGAGTATATATAGTAGTATACATAAAACTGCTTAACTATTTCAATGTATTACTGCCTAATTATTTCAATGTTGTTTCAACTGTTTCATTTCCCATTTGTCATTTTTCATTCTACTTTTATAAAATTTGGACTCCTTTGAGGCTTTTCTTTTTTTCGTTCTTGGTGACAGCCTGAGGTAGTATATGTGGGTTTACTTTTTATTTTGTTTTCTGCCATACGTTTTGGTTTTTTAATTATTTTTTTATCTAGTGTGGGTTGGAAGCCCCCCGATGGCCTTGCGGTTGGGCTCGCCCTACATTGGTGGGGTGTGTCTCGGCCGGGGGAATGTTTGTGGGATGAGCCCGGACCTTTTAAAGTCTTCTCTCTTGAATGTATTTTTTTTGTTATCTATTTATTTTCTGTTTTTTTTTTCTCTTCTTATAACATGTTCAAGGGTGTGGGCTGAAAAACATCTGGTGTCCCAGTGGCTGGGCTCGCCCTATATTGGTGGGGTGTATCTTGGCCGGGGGGATGTTATTTTATGAGCCCAGACCTTTTGAAAGCTTCTGTTTTTTAATGTATTCTCTTTTTAATGTGTTCTTGAAATGTGTCTAAACATATTATGTACATAATATGTTGCTATCAATAAACCTGTATTTATTTATTTATATATGCTTTAGTCCCCCATTAACATGGTTTTCTATCGTCACAAGCACTTTTATATCCTTTAGTGCCCGAAATACCAGAATTCTTAAAATCTTAAATTTTTCATACAAATATAGCATTTACTTTCCTTTCACACTTGAACGTCATATGAAACAAAAAAGTATTGAATGTGCACTACGATTGAGTTATGGCGTTGTGACGTCATAATACCCGCCAAGTCGCTCACTTGTCGATTCAAATGTTTACGTTATAATTTGTTTTATCCAACACTGTTTATTCCACTTAATAAAACGGCACAACTCTACCAGTTTTAAGGTTTTTACCTCATCATCAGGGAAGCACAGTCTTCTTTGTGTTCCACTGATGATAAGGTATAACCTTGAAACCGGTAGGGTTATACCGTTATATAAAATGGAATAAACACTCTTGGACTAAACAAATAACAATGACTTTAAATCTCCACAGTGTTCATGCCTTATCTACATTTTTATTTATGTGCACCATTCAATTGCTCCGCAGAACGAAGTTATTTACTATTGAAAAGAATAAAAATGAATATGGACTTCAAAGGAGACAGACAGATATGACAGTGAATATGGACTTCAAAGAAGACAGATAGATATGACAGTGAATATGGACTTCAAAGAAGACAGATAGATATGACAGTGAATATGGACTTCAAAGGAGACAGAAAGATATGACAATGAATATGGACTTCAAAGGAGACAGATATATATGACAGTGAGTATGGGCTTCAAAGAATACAGACAGATATGACAGTGAATGTGGACTTCAAAGGAGATAGACAGATATGACAGTGAATATGGACTTCAAAGGAGACAGACAGATATGACAGTGAATATGGACTTCAAAGGAGACTGACAGATATGACAGTGAATATGGACTTCAAAGGAGACAGACAGATATGACAGTGAATATGGACTTCAAAGGAGACCGACAGATATGACAGTGAATATGGACTTCAAAGGAGACAGACAGATATGACAGTGAATATGAACTTCAAAAGAGACAGACAGATATGACAGTGAATATGGACTTTAAAGGAGACAGATATATATGACAGTGAGTATGGACTTCAAAAGAGACAGACAGATATGACAATGAATATGGACTTCAAAGGAGACAGATATATATGACAGTGAGTATGGACTTCAAAGGAGACAGACATATATGACAGTGAATATGGATTTCAAAGGAGACTGACAGATATGACAGTGAATATGGACTTCAAAGGAGACATACAGATATGACAGTGAATATGGACTTCAAAGGAGACCGACAGATATGACAGTGAATATGGACTTCAAAGGAGACAGACAGATATGACAGTGAATATGGACTTTAAAGGAGACAGATATATATGACAGTGAGTATGGACTTCAAAGGAGACAGACAGATATGACAATGAATATGGACTTCAAAGGAGATAGATATATATGACAGTGAGTATAGACTTCAAAGGAGACAGACATATATGACAGTGAATATGGACTTCAAAGGAGACTGACAGATATGACAGTGAATATGGACTTCAAAGGAGACAGACAGATATGACAGTGAATATGGACTTTAAAGGAGACAGATATATATGACAGTGAGTATGGACTTCAAAGGAGACAGACAGATATGACAATGAATATGGACTTCAAAGGAGATAGATATATATGACAGTGAGTATAGACTTCAAAGGAGACAGACATATATGACAGTGAATATGGACTTCAAAGGAGACTGACAGATATGACAGTGAATATGGACTTCAAAGGAGACCGACAGATATGACAGTGAATATGGAATTCAAAGGAGACAGACAGATATGATAGTGAATATGGACTTCAAAGAATACAGACAGATATGACAGTGAATGTGGACTTCAAAGGAGATAGACAGATATGACAGTGAATATGGACTTCAAAGGAGACAGACAGATATGACAGTGAATATGGACTTCAAAGGAGACTGTCAGATATGACAGTGAATATGGACTTCAAAGGAGACTGACAGATATGACAGTGAATATGGACTTCAAAGGAGACAGACAGATATGACAGTGAATATGGACTTCAAAGGAGACAGACAGATATGACAGTGAATATGGACTTCAAAGGGGACAGATAGATATTACAGTGAATATGGACTTCTAAGGAGACAGACATATATGACAGTGAATATGGACTTCAAAGGAGACCGATAGATATGACAATGAATATAGACTTCAAAGGAGACAGACATATATGACAGTGAATATGGACTTCAAAGACATCATAGATGTAGAAGAGAAGTAAGTAAGAATTCGTAGAAGAAAACAAGACGTTAACTGTAGTGGTTTGATGTATAGCGCAACATATATCAAAATATCATCTGAAATGGAAAGAGCTATACTAGAGAAAATGTAGAATGGTCCCTGTGACATTTGAAATGTCACGTCTCAAAGGGATGGGATAAAAGCGTTTTTTTTTTTACAAATCGAATAAATTTTTTATAAACCGAAAACTGGTTTTTCTAAACTGACGTTTTAATTCCTAATTTTCAGTATACTGACTTTCTAATGTATTGTATGATTTGTATCTATCTTTAAATAGGCCAAGATCCACTATGAATTAATACTGATAACGAACATTTAATTTTAGGTATAAAGAAATCGAAAATCCAATTATCGAACACCCCATCCTTAGCCAGTGCGGACTGACGTAGTGACTTTTGACAAACGTCACCAAATATTATTTAATTTTAACAAACTGACACATTTTTGCTAATTCGTAACAAAATGTATTAATTTGTCATTATTGTTAGTTTTAAGTTATGTATTTACCTAAATAACTTGCTATTTATTAGAATCGAGACTTATATTAAAGTTGATAAAATAATTAAAATTACTGAACGTCGTTAGAAGGTTGTATTGGGGCAAATTTGTGAACTGTCACAGGGAACATGCTGCAATTTCTCAAGTATAGCTTTTTTTTAAATTATGGGATCGGGCATACAAAATGCATAGAGGCGCCGTTTATACCGATACGGCACTGCCTATGAGTATATATGAAATCATATAAATTTGTCTTCAATATAACTCTATACAATAAGATATTTTTAACTGTATATGAAACCAAAAAGGATTGATAAACACACACGTCACACGCCACCACCCCTGGTATTGCCTACCTTCCCTTTGATATCCGTCCCAATAGCAATTTGGTGTTTCCACAAAATGATATTTCCTGATATTGATATCTCAACAAGTGTTTTTTTTATCAATAATACATACCAATTTATTTTTGTATATACAGTGAAACCTCTGTCTATCAATTTTGAATGAATTTATGGAATTCAGAGATTTTTTATTGTGCTTCTCAGTTCAACGCTCTTCTTTTTTTACGTTGTTCTTTAATGTCCATGCAGTGAGATTCTGGACCTCTGGAAATAGTACAAAAAGCTGAGATATTCAAGCTGAATATTTTGGTAAAACGATGCATAGAGGAATGATCGATGCAATATATTTTTGCGTGTTTTATATGTAATAAATTTGGAACTGAATAAATCAAATTATATATAAATGAAAACGATTATTTGAATAACGATCAATTGAAGTTTTATTGTATCGTGCTTTGGGAACTTCTTGTATTTTTACTCAATCATTTATTTGTATGACACCCCTCAACATAAGTTGACACCCCTGTATGACACCCATCAACACTAGACTGCCCCGGCAAGAACTGTTCTCAATAACATACGCAAGAACGGGTCTTCCAGCCGCTATGCCTGTTGTAAGGGCCTCAACTCGTTTGAACGGGACTGCTTCGGATATTGACATATTATTTCATATCACATTACCAAAAGCAAAAATAAATTTTCTTCTTAGATTGAACGCGTTAGAAAGCACTCATCAACATACTTAAGTGACTGAATATATGTGTATCTTTTGTTTGTGTGTATATACTCGTTTGTATGCATATGCATTATTGTGTATTTTATATAATTTTTAATTTTTTTTCTATGTAATTTTTCTTCTTTTTTAATGTCTTGTATTTTTCAAAGTTATTGGGCTAAGCCTGTTTTGAAAAAATAAATATCTGTATTGGCAATGAAGACAAGCTAAAGTCCAATATGTAAAAGAAATGTTTACAAAAAAAAAAACACGAAAAATATATGATAAAAGAAATAAAAATTTTGTAAAGAACCTTAAAGAGTGAAAAGTCTTCGTAATAAAGTGTATAATGCGTTTGTGGACTTGTAAAAATTATATGACCGTGTGTAAGAATCAAGCTATGGAAAATATTTCATGAATTTGGTGTTGAATGGAAATTTATACGTGGAAATTTATATGTCATTACATACTGAAAGTTGAGCATGTACGCGTATAACAATGAATGGTTCCTTGACTGAAAGGTTTAATATTTCAAAAAGGGTAAGGCTGAGGCCACACCAAAGTGCTTCACTAGGTGATACGTAACTAATGGACTAGGTGACTTCATGCTTGGCCACATCAAAGTGCTTCGCACAAATTCATTTGACATTTGGAAGCGGTTGAGTCAACAAACGACGCCACTCTCAAAACTAACCAATTTCATTACACCTTACCTTTTTTTTTTTTACTTCCTGTGCAACTTCATTCCAAAGTGATTTTATTACAGGTACATTTTTGTATGATTTGCTCGATGGGTTCCACAAAGGCTCCCTTTTATACACAGCTGTTATTAAAACTTCCACCATCTTGTAAAATCACTTGGTGACACAATAAAATTAACCAACACGTTTGTTCGCTAGGTGACTAATCGTTATGTAGCGTGGCGCGAAGCGTGCAGTGTGTGCGATGCGCTGGTTTGCTAGGATATGCCACCTAGTTCGCAGCGTAGCTCTAAACTTCAAGCAAGGTTTCTACCTATGTGGCCGAGGCCTAAAAAAAGGATATGTTATGTCACCCTAGTTATTTAATATTTATATAGATTCATGTGTGAAGGAACTATAGCGGTCAATAGGTGGTATGCGAATATCGAATAGGAAAACTCTTAATTTCTAGTCAGTAATATAACATGTTTCATTCCTGATTTTTATCCCTACTCTCTCCACCATCCCTTCATTTCCCTTTGATTGATGATATCTCACTTTATATGAAAACGAATGTTCGGATGATTGTCTGTCTTTGTAGGGTTTTTGACCATATGCTCACACATGTGTTCATGGATTTCGTGGGCAGGAATAATCATTTGAATGTTTTTTAGCGACCATGCAACTTGCTTCATGTACTTTTGTCTAGTTGGTTGGAAGGGATTGCTGCCTGGCAATAAGCTCGCAAGATTTAGTTGAAAGTATTATATAAAAATAAATGTAAACTGATCACTGTGTGTTGATGATATGGATGAAACAGTGGTGAATAAAACACAATAATAAAACAGTGGTGAATACAAAAGGCTTAAAAAGTATTTTTATAAAAATTAATAAACATGACACAACAAAGTGAAACAAAAGTCTTTTCTTAGATTCAAGATATGAAGCAGAGTATTCTGAAATGGTTTGGGCACATGGAAGTAATGAATGAACTAACAAGGCAAATATACAATAAAAATATGAGAAGATTTGGTAGAGGAAGACCAAGGGCAGAATACTTAGATCAAGTTAATGATATTTTTAAACAAGGAAATGTAAGAACAAGAAAAATCGTAGAAGTTGTATGACAGTGTGTATGAATATAGAAGAGGAGAAATATGTGTATTGTATTGTATAACAATTTCGTTGTGTACAGTACAATCTGGCGGGTTTATTGTTATTTGGCAATCTTTGAAAAAATCGAGGTTCCAACGGGAATCGAACCTGCAACTCCCAAGCTGAGAGATGCGTCGTTGAGATAGGAAAGTCGTTGAAGGTCGTTGAGATAGGAAAATATTTTTTTTTTATTTCGTTTATTTCAACGGTTACATATATTTTTTGATACAAAATATTTAAAAATAATAACATATAAAGTTCAACATTTACATGTACGCAGTGTTATACAATAGAAAGAAAAAAACTAATATAAAACGAATCCAACACAATAAAAAAATAGTATAAAACGTATCCGGCATAATAAAAAACTAGTATAAAATGAATCCAGCACAATTAAAAACTAATATAAAACGAATCCAACACAATAAAAAACTAGTATAAAACGAATCCAACACAATAAAAAACCAGTATAAAACGAATCCGGCACAATAAAAAACTAGTATAAAATAAATCCAGCACAATTAAAAACTAATATAAAACGAATCCAACACAATAAAAAACTAGTATAAAACGAATCCGGCACAATAAAAAACTAGTATAAAATAAATCCAGCACAATTAAAAACTAATATAAAACGAATCCAACACAATAAAAAAACTAGTATAAAACGAATCCGGCACAATAAAAAATTAGTATAAAACGAATCCAGCACAATAAAAAAAACTAGTATAAAACGAATCCAGCACAATAAAAAACTAGTATAAAACGAATCCGGCACAATAAATAAACTAGTATAAAACGAATCCAACCTAATAAAAAAAACTAGTATAAAACGAATCCAGCACAAAAAAAACTAGTATTAAACGAATTTAACACAATAAAAAACTTGTATAAAACGAACCCAGCACAATAAAAAACTAGTGTAAAACGAATCCAACATAATAAAAAACTAGTATAAAACGAATCCAACACAATAAAAAACTAGTATAAAACGAATCCAGCACAAAAAAAAACCTAGTGTAAAACGAATCCAGCACAATAAAAAACTAGTGTAAAACGAATCCAACATAATAAAAAACTAGTATAAAACGAATCTGGCACAATAAAAAACTAGTATAAAATGAATCCAGCACAATTAAAAACTAATATAAAACGAATCCAACACAATAAAAAACTAATATGAAACGAATCCAACATAATAAAAAACTAGTATAAAACGAATCCAACACAATAAAAAACTAGTATAAAACGAATCCAGCACAATAAAAAACTAGTTTAAAACGAATCCGGCACAATAAAAAACTAGTATAAAACGAATCCAACCTAATAAAAAAACTAGTATACAACGAATCCAACATAATTAAAAACTAGTATAAAACAATAAAAAGCAAACTCATACTATTTAATCAATTCATTCGGCATGAGCAACTAGGTTTTTATATAGGAGAGTATCATACATGACGAGGCGTACGAACATGGCAATAGATACCCGGATATAATGCAGTGAAGATCTGTTATCTCTGCATAACCCGATAAGGGCATGGCGTGATTTTGGTGATGATGGTTATGATCAATCAGTAATAGGGATAAGCACTTATTGTCAGTACTTGCATTTACGAGTATATAAAGCATTGCAATCGTGATATTAATGTTATTTACTTTTTAGCACAGTTCCAAGAGTTGTTACCAAACCCAGTATAGTATATGTTAATTCGTACTCGTAATACAAAAATATTGAATGCAGTTCAAAAGAGCCAAAGTTGATAGAGAGTTGCTGACTAATATTAAAATCCGAAAGGTGTCCTATTTAGGTCATGTACCATACTTAGAGGAGAAAAGTACAAATTGCTGCACTTGATCATTCAAGGCAAAATAGAGCGACGAAGAAGTGTTGGCAGGAGGCAAATCTCCTGGCTTCGCAATATACGTGATTGGACTGGTATAAGGAGCGTTGGGGATCTTTTTCGGGCTGCCGGGGACAAAGAGGCCTACTCTCACGTGATATTCAACGTTGGGGGGACTTGACATGACACTGGGAAGAAGAATACAGTTCATACGAATTTCCAGCTATTTTTTCTTTAATAATAATATTGCAGTGGAGATCCGTTCTCTATACGAATCCCAATTTGCACTCTCTTAGCAAATATACTGCCTATTAGACTACGAAAGTAGCCAGCTCCTTTCACAGTTTTTTATTTATTCTCCTCACTTGAATTTTTGCATTACATGTGCAAATGTCGTCTCCCACAGGTTCCCGAGTTCACGGCCTTATGATTGTAAGGCACTTCCCTGTAAAAGGAAAAGCATAATAATACAGCACGGGCTCTGAATCCTGACTCTAAATCCAGACTCAGTCGCATATGTAACGGGATACTCACTAGGGAGACAATACTGGGGGGACAACAAAATTTTTATTCATTTATTTTATTTTATTCGAATAAACGTTAGTGAGACCTTAAATTGATCAATATGAGAGAATATCAAAAACAAAAATTAATACTTTTTAATTTATTTGGCATTGACATTGCTGAACTCCCTTAAAACGGAATAATTGAATACTCTAAATCAAAGATTCCCAAAGTGGCCTATGGTATATGTACCCCCAAGGGTTGATTTAGACTTGCAGGGGGTATATGTAAGTGAGAAAAGAAAATGGGGGAGCACGAGATGTAAATGAGGGTCCACGTGAGTGGATCCCATTTAGGCACATCATCAATATTTAGGCGTTCCGTAAATGTCTTATTACACCTAACACAGATTGTGTGCATATAATACTTATATAATATTAGACATAGAAAATACTAATATAAAGAAATCGAATGCAAATCACTGAACGTGGAGATTTAAGACTATACCTCACTAATTTGAAGCCAAATATTGAATCACTGCTATCAGAGCATCAGGTTCATTTCTCTCATTAAGAGTATTATTTGTGTATTAATTTTATGTAAGAATTTTACTAGGTTTTGATTTGCTTCGTTCCAAAGTCAAATATTTACTTGCATTTTGTGTCTTCAATAAAGGTATGAATAAAAATTGTACATGTTTTTCTTTTTATACAAATGTCCACTCTACAAAAAAACCTTATCAAGGTGAACAGCACTGTGTCAGCTGTCAAAAACACATTTGAAGTTAATAAGTTTAGGAAAATTCAATATTAGGCAGGCAGGAGGTCTACGGAAAACAAAAAAATCGGCAAGTGGTCTACGGGGCGAAAAAGTTTGAGTAACTGTGCTTTAAATCGACAAATCTCTTTAATGTAAGTTCATTGTGGGGGTTTTTTAATTGACGTGTTAAATCATTTTGTTAACATAACATAACAGTAATTTTTTTTTAATTAACGAACCGACAAATCAATGCATAAATTCATTTTTAAATTAATTTGAGTTTTCCGTTTGATAAGATTTAATTTAAGTTGATTGGAGTGGATTTTTTTCATTTACGTGTTAAATCAATGTGTTTAAAAATATATACATTAACCCTTCCTGTCCAGTGACGTGTAACTAGTACACATTGCTTCTAAAAACTTTAATATCTCTATAAATATAATAAATACTGGGTTCAGATTTTAGGTATTCCTCCGTAATACATTTACGCATTGAATGAAAAAAAATTATTAATAATTAGCACTTATCGGCCACATCAGAGATATTTTGTGAAAATCGGGAATAAATTCACCAATACAATCAAACGTGTGCCAGTGTGTGACGTAGTATATTAATTCTAAAAAACCGCCATGGGTGAGGAAGCGACGCTATTCACGTCTCACTCTCACTCTACTTCGGTATATGGGAACGCAAGAAATAGAATCTCAGTTCGGTCGCTTCTCTCTTTTTAGTAGCCAACCGGCTTTCGTTCGAGCTGATCGCTCCGTCCGTTTTGTGAACGTCGTCCGATGTTTTTTTTAATGTCTTCATGTCTGTCCAATTTATTTCCGTTACTACTGATAGAATTTGGCATCATCGATAGAAAATGTGTGGTTTTCACGGTGACAATGATTAGCCATTTCAGAATAAATTAGAGGATTTGTTAAGGCGGATTTGTGTTCACGAAATTTCTTTTTAAAAATTTTTCCTGTCATTCCTATATAGAAATTATCACAGTCAGCACATAAAAGTGGTCTGTATAAACTTTACAAAAAGTGGAATAAACAGTGTTTGATAAAACCAATTACAATGTCTTTAAACATCCACAATGTTAATGCCTTCGTTGTCAACTTTGCCAGTCAACATGACTGGCAAAGTTGACAACGAACAAGCCCTGAATATGAAAACTACAACCTTTTCGAAGCGTCGACATCATCAGCTAAAACACTGAAAAAAACACTGAAAAATTTTATCAAACCGAAAACTCAAATTAATTTAAAAACGAATTTATGTAATATACCGAATTGGTTTGTTGGGTCGTTAATTAAAAAAAAATACTGTTGTCTTATTAACCTGTAGGGAATACCGACGTCCCTAAATATTGTCAACATGCACGGTCAACGACCGATGAATCAACCTTTGAATATGTACAAAGATCACATACCAGAACGTCAATATTGTTTACACGAAAATAATATTTACGTCGCATTCCACGGTAGAAAGAGAACGCATCGCGTTGTCTCACCGTTTCGGCAATAAATATTCTACCCACTATATCATTGGCAACGTCTGCGACCACCTCGGCACGCACAGGAGTGAGATCAAGATATACTGCGGACGCATTCACGCGCCCCGTTCTGAAATTGTATATATACCTACTTATCGACAAATAAAGAGCACTTATTATTATTCACTTGACCATTCATCGCTGTTTACTATTTATCGATTATTCACTCTCACTTTTTCGCATTCCTGAATCGACGTATTTTATTTTAAATACAAAACAAATCAAAATCATCACGACGTATCAGTAAAGCATCCCGCTAAAAACCTTTTCCTTCCTGTGCTAAAAAAAAATCACCCGTTCCGGTGATGTGTATTCAATACACATCAATACATATGTAAAAATGAGCGATTTAAAATCAGAAAAAGAATAATATTTATAGCCAATCGCTTAAATTAATTAAATTTGAAGTCAAAAGTGATATGAATTGAAATTTTATTGCTGAAAACATGAAAAAAAACATCGGACGACGTTCACGAAACGGGCGAAGCGACTACCTCGAACGAAAGCCGGCTGGCTACTAAACGAGAGAAACGACCGAACTGAGATTCAATTTTTTGCGTTCTCATATACCGAAGTAGATGAGAGTGAGACGTGAATATCGTCGCTTCCTCACCCATACGGATTTTTAGAATGAATATACTACATCATACACTGACACACGTTTGATTGTATTGGTGAATTTATTCCAGATTTTTACAAAATATCTCTGATGTGGCCGATAAGGGCTAATTATTATTAATATTATTTTTTTCATTCAATGCGTAAATGTATTACGGAGGAATACCTAAAATCTGAAGGTAGTATTTATTATATTTATAGAGATATTAATTTTTTTAGAAGCAATGTGTACTAGTTACACATCACAGGGAAGGAAGGGTTAAAGAAGAAAAATACGATGATGATCATCAACCTCTGAGAGTAACTTTAAAAAAGAAAACTCAATTGGTTAAATAACACCTTGGACCGTCTCTGTCCTCGACGTTTTTACTATGAGACTTTTGATACCGTTGTACCAGCGTGTGATGCGATTAAATTGCTCCCAAGTAGAGTCACCATTTACCGGCGCAATATCCCAGCAACCCCTCTCCCCACACGCAGTTTGTGGCGCTCTGGAAAATCCTCTCAAAGCGACGCCAGGTACTTGAATTAATTGCAGCGTTGAGAACCGCGTCAGTGGTAAAGGGAGAAAAATGTAAAGTTAACTCAGTGCTCCCCATCATATGGACACGTAAAAGCAAAAAATATTATGTATTAAGGACAGTTCACACGATGGGTTAGGGTCTTGTTTATATATAGCAGACTTGCTGTGTGAACATTATTTCTAATATTTATTTATTTACTAACAATTTTAAAAAAATTAATTAGAGTGCTAGTGAAAAACAATTCACAAGACATTGTAACTTATTTTATTCTTTACATTAATTATAGTTAAGGCATTAACATTGTGGATGTTTAAAGAAATTGTAATTTGTTTTATCAAACACTGTTTATTCCCCTTTTTTGTAACGGTATAACCCTACAGGTTTCAAGGCTTTCCCCTCATCATCACGGGAGCACAAACAAGACTCTTGTTTGTGCTCCCCTGATGATGAAATGAAAGCCTTGAAACCTGTAGGGTTATACCGTTACAAAAAGTGGAATAAACATTGTTTGATAAAACAAATTACATTGTAATTTGTTTAGTAAAGCACTATTTATTCCACTTAATTTAACTCTATGACTTTCCCGGTTTCAAGGTGTTCACCTCATCATCAAATGAGAACAAACAAGACGCTTATTTATGCTCCCCTGACGATGGGGTGAAAACTGCTTTCTGCAATCGTGCACCACTACATGGTTAATTTTTAGGATATGTATATGACGTATGTTTATTATAAATATTATACGTTAAACAGCTGAAAAATGGCGACAAATTTAAAATTGCAGTTATTGTTGAGCCACCATGTATAATAGGAAAAACCCATATTAGATGAACCCATCACAATAATAAAGCGAATCCATGTGATTGACTCAATTTATCCACTCACTCAATATAATACTTTCTGTTTCAATATAACAATTTCTTTACTTTACTCATGAAACTAGTCAAAGTCATATGAACGTCCATACAATACTCAATATTTGTAGTCTTTTTACGAAAAATTATTGTAAGTATTTTATTATGATATTAAAAGTATGCATTGGCTCAAGTGTTCTGTTGATTTCAAACTTCATCTCTTTATATTTGAAAATAAAACAAACCCAGATCCATATAATTTGTATTCTATTGTATTGTATTACACTTTCGATGTATACAGTACAACCTGGTGGGCTTATTGTAATGGGGCGATCTCTTCCAACAAACCAGAAAGAACTTCAAGAGATCTTAAGTGAAAACCAAAAGGAAAACTGTTTTTTTAAAACTGGGTTTCAACGGCGTGTTGGGAGACAAGCGCCTTTCTTTTTATGGTATTTTTTTTGTTACTAACTTTTAATTATCAGTTGTTTATTTTCATTAATTATATATTTATAAAATTGTCGTGTATAAATAAATAAATATTTAAAAATGCAATGGGATTTCTCCACTGTATTTATCTAATTTATCAAAATCGTATTCTCAAAATATCAAAATCATATTCTCAAAATAACAAAATCATATTCCCAAAATATCAAAATCATATTCCCAAAATATCAAAATCATATTCCCAAAACATCACAATCATATTCCCAAAATATCAAAATCATATTCCCAAAATATCATAACCATATTCCCAAAATATCAAAATCATATTCCCAAAATATCAAAATCATATTCCCAAAATATCAAAACCAAATTCTCAAAATATCAAAATCATATTCCCTAAATATCAAAATCATATTCCCAAAATATTAAAATCATATTCCCAAAATATCAAAATCATATTCCCAAAATATCAAAATCATATTCCCAAAATATCAAAATCATATTCCCAAAATATCAAAATCATATTCCCTAAATATCAAAATCATATTCCCAAAATATTAAAATCATATTCCCAAAATATCAAAATCATATTCCCAAAATATCAAAATCATATTCCCAAAATATCAAAATCATATTTCATAGAAATATAACGGATTGATTTTAAATTTTGTCTCAATTGTATTTTTTATAATATGTGTCTGAAAGATGTTACTTCGGAGAAGAGTAGAACTTTGGATGAGGTTACTTCGGAGAGGAGTAGGACTTTGGTGAGGTTACTTCGGAGAAGAGTAGAACTTTGGATGAGGTTACTTCGAAGAGGAGTAGAACTTTGGTGAGTTTACTTCGGAGAGGAGTAGAACTTTGATGAGGTTACTTCGAAGAGGAGTAGAACTTTGATGAGGTTACTTCGGAGAGGAGTAGAACTTTGATGAGGTTACTTCGAAGAGGAGTAGAACTTTGATGAGGTTACTTCGAAGAGGAGTAGGACTTTGGTGAGTTTACTTCGGAGAGGCGTAGAACTTTGATGAGGTTACTTCGAAGAGGAGTAGGACTTTGGTGAGGTTACTTCGGAGAGGAGTAGAACTTTGGTGAGGTTACTTCGGAGAGGAGTAGAACTTTGGTGAGGTTACTTCGGAGAGGAGTAGAACTTTGGTGAGGTTACTTCGGAGAGGAGTAGAACTTTGATGAGGTTACTTCGAAGAGGAGTAGGACTTTGGTGAGGTTACTTCGGAGAGAGTAGAACTTTGATGAGGTTACTTCGGAGAGAAGTTGAACTTTGATGTAAAATTCGTCTTCATCGAAAATAAATTGATTGTTCCGAATTGATCCAATGCTGTGGGGTATTGCGACAGAACTTTTGCCGTTGCTGATCCTGTGGTGTGAAATGGATGTGTTTGAGATATGAGGAACGTGTGCAGCATTAGGAAGAACTCGAAGACAACCCTTCTTGGGTTGTCTTCAAGTTCTTCGTAGAGTTCAATTTGTGAATTCTTTGTTAGAACGCCTTTAAGAAAACTCAGCTCTCTAAACGGCGTTTTATTAATTGTCTTTTTATAATTATTACGAATATTTTGTCTTAAATTATTTCTCTAAATGGCATTTTAAATATATCTAAAGGAAAGTTTCAAGCTCACGACTTTATTAACATATATCTGAGAAGCTGTGCTAACCGCATCGTTCATATAATCAAGCACGTTCAAAACAATTGATAAATAATCCCATTTCTGTTGATACACGAAAACCCTTTTCTATTTTTTAACAAAACCTCCTTAATTCACAATCGAAGAAAAAATACCGTAATTTGGAAAGCAATCGATACAGAAAAAAACCCGTGCTGACAAAATAAGTATTTTGTTGAAACGAAATGGTGCCACGTTTACAGGACGAATTTATTTGCTAAAAACATCGCTGAAAGTATAAAGTATGCTAATGGCAGGCAGGAGTCAATTTGTCTGTTTCTGTCCAGACTAATTTGAATTCTCGGACTGCAAACGGGTCCAGGAGTCACCTTTTGACCTCCGTGTCAATTTTCAACAACCACTTTAAAGCCTGTAAATCCGAGACAAATAATGTACAAGGTGATGCGAATATCATTATTTTTTTGAAAGATGCCACTATTTTTTCAAAATGTTCTATCATTACTGCTGTAAAAATACGAGCACTGAGAAAAATACGTGGGTTAACAGTGTATAACAGGTGGAAGAGGTGTCTGATAAAGACCAAGAAAAGTAAGATTGGATTAAATTAATGATATTTTAATAGAAGTAAGAAGAAAACGTAGAAAATCAAAGAAATCGGAGGAGTTGTATAAGAATGTGCATAAGTGTAGAAGAGGCTATTGCTGTATATAAAGATTTCCAAAGTGTGTGACTCGGTGCCTTAGGGCACTATGAATAATTCTAATGGGTCCATCAGGATATTGAAAAAACATAATAATAACAAGCAATTTTAATTATTCCATCCCTTAGTCTGTTGAAAAGTTCACTAGGTCTGGTGATGCCCACTAATGGGGCATTCAAAAATTGATATTTTTTAATTTAAAAAACATAAAAATCTGTAACGTTCATTTCTTTAAAAATATTCATCAAACAAGACATGGAATTACTTATTACAATTGTTGTATTTTGAATTACAACGTGCAACTATCGTTAACAACAATGCAATCAATATTTCCATACAAGAAGGCAATACAATTAATAATTATTTACAATCCAGTACAATCAATTTACAACAATATAATCATTTATTCTAAATGACAATCCAATATAAACGATAATTTCTTACATTAACCTTATACGATTAATAATTCTGTACAAAAGCCTATATTATTTGTAATTCCATACAACTAGCCAATACAATCAAGAATTCCAAACAACTAGCTTACCAATGTAATTAATTATACCATACATCAATTCAATACAATCGATAATTCGATACATCAACCCAATATAATTAAAAAAATCCATACATAAACCCTATACAATTAATAATTATTTACAAAAGTCTATATTATTTGTAATTCCATACAACTAGCCAATGCAATCTAGAATTCCAAAAAACAAGCTAACCAACATTGTCAGTCAAATATAATCAATCATACCATACATCAATTCAATACTTTGATGTTGGACTCACGTTCGTTAACCATGTCTCACGTTTGATATCGGACTGTTACAAACTACTCGGTTTTATAATGAGAATATCAAGAGAATTTAACAGCACCGATATCCTTCTAAACTTATATAATTATCTAATTAGAACCAAATTAGAATATGAATCTACTGTTTGGGCTCCTCATCAGCTCAAATATAAAAACAATATAGAACAAATACAAAAAAAAATCTCAGATATCTATGGTACAGAACAAAGGGCGGTTACCCAAAATATGCTCACCATGCCGAACTTCTCACGGTGTGTAACTATAGAAGCCTCGAAACAAGAAGGCAAGAATCCATTGCGATACTCCTAATAAAGGTTTTCTAAGGTTGCTTTAACTGTCCCGCGATTCTAGATGCACTAAGTTTATATGTACCCAATAAATATAGCCGTGCAAGGAATCACCCTCTGTTCTACATACCAACTTACAGGACGAATATCATGGCTAAACAGTCAGTCACGCGTGGTATAGAGATATTGAACCAACTGAATGACACTGTTGATATATTCTCGGTACCGTCTAGCAGTATGAGAAGAATCCTGGCTGATATTCTTCCTAACGAATAAGCTAACGCTAGAAGCAGACCCTCTTTGTGTAACAGAAGAAATCCGTGAAAAGTGGATAAAAAAAAAATACAATAAAACATTCGATACATCAACCCAATACAATCAATAATTCCATAAAACAAGTCTTTACGATCAAAAATTTTCTACAATAATATAATCAATCAATATAATCAAACAATACAATCAATTATTATAAACATCAAGCCAATAACATTAATAATTTCGTACACTTACCCAATAAAATCGATAATTTCATAAAATATACCTGCATAATCATCGATTTCGTACAACAACCCAATACAATCAATAATTTCAAACAACAACCCAATACTTTAAATAAATACATCAAGCTTACACAATCAATAACTCCATAAAACAAGCCAATACAATCAATAATTCCATAAAACAAGCCTTTATATTCAATAATTTCCTACAAAAAACCAATACAATAAATAATTGTATACAAAAAGCCAACACTATCAATAATTCCATATAACAAACTCACAATGTGTTTGCTCAGATATCTCAAAGCAGGTAAAATGCTGGTTGAGTCATTTTTTCATAAATACTCGTACACCAAGTTACGGAAACAGATCATGTAAAACTCGCGAAATTAGTATCGCGTTGCAGAAATATATTTGGAATACTTTATTGGGTGTACTTGAGAGATTTAACAATTTTTTCTACGAAGTAAATATTTACTAACATTTGTATCAAAAAGAAAGAAGGCTTATTACGAGTACAAGCTTAGCGAGTAAGGGAGAAATTTAAAGTGTTTACCACAGTTAAGATGAAATATGCCGCGCACGGCGAGTCACTGAAGGAATGTAAAATGATTTTTTAAGTACAACGCGAAAATAATCTTGGTTTAAGACTTTTTTAGAAAACCCCTCTTAAACAATTATGAATAATTCAAAAAGAAAAATCTGCAATGATGGGATACGGAATGTCGTACAGTACCCGGAGGTAAGTAATACACATCGGGTTTAAGAAAGAGATTGTCCTTTTTCTTAATCCGATTTTAGCGAGAGTCCTTTTTATGATTTAATGTGCACGTACTCCTATATTTATTTTATCGGCATTTGAGAAAAGTAGAACTTTAAGGTCGATTTCTTCTCCATCTAATAAATTGATTGTTGCAAATAGATCCAATAAAGCGGGATATTGTGTTAGATCCTTTGACGTTGCTGGTCCTGTGGCGTGAAAGGTCTACCTCTTAGTGTTAGAGATATGGGTGGCGTGTGCAGCTTAAGACTTGCCTTACTGTGATAAACAATTCCGCCAGCCACGGTGCCAGACGCTAAGCGTCCAGTAAAAAATGTATGTTTTAAATTAAAATTATGCAAAATCTGCTAGGTTATTTTGTGTAATTAGCTATAAAAATCATTTTATTATGTATTATAAATAAAATATAAGTCCTGGTCACTCGCTATCCATCACAGGGTGGCAAGTGTTAATGAAGCACTCGGAGACAACCCTTTTTGGGAGGTTTTATCAAAATGTATGATCAAATATCAACATTACACACATACACTACACTACACCTAAATCCGAATGTGCTATTGTCACATATTGGAAGGTCTACAAAGGTCCCTTTGTAGTTCATCTTCCCTTGGTCAGTTTTCTTACCAAATATGTTTTTCAGAACATATACAGATGAATGGAAGTACCTCATCTAATGGCCGCAGCCACTGCCTTTCTATCGTTACACTCAACTCCTATATATTTATTTTGTAATATGTTTAACCTATTAATAATAGCGGGTTCGAGTCCCGAGGTAGAGCGCCCTTGAGAAGAGTTCGCTGTTTAAACGGCGCTGTATAAATTGTCCTTTTAATATTGTTATTTATTGCTTTTTCGTCCATATTGTAGACAGGTTGTCCTGTTTTTAGATCCGTGGCGAATGTCATTTTTATGATTAATCTTCTTAATATGACATTCCTAATATACACGTACAGTACCCGGCGGTAAGTAATACACATCGGGCTTAAGAAAGAGACTGTCGGCCATAATCGGCTAACTTCAGTTTTGTAGAGCGTCGTCTCTATCATTAATACACGTGTTCCGTCGCGATTTGTCAGTCGCATCGTGCGACAAAGACGACGTTCTACAAAGCCGAAATTAGCCGACAGTCTCTTTGTTAAGCCCGATGTGTATTACTTACCGCCGGGTACTATAGATATGTACGTACTCGTACATGCAATTGTGATTTTTCCCTATCGTGGTAAGCAGAGAGTATAGAACGCCAAACCTTGTACCATATACCGTATCAAACAACTCCAACGATATCTCTGACTTTATCATATATTCCCTTCTTTCAAAATATTATTAGCTTAATCCAAAAATACTTAATTGCTTGTCTACTTACACGCCTTTCACTTACATTTGAGGTTATTTATTCGTATTGTACTTTTTGACACATCTGAATTGATTAAGATATATTTAAAAGCGTGACTGGGGAACAATATTGTCTTCAGCCCTATTAATCAAGCCTTCAAGCTTAAAATCACTAGAGTATGCACATAATTCGTCATTGCACATATTGGCAGCACTACCAGACGTAAAAAGGCAAGAACGGGATCTAGTTGGTAAAACGCCTGTCTCCCAACCCAGATGTTGCGGGTTCAAATCCCGCTGGAACCTAGATTTTTTAAAAGGATTGCAGTATGTTTTCACTTAAGGCCTCTTTAACATCTTTCTGACTAGTTGGAAGAGATTGCCACATGGCAATACGCCCACCAGGCTGAATTGTATACAAAGAAAATGTAATACAATACAATACAAGAACATTACTACGGATATGCTTGTAGTGTTAGTCTTTCTACATTCATTAGTTTGACATGCCGAAACCATTTTATTATTTTACATTTTCATTGTATAGTTAATTTTACACTTTCATTGTATAGTTCATTTTACACTTCCATTGTATAGTTCATTTTACACTTACATTGTATAGTTCATTTTACACTTTCATTGTATACAGTACAACCTGGCGAGTTCATTGTTATGTAACAATCTCTTCCAACGAATCAGAGACCTGAAGGAATAAACAGACTGAAATCCTTTATCCAAGCATTATTTTCTGATGTCTTCATTCCGCCTTATTTCAAACATTGACTTTCACCAAAATTTCCTTTGTTCAGACTTCTCCACTGCATTAATCTTACATTAATCGTGTACCATATACCATTAAGTGCTCCGTTTACTTTGTTCTTTGTAAAAAAAACGTTATTAAAAAACGTAAAATTTATTTTTTCAAATACATACAGCATATTTAATTACTTTCCGCCTAAATATTGCCAGTTTGATTGCGCATTACGGAGGATGAAAATTCTGTTGAACCCACATAATCCTCATATACTCGTAGCTCTGCTCAGTGAAACATGTGGCACAGAGGCAATCAACGGAAACGAAATATCATTTCTAGGGGGTGTTTGCATTAGATGCGACTCGGCTCATTTAGACGGCATATGGGATGAGACATCATTTGGGTAAAGGCCTATGTTTCATTTGAAGTAATTCTAATGAAATTTCGGGGAGGGGAAATCCTGAATCTAAACTGAAATCCTGAATATTGACTGAAATCCTGAAAATCCTGAAAAATCCTGAATTATGGTTTCTTCGTAGTTCATCTTCCCTTGATGAGATTTCTTCGATATACATACCAAATATGTTTTTAATCATACCCAGATGATGGGACGTACCTTATCCAATGACCGCAGCCATTTCTTTCCAATCCTTACATTCAACTTATACATATTTATTTTAAAGATATTTAATACGGTTAGTCAAATGCTACGTTTGGTCAGTGTTATTATGTGGAGTGGAATCATGAACCCTCAAAGTAAGTAGTATGAACCGACTGGAAGCATTCGAAATGTGGATGCACCAGAGAATGCTACGGATACCCTGGACGGATATGGTTAGCAACACGAGGGTTCTTCAAAGAGCCAAAGTTGATAGAGAGTTGCTGACTAATATTAAAATCCGAAAGGTGTCCTACTTGGGTCATGTATAATACTTAGAGGAGCAAAGTACAAATTACTGCATCTGATCATCCAAGGCAAAATAGAACGCCAAAGAGGTGTTGGCAGAAGGCAACTATACTGGCTCCGCAATATACGTGATTGGACGTTGAAGATCTTTTTTGGGCTGCCGGGGACAAAGACATCTACTCTCGAGTGATATTCAACGTTGGGGGGGACCTGACATGACACTGAGAAGAAGAAGAAGATGTTTAATGTCAACAATTGTGGGCTCAAATCCCGAGTAACAACACCCTGAAGAGTCTGCACTTTAATGGGTACTGAATGAATTATTTTTTTAAAATTACTTCTTGAATCTTAGAAAATAAGCTTGTTTCACTTTGGGAATCTTAGAAAATAAGCTTGTTTCACTTTTTGAATCTTAGAAAATAAGCTTGTTTCACTTTGTGAATCTAAAATAAGCTTGTTTCACTATGTGATGTCATGTTTATGATATTTTAATAAAATAAATAAAACATTCATTTTTTATTTAGTATTTCCCAGTGTTTTATTATAGTTCACTACCGGTTTCAACCTCCGTCTTCCTCGTCAGGTGAAGTTGAATTAAATTATGTCTAAAATATATATTTTATATTATAATAGGTATAAGAGAAGGAGAGGAGAGTAGGTTGGTGTAAAAAATATTTTTTTTAAAAAGGGAAACATATTTAGCGAAAACTCCTACCTACTTTCCTGATCTTATTAGACACTACTTCTCATCCCCTCTCCGGCACCTATCACAGTTTGGAATAATGTATTGTAGACATAACTTAGTTCATCTTCATCTAATGACGAAGACTGAGGACTTTTAAACCGGTGGTAAACTTAAATAAAACAGTGGTAAATAAAAAAATTTAAAAAAAATACTATACCAAAAAAAACTATCACAATCGAGCTATAGAGTTCAATCGTAGTATGTGAAGAGATCAGGTATCTCTTAGCGGCGCTATATAAATTGTTATTTTATTATTATTAAAGATGTAAAACATAGTTGTAAAATTTGCAAGTACCCCAATGCAATGCCTTCAGGCTTCCCAAAATTAATCCTTATCATAGCATTGTAACACAGGTGTTACACCAATTTAGGGATTTAAAAAAAAAACAGAAACTGTAACGTAATTTCAAATATGGCAACACATTCAAATACTATACGTGCACTATTGTGTGCAGTCGTATCATCTGGTGATAAATATTGACAACATTACAAGCTTTCAAACGACATTGGGTCAACATTTCTGGACAGCGTGGGGGCGATTTGAAAATTGGGGTAAATAATCTTTAAATATCTTATTAATCACTACATGTAGAGAAAATTTTATTCAAACAATTTAATTTTTTGATAATTCGGCTCTGTAAATGTTGTTAATGTTTTAGATTATAGAATCATTTTATAGCCCTTTTTGTGTTTATAAAAATGATATTTTGGCAATGTAACGTGGGTGTTACATATAAAAAAAATTATAAGAAAAAGTTGTGATTTTTTTCCCTCAATTTTCCTTCATAACTTACCGTATAACAAGGAATCATTAAAGAAAAACGTTAACATTTGGATAAATTGAACTTTGCCAAGATAATTCTCTCTTGAATGTATATTTTTTTTGTCATCTGTTTATTTTCTGTGTTTTTTTATATACGAGTATATATTCTTGTTCTACGTGTTCAAGGGTGTGGGCTGAAAAACATCTGGTGTCCCCGTGGCTGTGTTCGCCCTATATTGGTGGTGTGTATCTTGGCCGAGGGAATGCTATAAGATGAGCCCAGACCTTTTGATAGCTTCTGTATTTAATGTATTATCTGTAATTTATGTGTTTTAGAAGTGTTATTTAAATATAATCTGTACATACTATGTTGCTATCAATAAACCTATTATTTATTTATTTATAAGGGTTAAAACGCAGAAAGTCAAAATTGTATACATTATAAATTAATAATATTTCTAAAGTTTTGTCAAAAAGAATATATCTTTATTTATTTTCATTATTTTTTGTTCATGGTTACATAATGTACAGCTGGCAGATTTATTGCTATTCAGCAATTTCTTCCAGCTAACCAGGTAATCTTGGATACTTTAAATTATTTTAATCCATGACAGACTTTGCAAAAAAAAATTCGTTTTAAATTCAAATAGAAAAAAAAAACAAATAGATGAATAATATGTAAAGTATGTTATAATGGTAGAAATAGAGGAAAGGAATTCGTTGAAGGATAACAAAGGGAAACAAAAAAAAAGGATGTAAGGATATTCTGAGAAATGAAATTTTTTTTAAAATTCTCTCTTAATTGTAAATAAAGATGGTGCACATCGGATTACTCTTTGAAGTTTATTTATGAACAAAATTTGTACATGTACATGAAATTGTGTAAATAAAAATCAATTTTAACGTTACATCGACAACAATAATAAATAATAGAAAAATATTTTCATTTCATTAAAATAGTCATTTATTTGGCGTTTCAATTTCCATAAGTAAAGATTTGCAGGTCTTACGATAATCGTATGTAATCATATGTTATACAAAACAGTTTTTATGACTCTTCTTCTTCTTCTTTTTATTTTAGGCCTGTTGGCCTTTTATGGTCCTGCATCATTGTTTCCCTCTTGTGATGTCGACTGCCAGCTGTCTTTCCATCTTTTGGGAGGTCGTCCTGGAGGTCTGCTTGCTTAGGGGATACTGTCACTGGCCATTCTGGATACGTGTTCGTTCCAGAACTTTCTTCTCTGTCATCCCCATCTGACAATATTTTCAACTTCGCACATCCTTTGGATTTCTGTGTTACGTACTCTATCAAGAAGGGTTTACCAGCGATACTCCTGAGTACCTTCATTTCGCTGGTTCGAAGGAGATTTTTGGTTCTGACAGTGTCGGCTCTCGACTCTATGCTGTATTTCATTATGGGGCGAACACAGGTCTTGTATATCCTCACCTTGCTTTGGATGTTCATATACTTGTTTTTCAGATAGTGTACTTTAAACATCCGGACTCAAGGTGCCGATTTTTCGAGAACGATACAGCTCTCATATTCAGGGCTCGTTAGTTATCAACTTCGCACCAAAAACGCAGTATAAATTCCAAAAAGCCTTGTAACATGGATAAAAATAACCGTGAAAGCCTTCGAACATATAAGGCTATTATCCTTCACGGTGTATCACTGGTTATATCTGATCCATCTATTGTTATCCTGACAAACTTTCTACACTGTTTCTTCAGGCACCTCCGTCTGACAATGCCGCGCGAGGTGGCGCTGTTACAGTAGCCTTGCCACCGCTTTGTTCCGCGCTCCCAAAGATTACTTCCTCAGCTATAATTTACATAAAATAATCAAAAACGTATCCCCTACCACTAAATCATCGCTAACAATGGAGCCAACATAAAATTGTTTGGAGCAAGAGGCTCTGCGGCTCAGGGCTGGAGCTAAGCATGACGCCCTTCATCCAAATTCAATCATACGCTCTTCAGCCAAATTCAATCTTAGATTTGTATTTATATTTTTACTTAATTAATTTGTAAAACAATATTGAGATAATGGGTTGCGCGAGAATTATAACATTTTATCACATCTTGCCTTGGCTGAGTGGTTAAATAAAGGGTATTTTAAATTGAGCAGTTCTTTTTAATTCTTGGATAAAACACAGATGGCGTCGCGAACTTGCCTGGGTCTTGTAACATTTGAGAAGTGTAATGTGTGACATTTATAAAAATGAAGTCGTATACAATACAACAACGCGTTCAAATTGTTGAATTATTTTATGTATTGTAATCTGGAAACGGTGATGTTAATTGGTCACCAAGATCATGTGATCTGACACCGTTGGACTATTTTCTCTGGGGTTACGTGAAAATCCAGGCCTATAAGAATAACCCCCGATCAATTCCTGAGCTGAAGGACGAAATTATTCGCGTTATTGGTGAGTTAGAACCGCAATTACGCTAAAATGTCATCGAAAATTTTGATAATAGAGTAGACATCTGTGGACCTGCAAGAGGTGGACATTGTTTTTTGTCTTTAAATGTCATATATTATACTTCAATGACCAATAAAAAGTTTTGAAATCAAAGCAAATTGTGTGTTTTATTCAAGAATTTAAAAAAATTGAATTAAAAAAATGCTCAATTTGAAAGACCCTTTATTTCAAAAGGAGTAAAACAAGGATGGATTATGTCACTCTGGTTGTTTAATATATGCATTTATGAAGGAACTACAGAGATCAATGGGTGTATTACAAATGTCGAATGGGAATGTATGCTGATGACATAAAATTCTGAGTTAAAAATGAATTACTGAGTTTGATAAGTAAATTATACGAGAGATCGGAATAGAAAGAACGTTGCACCAAAGTTATGTTTATAGAAAAGTACGAAAGGAAAAGTAAATGCGATATATGGATAAGTAATGCGATATGTGAATAAGTTATGCGATATATGGATAAGTAATGCGATATATGGATTAGTAATGCAATGCATGGATAAGTAATGCGATATATGGATAAGAAATGCGATATATGGATAAGTAATGCGTTATATGGATAAGGAATGCAACGCATGGATAAGTAATGCGATATGTGAATAAGTAATGCGATATTTGGATAAGTAATGAGATATATGAATAAGTAATGAATGAGTAATGCTATACATGAATAAGTAATGCGATATATGGATAAGTAATGCGATATATGGATAAGTAATGCAATGCATGGATAAGTAATGCGATATGTGGATAAGTAATGCGATATGTGGATAAGCAATGCGATATATGGATTAGTAATGCAATACATGGATAAATAATGGGATATATATAGATAAACAATGCGATAAATGAATAAGTAATGCAATGCATGGATAAGTAATGCAATACATGGATAAGTAATACGATATATGGACAAGTAATGCGACATATGGATAAACAATGCGATAAATGAATAAGTAATGCAATGCATGGATAAGTAATGCGATATATGGATAAGTAATGCGATATATAGATAAGTAATGTGATATATGGATAAATAATGCGATAAATGAATAAGTAATGAAAGATTAAAGAAAGATAAGCTATTTATTATTAAATAAGTATTTTATGATATGATTGAAGAGTTTCGAGAGATATGAAAATCATCAAAGATGACAATTAACAACAGTGTTCTAATACCATCTTTGATGTATGAAAGTGACATATGGACTTGAAAAAATACTGAAAGTAGCCGAATAAATCCTGTAGAATTGTGTGTACTGAGAAGAATAGAGGTGACAATGTCTGACCTAATACGTAATGAAGTGATTAAGGATTAATGTAAACTAAAGGTTGATGTTTTGAATAAGATTAATAAAAGCGTTCTAAAATGGTTCGAGTAAATAATTCTTCTTTCGTGTAGAACGAATGTAGAACTCATGTAGAACTCGTGTAGAACTCGTGTAGAACTCGAGTAGAACTCATGTAGAACTCATGTAGAACTCGTGTAGAACGAATGAATGAAAAAAACTAATAAAACCAATCCAAAATAATACTTACATTAATTCATAAGTAATTATGTATTATAATATGGCACTCGTATAATGTGTATTAGATTTATATTTAATAAAAAAAATCAAATTTAAGAATGTGTCTGCTCTAATCGTTCGGTAGTTAAGTCGGTTGGCTAACGAACCAAGGTCAAGTGTTCAATTCCCAGTGGAATCAGAAATTTTTCCACTGTGATTCCCGGCTGATGAGATCGTGTATACCTAAAATACCCTTCAGTGGCGCTTTGTAACAGTATATTAGTAAGTCAAGGGTATACTTGATACAGTGCTCTTGACATAATAGGGATTGGATTACGAAAAAAATACAAAACAATGCTATACAAATTAGAACAAATTGAAAAACGTTACCTTATATTCAGGTAATAAAATGTTGGTACATCTTTGGGATATTTGTCCTAGTGGGGAAGAGATGATGATGATTTGTTGATAAATAAAATTCGTTAGATCGCAATGCGGAAAGAGAGTCCTTTATTTAGTAGACGTGGGTATTTATATCATTTTAGAATGTGCGCGGGAATGCGCTCGCGATATGCCTACGTCTCGTTTCTGCGAATGCAAAAACGATTAATGTTGTATGTAGGTATCATTCAAATACGGAACTGGCGAGACAAATGTGGTGCGTTCTCGCTCTAGTATGGAATGCGATCCGCTCGGCTATGGGTTGAATGACCGGCGTGTGAACCTTGTACTTGTTTGTTTTGGATTTGTCAATTTGTCAAGATGTGCAAAGGTCGGATCGCTGGTCATTGACCGAGTGTGCGACCGCCACACATCTATTAATTAAAAAAATACACGTTGGCCACCCCTGATTAAATATTGTTTAAAAAAAAAAGAAGTTTTATGTAAGGTTTGAATGTGGTGGTCATTTGATTATATTTGATAAAAACACTATTAAAAACTTACCAAAGGGAGATGAACAACAAAGAAAACTGTATATCGTCCGATATATTATAGTAACATATTCGGCTTTAGGTGTAGTACAGTGTACAGTACCCGGAGGTAAATAATACACATCGGGCTTAAGAAAGACACTGTCGGTTTGTAGAGCGTCATCTCTGTCATTCATACACGTATTCCGTCGCGATTTGTCAGTCGCATCGTGCGACAGAGACGACGCTCTACAAACCGACAATCTCTTTCTTAAGCCTGATGTGTATTACTTACTGCCGGGTACTGGATGTGTGTTGTGTTTGTATATAATCATACATTTGATGTGACCTCTCAAAAAAGTTTTGTCTTCAAGTGCTTCCTAAAGCTGCACGTGCCACTCAAATCTCTAACATTTAGATGCAGACCTTTCTACACCAGAGGACCAGCAACGGCAAAAACCCCTGCCCTATTGGATCAATTCGGAACAATCAATGTATTCAATGAACACAAAATCGTTCAATCTTCAACTCGGATCGTAAAATAATCTATATTCGTAAAAAGGTCATCAGATTATTGAGAATTTCAGATAAATTACTTAAATTATGAAAGAAATATTATCAAAATACACCCCAGGCATTTTTGACAGCCGCTGCTCTTCTACCAATGGACCACCTGCGCCGACCCTGGGATGATTATGAATACATTATCACCTGTATTTATTTAGAAAGTATAATTATCTAACACGAACCGCCCCTGTTTTAGCCATTTTAAACTTTTCTTAGAAATTTTCAAGCAAGCTTTCGTTTTGAATATAAACAAGTGAGTCGGTGAGAATCAAACTAAGATAAAGCTATCGGTTATTTAGCGGAAAAAATCTTAAAAAAAGCATATTAAAAAACTGTTAATGGCTTGTTTTGAATTTTATTACACCCCCATTGTATACATTGAAACCTTGCTGGTTAAATTTACTGTAAAAAAAAACCAACCCACCAGATTTTAACCTTTCCCTGTGGTAAAAAAATCAGTGCGTTCCGGTGCTGCGTATTCAATACACATGAAAATATGAGCGATTTAAAATCGGAAAAATAAGAATATTCATAGCCAATCGCTTAAATTAATTAAATTTGAAGTCAAAAATGATAATAATTTAAATTTAATTGCTGAAAACATGAAAAAAACATCGGCCGACGTTTACAAAACGGACGAAGAGACCACCACAAACGAATGCCCGCGAGCTACTGAAGCATGAGAACCGAGCGAACTGAGATTATATTTCTTTCGTTCCCATATACCGAAGTAGAGTGAGAGTGAGACGTGAATAGCGTCGTTTCTCACTCATAGCGGTTTTTAAAAAAATGAATATACCTACGTCACACACTGGCACACGTTTGATTGTATTGGTGAATTTATTCCCGATTTTCACAAAATATCTCTGATGTGGCCGATAAGTGCTAATTATTACTAATATAATTTTTTTCATTCAATGCGTAAATGTATTACGGAGGAATACCTAAAATCTAAACCCAGTATTTATTATATCTATAGAGATATTAAAGTTTTAGAAGCAATGTGTACTAGTTACACATCACAGGGAAGGAAGGGTTAAAAGAGCAGCATGGGCAATAGGCTATATTTCGTAATCGAGTATGATTATCGGTCTTAATGGCATATGCTTGTGTATGTATTGGTTTATTGTGTGCAAACTGTTGCGCTGCAGTCTTGGAAGATCAAGTGCAATGTTTTGATATCAGAAAGACCAAACATTCATAACAATCGACAAATTCAATCGTCTGCAGCATTTCGTTCGACAAAGTTTTGTAAAGTGCAATTTTTTGTTTTGCTTATTAACTTTGTAAGAATTTATGATAAGCAATTTAAAAGCTACAGAACAACGTATATTCAAATGAAATGTGATCTAAAATTTATCAGAGAACTAAAATAAGGCGATATGCTTGTTAAGACATCGAATATAAAGTATATTATTCAGAACTTGGGAATATATTTATTCAGAACTTGGGAACAAAGGAGAGTTCCAGTAACTACAGATAAGCCAACGTTTATCTTACAAAACACTGGAAACTATAAAATACGTGACAGGCTCCAAACACAGTTAGTTCATAGTTGGCTTACCGATATTTATATAATACTAATTTATGTTGTTTATAGTTAAGGCATTAACGTTGTGGAGGTTTAAAGACATTGTAATTAATTTTTAACAAACACTGTTTATACCACTTTTTTGTAACGGTATAACCCTACCGGTTTCAAGGCTTTCACCTCATCTTCAGGGGAGCGCAAACAAGACTAAATACTGTTCGAACTGGTACCGATATAGACGCTTCAACGGTTGGAGGCTGGGGGGTGAGGAAGGCTAGGGATAATTTCGGCCAAGAGCGGGGAGATTTGAGCGTGAGAATCATACTTTTTCTATCGATGATGCCAAATTCTTACATATTAGTGGCAACGGAAATAAATTGGACAGATTAGAGGCCCTAGAAATTTCTAAGTCAGTATACCGATCGGAAGATCTGTTGAACAGTTATTTCCCCAAAATCTCCCCGCTCTTGGCCGAAATTATCCCTAGCCTTCTTCACCCCCCAGCCTCCAACCGTTGAAGCGTCTATATCGGTACAAGTTCGAACAGCATTTAGTCTTGTTTGCGCTCCGCTGAAGATGAGGTGAAAGCCTTGAAACCGGTAGGGTTATACCGTCACAAAAAAGTGGAATAAACAGTGTTTGTTAAAAATAAATTACAATACTAATTTTGTATCCTTAAATAAATGTTGTAAAGTTTCGAACACTTTGTATCTTAATAAAAATATTTTTTTAATTCGCGAAGCAGTGGAAACTTACTTTGCTGAATCAAAGAATGGTGATTACAGATGCAGTCTTAAATATCAAGTTTAAGAGACGCATGTGCCGGCCCAATACTAAAAACTTAATACAGTTTTTTTTATGGGTTACAATCCTAGGATTGGTCTGCACCAAGCACTCGATCCCTC
Source organism: Odontocerum albicorne (assembly GCA_949825065.1). Classification (NCBI taxonomy): domain Eukaryota; kingdom Metazoa; phylum Arthropoda; class Insecta; order Trichoptera; family Odontoceridae; genus Odontocerum; species Odontocerum albicorne. Next base: position 2,405,847 of record OX463858.1, read on the forward strand.
CACTCATCTCTGTCATCCGCCAGTCTCTTCATCTCCTGGTAGCTGCCACAGCGCACATCCCTGATCCCCCGGTCCATGTTGCTATATCTAGGGCGGCCCCTATGGTTGTTGCCCTCAATCATTCCCTTGACGATGGTAAGGAGCAGGCCTGGGTGCCTGATGTTATGGCCTATCCAACTGGATCGTTGTTGGGCAACTCTATTTAGGAGTTGCCTTGTTTCTCCAACCCCGTTCAATATCTCGTCGTTTCGGGTGTGATCTGACCAATGGACCCTGGCCATGCGCCTGTAGCGCCACATCTCAAAGGCAGCCAGACGCCCGGACTCGCTCTGGCTGATAGTCCACGTTTCGCAGCCATACAGAAGCACACTCCAGACAAGAGTTTTCACTAAATTCTTCCTAACAGTACAATACAGTTAGTCAGTCAGAAAAAAACATGTTCAAAAATAGTAAACTAGATAACAAAGTATTCTACAACAAAGTCATCTCCCAGTTTGTTAAGATAGCTGTTAACAAAGCAATTATTTTGCCCACATTATCTAACAACTCTTGAGTTCCCCGACGCGACTTCGGAGCCTCGAAATGTTACACTAGCGTTTCCTTCGCCACATCCTTCGGATACGTTGAAGTGTTCATGTCATATATAAACCTATGCAGAATCATGTTGTAGGGGTGAATTGAAGTAGAGTATATATGTAATAAGCATGAACGATCACTGACTCTCAAAACACATCCTATATGGAGAAGTTATGCGCATGCAAAGGATCGGCAGCCAAAATAGGCTATTAGGATAGTCTGCAGAAGTAGTTGATTTTGTATGGGGCGTCTGAAGATTGAGAGCTGGTGGCTCAAGATTGTAGGAGGTGGAGAGATATCTGTTCTCGAGCTGATAATGTCTCAAAGTACAGTCGTCTCTGTCACAAGATGATGGCCATAATGACTGACAAATCGCGACGGAACACGTGTAAGAATGAAATAGACGACGCTCTACAAAGCCGAAGTTAGCCGATTATGGTCGAAAGTTTCTTTCTCAAGCCCGATGTGTATTACATCATATAACACCTCTTCGACCCTCTATTTTGCGTTGGATGATCAGGTGCAGTAATTTGTACTTTTCTCCTCTAAGTACATGCCCCAAATAGGATACCTTTCGGATTTTAATATTAGTCAGCAACTCTCTATGAACTTTGGCTCTTTGAAGAACCCTTGTGTTGCTGGCCATATCCGTCCAGGGTATCCGTAGCATTCTCCGGTGTATTCACATTTTGAATGCTTCCAGTCGGTTCATACTACCAACTTTGAGGGTCCATGACTCCACTCCATATAATAACACTGACCAAACGTAGCATTTGACTAACCGTTGTCGAAGTTTCAAGTTTAGATTTATCATCGCAGAATACGCTTCTCATTTTATTAAAAGCCGCACGAGATGTTTCAATTCTGTACTTGACTTTGGTTTCTAGGTCGAGATATTCCACTTACGTACTTCCGAGGTATTTAATTTTTTTTCACTTTTAGATTGACATTATTCAATTAACTTTATTTTATGGCTGTTTGTTAGTGTGATATATTATGATCAACTCGGTTTTTCACCTTTTGATTTCCAGTTCCAGGTGCTTGTTATCGGGTTCCACCTTTTAAAGGAGCATGGCTATGTCTTCTTCCGATTTACCAAATAAAGGCATATGCCTATCTTAGATTTGAGAGCTTTCTTGAACCAATGGCAATCCCACCGTCCCAGTATTCAAGTGCTCTCCTCATAGCGTAAGACTGTCACAGGTCTACAATTACCAAATGCCGTGTAAAATGCAAAAGAGTATTGATGAAACTGACAATCGTCCTCAGCATTGAGGTGCAACGTTCCCTCTAAGGTGTGCGCGTGTGCGGCCGCACATCTGTTAAAAATTGTCCGCACACATGTTTCCATCTTCCGCACACATCTCAAAGAAAGGAACTTATAACCATATTTTGTTTTGCACAATTATATATTTTATTTGATATTTTATGATGGGTTATCAGGTTCCTTTCTTTTAGATGTGTGCGGAACATGGAAACACCATATTTGATAGAGTTCACGCGCCGTAAGGAAAGAATAGTGTAGAAGGGTGACCATGATTTTTTATTTATTATATATTCAGATTATTTAGGTTATTTATTTATTATTCATTTCAAAATACAGAATGGATTTTTTTGTTTAGAACAAATATTTGTTTATTGATACAGAAAAAGGAAGTTTGAATATTTTAATTAAATATTAGTCTTAGAATAGAGTCAGTCTTTGTTAGATATTCTGCATATTCAAACTTAAATAAAAAAAATTAAGTTGTTTATCAAAGATAATAATATTATTATGTAACAGTGGCTACACAAAATAAATAACCATTGTTAACTAGTACCAAAGTATCACCAATTATTAACCTACTGGGCTCCAACAGGAAGGAACATCTGGAATCAGTTACAAACCAATATAAGACTCGCTCCGTCCTTGGCATGCTTTAAGAAGCGACTGAAAAAACTCTTAATTTCTAGTCAGTAAAATAACGTGTTTCATTCCTGATTTTTCTTTTCCTTTCCTCTCCACCATCCCTTCCTTTCCTTTTGATTGATGATATCTCACTTTATATGAAAAATAATGTTCGGGTGATTGTCCGTCTTTGTGGGGTTCGTGGGCATATGCTCACGTATGTGTTTATGGATTTCGTGGGGATGGATAGTCATTTGAATGATTTATGCGACCACGTAACTTGCTTCATTTACTTTTGTCTGGTTGGTTGGAAGAGATTGCCGTCTGGCAATAAGCCCGCTAGATTGTACTGCAATAAAAGTGCTAAATAAATAATAAATAAATAAATAAACATTATCGGGTAAGAAAATATATTTTTTTATATATAACCTACATATTTGAAAAATATAATTAATGATTTCGTGGTACATGATGTTGACTACTTAGTTGTATCCAGGGGCGGCTCGTGACTTTAAAAACAGGTGGGGCATGATGAGGCTGAAGTTCCCCCCCCCCATTTTTTTTCCAAAAAAAAATGAACTGTATATATTTTTAGTACAGTGATGTCGAACCAAGAAAATACTAAGAATTATCCAATTTTTTATTGTGAAATTAAACAACAATATTTTTTTATTTAAATATAAACATTAACAAAACTATCATTATAAAAAACATGTATTTTTCACAAAATCAAATGAAAATATTTTTTATTAACGTGTAAAAATTAAATAAACAAAACTCTCATTATAAAAATATGATTTTTTCACAAAATCAAATGTAAATCGTTTTTATTAATATAATATAATACATGAACATGAAAAACAAAAAAATAAACGTCGCTCATTACAGCGCGGGGCAGGCGTGCTCCTGCCCCAAACAGACCTTTACGCAGCAAAGGAAAAGCCACCTTTTGTATACGGTAATACGGAACTTTTCTCTTTACCTCCACTGACTGACCAAACACTATCAGATCTCGCGTCATAGCGACAGCTGAACTGAAGCTAGCGACCGCGTGACCACGGCAGATACAAAACTGCCCCGCCGCAATCGTATTTCGTACTTCGTGCGCGTATATATTTCACACCTACTTACCAGTAATAAGTTAATATCGTTTTTATTCAAATATTTATAAATCATTACGTGCAAATAATATTCCTTAAAAACTAAGAATAATTACAATTATACCAATAATAAAAACACGTTTCAAAAACATTTCAGCTAATTATTATTTATTTATTAGGAGAAATGTGTGTAGGACAGTGCCCCGGTTGCCCTTAAAGACGAGCCGCCCCTGATTTTATATATGCATGAATATGCATATTTGCGCACTTCCCTCTTTTTTTCTTTCACATATAAGTTGATCGCACACACAATGAAAAAATTAGGGGGAACGTTGTTGAGGTGCATAATTTTTTTCATAAAAAATAGATTTGGTTTATTTTTATTTGTAGACGAATGTTTTTTGGAAACGTTTTAATCTCGGCAAGACTATATAATGAACGAAAACATTCGTATAACATCGTTTATAGAATAGGACACCTGTTCTGTTCCGGCCATTGTTGAGTTGAGGAAGTTTAGCGCTAAAATCCACATCCACCTTAATGTTCTCGCATAAAAATATACATTTACTCTCGATTTTAGCGGGGGAATTTTTACCCGAGAAGAATTATCAAGAAATATACATGGCTGTTTGGGGAAGTAACGACGATTGGGGGAGAGAGCTTCGCACAAATAGAATATTACAAAAATACGTTCATAAGCGAGCTTTTGAATGTAATTTTCGAAAGAAAATAACATTAAAAAATGGCAAAAAAAACTCCAGTTACCTCAGTAATACTCTTTTGACTGTCATAAAATTTTGTTGCTAAAGTTTGATAAAAGAAATTACGAGAATTTACATTTTTATAAAAAAATATTTATTTAATCATCAATATTAATATTGTCCTCTTTAAAGTAGTCCCCATACTTGGTCCTTGGGATAGCCACCCAGCGATATTGCCTTTATCTTCACTATAGTGGCAAAACGTTTTCCTTTCAATGTCTTCAACTTCGGGAATGTGAAAAAGACGCAGGGGAGCACATCGGATGAATATGGTGGCTGCAGCATCACAGCGATGTTGGTTTTGGCCAAAATTTATAAATTGGTGGTAAAATATGAGCAATTGCATTATTGTAGTGCAAAATCCAGGAGTTGTTTGACCTTCAATTCTTCGGATAGCCTCATGCAAATGACATGAAACTTAAAAAAAATCATAACCGTTGGGCCTGGTTGTACTGTATACAAGGGAAGTCTAATAAAATTGTCTTATACCAGTTGAACCTGGTTGTACTGTGTTCAATGGAAGTCTAATAAAATTGTCTTATACCAGTTGGGTCTGGTTGTACTGAATACAATGGAAGTCTAATAAAATTGTCTTATACCAGTTGGACCTGGTTGTACTGTATACAACGGATGTCTAATAAAATTGTCTTATGCCAGTTGGGCCTGGTTGTACTGTAAGCGTGGAATGGTCTACCTCTTAGTGTTAGAGATATGGGTGGCCTTTGCAGCTTTAGGAAGCACTTGAATACAGCCCTTTGAGAAGTATGATGAAAATGTATGATGTTATATGAACACTACACACATAGACAAAACTACACCTAAAACCGAAGTGTTATTATCACATATTGAAAGATCTACAAACGTTTTTATATCGTTCGTTTTTCCTTGGAAAGTTTTCTGCCGTTTTCCTACCAAATATGTTTTTTTTTTCTGAATATACGAGAGTATCTATTCTAATGGCCGCAGCCACTACCTTCATACACTTACATTTAACTTATATTTGTATATAGTTTCTTTGTTATATTTATGAACTGTCAATGATGATGGGTTCAAGTCCCGAGTTAGAGCGCTCTTGAAGAGAATTTTCTCTCTAACGGGCGCTGTATAAACTGTCCTTTTACTATTATTATTTAAATATTGGGCAATTTCGTATATAAGGGACGTCTGGCAACACTAGCCTTCACGAATATCATAGCATGAAGTCGGAATATTGAAGCGGATTTCATTAAATTTCTTCAAAATATATTTTACGTACATCAAAACACACACCAGGACATAATAAAATCCTGTCACACTTTCACACAATACCCATAGATTCTAATTAAATGTTTCGATAAACAAATTTGCGATAGGAAGTATTGTAAAAACGAGGTAAATGGTGAAGTTGTAGATGAAAAGGATAGAATAAAATAATTAGGAATTATTCTGGATAAGTAATTGAAGTTCAACATGACCCAGGATCGGGAGGGATGGAGACAGGTGGCGCGCCAAGTTAAACATGACTCAGGACCGGGAGGGATGGAGACAGGTGGCGCGCCAAGTTCGAAACATAGCAAAGAACCACGACGCTCCGCATTCAACACATGACGAAGAAGAAGGAAGAACCAATTGAAGTTGAATAATTTTATAAGTAAGGTTATAACTTATATAAAGAAGGTAAAACGGTAAGATTCTCTATACAATAAGAAATAAAGTGTATAGAAATTAAATTAAATTGGTATATTTATTTATTAATTAATAAACGGTACAATGTACCCAAAAAGCTGTGATGTACAATAAATGGTCCATAATAAACGATACAATGTACCCAAAAAGGTGTGATGTATAATAAGATGGTCCATAATAAACGGTACAATGTACCCAAATAGCTGTGATATACAATAAGATGGTCCATAATAAACGGTACAATGTACCCAAAGAGCATTGATGTACAATAAGATGGTCCATAATAAACGGTACAATGTACCCAAAAAGCATTGATGTACAATAAGATGGTCCATAATAAACGGTACAATGTACCCAAAAAGCTGTGATGTACAATAAGATGGTCCATAATAAACGGTACAATGTACCCAAAAAGCTGTGATATACAATAAGATGGTCCATAATAAACGGTACAATGTACCCAAAAAGCTGTGATGTACAATAAGATGGTCCATAATAAACGGTACAATGTACCCAAAAAGCTGTGATATACAATAAGATGGTCCATAATAAACGGTACAATGTACCCAAATAGCTGTGATGTACAATAAGATGGTCCATAATTACCACACAAGAAAAAGCGGTGACTTTCGTCTTCCTAAAATTAAAATGAGAAAATATAAAAATACTGTATACTCCCAAGTTATCAAATTTTTTAACGAAATATCAAAAAGTATTAACGTTGTCTGTTATCTATGTGTTTTAAATATTATGAAAATATTTAGTTAAATATATGTGTACATACATACCATAACGCTGTTTCCATGTCGGGTTAGGCAGAGAAGAGAAAGCGTCAGACATTCCTATCGCGATACATATTGTTCGCATATTTTACATTCATACACTTGTTCATATTATATACATAACTCCTACAATTTCTCTGACTTTTTACACATTTTTCTCTGACTTCATTCTGTCATATAACTCAGATTTGCACTATTTCTTTTAATAGCATTTATTCGTTCTACATGCCGAAACTATCTGATGTTCTTCTTCGTCTTCCAAGTGTCATGTCAGGCCCCCCCAACGTTGAATATTACCTGAGTGTAGACATCTTTGTCCCCGGCAGCCCGAAAAAGATCTCCAACGCCCCTTATGCCAGTACAATCACGTATATTGCGGAGCCAGGAGATTTGAATCCTGCCAACACCTCTTCGGCCTTCTATTTTGCCTTGGATGATCAGGTGCAGTAATTTGTACTTTGCTCCTCTAAGTACATGACCCAAATAGGACACCTTTCGAATTTCATATTAGTTAGCAACTCTCTATCAACATTGGCTTTTTGAAGAACCCTTGTGTTGTTTACCATATCCGTCCAGAGTATCCGTAGCAAAAAAGAAGGTCGAAGAGGTGTTGGCAGGAGGCAAATCTCCTGACTCCGCAATATACGTGATTGGCCTGGTATAAGGAGCGTTGGGGATCTTTTTCGAGCTGCCGGTGACAAAGATGCCTATTCTCCGGTCATATTCAACGTTGAGGGGACCTGACATGACGAAGACGAAGATAATTATTATCATTGTCACTATGAGTGATTCCTTTTCATTTTGTTTATCATTGAGAATTCTCTCACTTGTTTTCCACAATATTTTCATTGAAATTTAAATTTCCCCCGATAAGAATTTTCTAAATGTTATGATTGCTTTTATTTGCTTGTTTTTCTTTTACAGAGAATTACTGCGAAGATCTTTCGATACATAGCGTATTCCCTGAAGAACGTCGATTAATGATTTTGCATTAGGAAAATCCTGTTTCAAAGATGACGCACGCCACAGTTTCTCACAATTTATCGCTTCACCGCAAAACTATCGAGTATCGTTCAACTTCACACAATACACTGTAAAGTCCACATTCTTGTATACAGGACCGGCATTGAAAATTGCAGACTGGATCCAAAATGTTGACGTGAAGCCATCTAATTTATTTATACCCACCATATTAGCACGACTATAAGGCGAGGTTTTTATTTAAAAAGGCGACACGTAAATAGGGGGGTTGCCTTTTTTTCGAGTTGCAAACATAGTGGGTAACAATAAATTCACTACTCGCGATTAGCGAAATGACAACATTGTAATTAGAGCGTTCAAAAGGCGTCATTGTTTACACATAGCCTGTGCGTAGTCATTTCTGACAGTTTTTGAGGTGTTTTTTTTTTTACTGTGCTTCGTTTTATATCTTTTCTACATAAAAAAATATTATGTCTGACCATATTGAAAGACGAGGAGCTCGAAACAATCAGGTGAATCAAGGAATATGCACAAGCTATGATTCCAATTTTAAGATTATGGTGGTGTGTGCTGCAGAAACAACCAACAACTGTGCGGCTGCCAGACTATTTGGTATCACGGCAAATAATGTAAACTGTATGTACTTTGTTTTAATAAATATTTTTCGTTAAACATTTTGTATTTTTATTTTTCATAATATAATGGTGAGGGAAATGTTTTTTTCTCCAAAAACCTGATTAAAAAATAGGGGTCGCCTTATAATCAGGGTCGTCCTATAGTTGGGCCAATACGGTAAATCTAAAGTAAAAATTCATAGAAATCGTAAGAGTTGTTTAAGGAGGTGTTTAGGAACGTTTATTCCTTAAAGGAGAGATGATGAAGATGATTGTTGATAAATAAAACTTGTCGAAATCGCAATATGCAAATAGGAATTTTATTGACAGATGTCGGTATTTATAATATTTTGGACGTGTACGGGAATGCGCGCGAGATATATCAAAGGTCGTCTCGTGGGTTCAGTGACCGCGCATATAGTCGCCACAGATGTATGAATATGTGTTGATATATTAATGTCTAGCGCTCTGTCCTCTGTATTGTATTGTATTACACTTTCATTGTATACAATACAATCTGGGACGGGCTTATTGCTATGTGCGCATATCTTCCAGCCAACCAGAAATATATTAAAGAGGCATTAAGGGAAAACTAGACATTATCCTTTTTTTTAATCTGGATTTCAAAGGGAATTGAACTCGCAACCTCCGGGCTGGGAGACAAGCGTCTCACCAACCAGGCAATGGGCGTCGTCATGAGAAGAAAAGAAAAAAGAAAAACAGGCCAAGTATTGCTAAAATAGTTTCACCCATCAATCGTTGCTGGTCCTCGTTGAGTTGAGGATCCTCAAGTCGAAGGTCAATTTAGATTAAAAGTGAAACTGTGCCGAGATTTTTTTTAAGTGAACGAGCCGCTGCACACCAGCAAACTCACCAGTAACACCACTGTACTGGATTCGATGGCACACCAAAGTGAGACAATCGGAACACCCCGGCATGTTTTTTTTTCTCTTTTTTAAATAATAGATATGACCGAAGTCATAGGTATCCTTATTCCCCGAATACTAGATGGAAAAAATGCCTGTACTCATAAAATACCCATTTAAAATGTACTTATTTATCTCTAAAAAATATTGCCATGAATAGGTGAATTATTAGATTGGTCATAAATATTTTTAATAAACGAGCTCCGTCACTTTTGCGAATGTGTCACAAATCACAATTTAATTACACAAAACGCATTAAAATTTTTAAAATATACAAATAATAAGAATTAGAGTCTGCTTATTTGAAATAAGCTGGTTCCGTGAATATTTATAAGAATGCACGTAACTCGCAGTTCGTTATCACACATATCGACAAAATTATAACACTTGCACACGTCCAGCACACGAAGTCGTGTGACCCAAAAATGCCTATAAAACTAAAAGGAAAGGTATACCAGACTATCGTTAGACCCGCAATTATGTATGGCTCAGAATGCTTGACAGCTCCTACTCTAGGCAACTTGAAACAGCAGAAATGCGAATGCTTAGGTGGTCGGCAGGAGTATCACTAAAATATAAAATTAAGAGCTCACACATTCGTGGTAGCCTGGAGGTCACTGACATAAACAGTAAGCGGGAAGAGCGACAGCTGAGATGGAGACCACCAGACCATACTGTAAATCGGGCAATGTCTGTGGATCTTCCTCGACAGCCGTCCAGAGGAAGACCAAAGAACTCCTGGATGACTCAATGCTCCAAAATCCTGCAGGGAAACGGTCTAGATAAAAGCGACACCCAGAACCGAAGAACATACAACCTGAAAACGAGAAGAGCCGACCCCGACAGCCTATCTAGGCAATGAGTTGGGACAGTGCCAGGAAGAAGAAGAAGCGCACACGTCCAGCACACATGAGTACTGTTTCCAGACTGCGACCTTTTTTATTCAATTTTATTTCGGGTGGCATCGGCAATCAAAACCGAAACCCGATAAAAAATCTTTTAAAATAATACATTTTTCAACGTTTACAATTTTATTTTATAAATTTCTGCAATTTATAAGAAAACATATTAACAAGCAGTGGTGTGTTATGTTTACGTGTCTTGCTGGGCTCCCCGTTCGCCTCCAATGCTTCGTTTGCATAATACGGAGCAGTGACGTGACGAACAAAACATTGCAAGGGGGTCATCATTTCATTAATGCGACTCAATTAAATGTTTTTTTTTTTCAAATCTGATTCTATGAGACTGTGTTACACTTTCGTTGTATATAGTACAACCTAGTGGGTATATTGCCTTGTGACAATCTTTTCCAACCAACCAGAAAAATGTTCAAGTGGCCTTAAGTGAAAAACTAGACTAGAATTCTTTAAAAAAAATAGGCTTCAATGACAATAGAACCCGCCATCTCTGTGTCGGAAAACAAACGTCGTACGAACTAAACCACGGAAGCTGGCCACGAGAAGTATATTTGAAGAAAAATACATCTGCTGTCTATAATTTAACAATATTGACTCAAATTGGTTTCCACACTCTTGTTAGAAACACACGGAACCATTTATAATTCAAATTTGTTAACGGCAGTTCCTCGTTGTAATTCACAAACCATGAGAATACAATATTTGAATAACTTTAAGTTGAGTTTCGTTGATGTTTTTAACGTAGATGTTGTTGAGTTTAGAAGGGTTTGTCTCCAGTATATAGTATTCTCTATGTTAGATATTTACTGAGAGACTGGTCTCCGTTTATTTGGTGGTTGATGGAGGTGCAGGTTCATAGATTGCCTGATATTATGGTTTACCATCGTCTCATAGCATACTCATGGCATCAAAGTAGTCTCCTAGTATTGTCTTCTCTATGGCATTAATACATGGGCTTCCTAAATTCTACAAACACAATACTCCCGGAATAATAATAATAATAATAATAAAAGGATGATTTATAGCACCGTTTAGAGAATAAATTATCCTCAAGGGCGCTCTTACTTGGGAGTCAAGCTCACTATTACATATACTCGTATAACTTGAATGTAAGAACATGAATGCAGTGACTGGTCATTATATTAGACACGTCTGCATGTGTTTAAAAAACATATTTGGTAAGAGAACCACAAAAAACTTAAAAAGTGAAGACGAATTACAAAAAACTCTTTGTAGATCTTCCAATATGTGATGGTAACAGCGGCGGCCGGTCTAGAGGTGCGCTGAACCGGAGAAATAATTCGCAATAATTAAATGATATATTCGCAAACATGACTTCCAAAAATGTTAAATATTTGTATAGATTAAATATGTATAAAAATACTGACAAATAGTACGAGTATTTTTATTTAAGTGAAAATTTTAAAAAATCCTTTCAAATAGACCGGCCAAGTTTGACAATACTACCGGAGCGATCTCCAATACGCACCGGACGGAAACGCTGATTCATATAGGACAGACAGAGACATACAGTAAACCGTGAGACAGCGATATTTCATATTCGCTCAGCGTCTCGAGGTGCGTTGATCATGCACCAGCACACCTCGGGACCGTATTACCTCGGGAGGGTAATACATTTGGCTTTACGTGGAGCGTTTGTGTGTAGAGTTCATATATAAAATTAAAAAAATTATGAAACCTCCCAAAAAGAGATACCTTCAAATTCTTCCTAAAACTGCACACGCCATCCATGTACATAATACTTAGAAACAGACCATTCTCCGCCACAGGATCTGCAACGATAATATTAATATAATATCCCGCTTTATTGGATCGATTTTGAAGAGTAAATTTATTTGATGAAACACAAAAAAAAGCCTTCAAACTGCTATCATTCCATTTTATTACGTCACAAATCTACCAGATACTTACTTGCCATGTGCTAGTATTATAATCAGACGAACTATTTCTGTGGCGTTATGGCAGAAGTTGATTTGTCATTTTGTGTTTATTCTCCCAATTTATAGAAAATATTTCTCAGCATGTTGTGGCTAAATTTGGTGTGTCAGTCATTATCCAAAAAAAAGATATACTGTTTGGAAATACTTAAAAAATGCTTATTTGTACTGATTTTAACAGCTTATCAAAGTTAATATTGCTTCTCCTGTAAACTAAGGTAAAACGGACATATCAACTTCTGCCATAACGCCACAGATTTTATCTAGGCTGCTTCCCTTTTTTGGGTACCTTCGGGAATTGATCCCATCCTCGGGTGGAAGACAAATGTTCTTCAAATAAACTATCGTGTAATGCAACATAAACGATATGCGGAAACAAGATACGGGCAAGTCAAGGTAAACGCATTTACAACGAAGCAGAAGAATTTGACCTCAGCCGTATTGAACGCTTCGTGCCACTGTCTCGCAGTCAGTGTTATCGCGGATTGACCCTCAAGAATCCAACTATCTGCCAGATCTCTGTCCGAGTGCACTTTAAACGCATCCGATTGCATTAGTTTCTTGTTTGTTGTCGTTTTTGCAATAAGGACTATATACATACATGTGCGAATATGGTGAGTACGATTATTTGTTAATAAAAATATCATACATACAAAACTTCCTACCATTTAGCTATTAGAGTAGGCAAAGAGGACAGAGGGCCATAATTTATTCACCTCCCTTACATCCAAACAGTTCCTACTGTATCTGTGTATTATTTAAATAATTGATACTGCCTTGATAATCGTGTAAATAATTTCCGAAAGGAGTTCCACTTAGCCTTACATCTGTTAATCTTCAGACCGATTGGCTACATCGAACAAGTCTCGTCAAAGGATTGATTAATTGCATTCGAAACATACTGTACAGGCAACTTTCTGAACTCCAGCATATTAACTGCGCTGTATAAATATATTTACTGCGTTGCGAGTCATTTTGTTTCTACCGTGAAGTCGGACCTTAAGTTCGTCGTGACTACTATTTTTTTCACACTCAAGTAGAAATAGACACCAAATTCACATACTGTTTCTATTGTATAACATCCTTAATTGTCCAGCGTCTTTCCAACCATAGATTAGCGCTACGCTCAAACAGAGATTGTTTATTGGTCTTTCCAGTTCACCGCTCCTCTTTTTTTACGTCGTCCTTCACTGTCCACACAGTGAGACTCTGGAATCAGTTACAAACCAATAGAAGACTCCCTCCATCCTTGGCATGCTTTAAGAAGCGACTGAAAAAACTTAATTTCTAGTCAGTAAAATAACGTGTTTCATTCCCGAGTTTTCTTTTCCTTTCCTCTCCACCATCCCTTCCTTTCCTTTTGATTGATGATATCTCACTTAATATGAAAAATAATGTTCGGGTGATTGTCCGTCTTTGTGGGGTTCGTGGGCATATGCTCACATATGTGTTTGTGGATTTCGTGATTCATTTGAATGATTTATGCGACCATGTAACTTGCTTCATCGCCTGACAATAAGCCCGCCAGATTGTATTTGCAATAAAAGTGTTAAATAAATAAATAAATAAGTATGTCGCCATGGGAGGTGGAGTCCTTTTGGACAGTTCAATCTTGATGACTACAAAATCTTCTAGTGTAGATAGCGGTGGATGGGGATTTACTTTGTCCCCCATAACAGCGTGGGTGGAGATGAGATCGCACTAAACTGAACTGTTATTTAAAAAAGTCATATATTGTTATTTTTGTCCGACGTGAAAATGTTAGATGAAATGTATATGCGATGCTCCCAGTCTGCCTTCATATCTTTATCTTGGAGGAACGTCTGATCGGAAGATCATCCCAGACCCTTCGAAAGCATTTAATTTGTTCTGTTGCTTAAATGTATCCTTTGAAACCTACATCAAAGAAACTCTACGTCCATACATTTTCTTCTGTGTATCTTACTATTTAACTTTCTTTCAAAATTTCGTTTACTTGGTTCAACCATACTTTTCTCGATCGTCCTCTACAACGAATCCGACGTATGCTTGCAAGAGGAATGACTTGTGGAAAAGCTGTATGTTCTTGATTGTGGATTTTTTTATTGTTTTGTATTTATATTTTATTTTTAAGATTATGTGCGGTATATTGTGGGGTGAATTATTTTGGTCTTTCTGGAGTGATGAAGTGTGAGGAGTTTGATTTCGCGTGATGTATACATGTATAATTGAGTGCCACTGTTTGTCAGGTTGATGAGAATGTGCAACGGGGTTTTATGTAATCAAAAATTGGAAAGAAGTATCGATTTACTTTTTAATGCTAGATGTCTTCAGTGAGATACAGGCAAAAGCCTAGTTTACTGGGGACACGACAAATGAAAGGCAACACACCCAGATCTATTAAAATTGTGTGTCCAAATTAAATTCCCGGTTGTTTTTTTCACAAATTATGTATATTTCTTGTCATGTGTAAAAAATATATTATATAAATATTATTATGTCAACCATCCTACAAAAACTATTCAGTCAGTCTTTCTTTACATCAAATTTTAGTTTATATTTATCTTTAAAAATCACATTTTTCATACATCGACACACCACATATCTTATAAGTACACGTATTAACTAACCTTCATTGTATTATATTACACTTTTTTGTATACAGTATAACTTGGCAAACTTATTGTTAAGTGGCAATCTCTTCCAGCCAACCAGAAAGATGTTAAAAATATATTTAGTGAAAACTAGACTAAAATCCTTTTTACGAAATCTAAGTTTCAACGGGAATCAAACTTATACCCCCAGATTGGTATACAAGCATTTTGATTTTCTTGTTGAAATTTTCCCATTGATTTAAGATGGCGGTATACAGTTACGTGACTACAATTTATCTACTCAGTCAATTCCACGGTGGTGTGAAGGGGATCTTCATGAATAATATGGTTTAAGCGATCTTCATCGAAGTCCACTGATCGTCCGGAACGCTCCATGTCTTTCAGGTCGAAATTACCGCCTTTGAAACGCAAAAACCATCAACGAGCTGTCCTTTCATTCATGGCATCTTCATCGTACACTTCGCAAATATCGCGAGCAGCTTTGGAAGCTTTAGTCCCTCGATTGAACGCTAACAGATGGTGTCGAAAATACTCCCTTTCGTCTACTTGACAATCCATTTTGAAGGCTTGTAATCAAATAAAATAATATATGTAACGTAAAAGCAAACACAATATCTTGTAGAGCAGAAAATTTTCTTTCGAATGACTTATAACATTTACAATTTTGTTTTACTTTTGGTGCTCATTTTTAAATTGAAAAAACGGACACAACTTATGTTAACATCTAATATATCGCCTGTTGAGAATCATAGTGGCGAAATTACAAAAAAATAAATTTTCGAGTTAAGACTTCCAAATGGCACTAAAATGACTCCTTTATTACGTGCGTAAGTGGCGTAAGTATATTTCAACTCCTTGAAGTGGCAAGGAGTTGAAATATACTTTCGCCACTTACGCACGTAAAAAATGGGTCATTTTAGTGCCATTTGGAAGACTTAACTCGAAAATTTATTTTTTGGAGTTTCGCCACTATGATTCTCAACAGGCGATATAACCAACAAAATAGAATTTATTATGGATGAACGAAGTGCAGTCCATCTGAGGAGTTTTTTCTTCGTCAAAAAATAAAAATAATTTCGATCTTCTACTGTAGATAAAGCTGAATGGGGACTTATTTTGTTCCCAATAACAGCGTGGGTGCTGGAGGGGTTGAACTGTCATTTTCTATTTTTTTTTTTGTTAGAAAATTATAAACTTGAATTGACCATATTGAATCATAATGTCAGCATCAAGATATTATATAACATCTCCCCCACATTATAATTACACGTGGCACGTTTTTCTTGATTGACATCACGTAGCATGGAATTTTCTTAGGCCAGTAGTAGGGAACCTACGACCTTGTAGGTCATTAATCCTAATTTTACTTTCTTGTTTTTCAACCACATATTGTTGCTAATCTACATTCATGACCCAAATCAAGGCGATCTTAAGGTCACAAATGACGAATGCCCATCTATTGAACAAGCCTACATTGCAGACCTTTATGATATACTACAACCAAACATTCAAATTATTTTCTACAAAAAAAAACAGTCACAATCAAGTCATCAAAAGGCTAGTTAGTTTACTTGAAAATAAAAACCAATATTAAAAATACCTCCGTGCTCTAATTTGTAAGAAGCTTGTCTCCCAACTCGGAGGCTGTGGCATTGATCCCCTTTGGAACCCAATTTTTTTAAAGAAATTTCACTCTGGTTTTCATTTAGACCCCTTTAACATCTTTTTAGTTGGTTGGAAGATATTGCTACATGGCAATAAGCCCGTCAGGTTGTACTGTATACAACGGAATTTAATACATACACAATATCACACCATTTCCCTATTGTGGTAGGCAGAGAGAAAGAACGCCAGATTTTTCTATCTCGACATACATCCTTAGTCTCCTCTACCTTACAACGTTTCCTGTTTTCTAAATATTATTCCCTTGATTCAACCACACTTTCCTTGATCTTTCTTTTACACGGCTTCCATTCACATCTGCACTATACATTTGTTTTGTTATTCTTCCTTCTTTTATTCGTTCCACATGCCCAAACATTCTCAATATGCCCTTCGTCATCTTACTTAACACATCAGCCTTAAGTTTACATACATCCCTAATCATTTAATTATTACTGTTATACATTGTCACCCCATGTATTCTACTCAATGCAGCATTTATTCCGCTCCTGTCAGTCATCCACGTCCACATTTCACTTCCACCCATCAATGTTGGCATCAAAATACTATTATGGAATATCATCTTAACAGATTTTGATATTGTATCTTTCGAGTATATATTATATGTTTTAGTGCCCCATTGATTTTATTTCGTATCGCTACACGCCGTACGATATCCCTCTTAACTCTTCCATCATCTGAAAACATACTACCCAAGTTACAGAATTCTTCAGCTTGCTGCAATCTTTCATTACTCACCCATATATCGCATTTACTTTTCCTTTCATATTTTTCTATCACCAAAACTTTGAATTTTTCAACATTCATTCTCAGATCTTTCTCTTTGTATCTTTCATATAATTTGATTATAAAACTCTGTAATTCATTTGGTCCTGAACCCAATTATATCACATTTAACCTTTCCCTTTCTGTGCTTAAAAAAATCCGCGCGTTCCGGTGCTGTGTATTTAATACACTTCAATACACATGTCAATATGAGCGATTTAAAATCGGAAAAATAAGAATATTCATAGCCAATCGCTTAAATTAATTAAATTTGAAGTCAAAATTGATAATAATTTAAATTTAATTGCTGAAAATATGAAAAAAAAAAAACGTCCGACGTTCACAAAACGGGCGAAGAGACCACCTCAAATGGATGTCCGAGAGCTACTGAAGCGAGAGAAGCGAACGAACTGAGATTCTATTTCTTGCGTTCCCATATACCGAAGTAAAGTGTGAGTGAGACGTTAATAGCGTCGCTTCCTCACTCATAGCGGTTTTTTTAGAATTAATGTACTTACGTCACACACTGACACACGTTTGATTGTATTGGTGAATTTATTCCCGATTTTCACAAAATATCTCTGATGTAGCCGATAAGTGCTAATTATTATTAACATTATTTTTTCATTCAATGCGTAAATGTATTACGGAGGAATACCTAAAATCTGAACCCAATATTGATTATATTTATAGAGATATTAAAGTTTTTAGAAGCAATGTGTACATCACAGGGAAGGAAGGGTTAAAAAAAATCCATTTTTGAAGTCAGTATACTCGTATAGTATTGTAGTTAGATTTAAACAATTGAAGTTTCTTGACTGTGACTTTATTAGGTATCTTGTCAATTGAAATTTCTTGACTGTGACTTTATTAGGTATCTTGTCAATTGAAGTTTCTTGACTGTGACTTTATTAACTCAATGCAGCCTTCCAATATAAAAAGGTTGCCAGCCCCTAGTCTAAAGTATTGCGTGCAGATCCATCTTAATGAAATGGTCAAGTTGGCACAGTGCCTAAGACCTGCAAAGCTCAGGCATTTTGCATAGTTGACCATACACCGGTTGTACTGAAAGTAATTTCGTATTATAAGGTAAAATTCAAAAAGAAAATCAAACCAAATACTTGTGGACAATGGTTTACGGTATTTTCTGTATCTAAGGCCTTCCTGAGCAAATGCCGTTTTCAAGTGTCGTATCACTATTGCGGATTGTTTTAAACCACATTTGACACACACGATCGCTTACTGTATCGTCGCCATACACCGTACAGTACCCGGCGGTAAGAAATACACATCGGGCTTAAGAAAGAAACTGTCGGCCATAATCGACAAACTTCGGCTTTGTAGAGCGTCGTCTCTGTCATTCATACACGTATTCCGTCGCGATTTGTCAGTCGTTGTCAAGCGTTCTAGGGACAGAGACGACGCTTTACAAAGCCGAAGTTAGCCGATTATGGCCGACAGTCCCTTTCTTAAGCCCGATGTATATTACTTACCGCCGGGTAGTATACATATATTCAAAGTAGATTTCTAGATAAATGCCGTATTTATCCAAACATTCAACATCGAAATATCCCAAGATTATTATCATAAGTATGGGATTTTGAATGTTATTTTTTTATATAAATTATTACATATATTTTTTTAATTTTACCTTTAATAATTTCACAACTATGAACATTGATTTTTCAAAAACTTTGAATAGTAGATTATAATATCGTAATTAAGTAGGCGACCAAATAAAAATCTGTGACATTTATAGTACTTATATAAGGTATAGACACCTTTCGGATTTTAATATTAGTCAGCAACTCTCTATCAACTTTGGCTCTTTGAAGAACCAAAGAAGAAAGACTAACAAAACTGACATATAGTGCAGATGTGAGTGGAAGGTGTGTGAGAGGAAAGTATGGTTGGATCATATGAATTATATTCTGAAAGAAGGAAACGTAAAAATCAGAGAAATCGTAGAAGCTGTATGAATGTAGGAGAGGCTAATGATGTGTGTTGAGATAAGAAAGTACAGCGTGCTGTCCTCTCTATATACTCCAATAGAGAAATGGCATGCTGGTAATATTTAAGTTCTCTTTTGTATATATACGTTATGAGTATGGCCAAATATTCTTTAGAAATCTTGAAAAAGAATATCTACTTATCAAAGCTTCAATATGTTATGTAGTGTTGGTTTGTGGGTACATTTATATTTACCATGTTGACAATACCTTGTTGTTCGCTGTGTGACAATGAACATAATATTTTGTGAAGTGTATTGTTGAGTCCAAATGAAATCTATAAAAGGAAGTTGTGCATTTGTAATTGAATCAATCGAGAAACATGGTAGCAGAGCGTGGTTATTGAATATTAGTGAAGATTTAGAGTATTTATTTAAAATTTAAAAAATGGCGTTTGCAAGAGGCAGTGAAATCAATATACCGCTATTTGACGGTTCAGACTATTTTAATTGGAAGGTACGAATTATGAATTTTTTGCAGTTTAAAAAGTGTAAGGAGGCATGTTGGTTTGTGGGTACATTTATATTTACCATGTTGACAATACCTTGTTCTTTGCTGTGTGAAAATGAACAGAATATTTTGTGAAGTGTATTGTTGTACACGTATTGTTGAGTCCAAATGAAATGTATAAAAGGAAGTTGTGCATTTGTAATTAAATCAATCGAGAAACTTAACATGTGGTAATCAGCAAATTTTTTATAGAATGTAATTTAAGTATGTGATTGCATTTCCTTCATTCTATGCCAGTGATGGCGAACCTTTTTGAAAAGTGGGTCAAATTTTGTTCAATATTTTTTTAATACTAGCCCGTGGGTCACTAAGTCAGTGGCGTCACTTGTAAAGGTTCGAGAGGGGGGGAGGAGGTGTAGTAAAAAGGGTACCAATATTTTGGAAACACCGAAATTTTGTTAACAGAAAAACTTGAAAGTTGACATTTTTTTTGGTTCTCACTTTTAAAATCCTTTTAAAAGGCTTACGTTTTCTTTTTGTTTCACAACTTTTACTTTTGCAAGTGAATAACAAAAAATAAAGGACGACGTCAACAAATTTATATCAAATTGGGTGATACCATGAATGACCGCACCAGGTGACACGTGACACATGTCCAGTGGCGCCTCTGCATTGAGTATTTGAATGAACAAGGAATAAAGAAATACACATAAATAACATATGAAATATTTTTTATTAATAAACATAGTTACAGATATGTGTATGTATAATTAAGTTGATAAAAGTATATTTTATGTGAAATCTGTAGTTCCTTATTTTCAGATAGTTTCTTAATATTAGGTTCATATCCCGTATTCATTAGTTTAACACATTTTGCAGTCAATTCATTTCAAAGTTTATTTCTGTTTATAACAAAATTCATTTCAAAGTTTATAGCAAAATTCATTGAGGAAAATAATTTTTCACACGAATATGTGGACACTCTTTTATGTTCTCTCTTTTATGATATTGTATAAAATATAAGTTTATAAAAATCAACGCGTGGGTCATTTAAAAAGCTTTCGTGGGGCAGTGTCTGACCCGCGGGTCATAGGTTCGCCACCACTGTTCTATGATATGACTCGACTCGTTATACGAGTGATTTGTATAAAGCGTCATCCACATGCCCTTCATCTTTCTCGATGGCTAAGAAGAATGCTCGATGCAACACATTTATAATATTAATGGTTAATTTATTCAAATATTGTGTTTTATTTAAAACAATATTATTCACGTATTCCAACACTGTGTTTTTTTAATTCATGCAATACTAGAACAGCAAAACTGGTTTATATAACATTCAATACGTGTTAGACCTTTCTAACACTTAAAATTTATCGAGAAATATCAATATCGGATAAAATAATATGCATGAATTACTAATGCCTAAGATAATAGTGATTGGAAAAGAGTTATTAAGTCAACTTAATCTAGCTCAATGTTCTATAATAAAATCCAACTTTAGCTCAATGTTCTATAATAAGATCGAACTCAATGTTCTATAATAAGATCTAACTTCGTGGTCTAAAATAAGATCCATGTTAGCTCAATGTTCTATAATAAAATCTAGCTCAATATTCTATAATAAAATCCAACTTTAGCTCAATGTTCTATAATAAGATCGAACTCAATGTTCTATAATAAGATCTAGCTTAGTGGTCTAAAATAAGATCCATGTTAGCTCAATGTTCTAAAACAAAATCTAGCTCAATGGTCTATAGTGACACACAATAGGAGGATTACAATTTTAAGCATCATTTATTTATTTAACACTTTTATTACGAATACAATCTGGCGGGTTAATTTTTATTTATTTATTTATTTATTTATTATTACACATGACAAGAAATATACATAATTTGTGAAAAAACCACAGGTAATTTAATTTAGACATACAATTTTAATGGATCTGGGTTTGTTGCCTTTCATTTGTTGTATCCCCAGTAAACTAGGCTTTTGCCTGTATCTCACTGAGGATATTTAGCATAAAAAAATAAATGGATACTTCTTTCCAATTTTTGATTACACAAAAACAAAACCCCATTGCACGTTCTCATCAACCTGATAAACAGTGACACTCAATTGCCAGACGGCAATCTCTTCCAACCAACCGGACAAAAGTAAATGAAGCAAGTTACATGGTTGCATAAATCATTCAAATGGCTATCCATTCCGACAAAATCCATAAACATATATGTGAGCATATGCCCACGAATCCCACAAAGACGGACAATCACGCGAACATTATTTTTCTTATAAAGTGAGATATCATCAATCAAAAGGAAAGGAAGGGATGGTGTAGAGGAAAGGAAAAGAAAAATCAGGAATGAAACACGTTATTTTACTGACTAGAAATTAAGAGTTTTTTCAGTCGCTTCTTAAAACATGCCAAGGACGGAGCGAGCATCATTCTGGTTGATGGAAAAAATTGTCAATATTACATTAATAATGCAATATGACATATATTCAAATCAAGCAATAGTGTAATACAATACGAGTATGACATATATTCAAATCAAGCAATAGTGTAATACAATACGAGTATGACATATATTCAAATCAAGCAATAGTGTAATACAATACGAGTATGACATATATTCAAATCAAGCAATAGTGTAATACAATACGAGTATGACATATATTCAAATCAAGCAATAGTGTAATACAATACGAGTATGACATATATTCAAATCAAGCAATAGTGTAATACAATACGAGTATGACATATATTCAAATCAAGCAATAGTGTAATACAATACGAGTATGACATATATTCAAATCAAGCAATAGTGTAATACAATACGAGTATGACATATATTCAAATCAAGCAATAGTGTAATACAATACGAGTATGACATATATTCAAATCAAGCAATAGTGTAATACAATACGAGTATGACATATATTCAAATCAAGCAATAGTGTAATACAATACGAGTATGACATATATTCAAATCAAGCAATAGTGTAATACAATACGAGTATGACATATATTCAAATCAAGCAATAGTGTAATACAATACGAGTATGACATATATTCAAATCAAGCAATAGTGTAATACAATACGAGTATGACATATATTCAAATCAAGCAATAGTGTAATACAATACGAGTATGACATATATTCAAATCAAGCAATAGTGTAATACAATACGAGTATGACATATATTCAAATCAAGCAATAGTGTAATACAATACGAGTATGACATATATTCAAATCAAGCAATACTGTAATACAATACGAGTATGACATATATTCAAACCATGCCATAGGATAGCAATATTAAATGATGGTTCACAAAAGCGTTTCAATATCAATATTGATACATGGAACTGAATCATAGATTTAAATAACACTAGTTAACAAGGTTTTTGTAACCAGGGTGAAAACGGTCATTTTAGGACAATTTTTGTGTGCTGATAACGAATATGAAATTGAAAATGTTCCATCACGTAACTTTTCAGAGAAAAACCTGAAATTAGTTTTTGACTGAAACTGAAACTTTTGAAAGATGAAAAAGTTCGAAAAAAAAATTAGGTGTTGAAGAACTAGAAACTTGAAAAGCCTTTGGAAAAGTTGTTAGTGGTTTCCTAGATAATAATAAAGCTGACAATTACGAACAGCTTGTACAAGAACTCTTGCAGATACCAGAAGCTAAGTTGTTGAATGTCACTGAAAATACCCTTCCTGCATTCCAGTAATATGTTTATGGCTGTTTACTGTAATGTAGGGGCTTCTACATGATCTAATTTGAGTTTTTATTCAATGTAATATACAATCTCTAAAAAAAGTTGATTCGATCAAATTTATAAAAAAATGTTTTTCTTTTTTAACAAAAAAATGGTATATAAGGTAAATTTTTCTTATAGTAATGATTTTTATTCACCTTTTTTTTATTTTCCTATGTAACAACATTGTATTCTGTGTCTAAATTTAGCATTTCAGGAATTTATTTATTTTCATTGTTGTAATTACGACTTTTGAAATGCGCAAAAACGTACTTATTTTATTAAAACACTCCCCCTTCTGTTACACAAAAATGTTACGTGTTACAAACTTTTCCCTGCGATTTTCGTAATCAGCAGGGTTGATTTAGTAAGAATCAGCTAATTTTATCTCTGTTACAGACAAAAAGTTTAAATTATAATTTATTTACCTCTTCAGACTTGAATTAATTCTTAGTTTTAAAAAAATTATCTTGCTCGTAAGTGTATTATTTACACAAAAAGCAAGAGTATGTTATATACGTTTAGATAAATGGCGCCTAAAACGTTCAATGTCGATAATACAGTAACCTACACTTCATTTGTTATCATTCGGAACAGAAATACACCACAAAGTTGTTTACAAAGTGCATATAAACTCGGTGTCTATTATAATGGACAGTAAGTCTGAATAGGTTAAAGAAAGAGTTCCCAAATTTTTTTCGGCCGCAGACCCCTTTACCAAAAACTTTTAAAACCGTCGACCCCCTAGTCATTTACTTTACTTACTCTAATCAATAAGTTTGTACAGTACTCGATATTAAATATTTCACTAGATATCAAACTTCTCATTTTAAGCACTTGTAATTAAGGATTGGAAAAGATAAAAGGTCTACGGATTATGCATTGCATTATCTTGTGTAATATTTAATATTAAACTATGTGCTGACGAAAATTAAAGCAAAAAAATAGACCCTTTTAATGACACATTTTTATGTAATGTGTTTTTATCAAAAGTGTTTTTTTTTTATTTATTTTATTTCTTAATTAGGTACCTATTGGAATCATAGATATTTTGAAGTAACAAACAAATAGCAGTAGTAAGGGGGTCTATTTTTGCTGTCGTCGACCCCCAATTTTTTTTTATTGAAACTATCGACCCCTAGAAAAATCAAATCGACCCCAGAGAGTCGATATCGACCACTTTGGGAATTCTTAGGTTAAAGGAACCAAGTAAAAGCAATGGAAATGCATGCATGTATTTTGTAAAATATGAAAAATTATGAAGGGTGAAAGCGAGCTAAAAACGAATTGTTCAGTAGAATGAAAAAGAACAGGTTGTTGAACGGATATTTGACAAAAGAATCCAGAATTAGAATGTCCTTGAGTCTCCTTTTTTAAGGATGTTTAATTAATTGTCATTTTGTTAAAATTGATATTTTCAGGTTAAAAAGATAACAACTCTGAGGCTGATAGCACTTCCGTTTGCCAGCTTATTTCTCCTCGCAGCATCACAATACTCTTCCTATATCCCCGGCGAGTCACCATGTCCCTCCGTGTTTACTTACGAAGTAGAAAACACTGTGAAGGGCAGATGGATTGGATTTCTCCAAGTGGTACCAGAATTCACCCTCCATGGCACTTGGATTAATATTATTTTAGATAGACAACCTAATTCCTTAGCCGTAAGTTGAATTATATTAATTTCTTTTTTTTTACTACATATATATTGTATGTTATTTTTTTACTACATTCTAGGTAAGTCCAGAAAGTAAGTGTACTGAATTTTTGTAGGTTACAATTTTTTTTATTTAAACAAAAAAATTACGTGGTTACCGTAGTACATATGTAAGCTATTTTTCGACATAGTCGCCATTCCTCTCTATGCAGGTGGTGAAGCGGCGTATCAACTTTTTGATGCCTTCCTAGAAGTAGTTTCCCGCCAACCCCTCCGTCCCCTTCTCCACCTCCTCCTTTACCTCCTCGTCGGTTGAAAACCTTTTTCCACCTATGTGCAGCTTCAGGGAGGTAAAGAGATGGAAATCTGAAGGTGCTAGGTCAGGGGAATGCGCGGGATGGTTCAGGACATCCCATTTAAACGAGGCAAGCAGTTCCTTCGTGTGTGGTCTGGCATTGTCGTGCAGCAGGCAGACTCCCTTTGTCAGCATGCCTCTTCTCTTATTCTGAATCGCCCTCCGCAATTTTTTTAGGGTCTCACAGTATCTTGCAGAGTTGGTGGTCTCCCCTTGAGGCATATATTCAATTAAAATTATGCCTTGACAGTCCCAAAACAATTTCTTCAGTCACAATTGAAGGTCTTCCGCTCCTCTGATCATCATGCACAGACGTACGACCGTTTTTAAACTCGCGACACCACTTGTACACACTCGTACGATTCATAGCTTTATCACCATATGCAGTTTTCACCTCATTATAAACCTCAACCGGAGGTTTTCCCTTCCAAACGAGATAACGGATGACGCCGCGTATTTCGCACTTGGCGGGAGATTGGATTTACATTTTTTACGAAACGTGTTTTTTACGAAACGTTTTTACGAAACGTACTGACCTCGAACCGGTCTCGTTGCGGAGGGGAAGGGTCAGGCTACACGGAAGTGTAGCCAACATGTCGAAAATAAAATCCATCCGGTCGTGAGAGCCTCAGTACACTTACTTTCTGGATACGCCTCGTATTACATGTGTATTGATGTGTATTGAATACACAGCACCGAAACGCGTGGTTTTTTTTTAGCACAGAAAGGGAAAGATTAAATGCGATATAATTGGGTTCAGGACCAAATGAATAACAGAGTCTTATAATCAAATTATGTGAAAGATGCAAAGAGAAAGATCTGAGAATGAATGTTGAAAAATTCAAAGTCATGTCGATAGAAAAATGTGAAAGGAAAAGTTAATGCGATATATGGGTGAGTAATGAAAGATTGGAGCATGTTGAAGAATTATGTTACTTGGGTAGTATGTTTTCAGATTATTGAAGAGTTAAGAAGGATATCAAACGGCGTGTAGCGATACGAAATAAAGTCAATGGGGCACTAAAACGTATAATATATACTCGAAATAGACAGTATCAAAATATGTTAAGATGATATTCCATTATATTATTTTGATGGCAACTTTGATGTGTGGAAGTGAAATGTGGACGTGGATGACTGACAGGAGCGGAATAAATGCTGCATTGAATAGAATACACTGGGTGACAATATAAAGGGTCTTTCAAATTGAGAGGTTTTTTTTATTCTAATTTTTTTAATTCTTGAATAAAACACACACCATTTGCTTTGATTTCAAAACACTTTTTATTGGTCATTGAATTATAATGTATGACATTTAAACACAAAAAACAATATCCGCCAAATATCCACATCTTGCGGCTCCACAGGCTTCCAGTCTTCTGTCAAAATTTTCGATGACATTTTGTCATAATTGCGGTTCTAACTGACCGATAACGCGAATAATTTCGTCCTTCAGCTCAGGAATTGATCGGGGGTCATTTTTATAGTCCTGGATTTCAGGTAACCCCAAATAAAATAGTCCAACGGTGTCAGATCACATGATCTTGGAGGAAAATTTACATCACCGTTTCCGGAGATTACAATACATAAAATAATTTAACAATTTGAACGCGTTGTTGTTTTGTATACGACTCCATTTTTATAAATGTCATACATTACACTTCTCAAATGTCACAAGACCGAGGCAAGTTCACGACGTCATCTGTGTTTTATTCAAGAATTTAAAAAAATCCTGTACCCAGATTTCATTTATTGGGTGATTTACATGCTATAGTCTCGGACATATTTGGAGACAGTCTTAATGCCAAAAGGTTTTGTTATCTTTCTTGTCATTGACATTTCAAGATCTCTTCCTTTAAGCTTTTCGAGATCTCTGTAAATATGTTGAAGTTTTGATTATTATTAGTTATTATTTTGTTATTATTTTAAACAACTTATTTATTTTTTCTATGTTAGGGCCTTTGATTACCTGAGCCTTGGCCTGTCTCAAGTTTATGTTTTATGTGTAGTAGGTGATTTGCATATTCATACTGCTTACTAAAATCTTTCTTACATGATTCGTGAAAAAAAATCAATTTTCATGACGAGTTGTATTTATGTTCATGCGCGCTCAGAATTATAATTTAAGTATTGTAATTTATTTTAACAAGTCTTGTTTGTGCTCCCCTGAAGATGAGGTGAAAACCTTGAAACCGGTAGGGTTATACCGTTACAAAAAGTGGAATAAACAGTGTTTGATAAAATAAATTACAATGTCTTTAAACCTCCACGACGTTAATGCCTTAACTATAAATAATTTAAGTATGTCTTTTGTAGCGTTAGAATAGCGATGGGATTCTCTACTATAGTTCGGAAAATCTAGGATGAGTCCTGTGACAGCTCACAAATTTGCCCCAATACAACCTTGTAACGATGTTCAGTAATTTTAATTATTATATCAACTTTAATATAAGCCTCGATTCTAATAAATAGCAAGTTATTTAGGTAAATACATTACATAAGGTTGTATTGGGGCAAATTTGTGAGCTGTCACAGGACTCATCCTATAATTTCCAAACTATACAAGGCCCAGCAACAACAACTATGACAAATATTTTGAAAATTGCATGAATTTTAGAATTGTGTCCATTTTTTTTATAAAACATGTACTTTTAAGAAGCGACTGAAAAATCTCTTAATTTCTAGTCAGTAAAATAACGTGTTTCATTCCTGATTTTTCTTTCCTTTCCTCTCCACCATCCCTTCCTTTCCTTTTGATTGATGATATCTCACTTTATATGAAAAATAATGTTCGGGTGATTGTCCGTCTTTGTGGGGTTAGTGGGCATGTGCTCACGTATATGTTTATGGATTTCGTGGGGATGTATAGTCATTTGAATGATTTATGCGACCACGTAACTTGCTTCATTTACTTTTGTCTGATTGGCTAGAAGAGATTGCCGCTTGGCAATAAGCTCGCTAGATTTTATTTGCAATTAAAATATTAAATAAATAAATATAAATATATTTTAAATTTTTTTTTTATCAAAAAATGCATTTGTAATTATTTATAGTAAGTTTTCTGTTTTCTAGAGCAGCTTTGGTGAAGTAACAACCAGAGACAATAAAAACTTCCGATTAGAAGATCAAAAACAAACTCTTACAACAGGTACACAACTCCAACTCAGAATACAGGTTGATTACAACTCTGATTATTCAATTCCAAAGCTTTTGAATATTCACTTGAATGGTAGAGAAGTGTGCCCCCCTACCCCTGCTTCTACTCAATCAGTTCATCAAGGATCCAGAGATACAACTTATCACAATGATGGAACTCATTACAGTGTTCCAAGAAGAACAATTAATAAAGAAAGTTCCAATGAAGCTATTCCATCACAATCAAGACCTAACTCTGGAAAAAGAAGCAGTGGAATATCAAACAATGGAAGGAACACTTATGAACCAGAATCAGTGTATGCTTTGAGTCTCGTACCACGTTCGAATCATAACAATGTCAATCGTGACCAAGAATCGGTTTATTCTTCAAGAAACGAACCAGATTTATCATCGAAAGATAGTTTCAATCGTGAGCCTCTGTACTCGTCGAGCCGACCAGCCTATTCACAAAACAATTCTCCTAATCGAGACGTATACAGTCAAGTGTCTTCCAATAGTAATGAGAACCATAATTATAACGTTGATACATCTGGATATGAAAGACCTGCCCCGATAGCACCAAGTCGCTCGCAACACAGTTATGATGTTCCGTAAGTATTTTTTTTTATTTGATAAATTCACCGAAAATAAACCAAATTAACATTTTTTATTTATTGGCACTTCACTGTGCGTAATGAAGAAATACCAACTAAAATAAATATACAAGCGACCCTCGACTTTCACACATAATTGGTTCCTGAAAATGTGTGCGAATGTTGAATGTTCGAAAGTAGGGGGATGTAAAAAACATCAAAAATTCTATTTTTAAATATATATTTATCAATTATAATATTTATTTATCAATAATATATTAAAAATATTTATTTATCAATATACATAATTAAGTTAACGAGGCGTGTTTAAGTGCTTTCAGGTGTTTTCTTTATAAACTTGTCAAGAGTTAGTTGAATACCACCTTTTTTTTCTTTTCTTGATAAAGAGTTCTATAACATGCTGTGTCTTTCTCAATCGCCCTACGTACTTGAGATATACGTTCTCCATTGGGATCACATTCTTCCATGATAGTCAAAAAATTGTCAAGATGCGTGAAGAATTCATTCATATTTTTTATTGTCAAAGTCTTGACCATTTTATCAGCTTCTTCTTCCTCACTTTCATTGTGTATTTCATTTAACTCTTGTTGCTCAATTAAGTATTCATTTGACAGAGGTACTGAGTGAGATTCAATCAACTCATTAACATCTTCGTTGTTGCCGTCCAAGTTTAGTTCATTCATTAGGCTAACTATTTCATCATGAATTTATAAAATCACTTTTTATTTGTGGGCATAATTGTTTCCAGGGACCTTTCATTGTTGATTATTTTATTTCAGCCCACGAGTCTCCAGTATTGTTTATTGCGTTCCATATATTATAGTTCTTCCAAAAAAGTGGGAGCGACTACATGGAAGCGAAAAATTTTTGCATTATCGACAAAAATCTTTAAAAAATTGTTTTTTTTTTAATGTGCGAAATCTCTTAACTATATCTTCCTGTCTTTCCTCTCACCCCTCAGCCCCCAACCGTTGAAGCGTGTATATCGGTACCAGTTCGAACAGCATTAAGTCTTGTTTGTGCTCCCCTGAAGATGAGGTGAAAGCCTTGAAACCGATAGAGTTATACCGTTACAAAAAGTGGAATGAACAGTGTTTGATAAAATAAATTACAATGTCTTTAAACCTCCACAATGTTAATGCCTTAACTATAAACAATATATCTTTTTGGTTAGTTGAAGATTGCCACAATGCAATAAGCCCACCAGGTTATACTGTATACAACAAAAATGTAATTTCAAATATAATTAAAATTTATAAAAGTTATCGCTTACAATAAAATTGAATCCTTTTAGTGTTCTAGAATTTATTCAAAAATAGCAGTTTTATCCCCCTTTCTTATCTTAATGTTGCTAGAACCAGACCATAAAGTTTATTTGTGATATTGTCCTCGTTTTTAAATTTAGTGAGTTCAGAATACCCTCGAAGATGGGTCGCATATAACTTGAAACTAGTTGGGTTTAATATATTTTTTTAAGTAGATAAAATAATGTTACAAATTTGAACAAACATGAATGTCCACAATGTTACACCCATTTGAAGGTGGTAATTTTTATTTATTATTCATATTCTTTTAAATGGCAAGAAAATATACAATAACAACAAAGTAACAATTTAAAGACATACATTTAAATGATCAGTAACTGTTGCAGCATTGCCTCTAGCATCCTCAAAGAAATATGGCCCAATGATACCGCCGGTCTAAATGGCGCACCATACAGTCACTCTACGAGGGTGTAATAGTCGTTGGTGTATCAATTGAGGATTTTCAGTGCCCCAATAGCGGCTATTCTGTTTATTAACAAAGCCAGCCAAGTCGAAATGTGCCTCGTCGCTCATGGTGATGTTTTGCCAAAAATTGTGGTCGTCTATACCGACCTGTAAAACCCGAGCACTCCAATCTCGCCGCCGATTTATGATCATTTTCCTATAGCTCTTGTGTCAATTGAATTTTATACGGATAAAATGCAAATCTTTTTTGATAATTTTTAACAAACATGATGGATACATTCCCAATTCTTGTGCACGGCGTCGATGAGAGGTGCACGGACGTTCACCAACACTCTGCCTCACTGCATCAATATTTTTTGGTATACGGTACGTTGGCTACGTTGTCGCCCAGACTTGGCTTTATCTCCCAGTGTATGCAAATTTTCAAAATTATTCATTACACGGACTTGCTTGGCACATGATTTAAACAAAAAAAAACACGCAATTTTCTTCACATATTCACAATTGAACAATTATTTTTATAAAATGTTTTAATAACTTCAACACGTCGTTGCGAAGTTAGATGCTCCATAATAAATTGTTATTGACCATTCTCCACGACTGTCAAATATGAACTGACAAATGACAGCCAAATCAAAATGGCGGCCAAACAAAATCAGTCTAGAACATAAAACGCACTCTGTACATTTGTCTTATGCTCTGAACGTCAAAATCTTTAAAAAGTTGCTCATTTGGATAAAATAGTTTTTTTTTCAATATTACCTTGATAATTAATTTCTGTATTCCCTCAATTCTATTAATTGAGGTTTTGAACGCTCCTCACCCTCTCCACCCAATCAATCAATATCTCAATCTTGGATTACAAAGATAATTGTAGACAATTAATATATTATTTTTAGACAACATATTAAAAGCTATTCCAAATTAACTAATTTTCTTATTTACTTAATTAAATTATCAACATGAGAGTCCTTTTTCAGAAACGTATTGGTCTTCTTCTTCCTGGTGTCATGTCAGATCCCCCCAACGTTGACTATCACCTGAGAGTAAGCATCTTTGTCGCCGACAGCCTGAAAAACATCCCCATCGCTCCTTATACCAGTCCAATCACGTATATTTCAGAGTCAGGAGAGTTGCCTCCTGCCAACACCTCTTCGACCCTCTATTTTGCCTTGAATGATCAAGTGCAGTAATTTGTACTTTTCTCCTCTAAGTACATGTCCGAAATAGGATACCTTTTGGATTTTAATATTAATCAGCAACTCTCTATCAACTTTGGCTCTTTGAAGAACCCTTGTGTTGCTGACCATATCCGTCCTGGGTATCCGTAGCATTCTCCGGTGTATCAACATTTCGAATGCTTCCAGTTGGTTCATACTACCAAAGTTGAGGGTCCATGATTCCACTCCATGCAATAACACTGACCAAATGTAGCATTTGACTAACCGTTGTCGATGTTTGAAGTTTAGATTATCATCGCAGAATACGCTTCTCATTTTATTAAAAGCCTATTGGTCAATTTCAATCGCATTTTATTAAAAGCATATTGGTCAATTTCAATCGCATTTTATTAAAAGCCTTTTGGTCAATTTCAATCGCATTTTATTAAAAGCCTTTTGGTCAATTTCAATCGCATTTTATTAAAAGCCTATTGGTCAATTTCAATCGCATTTTATTAAAAGCCTTTTGGTCAATTTCAATCGCATTTTATTAAAAGCCTATTGGTCAATGTCAATCGTATTTTATTAAAAGCCTATTGGTCAATTTCAATCGCATTTTATTAAAAGCCTATTATTTATTGGTCACTATCCCTAAATATATTAAACATGAGCAAGATCAAAGTAATGGTTAATATATATTTAAAGAATAATTAAAGAAAATTAAAATTGAATACTAGAATACTTCATTAACTAGAGATCAATCCCATTCTTTCACTTTTCAAAAGTTATTATTACATTTTTTATTATTACATTTTTTATTATTACATTATTATTACATTTTTTCAAGTGGACATAGAAATCGAGAGACATCAAACAATCCACCAGCATCACGGCCTACAGTATCCAATCAAAACAATGGGCGTTTCAACGATAATTCTCGGTAAGCATTTTCTTGCAATTTATCATTATATAAATAGGCAAAAACCCATACGACGGTTGTCGTCAAAGAAAGAATACGAAAATTGAATTTTGAATACAAGAGAGCGAGAGAGGAATACTTGGATTCTCTCCGAAAGTATAATAATTCAAAATTTGAATCTCGGGGGGTCCGTCGAAATTATATTGAACGAATTTTAAATGCCTAACTAACAATTTTTGAACCGGTGTCAAAAGGGACGATGTATAAATGATATATATAAACAAATACTATATTTATGAATATATATTTTCATAAATGTAGAATTTGTTTCACTTCCGTGAATATTTCACGGGTGTCAACTAGTTATGTGTGGTTTGTAATTGTTTCAACAGTGTATCGAATGTATGCATCACCTTAAAAACATATGATGTATTTGTTTTCTTGTTTGTTTTTTATGTATAAATTTGTAATTATATTTTGGTGTATTTCTTGGATATTTTTGTAAAATATTATGTACCTATGTAAAATTTATGTTTGTTGAGGTCCGTGTTGTGTCACAACACTCACAACCGTAACAGGAATGTAACTTATGCGCGGCCATCGCGAGACTATATCGAAAGTCGGCCAGCCTCTGCATGCGCAAAACTGGCGAAAATTGTGATATTTCGCGAGTTATGACAGCGTGCACCGGCGAAAACAGGCGCTTGCGATTAGCGATCATACGCTTGCGATTAGCGATCATAGCGATCGGCCGCACATACGAAGCGCTAAATGCCAAAATTAAACATTCTCAGTTCACTCTGCCTACTGCATTTTACTTGAGACCATCTAC
Organism: Odontocerum albicorne; assembly: GCA_949825065.1. NCBI lineage: Eukaryota > Metazoa > Arthropoda > Insecta > Trichoptera > Odontoceridae > Odontocerum > Odontocerum albicorne. The sequence goes on from OX463858.1 coordinate 2,439,684, forward strand.
TACCTGCCTAGGAGGAATCTCTTCTACCTTTCACCGATCTACGACCTTTTAACATGAGCTGAATTCTCCGAGCAGCAGCCACCTATCTATTGTTACAGTTCTTTGTACCAGTGGCGTACAAACAGTATATTGGTATTAATCAAAGAATCCTACTAAATGGGTATATTGAGAATATGTTGTGTCGACGTATGACAGAATAAGAAAAATAATCATTGAGCGTGAATTTGAGCTAAAAACTGATGTGTTGAGTAGGAGAAAAAGAGGACATTGAGGCAGTTTGGAAATGTGGAAAGACTTATAATGCAAGCATAAGTGGGAGTCATGGTAGAGGACATCCAATAAAAGTATTGTTGAAGTGAATGTGAATGAAATTTGAAAGAAGGAAAGGCAAAGAAAGACGACCTCCGTGGCCTGGTGGTAAGACACTTGTCTGCCGATCCGGAGGTTGCGAGTTCGATCCCCGCTGGAACCCAAATTTTTTTAAATAGGATTCAGTCTGGTTAACACTTAGGGCCTATAAAAACATCTTTCTGGTTGGTTGGAAGAGATTGCCATATGGCAATAAACTCACCAGATATAAAAAAGTTTTAGAGAAACAGAATAAGCTGTATAAGAAGATATGTAGATGTGGGAAAGTGAAGAATAAATGTCGTGACAGAAAAGTTTAGTACTCTTTCCTCTCTCCCTACTCCAATAGTGAAATGGTGTGATGGCATGTATGTATAGTACCCGGCGGTAAGTAATACACGTCGGGCTTAAGAAAGAGACTGTCGGCCATAATCGGCTAACTTCGGCTTTGTAGAGCGTCGTCTTTATCATTAATACACGTGTTCCGTCGCAATTTGTCAGTCAATCGTGCGACAGAGACGACGCTCTACAAAGCTGAAGTTAGCCGATTATGGCCGACAGTCTCTTTCTTAAGCTCGATGTGTATTACTTACCGCCGGGTACTGTATGTATTATTTATTTAGTACTAATTTTATGCATTTGATTGAAAGATCTTGTCTTTTCAAGGGTCACTACTATTTTTTTACTAGTCCTTTCCCATTATGTTGAGTCAGCTTTTCAATTCCTCATTTTCAAAAGTCCCCCCTAGTTGATTAAATTTGACTGACTCTCAGCATTATGTATTCATTTTCAAAAGTCCCCCCTAGTGGATTAAATTTGACTGACTTTCAGCATTATGTATTCATTTTCAAAAGTCCTCCCCTTGTGGATTAAATTTGACTGACTCTTAGCATTATGTATTCATTTTCAAAAGTCCCCCCTAGTGGATTAAATTTGACTGACTCTTAGCATTATGTATTCAATTTTACTATATTTTATAGTTGTAACTAGAAAATATAGTAACTGAAAAGTCTAAAAATAAAAACTGCTAAATAAATTATAAGAATGAATATTTATTTAAAATTCTTGAGGCACAGAAAATTTGTATCGTTTAACAACTTTATCAAAAATTGAGGAATTGATGTCATAGTTCATTATCACATCAAGAACAGCAGTCAGGAGATCTTTCAGCTGGAAAATTGAGAAAGGCAGAATTGGCATTCAGTATTCGAGTCACAGTTATTAATTTCAATTTTGTTCTTATTGAAATTGTTACGATGGCAAACTTCAAGTATTCTCTCAGAATGTTGACGAAAGTCACGTATTCACTGTGCTTCTTCAGTATGACACTCTTTGATTTCCTCTTCAGTCTCTTGCTATTGTTGCACTTGTCGAAAATTTTACACTTAATGAACATGTGCAGTACAGCGTTCTTTGGCTTCCTTTGCTGTTTGTCTCTCACACTGTTGCATCCGATAGTTGCACATACTTTATTTTTTATCCATTCTTATCATAAAAATTAACTTCCTGGCTGATATCTTACAGGGGAACTTTTCAAAGAGTATCTGGTCCTTAAAGTAGCCAATTTACACATCAAATCCATTATCTGGCACTGCAATTGATCAAATGTCCATCATTCCTCGAGTTAGGACATATTTTGTCCAAAGGCAATATGCCTATTTGGCTCCCATGACATACAATGGGTTGCCAAATTTAATAAAGGTAAAAGGGGGCAAAAAAATTCAGGCTGTGGATCAGAGCATATTTGAGTGGTTGGGCTTGCAGGAGGGATGGCTCGTAGCAAAGATTTGTGTGAACTCTTGAGTACAGACATGTGATTGAGTCTCACTGTTTATCAAGTTGAAACGAGTTTTCAACAAGATATTGTATAATCAACAATCTGAAAAAAATAACATTGACTTATTTTTCCATGTCCTCAGTAAGATGCAGGCAGCCCTCGACTTTCGCACATAATTTGTTCCTGAAAATGTGTGCGAATGTTGAATGTTCGAAAGTAGAGGGATGCAAAAAAATATCAAAAATATTATATTTTAAAATATTTATTTATCAATAATATATTAAAAATATTTATTTATCAATATACGTAATTAAGTTAACGATGCATGTTGATTTTTCTTCAGGTATTTTCTTTATAAACTTGTCAAAAGTTAGTTGAATACCACCCTTTTTTTCTTTTCTTGATAAAGATTTCTATAACATGCTGTGTCTTTCTCAATCGCCCTACGTACTTGAGATATACATTCTCCATTGGGATCACATTCTTCCATTATAGTCACAAACTTGTCAAGATGCATGAAGGCTTCATTCATATTTTTGATTGTCAAAGTCTTGACCATTTTATCAGCTTCTTCTTCCTACCTTTCATTGTGTATTTCATTTAACTCTTGTTGCTCAATTAAGTATTCATTTGACAGAGGTACTGAGTGAGATTCAATCAACTCATTAACATCTTCTTTGTTGACGTCCAAATTTAGTTCATTCATTAAGCTAACTATTTCATCTGTGATAGTATCCGGAGTTTCTTCAGAATTTATAAAATCACTCATTATTTGTTGGCATAATTGTTTCCAGGAACCTTTCATTGTTGAATATTTTATTTCAGCTCATGAGTCTCGAATATTGTTTATTGCGTTCCATATAGTATAGTTCTTCCAAAAAAGTGGGAGCGACTGCATGGAAGCAAACAATTCTTGCATTATCAACAAAAATCTTTAAAAAAATGAATTTTAAAAAATGTGCGAAATAGCGAAATGTGCGAGAGTAGAATGTGCGAAAGTCGAGGGCCGCCTGTACGGGCAAAAGTCTAGTTTACTGGGGATATGACAAATAAAAGGCAACAAATCCAGATTTACATAAATTATGTAACCACTTGAAATAATCTGTTGTGTTTTTCATAAATTATGTTTCTATAAAATTTATTTTCATGTATAAATAAATAATTAAATATTCATTCAATTAACTCTTACAGGCTTAGTGGTCCACGTTATGTACCACCTTTTTTTGACGCAGTACTGCACAATGGTACACGCAATGTACCACTTATTAAACCTCTCTCTATTGCTGCAAGAACGCTCAGATTATGTGCCACTTCGTATAATATAATACTTATGACTCATATCCGCACAGCTGCAGGACTGGTCCTGTTCAAATTCATTTAGCTTCTAATATTAATTACAGTTAGTTGTTCTTGGTGTGCCGACTTGTGCGTATAAAAGAAAACGTTATATTGTATATTTGTATTAAATTTTAATAAAAAATTGTTGTGTTGTGATAAAATTCACCTCAGTAATTGTGGTAAATTTATATTTACGTTAAAAATTAATTTTACTTGGATGTATTTCGGCATTATTTGGTGGTACATTAGAAGTACCAGTGGAAATATGGACTAGTGGTACATAAGTTGTACCACCTCACCAGGAGTTCCTTGACCTACCGAGGAAGTGGAAATATGTTAATTTAGCATTTGTATGTATCATTTTTCAAACACATTAAAAAAAATAATGAGAAACTTGATTTTTTATTTTTTGTGCAGCCTGAGTACAAATAAGTGAAGTTTACCTGTGCCTGTAAGGGTTAAATAGTATTACAATCATTAACTCATTTGAAGACAATAATATTTTACAATACTAAATCGTAACTATGTCACTAATAATCAAAACATAAATACTAAACTGTAACTATGACAACACCTATTGTTACATATGAACGTAAGTATAAATGATTTTATTTTCTTTGATTTAAAGTTGAAAATAATATTAATAAAAATATCTTATGTTTAGAGGCTATCAAGGAACAAGCCAAGTGAATCCACTGTCTCCAACTATTTCAAGTGACTCTTACGATGGCAACCACAGAGGCACGTCAATGACTTCTACTGGCACCCAAACAGGCAGGAGGACTTCAGCCAAGAATGATTATGACAATGATTCTGGAGACGAAGATAATGTGGAGTATAAAAATTTCTTTAATTTTAATGAGCCTTAATACATATTTCTATACGTAAAATGATTTACAAAATATTTTACAATCTATTGATTAAAACTAACATAAAAACTTAAAAGGAGCCGATTATCCTGCATAAAACGAAATAGACCTGATACTTTAATTGAAGTTTATTGTGTAGAATTCTTTTTTGATATATAAGTGTTAAATCATTCTGTTAATAATATATATATATATATATATATATATATATTTTTATTTTTTATTAAACAAAGTAATATATTGTACAAATATTTGTCAAGGCTTTACCTATATACACATTTACTACTTAACTAATCTTATTTAAATATTTTAATTTATGAACTTACTTAATCTTATTTTCCTACATGTCATTTTATTTTATTTTTTTATAATCTTAATATATGATTTCTTAGAAATAATTAACACCTACATACTACTTATAACTAGATAACAATTCTTACAACTAGTTATTTACCAAGAACAAGTCCAATAGTTCAGGCTACTTGTATTCCATCACATTCACTCAGACCTTGGTCGTCCCAGCTAATACTGTAGGTGGACTAGTCAGGCAACAGATAATGCTTCGGGAGCTTGTGCTTATAACGGAAGGGTAGGTCGAATTTACTCTCGTAAGCCCCCAGGGCAGCGACTACGAGATTGCTGTGATTTTTAAAGAACTTCACAGTCCAAGCGAGGATGTGGTGTTGTAGGGTTTCTTCTCGCTGTTCGGCGTGAAGTCGGGTAAGGTTTGTCTTGGATGAGTGTTGAAAGATATCTTGAATGCCTTGTTCTGCACTCTCTGGTCCGTGTTGCTCACACTACCCCAAACGGGTGCAGCATAGGTCAAATATTGTATATTTTAAAACTAATAATAATAAACCATTTAAAAAATTAACATTGCTTTAAACGTAACAATATTCAAATGATTCATAAATATTTTGAATTGGAAAACGAGCTAAGTAAAATAAAAATATATTTTATCTTCAATTGAAATTCTCTCGTATCCAATGTTTATTTATTTACTAAACACTTGCATGCAAATACATCTAGCGGGTTTATTGCTTTAAAGCATGCAAATACATCTAGCGGGTTTATTGCTTTGAAGCATGCAAATACATCTAGCGAGTTTATTGCTTCTTCCTGGTGTCATGTCAGGTCCCCCCAACGTTGACTATCACCTGAGAGTAAGCATATTTGTCCCCGGCAACCCAAAAAAGATCCCCAACGCTCCTTATACCAGTCCAATCACGTATATTGCGGAGCCAGGAGATTTGCGACGACGCTCTACAAAGCCGAAGTTAGCCGATTATGGCCGACAGTCTCTTTCTTAAGCCTGATGTGTATTGCTTACCACCGGGATTTGTAACATAGGTATCTCATTAAGCCGGAAAAAGTTTACTCCATATGGAAATAACCTATTACTTATTGTTGACCAAACTTATCTAAAACCCAATCAGTGGTGATGATTAATTAACACTGGCAGGTTGACCAACCTAATTTAAAACCGAATCAGTGGTGATGATTAATTAACACTGGCAGGTTGACCAATCTAATCTAAAACCGAATCAGTGGTGATGATTAATTAACACTGGCAGGTTGACCAATCTAATCTAAAACCGAATCAGTGGTGATGATTAATTAACACTGGCAGGTTGACCAATCTAATCTAAAACCCAATCAGTTGTGATGATTAATTAAAACTGGCAGGTTGACCAATCTAATCTAAAATCCAATCAGTGGTGATGATTAATTAACACTGGCAGGTTGACCAATCTTATTTAAAATCGAATCAGTGGTGATGATTAATTAACACTGGCAGGTTGACCAATCTAATCTAAAACCAAATTAGTGGTGATGATTAATTAACACTGGCAGGTTGACCAATCTTATTTAAAATCGAATCAGTGGTGATGATTAATTAACACTGGCAGGTTGACCAATCTAAACTAAAACCGAATCAGTGGTGATGATTAATTAACACTGGCAGGTTGACCAATCTAATCTAAAACCCAATCAGTGGTGTTGATTAATTAACACTGGATCACCAACAGGTTGTTTATAAAGTGTGATTGTTTAGTGTAGATCCCAGACCATCCACACGGAAACCTTCAAGACAAACAGAATCCAGTGATTACTTCGAAGGAGACCACAGACTATCTAATAAAGACAAGATCAACCCAACACCGACCACTTTCAGAGATACTTCTGCTGAAGAAGAGGTGAGATTATTGCATCAAAAAAGTAATCAAAATTAATTATATTCTAGCTAAATTATTTTATTTGTTTCTTTAAATCTTCACTTTGAAGCGCACATGTTGTGGATTTTTAATTCATCATCTTAATTTTAAAATTATCCTCGTAACATTATTTATATTGGCTTAACTATGTCAGTATGGTGCATTGGGGCCCATGCAGAGCCGTGTTGGCTAACAGGCAAACCTGGGTATTTACCTAGAATAATTAAGCCAAAGGAGGCACCTAAATATTCAGAAATAGGTGATAAAAATATTTTTTAAATATAATCCGTGTGTCGCCATTGCTAGATAGGCCAACACAGGATGTAATATATGTACTAGAAATCAGTATGTGGCTACGTGATGGCCACCTGCAAACCATTCTTAGGGCTATTCTTATTATATACGATCCATACATAGGCCAATATATTTTTGTCCGATATAACAGTGAATATGGAATGACATCGTAAATGCATTTGTGGAGAAGAAAGCAAGATGTAAACTGTAGTGGTTTGTTGTGTGGTATGAAATACAGCATCATCCAAGGTCATTATACTTGAGAAATTGTAGCATGGTCCCTGTGACAGTTCACAAATTTGCCCCAATACAACCTTATAACGACGTTCCGTAATTTTAATTATTTTATCAACTTTAAAATAAGCCTCGATTCTAATAAATAGCAAGTTTTTTCAGGTAAATACATTACATAAAACTAACAATAATGACAAATTAATACATCTTGTTACAAATTAGCAAAAATGTGGCAGTTTGTTGAAATCGAATAATATTTGGTGACGTTTGTCAAAAGTCACTACGTTAGTCTGCATTGACTAGGGATGGGGTATTCGATAATTGGATTTTCGATTTTTTAATACTTTCGACTTTCTAATGTATTGTATGATTTGTATGTATCTTTAAATAGGCTAAGATCCACTATGAATTAATACTTATTACGAACATTTAATTAAAATCGATTTTTGAAAATCCAATACCCCATCCCTAGCCAATGCAGACTAACGTAGTGACTTTTGACAAACATCACCAAATATTATTTGATTTTAACAAACTGTCACATTTTTGCTAATTTGTAACAAGATCTATTAATTTGTCATTATTGTTAGTTTTATGTAATGTATTTACCTGAAATAACTTGATATTTATTAGAATCGAGGCTTATATTAAAGTTATTGAAATAATTAAAATTACTGAACGTCGTTACAAGGTTGTATTGGGGCAAATTTGTAAACTGCCACAGGGACCATGCTACATTTTCTCTAGTATAGGTGATGTTTGTCACTCCTCTCTGCCTACCCTGAGAGGGAGACGGCGTGATGGTCTGTATGTATTTAGTTTTAAAATAAAGCAAAAATCTAAGAAATGAGGAATATTTGCAGAGCTGCGGTAGAGTGCAGGTTCAAGCCAGGCCACTGATAGTCAGTGGAGAGATAGCGCAACAGGGACAGTGGCCATGGCATGTGGCTCTCTACCAATCACAGGTATGTTGCACACCAACAAACATGCATATTTTTATTTTATTTTCGATTTTTTTCTTTCTTTCTTTTCGTGGTGAGATAAACTCTACGGAAAAAATCTGATAGAGAGTGTCGAATGCTCAGGGTTCCTTAAGGGTGTATTCTACTCTAGAGGCGTGACTTTCGGGCGTTTTTTCAGATTTAATAAAAAAAAAAACAATAAGCATTTTTCCGATGCATTTTTTACAGTTTGTTTATTGATGATTTGAGAATGTACAAAAAAAATTAAATTCAAGATGTTATTAGCTGTTATATCTTGTCGTAAAAAAAAAGGGGGTAAGCTGGTCGACATGATTGAAGCCCTTTCGTAGATTTGAAAATATAATCATACACAGTTTCTTAATAGGAAATAATGTTTTTATAGTTGGTACCAAAGAAAAATAACGAAAAGATCGTAAAATGGCAGCTGTCTATTTTTTTACTCTTTTTTTAATATTTAAATTTTTCAAGGTAGGGACAATATAAAAACATTTATCAAAGTTTCATACTAAATTTGAAGGCAATCGGTTTGATAGAACTTGAGTTTTTATGTCGACCAGATCGAAAAAAGTAGTTTCGAGAAAAATGCTTTTCAAGTTATGAGATTATTGTCCGAGTCATTCCGGTGCTGCAATTGCTGCCTCATTTATAGCTATAGCTTCGTAAATATTGAGAATTTTAAAACTTCCTTTTGAGAACATATTCCTAAAGGTCTAAACTTTAAAAATATACAAAAAAAATCAAATTTCTAGAGTAGAATACACTCTTAACTTTATAATACTAACATGTGTTCGAGTCCCAAATTAGAAATCCCTTGAGAAAATTTTGCCGTCTAAACAGTACTATATAAATTGTATCTTTATTGTTATTATTATTTCATGATGCTGTCATTAAATCAAAATATTTCTTTTTTATTTCAAAATTATACGTGTTTCTCTTACAGTCAGTGGACAGCACGTACATATGTGGCGGCTCTCTAATATCACTGTCGCACGTCCTGACGGCGGCCCACTGCGTAACCCGCAAGAGCTCTGAACGACCAGTCAACGCTCAAACTCTCACTATCTATTTAGGAAAGTTTAATCTGAGGAAGGCATCTGATGGAGTCCAAATTATGCTGGTAAATATAAATTTAACATTTTTTTCTAAATTACAGTAGACTCTTGATTATCCGTGGTTGCATTAACACGTTCAATGATAACAACGCGCCTTGTGCTTTCTTCTTCGCAACCGTCGGGTGCTAACAACGCGCCTAACACGTTTTCGTATGCAAATCAAAGGTACTATTACCGCTCCTAGTGCGTTGAAATTGTATATGCATACTCAATTGTATACATATACTAAATTTTAATATCAAATTGTATACACATACTAAATTTTAATATCAAATTATATACACATACAAAATTTTAATATCAAATTGTATACACATACTAAATTTTAATATCAAATTGTGTACACATACAAAATTTTAATATCAAATTGTATACACATACAAAATTGTATACACATACTAAATTTTAATATCAAATTGTATACACATACTAAATTTTAATAATTAGTCAGCCACATGTGAATTACCTTAATAATTTGATCGCATTGAATGTGTTAACTGGATAAATTTTAATGATTTCTACATCTTCTTTACTTCCTAGACATAAGGTCTGTTAATTATCAGGTAGGCCTCACCAGGGATGTCGATTCCTAGGTATCTTCCTATCTCTTCGATGGTCTTCCTGGAGGCAGTTACCAATGGGGTTAACATGCATAACAATTTAATAACATTTCAAAATACTAATAATATTTAGTCAATTATTAATAGTTAAGGCATTAACATTGTGGAGGTTTAAAGACATTGTAATTTGTTTTGTCAAACACTGTTTATTCCGCTTTATATAACGGTATAACCCTACCGGTTTCAAGGCTTTTACCTCTTCATCAGGGAAGCACAAACAAGACTCTTGTTTGTATTAGTGGAATAAACAGTGTTTGATAAAACAAATTATTATAACAAATAATTGTAAGTAAAATCGTCAACTTATTAATATTTTGAAATGTTACTAACTAATGTAATTTGTTTTATCTTCTTCTTTTTCCCAGAAGACTTTGTTATGATGTACTTGTTATGGTCCTGCATCATTGTTTCCCTCTTGTGACGTCGACTGCCAGCTGTCTTTCCATCTTTTGGGAGGTCGTCCTGGAGGTCTGCTTGCTTGGGGGATACTGTCCTTGGCCATTCTTACGGCTTATGGTTCCGCCATTCTGGATACATGTTCGTTCCAGAACCTTCTTCTCTGTGGTCCCCATCTGACAATATCTTCAAATTCGCACATCCTTTGGATTTCTGTGTTTCGTGCTCTATCATGAAGGGTTTTGCCAGCGATACTCCTGAGTACCTTCATTTCGCTGGTTCGAAGGAGATTTTTGGTTCTGACAGTGTCGGCTCTGGACTCTATGCTGTATGTTATTATGGGGCGGACACAGGTCTTGTATATCCTTACCTTGCTTTGGATGTTCATATACTTGTTTTTCCAGATAGTGTTCTTTAAACATCCCGAAATAGCTGCGGCCTTTTGTGATTGTTCAAGCACTTCGCCATAGAGGTCATTATTGCACATTATGCTAGCACCCAAGTATTTAAATTTTGTTACTTGTTCAATTGGTTTATCGTTGATCGCCACACTGCATCCAACTTGCTCTCTGACTAGAGTCATGCATTTAGTCTTGCTGATGGAGATAGACATGTTGTATTTTTTGGAAGCAGTGTGGAATCGATGTAGCATTTTTGCAGGTCTTCCTCTGATTCGGCTATGATGGTGGCATCGTCAGTCTAGCATATGATGTTTAAAGATAAAACAAATTACAATATTTAGTAACATTTCAAAATATTAATAAGTAGACGATTTTACTTACAATTATTTGTTATAATAATAAACACCTAGATCTTTCCGGAATGATCTAGGGCAGCGGTCGCCAAAGTGGTGGTCTGCGAGAAAATTTCGCTGGTCTGCAGAGAAATGTGGACATCATTTGCATTTTTTAATCCATAGCAAACCAACCCAGAAAAATAAGTGACTTCCACGGTTGAACGATGCAAGATGCATGAAATCATGACAATCTCATAAGACATGTATCTAGCTGCGTTGCACATGTTTTGTCTTACTCTCGCCTCGTTTCGCACTCTTCTAATGTTCCGCAGTGGGGCTCTTCTTTATATTATATATTTAACACTAAAAAATCCTATTAGTGGTCCGCGGGATTTAAAATTATGAATTTAGTAGTCCGTGAGGTCCTAAATCTTAAAAAATCCGTATTTGACTCCTGTGTCCTTCCTGTGCTAACATATGGGCTGGAAACATCGGTGCTGAATAAACAGATTATGCACAAGCTCGAGGTGACGCAGAGGGCCATGGAGAGAAGGATGTTAAATATCTCTCTGATGGATAAGGTAGCAAACCAAAGTAGCTGATGTCGCCAAAAGAGTCGCCATTTAGAAGTGGAACTGGGCGGGACACATTGCCAGATGCACAGATGATAAATGGACCCAATGAGTGCTGGAGTGGCACCCAAGACAGGGACGAAGAAGTGTGGGCCGTCCTCAGACACGGTAGTCAGACTTCATTAGTGCAAGAGTGGCCGCAAGAATGGCCGGGAGGAACTGGTAATGATGTGCTCAGGAAAGAGAGGAATGAAGGAGGAGAGGGGAGGTCTATGTTCAACTTTGGACGGAGGCGGGCTGATGATGAGGTCCTAAAGTTTGGTGACTGCTGATCTAGGGTACTTGGTTTTGTGCCATTGGAGATAACTATGTAAGCCAATTTGTGATAGACATATTCTGTTGCATACAGGACAAGGAGCTGCAGCACTTGCTGTCTGTCTGCAGCTTCTTTCTCTATTGAGTTCCTGATAACTAGCAACAGGTCTATACCATTTAGCTTGATCTGTGCTTCTCTAGGCACTTACTTTAATAATTAAATTGGATTAATTTATTTTTAAGTATAAAAATTTTTCCTTTTTTTTTTCAATTTTTTCAATTATATTCCTTACCACCCTAAATAATGGAGAGTCTAATAAATTTATTTGATAATTTTCAAGACAATTTTTTCAAAACTAATTTTAATTACTTGATTGATTTTGTTTTTTTGTTGCCACTTTTTCTTAGGCTAAGGCCACACCAAAGTGCTTTGCTAGGTGCTAAGCTAGGTACTACGTGACTAATAGACTAGGTAACTTCATGTTTGGCCACACCAAAGTGCTTCGCACAAATTCATTTGACATTCGGGAGCGGTTGAGTCAACAAACGATGCCACTCTCAAAACTAACCAATTTCATTACAACTTACCTTATCTTTATTTACTTCCTGTGCAACTTCATTCCAAAGTGATTTTATTACAGATACATTTTTGTATAATTTGCTCGATGGGTTCCACAAAGGCTACCTTTTATACACAACTGTTATTAAAACTTCCTCCATCTTGTAAAATCAGTTGGTGACACAATAAAATTAACCAAAATGTCTATTCGCTAAGAGACTCACTAGGTGACTAATCGTCACGTAGCGTGGCGCTAAACGTGCAGTGTGGCTATTGCGATAGTATGCGGTGTGTTGGTTCGCTAGGATATGTCACCTAGCTAGCAGCGTAGCTCTAAGCACCAAGCGAGGCCCCTACCTGTGTGGCCGAGGCCTTAGAGAATTATTGTCGAGTGAATATTTTTTATTTTATTCCATTATAATTCCGATTTCTCTTGTAAAGATTAGCAGGAACAAATTTTCGTTAAAAGAATTAAAACTTTTACTTTGTAGCCTTTACGATATCCGAAACTCTATTTTATATGTATAATTATACTTTATATGTATAATTATAATTGCTGAGAAACTGGATCCTGACATTGAGATAAAATGCAGAATAGAAGCGGCACGAACGGCTTTTAATAAAATGAAAAACCTTCTTTGTGACGATAATATAAACTTAAAGCTGAGACAAAGAATGGTCAAATGTTACGTATGGTCTGTCTTACTTTACGGCGTAGAGGCGTGGACTCTTAAAGTTAACATAATAAACCGCCTTGAAGCGTTTGAAATGTGGATCCACCGTAGAATGTTAAGAATATCTTGGACCGATATGATAACAAACACTGATGTACTACGTAGAGCCAATGCAAATAGAGAACTATTCACCACTGTTAAGCTCCGTAAAACATCATATTTTGGCCATGTAATGAGAGGTGACAAATACACCGTACTTCAGCTCGTCATGAAGGGGAAGATCGAGGGCCGCAGAGGGGTCGGCAGAAGACAGCTCTCCTGGCTTCGAAACATCCGACAATGGACCGGCGTCAGAACTGTGGGGGAGCTGTTTCGCGCCGCCCAGGACAGGGAAGCTTTCTCTCAGATGGTCGTCAACGTCGGGGGGACCCGGCAGGACACGTGAAGAAGAAGATACTTAAAAAATTGTTTTTTTCTTTATTTTTAGGTTAGAAAAATTTATGTCCATCCGGATTACAATGCAAGTAACTTCAACGCTGACTTAGCTGTTCTGAAATTCACTAAAACCGCAGAGTACTCGGCAGTGGTTCGCCCGGTGTGTCTTTGGAAGGAATCAGAAAGTGACCTCAGTGAAGTCATCGATAAAGAAGGCTCGGTAATTGTTTCTTGACAGATATTTTCTTAATAAATATAACGACCTTTGTGACTTATTTGGTAAGATGCCTGTCTGTAATTTAGGGGTTATAAATTCGACTTCCGTTGATATCCAGATTTTTGATAAAAGATTCTCCAGTCTGTGACTTGTTTTAACACCTTTCTGGTTGGTTGGAAGATACTTTCACATAACAGTAAGCCTACCAACTTGTACTGTATACCACAAAACTGTAATACAATATTTTTCGTCATATTTACTTATTTTCAATTAACAATAAAAAAAAATTAAAATACAAAGACAGAGAAGAATATATGGTGTGTTGATGTATAACGTGAGAAAATGTAGGATGGTCCCTGTGACATTTGAAATGTCATGTCTCAAAGGGATGGGGTAAAATTGTTTTTTTTTTTACAAATAAAATCGTTTTTTTATAAATCGAAAAATTGTTTTTTCTCTAAACTGACGTTTAAATTCCTTCTTCTTCCTGGCACTGTCCCAACTCATTACCTAGGTAGGCTGTTGGGTTCGGCTCTTCTCGTTCTCAGGCTGTATGTTCTTCGGTTCTGGGTGTCGCTTTCATCTAGGCCGTTTCTCTGCAGGATTTTCGAGCATTGAGTCATTCAGGAGTTCTTTGGTCTTCCTCTGGACGGCTGTTGAGGAAGATCCACAGACATTGCCTGATTGACGTTTAAATTCCTAATTTTCATTATACTGACTTTCTAATGTATCGTATGATTTGTATCTATCTTTAAATAGGCCAAGATCCACTATGAATTAATACTAATTACGAACATTTAATTTTAGGTACCTATAAAAAAATTGAAAATCCAACAATCGTATACCCCAATGTAGACTAACGTAGTGACTTTTAACAAACGTCACCAAATATTATTTGATTTTACCAAACTGCCACATTTTTGCTGATTTGTAACAAGATGTATTAATTTGTCATTATTGTTAGTTTTATGTAATGTTCTCGTATTTACCTAAATAACTTGCTATTTATAAGAATCGAGGTTTATATTAAAGTTGATAAAATAATTCAAATTACTGAACGTCGTTACAAGGTTGTATTGGGACAAATTCGTGAACTGACACAGGGACCATGCTACATTTTCTCAAGTATAAATAAAGCAGTTTCAGTTCTCACATATTCAGATTTTACATAACACACAATTTTTAGATTTTACAATAAATTAACCATTCGACCACAGTACTTTAATCTAAACCAATTTTTCGAGTAAATATTCTGTATAATTCATTACGACTATTTTAATTCTTTTACTATCAATTATGTTTAATTCTACCGGCAACACATAATTCCTCGTCACTTCACATTCTTTTAGCATATCTCTGTAAAGGTTTTGCATTCCGGATATACTTAATTGTTTGAACTAGTTTGATAAGGAAACCTGCTTTTTATTTTTATCATTCCTTTTTTAAATATTCCATAGACAATAATTTAAATAATTTTGTGACATTATTTTCTTTTATCTAGTTGGTGTTAGAGGTTCACAAACTTTTATTGAATTATATCATTTAATGAAAGTTACAAAGTGTGACGTAACACCAGTAGCTCTCTTAGCATCCTAATCTGCCTCTTGCGTCTTCATAAGCTAATTTTCATAATATAAGCGCCTTTACAGTCCCTTTTTATTAATTGTGTAATTTATGTACCTTAGAATTTAAGTTTAGAAAGTTTATGCAAACAACAAAAATTAACAAAAATAGGAAATATTACCTACTATTGGTTCAATAAATATTATTTACATAATTTAATGAAAACTAAAAAAACTTTATAGGCACTTATTAAATTCAATGCATTCTTTTCTTTTATGTTACTGAGTAATCCTAGAATACCTCGATAAATATTGTTGGTGCAAACTGACCTTAACGTGTCATAAATTATATTGAATTAACTTCAGTATTTTGACGGTTGCTTGCTCCCATACCATTTGACTGGGGCTCGTATACCACTAGTGGTATGTGTACCATAGTATGCGGAACAATTGGGTTATATATACAAAAGTTAATAAAAAATTTCTACACCAGTTCGGAAATTCTAGGATGAGTCCTGTGACAGCTCACAAATTTGCCCCAATACAACCTTGTAACGATGTTCAGTAGTTTTAATTATTTTATCAACTTTAATATAAGCCTCAATTCTAAAAAATAGCAAGTTATTTAGGTAAATACATTACATAAGGTTGTATTTGGGGCAAATTTGTGAGCTGTCACAGGACTCATCCTAGAATTTCCGAACTATAAATATGTATATCACCATTGTCACTCAAAATTTTGATTTATTGTTTTCTCCCAATATCAACTTAACCCCATTTCTTGAGATGTTAGTACTTTGGTCAAATGGTTAGTGGTATTACTAAACTAGTGGACACCCCAGGTTCAATTTCTAATGGATTAAATTCCAGCCTGGCTTTACTCTTACACTTATTTCATCTGAATTTGTATATTTCTGTATCTCATAAGATACTTGATAATTCTAAGAGAGCTTTTTAAGAAAAAATATTATTACCCAAATTTGCCTAACAAAGTTTCAACCAATTGAAGTTTGATCTCCTTGTCATCTGAACTTTAGATTTGATCTATCAAAGTTGTTTAAATTTGCTGATGTGAACCACCTTTCACACAATAATCCAACACATTTAGGTGTCATCCCTTTCTCAAGACAACTGACAATCATCCTTGATTGTGATGGCTTACCTATCGTTAATTCCAAAAGTTGGGATGTGAAATATATTCTTATTGCATTTCATAATTTATTTTATCATTCATCCAATTCCTTATCTGGACCATCAATTATGTCACATGTTTCTAGTAGGAGGCAACTATTAGCATCAATCAGGTCCTACCCAGAGCATTTGTACGGCACCGGTACAAAGAACTGTATCATAGGCAAACGGCTGCTGCGCAATGCTCGGAGAATTCAGGTCAATTCCAAAGGCGTAGATCGTTTAGATAAGGTAGCGATGGTGAAGAGATTCCTCTTAGGCAGATATATGGTAGCAGGTCTCAAGTAAAACACAGTGTACTGAGAATAAGGAGTAGTATGATTTATTTTGAAAGGGACCCTTCTTATGAACGGTCAATCGCTCATCGCAAGCGCTCACACCCCGCGAAATACAACAATTTTCAGGAGTTTTGCGCAATACAAAAGCCGACTGGCCAGCGATCTAGTCTCGACGACCATCCATAAGTCTACATTTCCGCTGCGGTCACGATGCCGCGCAGACCCAAACAAACATTTACAAAACCAAACAAATTATAACCAAATTTACATATAAAATACACATACGAGTACAAGAAAATATATCTATTATATTTTAATGTGACGCATACGTCCGATATAGCATGTATTCCCAATATTCGGATAAACCAGCATGTGTTGTGAGTCCTGTATTTTCCTACAATCCCATTCAGTGCTATTTTAACTCAAGAAATCCCATATCTTCTAACCGCAGAACATCAAAATCAATGCGAAAGAACTATGGGTTTAAATGGGCCTTTTCCGGGTCACTTTTATTGACAATTTCACTAAATATAGAAGACTTACCTGATTCAAAAGAGAAACTTCTTTCGGAGATCAGCAAACACTGTGACGTATAGCAAGTCTTAGAAAATCGCCGTGGACCAACAAACCAAAGGCTTAAAATTGAAAGTATGATGTTAGTTAGTGATATTGATATTATATTTTTATACAGCCCTAAGTGAGATTCTCACAATTGAATTGTCTTCTTGCACAAATACATCCGTTTACAAACCCCCAAATGTTTGAGTTCCATGAACCATTTATTTTATTATATTTCGGAAAAAAATCTAAAATGACAATCTTTTCAGGTGGTTGGTTGGGGATTTGATGAAAGTAACAATTTACAAGAAGAATTGGCCATGGTTAAAATGCCTATTGTTAAGCAAACCACATGCTTGTGGTCATTCAAGGAGTTCTTCACCCATTTCACTTCAAATCACTCTTTTTGTGCCGGATATGCAAATGGTAAGAATCCTTTAATTTTTAACATTCATTATTTATTAAGATCTACAAAATTTCCGCTGAAGTAACACATTTAGTATTACATTTGGCCCACAATAACTGCTTTTACATAATAAACGGTCTTTCAAATTGAGCGGTGTCGCGAACTTGCCTGGGTCTTGTGACATTTGAGAAGTGTAATGTAAGTAATACAGGTGGTAAGTAATACACATCGTTTGTAGAGCGTTGTCTCTGTCGCACGATGCGCTTACCGTATCTTAACTATGATACCGGACTGTTGGCGCATCGTGCGGCAGAGATGATGCTCTACAAACTATGTGTATTACTTACCGCCGGGTACTGTATGACATTTATAAAAATGAAGTCGTATACAATACAACAACGCGTTCAAATTGTAAAATTATTTTACGTATTGTAATCTTCGGAAACAATGATGTTAATTGGCCACCAAGATCATGTGATCTGACACCGTTGGACTATTTTCTCTGGGGATACATGTAAAAAGCCAGGTCTATAAGAATGACCCCCGATTAATTCTTAAACTGAAGGACGAAATTATTTACGTTATTGGTGAGTTAGAACCGCAATTATGCCAAAATGTCATCGAAAATTTTGACATCTGTGGAGCTGCAAAAGGTGGACATTTGGCGGATATTGTTTTTTGTGTTTAACCTTTCCTTCCCTGTGTTGGGTATCTTCTACACGTTGCTTCTAATAACCATCAATATCTCTATAAATATAATAAATACAAGGTTAAGATTTTAGGTATTCCTCCATAATATATTCACGCATTGATTTAAAAAATAATATTAATAATAATCAGAATTTATCGACTACTTCGAGGTGTTTTGTAAAGATCGAAAACAAATTCGCATTCAAACGCTGCGAGTCCCTCGTCTTGATGATAGGTGAATAGTATGCGGGAAGCGCGACACTATATTCGTATCTCACTCTTGCATACTAGACTGAATTGCGAGGAGCTGAATTGTCTCAACGTCGCAAGTATAAGCGTAAGCGCCGGGGTATGCGACTGACGTTCCGCGCCACTAGTAGCTTCTAAGCTTGCAAATAGGTGAGACGTACGCCCGTTCCGTGAGCGTTGCCAGATGGTTTTTTAATGTTTTCAGCAAATAAATCTCAATTATTATAATTTTTAACTTCAATCATAATTAATTAAGGGGATTATCTATGAATGTTCTTATTTTTCCGATTTAAAATCGCTAATTTTTTATTGCGTACTCACTACCCAACACCAGAGCACGCGTATTATTTTAATCACCGTAAGGGAAGGGTTAAATCTCATACCTTATACTTCAATGACAAATAAAAAGTGTTTTGAAATCAAAGCAAATTGTGTGTTTTATCGGTGTTGCCATATCTCAAAACTTAAGTAGCAGCCCTCGTATACGAGTATTACTAAAAACTAATCAAGCAGATGTCTAAAACTTTTATCTTGACATATACTAGTACGAGTATATTCAATTTCAGAATAGGTTTATACACATACGTGTCTATGTATATACTATGTTGCAATCAATAAACCTATATTTATTTATTATTATTTAATAATTGAACTGAAAAAAATTATTTATAAGCATATCACATTTAACATAGCTATGATTGACCTCAAAATGATTGTCCCATGGTGAACTTTATCTCTAATAAAAAACATTTCATTAGCTCTTTGCAGTCAAACATGGGATGTCTCTATTGTTAATTTCAAATCTATATTTAAGAGATGTTCCTTCGGAGAGGAGTTGAAGTTTAAGGGTGATTTCTTCTTCATCTAATAAATTGACTGTTCCAAATCAATCCAATAGGCAGGGGTATTATGATAGAGATTTTGAAATTGTTAGTCCTTTGGCATGGAAAGGTCTAACTCTACTCCTCAGTGTTAGAGATATGGGTGACATGTGCAACTTTAGGAAGGACATCTAAAGCCAAATGTGTTACTATCACATATTGGAAGATCTATCTACAAAGGTTTCATTATAGTTCGTCTGCCATTGGTAAGATTTCTGTGGTTTTCTTACCAAATGTTTTTCTGAATCCCCGCAAATACTGGGAAGTCCATAATCTAATGACCGCAGCCACTAGCTTCCTATGCTTACACCCAACTTTTATATGTGCATTTTGTAGTGTTTTTAATCTGTCAATAAAAGTGGGTTTGAGTTCCGAGCTAGAGCGCCCTTGAGGAGAATTTGCTCTCTAAATGGCACTATATAAATTGCCCTTTTATTATTATTATTATAAAGATCAAATAGTATTTACAAAGAAGCCCTCTCTCTCTCTCTTTGAATAATGGCCGTGAACTCCTATATATGAAGGAGTATACGCCAGTGTCCAGTGATGCCAAAGAAGCCCTTTCATCATGTTTTTACTGTCAATCATTTCAAGTTATTCACTTTAATTAGATTATTATCATCTTTCAACCTTTTCAAGAACTGACTTTCACCTATGGCGACATACACCTCGGTGAAAGCAGGTTTAACCGCTAGTTTTCAACAAACCATAAAAATGTATTTTATGAATTGGATCCTTTTTGTATACACACATACATATTCTATTAAAGAAGAGAGAATCATAGTTGACAAAAATCACAATGAAAAGGAATGTTTTACATTTTTTATACAGAAATTTAAATTTCAGGTACTTCTGTCTGCAATGGAGATTCAGGAGGTGGAATGGTCTTCCCGAAGACTACAGGCTATCGGAGCTCCTCGCCCACCTGGTATCTGAGAGGTCTGGTCTCCATCAGTGTAGCCAGGCAGAATGAGTTCACGTGTGATCCCTACCATTATGTTGTCTTTACTGATGTGGCGCAGTACATAAGCTGGATTAAACGGAAGATAGGGTAGTCTGTACATTATAGATGGCATTATATTTATAGATAATATTATTTAAATAAAGGGTAATTATTATATTTATACTAAAAACTTTTCTATCTTTTTAACCAATTATCCAAATATAAATTCAATGGCATCATTACCCATATCAAATCTTGGCCTCCTAAATCTTCCGTTTCTATGGGCCTCTATCTTCTGTAAATCGGGAATGACAAAAACATAGGTTCAGCTAACATCCTTGTTGAAACCCATATGTTATATGTTCTATAATTCTTAGAGCCTTTTAGATGCCATAAAGTTGTTTATAATATCTGACTTGAAATATTTCCCTGCTGCGTTGGTATATAGATTGGTAAAACAGCTTCCATCTGAAAATTTTCATGACGGAGATTTGTCCGTACTTCACATTTGTCTGACAACACTGTTCAAATGTTGCTTTAGTAAGAATATGTATTTATATGGAGAATCCGTGACTTCAAAATGTGCAGTAATGCATAGAGGGTCCTATTGACCACAGAGATTATTTTCTTTACTCAAAAGTAATTTTATATGCCAAGTACTTATCTGTTTCTATAATACCTCAATTTCACTGAACCACAAAGATTCAGAATTTTAAATTTTTCAGTTAAAAATATTTTTTTGATCTATTACCTACAATAAAAATGCAGATCCATTGACAATTAAGAACTTTTGATTTTTTTTTAATATTGTTTGTGTTTTTTTATTATATAACTGGTATTATATCATATATATTTATTAAACCTGGCAGCTATATTACCTGAAATTATTTTTTTCTAACCAACAAGAATGATATTAAATAGCCTTAAGCGAAAAAAGCTAAACAAGGATGTTTTTTTATATACATTCAAGAATTGAACGCATTTTTTTTTTATTCAGTTCCTGTCAAACTTGCATTTATTCAGTTCCTGTCAACAGCACTCTTCTGTAATGTCCAGACTGGTTGCAGATGAACTCAAATTGATAAAACATTTTATCAAAGCTGAATATGTAAAATATTTTTTATCAAATAATTTATCAGCAGTAATAAAATCACAGTAGCAAGTAGCATGTTACTCAAACTGTCAAAAAAATATAATGGTGCTACATTACAACAAATTTTACATTCAAATGCACTATATAAAAGTGCTTTACTTAGTAAACTGGAGAAATTAATCATTGACAATTGATTTTTTAGTAAAATGAGTAAAAATGCAAAATGCTCCAATAGTGTATTAACTTATTCAATATTTTAACAACACTTGTGAACTGAGAAGAATAGATGGAGTGACAATGTATGACATAATACGAAATTAAGTGATTAGGCATGAATGTGAACTTAAGGCTAATGTATTGAGTAAGATGAAGAAGAGCACGCTCAAATGGTTTGGGAATGTGGAACGAATGAATGAAGAAAGACTAACAAAACAGATATATACTCATATAGTGCAAATGTGAATGGAAATCATGTGAGAGGAAGACCAAGGAAAGAATTATTGAATCAAGTGAATGGTAATCTTAAAATGGAAACCTAGAAAGTCAGAGAAATCGTAGATATTGTATGAGAAGGCGTATGAATGTAAGTAGGTACATACATCCACACCATCACGCCATGTCCCTGTCGGGAGATGACGTGACCTTTGTGACCATACCTTTACCTTGTAAAAGAAATTGTTGTGAAATGAATTAACATAAAATAAAATAAAGGTATACATAAATGGAGTAAAGCCTTTTAACCTTTGGATTTGCCAAATTTAATAAAATGTTTTTTATGCAAACAAACTTTTATTTCTTGCCTTTGATTTATTTTTCTTTATTAAAAAAATATTCAATATTTATATTTGATATTTATTGTTAAAAATGTATAATTTCAGCTTCTTAAGTGGAATTTTATATATTCCACTTAAAATACACATTTAGTGGCACAAATAATTAAAAGTAGGTAGGTATTTTTTGTATTAAAATTTAAATCAATTCGTATTTGTCATATTTTAATTTATTTCCTTCATTTTTAACATTCA
This sequence comes from Odontocerum albicorne, assembly GCA_949825065.1. Lineage (NCBI taxonomy): Eukaryota > Metazoa > Arthropoda > Insecta > Trichoptera > Odontoceridae > Odontocerum > Odontocerum albicorne. Next base: position 2,462,255 of record OX463858.1, read on the forward strand.
TATTGAAATATTTGTATAGTTTTGATTGGAAACAAAATTTTAAAAATTAATTCACTAAAAAATATTTTGTATGCTGTTAATATTAGTTATACTGGCAACATTTACACAAATGTCATTTCCTTGCTTCCACATACATCGTTTAAGCTCGAGGCACATGTGCATTTTAGTTCAACAAAATATTTTGAAATAAAATCTTATCACATTTTGATATTATAAGGAAATTGCATGTAATTTAAATATGCAAATTTTATTACAAAAATTACATATGTTTTTTGTGTGGTCATTTGACAGGACTTAATCAACACCATATATTCTGAATCGTTTTAATGTAAGAAAAATACGTTTAAAACCAAAACTTTCCATCTCAGAAATAGATAAGGCTATCTGTACATGTCAGACTGAGCAGATTGAGATGGGCCGGACATGTGCAGAGAATGCCATCATCGCGTACACCCAAAAGATTCCTGGAGGGACACCCGGGTGGGAGAAGGAGAGTGGGTATGCCAAGGCTGCGATGGGAGGACGAGGTTGAGAGGGACGCAACCCGGCTGCTACAGGCGCAGGATTGGAGGGTCATGACGGAAGATAGGAGGAGTTGGAGGTGAAGATTGACGGAGGCCAAAGCTCGATATGGGCTGTAAGACTATCGAAAGAAAAAAGGATTTATAACCATATTCGCTTGTATTATTTACATTTATTTAAATTGAAAGCCGTGTAGCAGCCAGATACAAAGTTATTGGCGTGTTTAGAATCATTTTCTCCACTCAATAAAAAAAAATACGCGCAGAAGTACGCTAGTGTTCACCTTGATGTATGAGAAAGAGGCCTGGATATTGAAAATGAGTGATAAAAGGATAATAAATGGGTACTTTGCGAAAAATATCTAGTATTACAATGGATTATAGAATAAGATAGAATCTGATCAAGCCGTACAGTTTGAAAAAGTAGCACTATAATAATGTTTAAATATTAATTAATATGCTAATAGTTTTTGAAATAGTAACACTTGGTTAAATATAATAATTTGTTAGACGGGTGCTATAAATAAAAATTTAAAAACCTGGGAATGATTTTATTACGTTAAGAGAAAATATTTATCTTTGCTGTTGTTCTCCTTATACGTATATCTGAAGGTTGTGAATCTAATTAGCTCCGTGAATCAATCTCCTTCATAAGTCCTTACTCACAGTTAAAAGTTTTATATCTAATAAAACTCAGATTATTTATAAAAATATATTTTACAGTAAATTATTTTGTTGTTCCACTAATTAAATTAATATCCGTTAGATATATTTCTATCTCCTACTCTAAGGCCCTCTTCAGGCGGAATGATCTCGGTTTTTGAAGCGAGAAATAAATGTAATTAATGGAGTAACAAAGTAAATAACTGTAAAATATTCTAATATGAAAATCATAAAGTTAATGCCAATTTTTTAGTAAATAAATAATTGCTTTATTTTCGACCTACAGTGTGGCACGTGCCTTACTTTGAAAGTATGTCAGAAAAGCAACGGTAAATTTTCTAGTAATCTCAAATGGAATTCAAAATCGGTCACTGAGTCAGAATTCTAATTAGTTGACGTGTTCTTTATATTTTTTACATATAACGTGAGTGGAATTCTCAAGATTTATTCTGTAAAAATATAATGTGTCTGTGAACACATTAAATCGCTAAATAAATCCGATACAATTTTGTTTACCTTTTGAGATAAGAAGCTTGACGTGTTGAAAAAGTGTTTGTGTTTATTAATTATTTTGAACGTGAAAATAATCGTCAGTCATGAACAAACATCGTAAAAAGTTAATCAAACATTCCCGTGTCTAATTTATTCCAGTGAAAATGTTTTAATTTTGTGATAAATCTCAGTTGTATCGCTAATTGCATCAAAATCTTTGTATAATGGGTAAAAATTTAAGGAATTATAACGCAATGTAAAAAGACCGGCTCAAAACTAAGAAATTTATTAGATATTCTATTTAGAAAACTTAATTTCTAAGTGTATTTTGGATAGAATATTTTTAAGGTTACGTTTTTCGCGATGATGATAGAAATCTTATCAATTTAGTGTTTAAATTATTTTCATTATTTTTTTTTACACTCAGTACAATTATGACAAGGGTCAAAATGAGGTTAGTTTGTTAAGAAAGCAATACTTAGATCCAACTGTTATAAGACAATTTTATTCGACTTCCACTGTATGCAGTATAACCAGGTCCAATTGGCATAAAACAATTTTTTAGACTTCCATTGTATACAGTACAACCAGGTCCAACTGGTATAAGACAATTTTATTAGACTTCCATTGTATACAGTACAACCAGGCCCAACTGGTATAAGACAATTTTATTAGACATCCTTTGTATACAGAACAACCAGGTCCAACTGGTATAAGACAATTTTATTAGACTTCCATTGTATACAGTACAACCAGGTCCAACTGGTATAAGACAATTTTATTAGGCATCCTTTGTATACAGTACAACCAGGTCCAACTGGTATAAGACAATTTTATTAGACATCAGTTGTAGACAGTACAACCAGGTCCAACTGGTATAAGACAATTTTATTAGACATCCGTTGTATACAGCACAACCAGGTCCAACTGGTATAAGACAATTTTATTAGACATCCTTTGTATACAGTACAACCAGGTCCAACTGGTTTATGACAATTTTATTAGACATCCGTTGTATACAGTACAACCAGGTCCAACTGGTATAAGACAATTTTATTAGACATCCTTTGTATACAGTACAACCAGGTCCAACTGGTTTATGACAATTTTATTAGACATCCTTTGTATACAGTACAACCAGGTCCAACTGGTATAAGACAATTTTATTAGACATCCGTTGTATACAGTACAACCAAGTCCAACTGGTATAAGACAATTGTATTAGAATTCCATTTTATGCAGTATAACCAGGTCCAATTGGTATAAAACAATTTTATTAGACTTCCATTGTATACAATACAACCAGGTCCAACTAGTATAAGACAATTTTATTAGACATCCTTTGTATACAGTACAACCAGGTCCTACTGGTATAAGACAATTTTAATAGACATCCGTTGTATACAATACAACCAGGTCCAACTGGTATAAGACAATTTTATTAGACATCCGTTGTATACAGTACAACCAGGTCCAACTGGTATAAGACAATTTTATTAGACATCCGTGGTATACAGTACAACCAGGTCCAACTGGTATAAGACAATTTTAATAAACTTCCGTTGTATGCATGCTGGCTAATGAAATTGAGTAGCTTTTTTGCCTCCTAATGACAATCTATGACAATAAAGAATGAAGTGATAAGGAATGAATGTGAACTAAGGGCTGATGTGTTGAGTAAGGTGAAGAAGAGCACTGTGAGATGGTTTGGGTATATAGTATGAATGAATGAAAAAATATTAACAAAACAAATACACAGTGCAAATGTCAGTGGAATACGTGCTAGAGGAAGAAGACCAAGGAAAGTGTGATTGAATCAAGAAAATTATATTTTGAAAAAGGGAAATCATAGGAGTTGTATTGGAAGGTGTATGAATATAGAAGAGGGGAAAGATGTGTGTCGCGATAGGAAAGTCTACCGCTTTCTCCTTTCCGCCTATGCCTATAAGGAGGCGGCGTGATGGTATGTACGTGTATGATAGAAATGCACAAAAAAAAATTTATTTTATCAATTTAGTGTTAATTATTTTCCTGTCCCGTATAGATGTCATTCGTAAAAACTTATTTAAAAACAAAAGCTGATCAAACATTCTTATGAATAACAATAAACCAATTGTATAGTAGCGGAAATAACGTACTTTTCTATTCAAAGGAGTGCGTGTGATTGTGTCATTTTTATGATTTGTCCGTTAACAAGTGTTTTTACCAACTCGCAATGGGTATTGTGACGGCGAAGCAAAAAGGAGGCAAAAGCCTTTTTATAACATTCGTCCTTTGGCTGTTTGGTGGTATATTTGGCCTGCACCACTTCTACTTGGAGAGAGATCGCCATGCCTTCGTCTGGTGGAGCACCCTGGGTGGATGTGTCGTCGGATGGTTCTGTGATCTCTTCAGGCTGCCACGGTACGTGAGGGAGGCCAACGATGATCCAAAGACGTTAGCGGAATTCATTGTTAAACTTCAGAAGAATCCTAAAGTGAGTTAATTATTGTTTATTATTTGTGCATACATTTGTTCATATGTCGAATGAATGTTGCGAAATCATAAGTCATGATTATGGATTAATATGAATAGAAAAGTATATCGTCGCCGATACAGCAAGAACACGTATCTAGGATTGCCCAAATTTTACAGGGGAGACAAAAAACAATTTTTCTGCATAAATATAATAAAATAATAACGTTACTTGGTATTGCAGTCACGAATAAATGTGTTCCACGTTGAAAATAAATATATGTGTTAAGTGTTAACATAAGTTGTGTTCATTTTTTCTAAATTTAAAAATGAGCACCAAAAGTAAAACAAAATGGTAAACGTTATACGTCATTCGAAAGAAAATTTTCTGCTCTACAAGATATTCTGTTTGCTTTTACGTTACATATATTATTTTATTTGATTACTAGCCTTCAAAATGAAATATCAAGTAGACGAAAGTAAGCATTTTCGACACCTCCTTCTGTTCGCGTTCAATAGAGGGAATAAAGCTGCCAAAGTTGCTCGCGATACTTGCGAAGTATACAGTGAAGATGCTATGAATTAAAGGACAGCTCGTTGATGATTTTTGCATTTCAATGATGGTAATTTTGACCTGAAAGACATGGAGCGTTCCGGATGACCAGTGGACTTCGATGAGGACCGCTTAAGCCATATTATTCATGAAGATCCCCTTCAAACATTTTTTATCACCATTTTTGTTTTCATCACCATTTTCAAACCATTTTTCATCACCAATAATGATACGGTTAAGGAACCTTTACTTGTGGCCATGCGTAGCTCAATGACACGCGAGCTAACCAGCAGAAATGGTCGAATGTTGATTTTTGCTATTTTCACTCAAAACATATGAAACCCAAGCGCAGAACTTCTGGACTTTTCCCATTGATTTAAGATGGCGGTATACAGTCATGTGACTACAATTCATCTGCTCAGCCAATTCTACGGCGGTTTGAAGGGGATCTTCATGAATAATATGGTTTAAGCGGTTCTCATCGAAGTCCACTGGTCGTCCGGAATGCTCCATATCTTTCAGATCGAAATTACCGTCTTTGAAACGCAAAAACCATTGACAAACTGTCCTTTCATTCATAGTATCTTCACCGTACACTTCGCAAATATCGGGAGCAGCTTTGGCAGCTTTATTCCCTCGATTGAACGCCAACAGAAGTAGGTGTCGAAAATGCTCACTTTCGTCTACTTGGCATTCCATTTTAAAGGATTGTAATCAAATAAAATAATATATGTAACGTAAAAGCAAACACAACATCTTGTATAGCAGAAAATTTTCTTTCGAATAACGTGTAACCTTTACCATTTTGTTTTACTTTTGGTGCTCATTTTTAAATTGGAAAAAAACGAACACAACTTATGTTAACACCCAATATATGCCCTCAGTATGTTACGATTCTTTATTTGCATGCTGTCGAAACTCTTTTAGTAATCTCTAATTCTTAGATAATGGAGGCGTCAGTATGATTGAATGGTCAAAATACAAAATATCAAATAATGTTTCATTTTAAATAATGAAAAAGTGTTGCAGCTGACATAGAAAGAACAAAACAAGTTCAGCCACCCGAGACATCCTTTATATGACAACCAACCAGCGATTAAGGGATTAAAATCCAGAGATAGAGCGCAAAAATTAATCAGAATCAGAATAAAACGCGTTCTCCAGATATTCATAATTATTTCTAACAACATGCTCGAGGTATTTTAATATTCTTTCTCTGCATGTTGTCGAAATTCTTTCGGTAATCTCCAATTCTTTGATGATAGAGACATCGGTGTGTCTTGCAGTCACCAAATCAGATGGCAATATTTGTGCCAACATGACTTTTTTGTAACATTTCTGTTTTTACTCCAGTTTTAGAACCTTTTTATATTTTATTTTTATTTATTTATTTTATACATGACAAGAAATATACATAATTTGTGGAAAAACAACAGGTCATTTAATTCAGACACACAATTTTAATGGATCTGGGTTTGTTGCCTTTCATTTATCGTGTCCGCAGTAAGCTAGGCTTTTGCCTGTATCTCACTGAGGACATATAGCATGAAAAAATAAATCGATACTTCTTTCCGATTTTTGATTATATAAAATCCCGTTGCGCATTCTCATCAACCTGACAAACAGTGACACTCAATTACATATGTACACATCATGCGAAATCAAACTCCTCACAATTCATCACTCCAGACAGACCAAAACATTCATCCCACAATATACCACACACAATCATAAAACAAAAATAAAACTACAAATATATATAAATATAAAACAACAACAAAAAACACCACACTCAAGAGCTCACACAAACCTCTTCCACAAGTCATTCCTCTTGCAAGCCCAAGTACTCAAACTCCTGTCGCAATAACAACCATGCTCCGATCGACTGCCTAAACTGTTTTCCTCCCTTTACCTTTATTGAATTCGGCACCCCATTGTATGTCATGGGAGCTAAATAAGCATATTGCCTTTGGGCAAAAGATGTTTTAACCCTAGGGATGATGATCAGTTGCCATGCGTGTCATGTTTCTCTGCTGAGTCTGCGTCTTCCCTTCCTCTCGGTGATGGTGTCAGAGAATGGATTTGAGATGTAAATTGGCTATGTTTAGGACCCGATACTCCCTGAAAAGCTTCGCTGTGGAATACCGAGCAGGAAGTTTATTAATTATTTTTATAATCAATTTTTGGGAATCCTGCAATATGTGTTTTTGTGTTTAAGTGCATATATAAGGTAAAGTGGAAAGAAATGACAATATTTTTTAATGCGACAAAAAATTTATTTAAACAAAAACTATACAATATTATTCCGTTAAATAATTTCCGTTGTTATCGATGCTCTTCCTCCACAGAAAAGGTAGTTTTTTAATACCTTTTTCGTAAAATTCTGGCGGTTTTTCGGTAAAATATGACTGAAGTGATTTCGGACTTGTTCGACATTCGTAGATTTTTTATCTCGAAGCGAATGTTCCATCGACTTAAAAAGATGGTAATCCGAAGGTGCAATATCAGGTGAATATGGTGGATGTTGTAGAACTTCTAAATCTAGCTGTCTTATTTTGTCCTGCGTAATCCTTGCTGTGTGTGGTCTTGCATTATCATGTTGTAGAATTCGTCTCTGATTGTTTACTAAAACTGATCATTTTTTAAGCAGTTCTGCTTTTAATCTTTCTAATTGGGCACAATACACATCTGCTGTAACAGTCTGACCAGGTTTTAGTAATTCATAATGAATTACTCCCAAAACATCCCACCAAACTCAAAGGAGAACCTTTTTCAGAGTCAATGTCGGCTGAGGGGTAGACACAGGTACCTGATTCGTCGAAAGTGATTGTTTTTATCTCCTTGGATTGGAGTAGAGGACCCACTTCTCATCCCCAGTAACAATTCTTCTAAGAAACGGATTAGTTTCATATCTGGAGAGTAAAGATGAACAGATTGTTATTCGTTGTTCCAAAGCCATTGGAAAAAGTTCGTGTGGCACCCAAATTCCTTGTCTATTTTTTTTCTCGAGCCTTATCAAATGGTCCTTCACTGTTGACCATGGACAACCGATATCTTATGACAATTCCTCGATGGACTCCACTAATGAGTTTAAAGTGTCATCATCGATTTTAAGAGGTCTTCCTGATTTTGGTTTGTCCTCGAATTCCCCATCACCACTTTTAAACTTTTGAAACCATCTATGGCACTTTCGAGAATTCAAGATGTCTCCATGAATATCGCAGATGGTTTGGTTCAATCCTTTATCGAATAAAAACAGCGTAAAATACCGCAAATGTGTCTCTTCAATCTCTGACTTTTGCATTTTTGTACTATGGACCAAAACCAAAAAAGAATGTCAAAACAGAAAGGATATTAATATAGCTTCAAAACGATACTAACGGCGACGTGTTAACCAACGGTAGCCAGTGGCTAACTGGTTTCAACACGAAAATTGACATTTCTTTTCGGTTCACCTAATATGTATGACATTATTTTGAATCTCAATTGGTTAATAGATTTAAAATGATAAAAAAACAATTATAAATATACACATATATATTTTTAAACAAGAAATCTGAAATGATTTCACTTGTAATTAGTGATATCTGATAACAAGTGTAGTGCTTTCTTATCTATTGTACATTAAGCAAATCATTTTTTTATCATTTTATTATTACTACAAGATTATTACAAGATTACCTGAAACATGTTCAGCGGCAGACCAAAGAGCATATACTATATGATGAAATATATAAGTGAACTAAAGGGTTTTTCAAATTGAGCGGTTTTTTTAATTCTTAGATAAAACACAGATGGCGTCGCGAACTTGCCTGGGTCTTGTGATATTTGAGAAGTGTAATGTATGACATTTATAAAAATTGAGTCGTATACAATACAACAACGCGTTCAAATTGTTAAATTATTTTATGTATCGTAATCTCCGGAAACGGTGATGTTAATTGGCCACCAAGATCATGTGATCTGACACCGTTGGACTATTTTCTCTGGGGTTATGTGAAAAGCCAGGTCTATAAGAATGACCCCCGTTCAATTCCTGAGCTGAAAGCCGAAATTATTCGCGTTATTGGTGAGTTAGAACCGCAATTATGCCAAAATGGCATCGAAAATTGTGACAAAAGAGTGGACATCTGTGGAACTGCAAGAGGTGGACATTTGACGAATATTGTTTTTTGTGTTTAAATCTCATACATTATAATGACCTTCATGACGTTTAAATCTATAATGACGTTTAAATCTCATACATTATAATGACCATTTTTTGTGTTTAAATCTCAGACTTCAATGACCAATAAAAAGTTTTTTTAAAATCAAAGCAAATCGTCTACTCGTATTTTATTCAAGAATTCAAATAAAATTGAATTAAAAAAACCGCTCAGTTTGAAAGGCCCTTTACATTTTCAAGGGTAATCTCCCAATCTATCAAAGTATTTAACCAGTGCATCTAACCAGTACTAACATATGGATGCGAAATGTGGAATATTTCTGTATGAATAAGACAAAAGCTCCAGACAACACAACACATCATGGGAAGGTGCATGCTAAGTTATTCAAGAAGAGACCGCAAACCCAATGAACGGATACGCAACCAAACAAAACAAAAGTTGATGATGTTTTAGCGTAATGCTTAATTTGATACGTCGTGATGATCTTGATTTGTTTGTATTTAAAATAAAATACAAAATTCAGGAATGCGATAAAAGTGAGAGTGAATAATCGATAAATAGTAAACAGCGATGAATGGTCAAGTGAATAATAACAAGTCAAATGATTAACAATAAGTGCCCTTTATTCAACGATAAGTAGGTATATATAGATTTTCAGAACGGGGCGCGTGAATGCGTCAGCCGTATATCCCCATCTCACTCCTGTGCATGACAAAGCGTATGCAGACGTTGCGCACAGTGTAGTGGGTAGGATATTTTATTTGTCAAAACGGCGAGACAACGCGATGTGTTCTCTTTCTACCTTGGAATGCGATGTAAATTATATTTGCGAGTACACATTGTTGACGTTTCTAGTATGTGACAATTGTAGATGTCCAGAGGTTGATTCATCGGTCGTTGACCCTGTATGTTTGACAATTTATTTAGGGACGTAGGTATTCCCTACAATGTTATAAGTTGATGATGTTATAAGTTGATAATGTTATAAGTTGATGATGTTATAAGTTGATAATGTTATAAGTTGATAATGTTATAAGTTGATAATGTTATAAGTTGATGATGTTATAAGTTGATAATGTTATAAGTTGATGATGTTATAAGTTGATGATGTTTCCTCTGAATATTTTCCTTCTATTTGCAGCCTTCTTTCTCGACGAACCGCTTCACGGGTGCTGTGATGGTGAGTTTCTCCTGGGGGCAGATGTTCGTCTCAGCTGTGCCTCTGGACGAATTTGCTGACATCAACTGGAAGTTCCTCTACTGGCTCACTCCCATTCCCGTCGCTCTTGGTATGTATTCGGAGAGACAGAAGTAGATATTGGTCCTAACTAAGAGACTAAACAAAACAAGTATAAAGTGCAAATGTGATTAGAAGCTCTGGTAGGGGAAGACCAAGATAAAAAAAGTTGAATGAGTCTACTCCGACAGGGAAATAGTGTGATGGTATGTATGTATTATTTGATTTTTTTTGTATTTCGATCATCCAACCATATCAAAGTTTCTATCATCCAAGAATTAGTGATTACTTAAAGATTTTCAACAACATGTAAGAAAAGAATCTACATTATGTCCAAAAGAATAGCGAAAGTTGAAGATCATGGGGACAGTTGAAGAAGGTGTATAAAATGGATGGACCAAATAAAGAAGTTAACAGAATCCTCTTTAAATGCTGCATTCATCATGGCCCGAAACCAGTAAGGATGAAGACTGGCGATACAACAAGTTCCAGACATAGCGAAGGACCACGACACTCCGCATGTGACGGAGAAGAAAAGTATCTTTTGATAGAGAGCTTCAATAATTTATTTCATGAGACAATCCTTTCCAGGAATATGGACGGTGGGCAACATTGGGCGGCAGCGCGGTGACCTTAAGTGGTGCCTAATAGCAGCTGCAATATGCCAGCCTCTTCGCTTCTGGATCATGGACGACACCATCTGGTTGTGGATCATGGTGCTGGCTTCTGCATTAGCCTTTGACACCTTCTCCAAGGAATGGCGGCGGAGACCCAAAAAGAAGGATCCTATGCTCAGGTATGTCAAATATCCCATTTACTGATTTACACATATGTGCATATCATTACTCCGCATCTCTTGCGAGGTGGATGAAGAAAACAGATCTCTTCAAAAAGTCCTTTAAGTGGTCCAAGGTACGATTTAGTCGACCAAGATACCTCGAAGTAGTACTCGATACATTTTGACAATGAAGGTACGTTTAAATCAAGAGTTTCCAGACTTTTTTCCGCCGCAGACCCCTTTACCAAAAACTTTTAAAACCGTCGATCCCCTAGTCATTTACTTCACTTACTCAAATTAATAAGTTTGTACAGTACTCGATATTAAATATTTCACTAGATATCAAACTTTTCATTTTAATCACTGATAATTAAGGATTGAAAAAGATAAAAGGACTACGGCATTGCATTATCTTGTGCAACATTAAATATTGAAATCTGCGCTGACAAAAATGAAAGCAAAAAAAATATGAAGTTTTTTTTTTTTTTTTTGACATTTATGAAATAAATACCGTATTTTACGGACTATAAGACGCTACGGACTATAAGACGCTACGGACTATAAGACCCTACGGACTATAAGATGATACGGACTATAAGACGCTACGGACTATAAGACGCTACGGACTATAAGACGCTACGGACTATAAGACGCTACGGACTTTAAGACCCTACGGACTATAAGACGCTACGGACTATAAGACGCTACGGACTATAAGACACTACGGACTATAAGACGCACCTTAAGTTTTAGGCAATTTTTAAAAAAAATAACATTTTTATCATTTTTATTATTAGATTGCAAAGCCAGACTAAAAAAATTCTTAGTTTATAAAACCGAACTGTCCTTTGAAATCCCTGAAAATCGTCATCTGAACTTTCTTCTTCTTCCTCTTCATCGTCACCGTTGTCCTCTTCATATATAAGATGGTCTTCACTGCCATCGAGAGTGTTACTTATGCCGCACTTCTTGAAAGATATAACAATAATATCTTCTCTCACTCTAGACCACGACTGTTTTATCCACTGACACACTTGTTTGATTGTAGCTCGTTTTAAAGCTCCCTTCGGCGTGAATTCATGTTGGGTTTCATCCATCATCCATTTGTTCCATTCCTCTCTCATATACACTTTAAATGGTTTATTTTTGTATGAACTCATGTTCGTCGCATCGGTGCACTGCTGCTGCCAGTTGAATCCAATGTTGCCAGATAGAGATAGGTTTCCCGCGGCATCGAATATATGGCCATTTTTAAGACTGGCGGGAATTTTAAATCAAACACTGGACATTTTTATATTAATTTCGAGTATAAGACGCACCTGAATTTTGGAGGCAATTTTTTGAAGAAAAAAGTGCGTCTTATAGTCCGTAAAATACGGTATGTAAATTCAAAATAAGTGCAAATATTGAAATCACTTTATTAACCCTTTCCGGTCCTATGTCGAATGTCATTCGACATCGATTTTATTCCAGTGAGTCCTATGTCGAATGTCATTCGACATCGATTTTATTCCAGTGAGTCCTATGTCGAATGTCATTCGACATCGATTTTATTCCAGTGAGTCCTATGTCGAATGTCATTCGACATCGATTTTATTCCAGTGAGTCCTATCTCGAATGTCATTCGACATTTTTTTTTTTTTTTAATTTTTTTTTTTTTTAATTTTTTTTTAACCGTGCGAGTTTATTGCCATGTAGAAATCTCTTCCAAAAATTTTCTTGTGAACATAAATATTGTTTTATTAAAAACAACCTTGTGAACATAAATATAGTTTTATTAAAAACAATGTAATGTATTGTTTTACCCTGTAATTCTGTAAATCTTTTGTGGACCTGATGGAACATTTTTTTTTTTTTTTTGTGGACCGGAAAGGGTTAAACATAAAAATGAAGTAAAAAAGTCAACGTATTCAGACAGAATTAAACATCAATAAAATTACAACAATAAAAATTTTTGATCAGAATTATAAAAATAATAATACCAAATGAATTATCTTGGAAAACTGAATTTAATGAGATGGGCGCACCTGCGCCTGCACCTGTACCTGGTGATCTGTCAACAATTTATCTATGTCATAATTAGGTACCTATTGGAATCATAGATATTTTGAAGTAACAAACAAATAGCAGTAGTAAGGGGGGCTATTTTTGCTGTTATTGACCCTTAATTTTTTTTATTGAAACTATCGACCCCTAGAAAAATCAAATCGACCCCAGGGAGTCGATATCAACCACTTTAAGAACTCTTAGTTTAAATGGTCCAAGGTATATTTTAATTGTCCCAGATACATTTTAATGTTCAAAGGTGGCTTAAAGCTACAAGATAATGTTTATTTTAATGTTCACAGATTATTGTTTATGTTTGCACGAGTAATATAAATATAATGATATCACTGGTTTTTATTTGGTCATGCACTTGATTATAGTCTAAGATTAAAAAAAAATTAAGGTAAATTAAAAAAAACTTCAAAATACGTAATAATGTATATGAAAAGTACACTCAAAACCGAACTTACAATAATAATTTTTAAATATTTCAATATTGAATCTTTGGATATGTGCGTAAGCTGGCCCTGATAAATTAACCGCTTGCCGGCGCGTAATACACCTGTATCGGACGTATACGTCACCTAAAAACATGATTCATTTGATTTCTTGTTTTACGTTTACTTGTATAAATTCTTGTTATATTTTGATGTTTGAATGTATAATTTTTGTTTGTTGAGGTCTGTGCTGTGTCATGACCATAACTGAAATGTTCCTTATGCGCGGCCATCGCGAAATAGTATCAAAAGTCGGCCGGCCCATACATCCGAAAACTTGCGAGAATCGTGATATTTCGCAAGTTATGACGGCATGCACGGGCGAAAGCAGGCGCTAACGATAAGCGATTTGCCGCACATAAGGAGTGCCAAAAGTTTTGGAAATACATTCTCAGTTTACTCCAGTCTAATGCCTTTTACTTGCGACTATCTGCTAAAGAGGAATCTCTTCACCCTGCTACTTTTACCGTGAGCCGAAATCTCCGAGCATTGAGCAGCAGCCATCCAACTATTTCTACAGTCCTTTGTGCCGGTGCCGTACAACACCAGTCATCATGTCGCCAGGGCTATGACGTGAATTCCGTGAAATATTTTGAATTATTAGAATTCATAAATATTTTTTTGTGAAAAAACATTATGAATTATGAAATACGCAGTTTTTCAAATAATCAGTAGAATTGATAACCAAAAGTTTATTTCGGGTCCTAAAAAATTACGAAAAATAGGAATTACGAATTATCGTAATTCTAATGAACAGTGTGTTGAAATAAATATACAGAAAGTGTTGAAATAAATATACAAAACGTATTTGTTGTGTTGCAGACGACTGGGAGTGCTTGGATTCTGCGCCTGCCTGTACATGTCGTTGTGGGTTGGCTTCCTGTACTTCAACGGCACCATCACGGACAGCAATGGGGATGAGGTGCCGGTGCACGAAGCCATCCACCACTTCTTCAACAGCCCCTGGTATGGATAAAATTTTTATTTACAAATAAATATAAATTTATTGATAGCAACGTATACATAGGTCTGTAAATATGAAACGGAATTTTTTTTATAGAAAATACACATTTATTGTTTGAGAATGGTAAAAAATATTTTATTCAAAGTATTGCCCATCGCTAGCTACACATTTTTCCCATCTCTCTGGCAATTGTGAATGCCATGCCAACAAAACTGTTGCTCTTTTGAGGCAAACCAATCATCGAGCCATTTTCGTAAGAAGTGAAGCGCTGCTCAGCAAGTGCGTGTCCCATCGATGCAAATAAGTAGTAATCGGATGGAGCCAAGTCTGGTGAGTAAGCTGCATGCGAAAGTATTTACCAACTAAACGCCTCAATCGTTTCCTTGACTGGTTTTGCTGTGTGCGATGGTGCATTATCATGAAGCAAAATCACTTTGTGTTGCCTCTTTTGATATTCTAGTCATTTGTTGTCGGTAGCGTTCAGTATTAACGGGTTCGCCAGGTTTTAGCAGCTCATAATAGATAACACCCTTCTAATCCCACCAAACATAGAGCATTGTATTCCGTCCATAGCGATTTGGCCTTGCAGTCGATGTTGCTGGTTTGCTTGGAGTTACCCATGATCTTTTATGCTTAGGATTCTCAAAATATATCCATTTTTCATCGCCAGTCACAATTTGATGGAGAAATAATTTTCTTTTGTACCTGGGGAGCAGCATTTCGCAAGTGGTTTTTCGGTTTTCCTGCTGTCTTTCATTCAGTTCATGTGGAACCCATTTTCCCACCTTCTGGATCTTTCCCATGGCTTTCAAACGTATGGAGACGGCTTCTCGTGTCACATTTAATTGATCCGCGAGTTTTTGTTGCGTTTGAGTGTCATCCTCATCCAACAATGCTTGCAATTGCGTCTTCAAACTTTCTCGATGGTCTTCCACGTTCTTCGTTTCTCACGTCAAAATCGCCACTTTTGAATTTTTTAAACCACTCAAAGCACTGTGATTTACCAAGAGGATGCTCACTGTAAGCTTCGACAAGCATTCGATGCGATTCTGCAGCAGTTTTCTTCAGATGGTAACAGAAAATCAATGCACAAAAACAGACATGTTCAACGCTATGAAAACATATGTAAACTTGTATTGTTGTGAGTTAAAAGTGTTTGAAAAATTGTAATTTATTTTTATCAAACACTGTTTATTCCACTTTTTTGTGACGGTATAACCCTACCGGTTTCAAGGCTTTCACCTCATCTTCAGGGGAGCACAAACAAGACTGGAGATGAGGTGAAAGCCTTGAAACCGGTAGGGTTATACCGTCACAAAAAAGTGGAATAAACAGTGTCTGATAAAAATAAATTACAATGTCTTTAAACCTCCACAACGTTAGCGCCTTAACTATAAACAACAGTCTTTGACAAATGTAAACACAAGAAACAGGTGCCAATAACACGGTTCGACAGTCACTACATTGACAACTAGAGCCATCTATGACCAAATTCCGGTTTCATATTTACAGACCTGGTACATTGTTAATATATGCTGAATATTCAACAAAGTAAGCTAATGGCTTATGACTGTTATACTATCTTATTCAAAATTTTATGTTTTTTTTTATTATTGTTGTACTGTTCATCAATAAATAAATAAATAAATAATGTGATTATTGTTAATGACATGTATTTTTTGTGCTAAATCCCTTTGTATTTCAGGTGGCTGGACCTGAAGACTAGCCTGTACGAGGTGTACCAGTACGGGCAGCATCACGGCTGGTACGAGATCTGGAAACAGATCATAGACCTCTCCGACCCACATGGAGAGCAGAACGCCTATAAGGTTAGTAATGTTAACTGTTAATAGCGAATATATACCTTTACCAAAGTAATCGGTGAATGTGGAAGAAATCATTCTTTTGAAAATAATACATTCATATTGCGTACCCTCTGCATGCGTCTCTGTACATAGGCATTTGCGACTCTTCAATTCCAGATTCACCAAGGCAAGGAACTGTGGAGCGGCAAATTCACAATTTCTGACCAACCGCTTGGATGAGCTCGAAAGAGAGAATTCCAATTTGATCGACATAAGTTGACAGGTGCGAAACAAATGCTTAAAATCGAAACAATTATATTTGATACGTGAAATAGTTTGCCTGAAACATATGACACAATAAAAGAACTAGCATTTGCCATTCTCATAATTTTTGGCTCTACCTATTTATGCGAACAAACATTCTCTTCCGTGAATCAAATAAAAAATAAGCTAAGATGTACGTCAACCGATGATAATTTACAATCATACCTAAAATTCAAAATAAGTAGTTACTTGCTAGACATAGCAGAGCGATGCGAGGCCACGGTTCTAACTAGTAGACTTTACAAAGCCCAAAATTGAAAACAATTAGTTACTTGCCAGACATAGCAGAGCGATGCGAGGTCACCGTTCTAACTAGTAGACTTTACAAAGCCCAAAATTGTAAACAAGTAGTTAGTTACTTGCCAGACGTAGCAGAGCGATGCGAGGTCACCGTTCTAACTAGTAGACTTTACAAAGCCCAAAATTGAAAACAAGTAGTTAGTTACTTGCCAGACATAGCAGAGCGGTGCGAGGTCACCGTTCTAACTAGTAGACTTTACAAAGCCCAAAATTGTAAACAAGTAGTTAGTTACTTGCCAGACATAGCAGAGCGATGCGAGGTCACCGTTCTAACTAGTAGACTTTACAAAGCCCAAAATTGTAAACAAGTAGTTAGTTACTTGCCAGACATAGCAGAGCGATGCGAGGTCACCGTTCTAACTAGTAGACTTTACAAAGCCCAAAATTGAAAACAAGTAGTTACTTGCCAGACATAGCAGAGCGATGCGAGGTGACCGTTCTAACTAGTAGACTTTACAAAGCTCAAAATTGAAAACAAGTAGTTACTTGCCAGACATAGCAGAGCGATGCGAGGTCACCGTTCTAACTAGTAGACTTTACAAAGCCCAAAATTGTAAACAAGTAGTTAGTTACTTGCCAGACATAGCAGAGCGATGCGAGGTCACCGTTCTAACTAGTAGACTTTACAAAGCCCAAAATTGAAAACAAGTAGTTAGTTACTTGCCAGACATAGCAGAGCGATGCGAGGTCACCGTTCTAACTAGTAGACTTTACAAAGCCCAAAATTGTAAACAAGTAGTTAGTTACTTGCCAGACATAGCAGAGCGATGCGAGGTCACCGTTCTAACTAGTAGACTTTACAAAGCTCAAAATTGAAAAGAAGTAGTTACTTGCCAGACATAGCAGAGCGATGCGAGGTCACCGTTCTAACTAGTAGACTTTACAAAGCCCAAAAAGTGTTTTATTAGTGTTTAGTTATTTATGTGTTCTTGTTTAATAAGTAGTGCACTGAGCTACTGAAGCTTATAACTCCCATACCTATATGATATATTGAGAGTACAAATTAGTTCGGTCCGTTTCCAAAAGATGGCTCTGGCTGTTATGAATGGTTCATAGTGACAGCCGATTTTGGCGGTTTCAAAGAGGTTAGACATCTGCCAATAATATTCAGTTTATATCGCTTTGAGTTTCATGCACAAACCTAGTTTTGTATAGTGTTGAAAATGTCGAATTTTGTGTTAACCAAGCAGCATTCACGGAAGGTTTTAATTTTAACACCAAAACCGAACATACACGGTTTGAAGATCATGCTCTGTATCTGGTGGGACCAAAGGGGTGTTGTTTACTATGAGGTGCTGAAACCTGGCGATTCCATTACGGGCGATCGGTATCGGCTACAATTAATTAGTTTGAGCCGTGCATTGCGAGAAAACCGGCCGGAATACGAGCAAAGACATGATAAAGTTATTCTTCTTCATGACAACGTTCGGCCTCATGTCGCAAAAGTCGTAAAAAAATATTTGGAAACGCTCAAATGGGATGTTTTACCGCACCCGCCGTATTCCCCGGACATTGCTCCTTCTGATTACTGGTTGTTCCGAAGGATGCAGCACGATTTGGCAGGTCACCGGTTCACTTCTTTCGTAGAAACTGAAAATTGGCTCCAAACTTGGATCGAGTCAAAAGACGAGTCATTTTTTCGGGATGGAATTCAAAAATTGCCTGAGAGATGGGAAAAAGTAGTAGCTAGCGATGGACAATACTTTAATTGATCCGTTCATTCATTTTGTTTAGAAATAAATGCATTTTTGAAACGAAAAAACGTACCGAACTAATTTGTACACCCAATAATATTCTATTCTTCTAAGTAGCCTACGTCTGTATTGTGAATTTGAAATAAAAATCTTGATTTTGTCTCGCTTTTTATTCGTCATTAATATTTATATAGCTACAGGGAAAATTTATGTTGCGGCTCTTTGAAAATTTAAAGATTCTGTTTACTTACTATTTGGCTCTTCTCCCTAGAAAGTCTGCCGAGCCCTGACCTATACTAATTGAGGTTGGGGTAAGTAAATTTGAAATAAAACAATAAAAAAACCTTATGACTAACATTTTTATTTATTGCTGCAAATCAAAGAGTTATCGACATTTCGATGTACGAGGCGTATCCAGAAACTAAGTGTACTGAGGCTCTCACGACCGGATGGATTTTATTTTCGACATGTTGGCTACACTTCCGTATAGCCTGACCCTTCCCCTCCGCAACGAGACCAGTTCGAGGTCAGTACGTTGAGAAGTGTCGACGCGACAACACGTTTCGTGAAAAATGTCAATACAATCTCCCGCCAAGTGCGAAATACGCGGCGTCATCCGTTATCTCGTTTGGAAGGGAAAACCTCCGGTTGAGGTTTATAATGAAGTGAAAACTGCATATGGTGATAAAGCTATGAATCGTACGAGTGTGTACAAGTGGTGTCACGAGTTTAAAAACGGTCGTACGTCTGTGCATGATGATCAGAGGAGCGGAAGACCTTCAATTGTGACTGACGAAATTGTGGAAAAAATCGAAAATGCGCTTCGTGACGATCGCAGATTGACTGTGGATGAACTTTCTGCGATGTTTCCGCAAATCTCCAGATCTCTACTACACGAAACCATCACAGAAACCCTCGGATATCGGAAACTGTCCGCAAGGTGGGTCCCAAAACAGCTGACAGACCAACACAAGTTGAATCGAGTGGAGGCCGATGAATGGAGATGAATTTCTCCGCTCCATCGTTACTGGAGATGAAACTTGGGTTGCACACTACACGCCTGAAACCAAAAGGCAGTCTCAACTGTGGCGTCACACCTCTTCACCCTCCGCCAAAAAGTTCAAAACCACAATTTCAGCCAAGAAAATCATGGCATCCGTATTTTGGGACTGTCAAGGCATAATTTTAATTGAATATATGCCTCAAGAGGAGACCATCAACTCTGCAAGATACTGTGAGACTTTAAAAAAATTGCGGAGGGCGATTCAGAACAAGAGGAGAAGCATGCTGACAAAGGGAGTCTGCCTGCTGCACGACAGTGCCAGACCACACACGGCCAACGCCACGAAGGAACTGCTCGCCTAGTTTAAATGGGATGTCCTGAACCATCCCGCGTATTCCCCTGACCTAGCACCTTCAGATTACTATCTCTTTACCTCCCTGAAGCTGCACATGGATGGAAAAAGGTTTTCAACCGACGAGGAGGTAAAGGACGAGGTGGAGAAGTGGACGGAAAGGTTGGCGGGAAACTACTTCGAGGAAGGCATCAAAAAGTTGATACCCCGCTTCACCACCTGCATTGAGAGGAATGGCGACTATGTCGAAAAATAGCTTACATATGTACTACGGTAACCACGTAATTTTTTTGTTTAAATAAAAAAAATTGTAACCTACAAAAATTCAGTACACTTACTTTCTGGATATGCCTCGTACATAAAGTTAATTGGGAAGTAGGATCTGTGCGAAATATCCATCCAACGTTTGCTACTTAGCGTATTTTCTCTTCTCCTCCTCAAGATGCTCAGAACAATATATAGTTGCCGATACAGCAGGAACATGTATCTAGGATTGTCCAAATTTGGCAGGGGAGACAAAAACTATTTTTCTGCAAAAATATAATAAAATAAAAACGTCACTTGGTATTGCAGTTACGAATAAATGCGTTCCGCGTTGAAAATAAATATATGTATTAATGCAAAAATGTGGCAATGATACAAGAGATAACAAAAAATAAAGAAAGTTACTTATACCAAAAAAATCGAATTACGTGTTCTTGCAATATCGGCGACACTATAATCTCTCATTTATTTTTCAAGAAACTTTTGAGTTTCTCTCTACATTGTCATCATTTTCGATCGGGATTTTAATGTCCTTGTGTTAAAAAGCGTCGATTGGTATTGTCAGTGGTGATTCTCGAGAAACCTTTGTTTTGTCTTCCGTGTCGCTTGGTCCGTTTTGTGCAAATCTTCATTTGAAATCAAATTTTAAAAGCGCTTAGCGAAATTCCGTTAAAAGAGGATCTGTAAAATGAGGTATGGGCGTAATTACGTAAAGTGAGGAATACCTATTTCAATAAAATACTAAAAATATAACTTACAGATAATGGGTGTGAATCGAGATGCCAGCCAGTCAGAGATAACGCAGGTGTGGAGAAAACTATCGCGGGACTTCCACCCCGACAAGGAGCGGGACCCCATGAAGAGGGCTGAGCGCCAGGAGAAGTTCCTGGAGATCCAGCAGGCCTACGAGATCCTGTCTAACACCCGCTCACGCAGGAACAGGAAGAACAAGAAGGACAACGCAGATAAGGAAGACTTGTAGATATGTGTAATATAGTATAGGACCTCTTGGAGAAGGACAAGAGACTAAATAGAAGATTGTCATCTTAATTTTTAGTTCACAGAAATTATTTATGATTATTCCTGATTGAATGTTAACAAAGATTCTTGTTTGGAAAAAGTATGGTGTATAGCAGTGCTTCTCAAACTTTCTCGGTCCGTGAACCAATTTTTTTCATACTTCTCCGTCATGATCCAGTATTTTTGCAAAATTAAATTAAAATATTTTGAGAATTTAGAAAACGGAATTCAAATACATTCTTTTGACTGAATTAGTAAGAATAATATAATTTGTTTAATAAAATACTGTTCTTTCTACTTCCAACAAGACAGTCTTGTTTGTGCTCCTCTGATCTTCTTCCCAGTGTCATGTCAGGTCCCCCCAACGTTGACTATCACCTGAGAGTAGACATCTTTGTCTCCGGCAGCCCGAGAAAGATCTCCAACTCTCCTTATACCAGTCCAATCACGTATATTGCGGAGCCAGGAGATTTGCCTCCTGCCAACACCTCTTCGGCCTTCTATTTTGCCTTGGATGATCAGGTGCAGTCATTTATACTTTGCTCCTCTAAGTACATAACCCAAATAGGACACCTTTCAAATTTTAATATTAGTCAGCAACTCTCTATCAACTTTGGCTCTTTGAAGAACCCTTCTGTTGCTGACCATATCCGTCCAGGGTATCCGTAGCATTCTCCGGTATATCCACATTTCGAATGCTTCCAGTCGGTTCATACTACCAACTTTGAGGGTCCATGATTCTACTCCATGCAATAACACTGACCAAACGTAGCATTTGACTAAACGTTGTCAAAGTTTCAAGTTTAGATTATCATCGCAGAATACACTTCTCATTTTATTAAAAGCCGCACGAAACGATTCAATTCTGCACTTGACTTCGGTTTCTGGGTCGAGGTCTTCCACTAGGATACTTTCGAGGTATTTACATTTTTTCACTCTCTCTCTATATCAACACCTGATGATGAGGTGAAAACCTTGAAACCGGTAAGGTTAAACCATTATATTAAGTAAAAAATTGTGTTTTATTAACAAATTACATTGTTTTTAAACCTCCACAGTGATAATAACGTGACTATAAATAATATAAGAAAAATGCAAAAGTATTATGCATTCTTTTTATTTATTTTGTGTTTTTCTCACATCGTGGCCCAGTTACTAACTTTTAGTGGACCAGCACTGATCCCGGGACCATAGATTAGCACTGGTATATAGCGTGATTTTTTACAACCGATATCCAATGTTGTATCATAGAATCCGTCATGAATTTAATGTAAAATTATTTTGTATTTAGGACA
This sequence comes from Odontocerum albicorne, assembly GCA_949825065.1. Classification (NCBI taxonomy): domain Eukaryota; kingdom Metazoa; phylum Arthropoda; class Insecta; order Trichoptera; family Odontoceridae; genus Odontocerum; species Odontocerum albicorne. Next base: position 2,484,683 of record OX463858.1, read on the forward strand.
CGTTTAACTTTTAGCGAAGTTTTAAACCTAATTTTAATTAATTCAATCAATGAGGATTTGCTGTTTTTACACTTTCAATTTTGGTTGATTTTACTTGTTATAGTTCAGAAAATCTAGGATAAGTCGTGTGGCATTTTAAACGTCATGTCTCAAAGGGATGGGGTAAAATAGTTTTTTTTTTTTACAAATCGAGTCGTTTTTTTATAAATCGAAAAATGGTTTTTCTCTAAACTGACGTTTTAATTCCTAATTTTCATTATACTGACTTTCTAATGTATTGTATGATTTGTATTTATCTTTAAATAGGCCAAGATCCACTATGAATTAATACTAATTACGAACATTTAATTTTAGGTATAAAAAAAACGAAAATCCAATTATCGTATACCCCATCCCTAGCCAATGCGGACTAACGTAGTGACTTTTGACAAACGTCGCCAAATATTATTTGATTTTAACAAACTGACACATTTTTGCTAATTTGTAACAAGATGTATTAATTTGTCATTATTGTTAGTTTTATGTAATGTATTTACCTAAATAACTTGCTATTTATTAGAATCGAGGCTTATATTAAAGTTGATGAAATAATTAAAATTACTGAACGTCGTTACAACGTTGTATTGGGGCAAATTTGTGAACTGTCTCAGGACTCATCCTAGATTTTCTGAAGTATAATCGACTTTATTGAATACTTTTTATTATATGTATGAATAAATAATAGATTGATAAACCCCAAAGAATTATGGCTATTTCCATATTGTTACAACTTGGTTTCATATCTACAGTTGGTTCTTGAATTTTTTTGGTTTTTAAAAAATGATTTATATACTTATTCACTGGTTCCTTGGTTAAAAATGTCAGTTTCTTGAAACAATACTCAGCATTTAAAATCTGACGGAGATGATGAATCAATTAATGCAATGACTTTCTCGTGTCTTCTGAGTTTATTTGCGAAAATCAAAATATATTTTTCTATGACAGTGTGATGTTAAAATAACTATTTATTGCAACAGTTTCAATTTAAGGTGTAATGGGTGTTATTGGGACCACAAAATTACAGTATTTGCCGTCCGTTATTGGATATTGTAACAAAATTTTGTATTTTTATGTATTTATTTTGACGGGAATCTGTATTAAAATGTACTTAATATTTTAAATGAATTTTGAGAGACACTCTCTGCCTGTGAAATGTGTAATTTAAATCAGGGGCTCTCAACCTTTTTTGCGCTTAATAAATGGTACAATAAAACCATTTATTTGTGGTACGCCAAGTTATCTCTTGTATGTATCATTTATTTCATCCTGTCACAAATTCATTCCATTTGAAACACGCAAAAATATATCACATAGATAATTCTTATCCATCATTTTAACGTATAATATTGTAGTATTATACTTTCGTTATATACAGTACAACCTAACGGGCTTATTGCCATGTGACAATCTCTTCCAACCAACCAGAAAGGTGTTAAAGAGGCCTTAACCTCTCCGTGAGTACCGCCCCAACCGTGGGGCCATGAAATACTGAGTCAGATAGCGTATGGCCCCGCGGTTGGGGCACAGTGATTATCTCTAATATTCCCAGATTATGTCAGGATTTGGACTACCAATGACATCTATTGATGATACCACACAATTAAATCATTTATCGGCTAGTTACATGTTTTACCAACTGAACAAACAATGTTTTAAAATTTTCATTAATATCTTACTACTCGAGAGGTTTAGTGTAAACCAGACTGGATTCCTTTTTGAAAAGATCTAGAATTCAACGGGATTTGAACCCGCAACCTCCGGGTTGGGAAACAGGCGTCTTAGCACCTAGACCACGGATGTCGTCATATTAGTTTAGAATATTTCAACTTTTTGAAGTATTTTACTCGATAAAAAATATTAAAACCGTATTTCGTAACGAAATATAAATGCTTATTTTAAAATAAAATAACGCCACTAGTAAACAACAAGCGGAACGTTCGAGTTACATTTGAATACTTGTTACTATACGTAAGTCATGGCGAGATCATATAAATGAGGTAAGCCGAAGGATCTTCTTCAGCCTTCATTCTCTTAAAGTGTTGCAAAGATTCCTACCAACTAAAACCAAAATTTTACTCGTACTATCTCTGCTCTTTCCGATTCTGGACTATGCGGACGTATGTTACTTGGATCTTACAGAGGAACAGCTGGACAAATTACAGCGTCTTCAAAATGTGTGTCTAAGATTCATTTTTAACCTACGTAAGTACGATCATATAACTTCATACCAGAAGGCATTTAACTGGTTGAATGTTAGAAATAGACGCCAAATTCACATACTGTATCTATTGTGTAATATCCTTAACTGTCCCGCCGCCCCCTCTTATCTTGCCGAAAATTCTCACCGTCTTTCCAATCATGGATTAGCGCTACAAACAGAGATTGTTTATTGGCCTTTCCAGTTCACCGCTCCTCTTTCTTTACGTCGTCCTTTACTGTCCATGCAGTGAGACTCTGGAACTAGTTACAAACCAATATAAGACTCTCTCCGTCCTTGGCATGCTTTAAGAAGCGATTGAGAAAACTCTTAATTTCTAGTTAGTAAAATAACGTGTTTCATTCCCGATTTTTCTTTTCCTTTCCTCTCCACCATCCCTTCCTTTCCTTTTGATTGATGATATCTCACTTAATATGAAAAAGAATGTTCGGGTGATTGTCCGTCTCGTGGGCATGTGCTCACGTATATGTTTATGGATTTCATGGGGATGGATAGTCATTTGAATGATTTATGCGACCACGTAACTTGCTTCATTTACTTTTGTCTGGTTGGTTAGAAGAGATTGCCGCCTGGCAATAAGCCCGCAAGATTGTATTTGCAATAAAAGTGCTAAATAAATAAGTCACCTCTGTCACTTCCACCCTGAAAGAGGAGAGATCGAAGGAGACAGCAGAAGTTGATGAAGAAGGTGCCCTCTTGCAACTATGTTTTCGGAAGTATATATGGCGTTCGAAAAATATTTTATTTCAAATTCATATACTATACAATAATAATACTAAAAAGGATGTCATTTGCAACGTAGAAAAATAACTGTTTGCTTATGAAAATAGAACCATGAGAAAACAAATGGCGATAGAAGACTATTTTAACTAAATTAATAAATATTTCTTTTTTTTATTACTATAATTTTTATTTGTGTAAATATTTTTTTTAAATATTCATCATTTTGTATAATACTATTTTTTTTTTATATTCTCGCATCAATTGTTTTCTCGTATTTATCGTACATTTCAATAAGTCCGTCAATAAACTATAGATAGAGGTTTCACTGTAATTGGTTAGCTTAGGCTAAGGCCACACCAAAGTGCTACGTGACTAATAGACTAGGTGACTTCAGGCTTGGCCACACCAAAGTGTTTCGCACAAATTCATTTGACATTTGAGAGCAGTTGAATCAACACACGATGTCACTCTCAAAACTAACCAATTTCATAACAACTTACCTTATCTTTATTTACTTCCTGCGCAACTTCATTCTTAAGTGATTTTATTACAGGTACATTTTTGTATAATTTGCTCGATGGGTTCCACAAAGGCTCACTTTTATGCACAGCTGTTATTAAAACTTCCGCCATCTTGTAAAATCACGGTGACACAATAAAATTAACCAACACGTCTGTTCGCTAGGAGATTAACTCGATGACTAATCGTCATGCAACGTGGCGCGAAGCGTGCAGTGTGGCCATTGCGATAGTATGCGGTGCGTTTATTCGCTAGGATATATCGCCTAACTCGCAGCGTAGCTCTAAGCACCAAGCGAGGCTCCTACCTGTGTGGCCGAGGCCTTAGTGTATCATATATTATAACACAATTTATTGCATCAATCCATTACGTACGGGAGATTATAAACTAATCCAGTTCCGGTTCATTTCCATCTATAGCTGCAGAGTCCATCTTATGGTCTGCGTTGTCATTAAAAGGTTAAAAGCCCCTGATATAGATTAAATTAGTGTTAATATTTTTAGAAGAATATCGAAGATATTATATTTATTTTAAATGTTAATGTTTCTTATTAAAATTATTATGGAGAGCTAACTTTTAATTTATATTTCTTATAAATGTATAGTAATGTAAAAAGTGCATTTAATCGTTTTAGTGATTCACAATGAAATACATTTTATATACAGGTGTACCTCGCCTTGCGGTGCTTTGATAATACAGTAGAGTTCCGATTGTCTTACATAAACGGAATTGCAGGAAGTTCGGATAAATGAGAATAATGGATAACTGACAAAAACAGTAAATATATTTTTGCACAATATGTATCTTACATAAAAATTAATGAAAAAAAAATCTTAAAGAATTATGTTAATAATGAAATGAAATGTTTGTATATATATACATATATATAAAAATGAAAACTTATTCAAGTACATATGTATCAGGTCTGTAAATATGAAACCGGATTTTTTTATGTGGAACCCATTTACCCACCTTCTGGATCTGTCCCATGGCTTTCAAGCGTATGGAGACTGCTTCTCGTGTCTCGTGTCACAACGTGTGTTGTTGTTGCGTTTGAGTGTCATCCTCATCCAACAATGCTTGCGATTCGGCGTCTTAAAACTTTCTTGGTGGTCTTCCACGTTCTTCGTTTCTCACGTCAAAATCGCCACTTTTGAAATTTTTAAACCACTCACCATAAGCTTCGACAAGCATTCGATGCGATTCTGCAACAGTTTTGTTCAAATGGTAACAGAAAATCAATGCTCTCCGCAAATCGTAGTTTTCAGGCACAAAAACAGATATGTCCAACGCTATGAAAACATATGTAGTTGTATTGAACTTGTATTGTTGTGAGTTAAAAGTCTTTGACAAATGTAAAGACAAGAAAAAGGTGCCAGTGACGCGATTTGACAGTCACTACATTGACAACTAGAGCCATCTAAGAGCAAATTCCGGTTTCATATTTACAGACCTGGTATATGTACTTCATTTAATATTACTATGTACATGTAACATAGATATGTCTTAATCAAAGATTAAAAAAAACTGTCAGTGATTAAAAGAAGTGTGTAATTGATATTTGTTTTCCAACCTTTTTCCTTTTCTTTGCAGCCAGGTCATGCTTACGCCTAATAAGTTTTGGTCGCCTCGTCTTGCTATTCAGAGTACTATAGTGCTGTTGCAAGAACACTTACTCCGTCACTATAACAAATCTTGGCTGCTTTCTCTCATTTATTTATTCCTCATCTCGTCACCGTCCCATTTACTAGAGAGACATATAGTTGGCCTAACTATAAGAACACGTAACTCCACATGAGTAACTTTACAGGAGAGAGCAAATACGTCACAGTTTGTCCTATGTAAAACTTAAACATTGTTTTTTAAATATAATATATCGAACAATATTTAAGTTTACATAGGACAAACTGTGACGTTTTTTTCTCTCTCTTGTAAAGTTACGTGTTCTTATAGTTAGGCTAACGAGATTGTCAATGAGTTCCTGTGGTTCATTTTTATTTATCCACTCCTGCACTTTGTGCAATGGAACATATTCTTGAAATAGGCATTAAATATTATTTTTTAACATTTTGACAAAATCAGATAATTCGGAATGTCTGATAATCAAAGGTCAGATTGTCGGGACTTTACAGCGCTTTGTAAATTTTCAAAGCGCTGTAAAGTCCGCTTATATGCTTGCATTGCTCTTTCCGTACATTATTGTCGCATACATTGCCTGAATCGATCGAAATCAGCTGATGTACACGTAAACTTTGCGCAGTTATTCGGCATCATCGTCATATCTTGCGCTCATTTTGTTTTTATACAGCATTTACGCACCTCCACCAAAGAAATTATACAGTGGATAAAACTAATAGTAACGCACAGAAAAAGAAACCCTTTGTAAAAGGATGCGCCAGTCAAGGAGGTAAAATTCTTTGTTATTTTATTTTAAGATATTGTAACATAAACAAAAGACGAAAATATATTCTAAGGTTAGCAATAAACTGTAGAATTTATTTATTACTATGCATCGAGTTTTTAGACCTAGGGATATTTATTTATTTATTTAATTAACGACACAACAGTGTCTTTATATACAAATGAACATGTGACAGGTTATACAAGTACTTAAAATTATTGACAAATAATACAAAACTTTATCTTAAACTAACATGAAGATACAAAAAGCAGTAGTAATAATAAATTACAGTCATTGTTTTAAAATTATTTAATAATCTTTGAGAATTTTGTGGGAATTTTATGGATATACATTGAGATATAGAAAACACATGGCCTCATTAGTAGAACGAGATGCAAGTTGCTTTGCAAAATAACGCACTTAATAAATTATACAGTTAACATGTTTCTAGGCTTTTATATGCTTTGGTGGCAGTAGTGATTTGGAACATAACCAGGCATATAAGCGAGGTACGCCTGTAATTTGTTTTTTTTTGGCCATTCGAAATTTGAGAAAACACATAGAAAAAATTGCCATGATCTAAGAGTGAGGACCCTACCCTTTTCATGTTGGAAGACCGCATTAAGTCAACAGTAACTTACCGTATTTTACGGACTATAAGATGCACTTTTTTCTTCAAAAATTCAGGTGCGTCTTATACTCGAAATTAATATAAAAATGTCCAGTTATTCATTGTTAAAATGTATCGAGTACTACTTCAAGGTATCTTGTTCGACTAAATCGTACCTTGGACCACTTAAAGGACTTTTTGAAGAGATCTGTTTTCTTCATCCACCTCGCAAGAGATGCGGAGTAATAATATGCACATACCGTATTTTACGGACTATAAGATGCACTTTTTTCTTCAAAAAATTGCCTCCAAAATTCAGGTGCGTCTTATACTCGAAATTATTATAAAAATGTCCAGTGTTTGATTTAAAATTTCCGCCAGTCTTAAAAATGATGCGACGAACATGAGTTGCGGGGATTCACAAGCTTGCTAACACTGTCTCCCTCCCTCCCCGCCATCACGAACCCGGAACATTGTCTAGCATATGATGCGTCATTGCAGTCTATGGTGCCAGTGAACTTGAATTGAAAGTGATTTGTGTTATCGGTAACAGTACAATATTTTTGTTAGTAGCTAGTTTCGCAATGGGAAAAAATAGAAGGTATTCATATGATGCGGACTATAAATTGAAAGTAATAGCATATGCAGAAGAACACGGAAACAGAGCAGCTGAGCGGCATTCACCGATAGAAAAAACCATTCGTGATTGGCGGGCTAGTCAAGAAGAACTGAAAAAAATGAGGAAGACTAAATGTGCAAATAGAGGACTGAATGCTTATTTAAATGTTATTTTTTTTCTAAATTGCCTAAAAATTAAGATGCGTCTTATAGTCTGTAAAATACGGTAATAAGATGCACTTCAAAATGTGCATTAATATGTAAAATCTAACTTCTATATACTATAGTTCGGAAAATCTAGGATGAACCGTATGACAGCTCACAAATTTGCCACAATACAACCTTGTAACGATGTTCAGTAATTTTAATTATTTTATCAACTTTAATATAAGCCTCGATTCTAATAAATAGCAAGTTATTTAGGTAAATACATTACATATAACTAACAATAATGACAAATTAATACATCTTGTTACAAATTAGCAAAAATGTGGCAGTTTGTTAAAATCAAATAATATTTGGTAACGTTTGTCAAAAGTCACTACGTTAGTCCGCATTGGCTAGGGATGGAGTATTCGATAATTGGATTTTCAAAAATCGATTTTAATTAAATGTTTGTAATTAGTATTAATTCATAGTGGATCTTGGCCTATTTAAAGATATATACAAATCATACAATACATTAGAAAGTCAGTATAATGAAAATTAGGAATTAAAATGTCAGTTTAGAGAAAAACAATTGTTCGATTTGTAAAAAAACTATTCGATTTGTAAAAAAAAAAGGATTTTACCCCATCCCTTTGTGACAAACATCGCACGGTCATCCTAGACTTTCCGAAGTATAACTAACTTAAAATGATGAAAATGTTTCAAATGAGATATAATTGAGTTTAGGACCAATAACTATATAAAGTAGTTTTATTGCCTGTGTCAAAATAACTCTTATGACCAATGTTTTATTTGTGGCCGTCAGTTGGGGAGAAGGAGTTCATTGAATCTTTTACTCTTTGTTATTTCAAATTAAGATTCAAGTAAAATAACAAAAGATGAACAGAAACATAATATAAATAAAAGGATTAATTCTGCAAAGTTTTAATTCATTCAAAAGACCCCCAGTTAATGGCCTACAAGGCCGCAAGTTCCTCACTCCTAATCTAATGATTAGCACGAAAGTGTGTGTTTTTATTAAACTTGTTCTGGTAAAGATACAAATAAAGGGTCTTTCAAATTGAGCAGTTTTTTTTAATTCTTGAATAAAACACAATTTGCTTTGATTTCAAAAAACTTTTTATTGGTCATTAAAGTATAATGTATGACATTTATATAAAAAAAACAATATCCGCCAAATGTCCACCTCTTGCAGCTACACAGATGTCCACTCTTTTGTCGAAATTTTCGATGACATTTTGGCATAATTACAGTTTTAATTCACCAATAATGAGAATAATTTCGTCCTTCAGCTCAGGAATTGATCGGGGGTCATTCTTATAGACCTGGCTTTTCACGTAATCCCAGAGAAAATAGTCCAACGGTGTCAGATCACATGATCTTGGTGGCCAATTACCATCACCGTTTCCGGAGATTACAATACGTAAAATAATTCAACAATTTGAACGCATTGTATTGTATACGACTCCATGTTTATAAAAGTCATACATTACACTTCTCAAATGTCACAAGACCCAGGCAAGTTCATAACGCCATCTGTGTTTTATCCAAGAATTTAAAAAATTGCTCAATTTGAAAGACCCTTTACCTTGTTTTCATGGTTCGTTTTGTGTTTTTTCTCAAAATTTCTGCGAGAGAGTTTAATGGCTTGATTAAGATAACTTGGGAAATAATATATCATTATGAAATTTAAGCTTATGTGTCAACCATGTTACAATACCTTATTTGTTGAAATTGTAATGTTACAATACTTAATTTGTTGAAATTGTAATGTTACAATACTTAATTTGTTGAAATTGTAATGTTATAATACTTAATTTGTTGAAATTGTAATGTTACAATACTTAATTTGTTGAAATTGTAATGTTACAATACCTAATTTGTTGAAATATATTTTTTTTAAGAATGTTCATGTTAAATCTTAAACGAATATATTTTTTTATATCCTGTAATTTATTTTTTGAACAGTTATTAAGAAAATAAAGGTATATTTAATTATTCTCATGTTTGTTTTTTTTTATTTTGGTAAGTATAGCAGAGCGCCACTCATTCAGGGATCAAGTATCCCTGAGTTGAATCAACCATGGTCCAATTTTTTTAGTTATTCTAAAAGATATTAAAAATTTTAAAGAAAATCCACATTTTGAAAATTACAAATCAAGGACCTAAACCTAGTTGTATCGAATATAACGAAAGTTCAGAATACATACCATCACCCCGCCGCCTCCCTGTCGGGGTAGGTAGAGATAAGAAAGCACTACACTTTCCTTTTGTGACACATCTCTTATGCCTCTTCTACATCCATATAGCTCCTACAATTTTTTTGATCTTTCTCACTATATATTTTTGATAGTCTTTCATCATTCATTCGTTCCACGTCTCCGAGTGCTCTTCATCTTATTCAACACATCAATCTTAAGTTCACATTCATCTCTTATCACTTCACTCTGTATTCGGTCATATATGGCGACGACTGCTGGAGGAGGCCGGGGCCCACAACGGGCTGTAGTGCCATTGATTGATTGATTGTACCCCCATGTACTCTTTTAAGTGCACACATTTCTACAGTATTTATTAGGCTCTTTTCAGCCTTGTTCTACATCCACGATACACTCCCATACATCATAGTTCTTCTCCTTCAACTTTCCTCTTGTGATGCTGAGCTCTAGCTATCTCTCCATCGTTTCGGGGGTGTCTCTAGTGGACGCCGTCCATCCGGTACCCCATGCAGAGCTATGTATGGAATTCTTGTGAAATTCATTCTCTGTACATATTGGTACCAGTATCGTCGACGCTGTCGTCCCCATCTGACCACATCTTGGACCTCACAGACCTCTCGGATTGTGGTGTTCCTTACTCTATCACGCAGAGTCTTCCCAGCAATATCACGTAGAGGTCTCATTTCTATTGTCTTTAGCATACTTTTTGTCTTGACAGTGTCCGCCCTCGCTTCGATGCCATATGTGAGAATAGGCCGCAGACAGGTCTTATAAATGCTATCTGTTCTCATATCTTTATTCCTCCATATGACATCTCTCATCATGAGAACATCAAAGTTGATACTGAAATATTGTTGTGACATGTATCAAATGACCAAAGAGTTACACAATATTCTGAGTACATACACATAGATATCAGGGAATAGTTTGATGATGCGAATGAGTTATGATAATATGTAAAAATTAAGAGTTTGTCAATATAAGTATAAGAAAATATTCTTTTCTAAAAATTATCTCATAAATTTGCAGTATGTCTTATGGTCTGGTGCGTCTTATTGTCTGAAAATACTCCACTATTGGGTGTTAACATAAGTTGTGTCCGTTTTTTTTCAATTTAAAAATGAGCACCAAAAGTAAAACAAAATGGTAAATGTTATACGTCATTCGAAAGAAAATGTTTTGCTCTACAAGATATTGTGTTTGCTTTTATGTTACATATATTATTTTATTTGATTACAAGCCTTCAAAATGGAATGTCAAGTAGACGAAAGTGAGGATTTTCGACACCTCCTTCTTTTCGCGTTCAATCGAGGGAATAAAGCTGCCAAAGCTGCTCGCGATATTTGCGAAGTGTACGGTGAAGATGCTATGAATTAAAAGACAGTTCGTCGGTGGTTTTTGCGTTTCAAAGACGGTAATTTCGACCTGAAAGACATGAAGCGTTCCGGACGACCAGTGGACTTCGATGAGCACCGCTAAAACCATATTATTCATGAAGATCCCCTTTAAACATTTTTCATCACCATTTTCAAACCATTTTTCATCACCAGTAATGATGCGGTAAAGGAACCTTTGCTACATCATTACTGGTGATGAAAAATATCGCAAACAGCTTTGGCAGCTTTATTCCCTCGATTGAACGCGAACAGAAGGAGGTGTCGAAAATGCTCCCTTTCGTCTACTTGACATTCCATTTTGAAGGCTTGTAATCAAATAAAATAATATATGTAACGTAAAAGCAAACACAATATCTTGTAGAGCAGAAAATTTTCTTTCGAATGACGTATAACATTTACCATTTTGTTTTACTTTTGGTGCTCATTTTGAAATTGGAAAAAAAACGGACACAACTTATGTTAACACCTAATACATTTTTATTTGGGATATATTAAAAATACTGTATAGTTATTTTGAAAAAAAAGTATATTTTACACTAAAATATAATATAAAATAAAGATTTAATATTGTTTTATGAATCACTATACAGGCCATTATATAAAAGAATAAAATTAACTGAAACCTGAAGAATTACATTAAAAGAAATCATATAACTAACACTTGGACATAGTTACGCATAAAAATGCATGTCCTCATTTGAGACTAAAACTATATAATACATATTTCATCCCTAGCACGAGCGAACATTGTCACGCTAAGGATGTGGACGTGATGCCTTATCACGAGAAGCCTCGGACCAACCCTCCCCCCCGCCCGCACAGAATAGGATAATTTGCCATTTGGAATTGCTCCTCCTAGATTGAGAAGAGAATCTGTTTTAAAACTATCCCAGAAATGTTTGTTTTTGATTAATGAAGTACCGTATGTGTATTAACCTCTCCGTGCGTACCGCCCCAACCGTGGGGCCATGAAATACTGAGTCAGATATCGTATGGCCCCGCGGTTGGGGCGCAGTGATTATTTCTCGAATATTCCCAGATTAGGTCAGGATTTGGAGTACCAATGACATCTATTAATGATACCACACAATTAAATCATTTATCTGTAAGTTACATGTTTTACCAACTGAACAATGTTTTAAAATTTTTTAAATATCTTACTACTCGAGAGGTTAAGATAAATCTCGATAAGCACTTATTGTTGTATTATATTACAATTTCGTAATAATTTCAGCAGAGTAGAACGGATACAGAGCCAGCACAATTTCAGCTGAGTAGAAAGGATACAGAGCCAGCACAATTTCAGCTGAGTAGAAAGGATACAGAGCCAGCACAATTTCAGCTGAGTAAAAAGGATACAGTCAACACAATTTCATCCGAGTAGAAAGGATACAGAGCCAGCATAATTTCAGCGGAGTAGAAAGGATACAGAGCCAGCATAATTTTATGACACTCAAAATGTATTAAGTATTTCAAAATATACAAAGAACATGAATTAGACCGCCTATTTGAAATAGGCTGATAATGGATAAATTTGCTAAACTTCATTTTTTATTTGTATCATGAGTGCAGGGCATCGTTAAGCACTGGGCTAGGTGTAGTTGCACCCTTTAGACCTAACTCAGACCAGCCCAGGGAATCTCCCTGTCTTCTTCAATTTTATGCAAAACTCTTATTGTCTTTGTAGAGCGTCATCTCTGTCGCATAATCACACGATCTAGAACGATTGACAATGACTGACAAATCGCGACGGAACACGTGTATGAGATGAGATGACGCTCTACAGAGCTGAAGTTAGCCGATTATGGCCGACAGTCTCTTTCTTAAGCCCGATTACTTACCGCCGGTTACTGTACTACTATGTGATATCAGAGAAGAAGATATAAGCAATAAGCTTGCCAGGTTGTACTCTATACAATAAAAGTGTAATAATACAATACAATAACCGGGTTTAGGACCAATAAATACACAAATTAAGTTTATTGCTTCTGTTGTCAAAAGTTGATAATACTCGTAGAATGACGTACTGGACACCCACGGACTCTCACCAAGCACCCTCGTACGATAGTGGCACCAGTCAGGAGGGGAAGTTAACATACATTTTAGAATTGCATTAGAACTTAATCGTGAACATGGCACTTATCACAATAGCCCTTATGACTTACTAATGTTTTATAAGTAGCCGTCAAACAGGGAGGATTAATTCATTGAATCTGCTTTCACTCTGCTATTTTAAATACACATACAGTCAACTCCGGTTATAGTGAACTCGATTTTAGTGACCCTTTGGCTAAAGTGAACCAAAATCTACTAGTTTTAGTTCACTATAACATAGGTTTTTGCCATACACATTTGATATATGGGGTTGGGACAGAAAATTTTTGTTCACTATAACCGAAGGTTCACTATAACCGGAGTTGACTGTATGTTAATTTTAAGATTAAAATAAAAATAATAAAAGATGAACAAAAACACATTAGTAAAAATAAAAATATTTGTTCTGCAAAATATGTATTCAATAAAAAGGCCACATTTGATGGCTTACAAGGCCGCAGGTTCCCCACCCCTCGTTTAGTGTCTTGATATTTTTTACAAACATATCAATGAATATTTCAAATTAGTTTTTTTTTAATATTTAGGCAGGACCTTTTTTACATATACCTGTCTAAAATATATTACATTAATATCAAGAATGTTTTTCTATTCAACCTCTATCTATAATCTATTTGTTATACCAAAAATACAAAGCGTATGTGTCTTATCTAAATAATGAGGTTAGATATCTGGAATAAAATGCTGCGGTGAGAATAAACTAAAAACAAGGATATCAGACGATATCACGTAAAACGGAGACACGTGGAGCGAGAAGTGACAAACTGGCATTTGGAATGAAATAGAGCGCCGATTATCCTAGGCTCAATTATCCGTGAATTGGATTAACAGTGGTCCTCTGTAGTACAAACTTCTTTTTTAGTAATCCCTTAAAAATATTTATTCTAAATTTTTAACAAATATCCACATTTTCAAAATTGCAAAGCAATGACCTAAACTGTTATAGTTCGGAAATTCTACAATAGGATGAGTCCTGTGACAGCTCACAAATTTGCCCCAATACAACCTTGTAACGATGTTCAGTAATTTTAATTATTTTATCAACTTTAACCCATTAACGCCCGCCGTACACGCTTGTGTACACCTGTTCAAAGCGCGAATTGGTGTTTTCTTTATATGATTATTATGGAAGTAATTACTTATTTCGAAACTATAAAATAGTAGTTAACTATAAAAAAATAAAATTTGGCAATAATGCGTAAATAAATATCATTGGTTTATCATCGCAATATGGATATGAAATAAGATTTTTTTCGTAAGATGTTTTTAACGTTTTTATTATAAATAATAAAATATTTTCTCTTGTTTTTTTATTATTAGGTATAGTTAGACTCTATTATAACGCGTGATTTTATTACTGCAACGAAAAAAAATTTTTATGGTGTGCTGGGTTATATTTTATTGCCCTGTACACAAGCGTGTACAATGGGCATCTGACTGTAAAAATGTTAATGACTCGTGGAAGCAGATCATATTCAGTTCGCTTTTGTTTCTTGCTCAGTTCATACCCTGCAGTGTGCTAAAGGCATAATTCGATAACACATATATTTGATAACCCGATAACTATAATTGTCGAATCCTGAAATCCTTAAAATTTTTAAAATGGCGGCCCGTCGTGTTTTCACAAGCCATAATACCTATACAAGACTCGAAGAAGCCCTTGAATCAATAATGTCCGATGAAAACGATGAAGTCGAATACGATATAGTATTGATTCCACCAAATCCTGATGTCCTGAGTGACGAAGAAGAAGGGAATGACGATGATTTGACGTCCTCTAATCTTCCAAAAGATGTGCCAGGTACAGTGCAAGTAATTCCACGTCGTCCTGGCCATGATATTTCGGACTGGGACTACAGTGATGATGAGCCGCTTTCTAATTATATAAGATCTTCAAAACGAGTTAAAAGTCAAGACGCACCTAAGTGGAGAAAAACTTCACCTATATATAGTACAACACATAACATTACCGATGCCATTCAGAGCAGACAAAAGACTGTTGTAGAATCCATAAAAGACCACAACCCTACAATGTTGTTTGAAAAATTCTTTGATGAAGAGGTTATGAACTTGATAACACAAAATAGTGTTTTGTACGCTGGTCAAAATAATCGACATAATTTTGAAATTAATTGTGAGGACTTGAAATCTTTTTTGGGCATATTGATATTGACTGGATATCACGAATTACCTACCGAACGTGCTTATTGGAGTTTGGATGAAGATCTTGGCATTCCATTGGTTGCAAATTGCATGTCACGTAATAGGTTTTTGGAAATAAAAAGAAACCTACACTTTGCAGACAATTCTCTAGTTGAAAATTCGAATGATAAAATGTTCAAAGTGAGACCATTGTGTAATCTCATTCAGAGAAACTCGTGCCAGTGGGGAGTTTTTCATAAAAATTTGTCTGTAGATGAGTCCATGATTAAATATTTTGGCCGTCATTCAGCCAAACAATTCATAATGGGAAAACCTGTGAGGTTTGGCTATCGGAATTGGGCAGCAACAAGTTCTGATGGCTACTGCTACACATTTGACATTTATTGCGGCAAGTCATCTACAGAAGTTTCTGCTGATCCTCTCGGCGCGAGAGTCGTAAAATCTCTGCTGGCAAAGATGCCAATTGTACCAAATGAACATATTGTGTACTTCGATAACTTTTTTACAAATTATCAGTTGTTGCATGATTTGCGACTCTTAGGCTACAGGGCCACAGGCACAATGCGAGAGAATAGAACTAAGAATTGTCCACTTACCACTGTGAAGGTAATGAAAAAGCGACCTAGAGCAGAGTATGACTACCGATTTGACACAAAAAATGAAATTACAATTGTACGCTGGAAAGATAATAATGTTGTTACAATGGGATCCAATTTTGACAGTATAGAGCCTCTGGGAAAAGTGAGAAGATGGTGCAAGGTTCAAAAGCAAAAAGTGGAAGTCAATGTCCCAAGACTGTTTATAAATTACAACAGAGGAATGGGTGGCGTCGACCAAATGGATCAGTCCATCAGTCTTTACCGAGTGTCCATAAGAGGAAAAAAATGGTGGTGGTAATCTTTACCTACTTACTAGATATGGCTATTTCTAATGCTTGGCGACTACATGTGTTACTCAGCAAGACTGGACAGGTGACATGTATGGACCAATTATTGTTCAGACGGACGATTGCCCGAGGGTACATACGACACATAAAAACGAAAAGTCATCCGACATCGTCAAAAATACTTGGATTGGAGCAAAAAAATAATGGTCACAACCCCGAACGCATAGAAAACCCATTGCGTTGTGTTATTTGCCACAACCGAGGTCGCTGGCGATGCGGACTCTGTAAGAAAACGTTGTGTGTTGAGCGACCGTGTTTTGGACAATTTCACTCTTAAACCGCCCACTGTACACAGCCGTGTACAGCCCTTTATTTTCTAAAATATAAGTGTTTATTTAAATTTTTCTTTTCTAATAGTATTAAGTGTTCACAATGTTGTAATAAATAACAATAAAAAATAATTTTCACATGTAGTTTTCTTTTGGGCGTTAATGGGTTAATATAAGCCTCGATTCTAATAAATAGCAAGTTATTTAGGTAAATACATTACATAAGGTTGTATTGGGGCAAATTTGTGAGCTGTCACAGGACTCATCCTAGAATTTCCAAACTATAGTAATTATCTAGGGTTTACATTATACCAATTGACTAATATTAGTAGGTTGGCGCTGTTTCCCTGCATTCACACCAACATGAAAATATGTGAATCAGGGACTTCCCAATATAATTGCAACAGTTTGATACCAAACATTGAGAAAGCGTTTCAACTCTTAAAATGTTTAACTCAATAAAAACTTAATTTAGATTCCCAAGAGTTCCCAAAATGGTCGATATCGACCCCCTGGGGTCGACTTGATTTTTCGTGGGGTCGATAGTTTCAATAAAAAAAATTAGGGGTCGACGTCAGCAAAAATAGACCCCCTTACTACTACTATTTGTAGAATAGACAAAAATAGACCCCCTTACTTCAAAATATCTATGATTCCAATAGGTACTTTATTAAGAATATTTGTACTTATTTTGAATTAACATATTTATTTCATAAACATCAAAAAAATTTAAAAACTTCGTATTTTTTTGATCAGCGCAGTTTTCAATATTAAATGTTGCACAAGATAATGCAGCGCATAATCTGTAGTCCTTTTATCTTTTTCAATCCCTAATTACAAGTGATTAAAATGAAAAGTTTGTTATCTAGTGAAATATTTAATATCGAGTACTGTACAAACTTATTAATTTGAGTAAGTAAAGTAAATGACTAGGGGGTCGACGGTCTTAAAAGTTTTTGGTAAAGGGGTCTGCGGCCACAAAAAGTTTAATAGACAAAAACAAACCTCATTGAACAAGTTTTTAGTGAGACAGAAAATAAAAAATACCCCAGAAAGACAGTCACTTGATGTTTTTATGCAAGATGTTTGGAATATAACATCTCCCTTTCCATGTTTGGAATTTAACATTTCCCTTTCCATGTTTGGAATTTAACATTTCCCTTTCCATGTTTGGAATATAACATTTCCCTTTCCATGTTTGAAATATAACATTTCCCCTTCCATGTTTGGAATATAACATCTCCCTTTCCATGTTTGGAATATAACATTTCCCTTTCCATGTTTGAAATATAACATTTCCCCTTCCATGTTTGGAATATAACATTTCCCCTTCCATGTTTGGAATATAACATCTCCCTTTCCATGTTTGGAATATAACATTTATCTTCCTCTTCACCTGCCTCACCACTTTCCACTTACGCCATCAACTCTTATGTGCAATTAAATTTTCATTTGTTTAATCTATTTACGTTACCACGCTGTGTATTTTCGGAGGTCTGGAACAGATTAATCCAATCCACTTACTTCTTATGGCAAAAATTGATTCGGTTTTCGAACAGCTTTTTGGAATGGATTAAGTTCGAAAACTGAGGTTTTATTACATATATATTTATTTAATTTTTGTTTTCCGTGCAACTTTATAATTACATTTATATACAAGCGCTAATATTTTGTTTACGAAACTTAACATTGAGGCATGTTAAATTTTCTTTTATATACACCTGCATCTATATTTTTCTCGTATTTATCGTTCAATTCGTTAAGTCCTTTCAGAAACGATAAGAGGTTTCACTGTATTTGCGCATAACCTACATACGTATACTTGAAATCATCGCTAGATTACAATAGCAAATACAGTATAAATGCTATATTAATAATAAGTATAATGTGTTGTTTAAGAAATAATGACAAGAGAGAAATGTTTGTGCATGTTCAGTACAGATGCAACCATCATAGACCTAACTTCACAGCACACGTCATCAATAACGCAACAGTTTCTTTCATTCAAGACTTACAGATTGCATTCTTTTAATAACCTGATGTGTTGTTTAAGAAATAATCACAAGAAAGAAATGTTTGCGCATGTTCAGTACAGATGCAACCATCATAGACCTAACTTCACAGCACACGTCATCAATAATGCATCAGCTTATTTCATTCAAAACTTACAGATTGCATTCTTTTAATAACCTGATGTGTTATTTAAGAAATAATCACAAGAGAGAAATGTTTGCGCATGTTCAGTACAGATGCAACCATCATAGACCTAACTTCACAGCATACGTCATCAACACAACAGTTTCTTTCATTGAAGACTTACAGATTGCATTCTTTTAATAACCTGATGTGTTGTTGAAGAAATAATCACAAGAAATGTTTGCGCATGTTCAGTACAGATGCAACCATCATAGACCTAACTTCACAGCACACGTCATCATCAACGCAACAGTTTATTTCATTTAAGACTTACAGATTGCATTCTTTTAATAACCTGATGTGTTGTTTAAGAAATAATCACAAGAAAGAAATGTTTGCGCATGTTCAGTACAGATGCAACCATCATAGACCTAACTTCACAGCACACGTCATCAACAACGCAACAGTTTCGTTAATTCAAGACTTACAGATTGCATTCTTTTAATAACCTGATGTGTTGTTGAAGAAATAATCACAAGAAATGTTTGCGCATGTTCAGTACAGATGCAACCATTATAGACCTAACTTCACAGCACACGTCATCAATAATGCATCAGCTTCTTACATTCAAGACTTACAGATTGCATTCTTTTAATAACCTGATGTGTTGTTGAAGAAATAATCACAAAAAATGTTTGTGCATGTTCAGTACAGATGCAACCATCATAGACCTAACTTCACAGCACACGTCATCAACAACGCAACAGTTTCGTTTATTCAAGACTTACAGATTGCATTCTTTTAATAACCTGATGTGTTGTTGAAGAAATAATCACAAGAAATGTTTGCGCATGTTCAGTACAGATGCAACCATCATAGACCTAACTTCACAGCAAACGTCATCAACAATGCATCAGTTTCTTTCATTCAAGACTTACAGATTGCATTCTTTTAATAACCTGATGTGTTGTTGAAGAAATAATCACAAGAAATGTTTGCGCATGTTCAGTACAGATGCAACCATCATAGACCTAACTTCACAGCACACGTCATCAATAATGCATCAGCTTCTTACATTCAAGACTTACAGATTGCATTCTTTTAATAACCTGATGTGTTGTTGAAGAAATAATCACAAGAAATGTTTGTGCATGTTCAGTACAGATGCAACCATCATAGACCTAACTTCACAGCAAACGTCATCAACAATGCATCAGTTTCTTTCATTCAAGACTTACAGATTGCATTCTTTTAATAACCTGATGTGTTGTTGAAGAAATAATCACAAGAAATGTTTGCGCATGTTCAGTACAGATGCAACCATCATAGACCTAACTTCACAGCAAACGTCATCAACAATGCATCAGTTTCTTTCATTCAAGACTTACAGATTGCATTCTTTTAATAACCTGATGTGTTGTTGAAGAAATAATCACAAGAAATGTTTGCGCATGTTCAGTACAGATGCAACCATCATAGACCTAACTTCACAGCATACGTCATCAACAATGCATCAGTTTCTTTCATTCAAGACTTACAGATTGCATTCTTTTAATAACCTGATGTGTTGTTTAAGAAATAATCACAAGAGAGAAATGTTTGCGCATGTTCAGTACAGATGCAACCATCATAGACCTAACTTCGCAGCACACGTCATCAACAATGCATCAGTTTCTTTCATTCAAGACTTACAGATTGCATTCTTTTAATAACCTGAATAGAAATAAATTAAAATTTAGTATTTTGGAGTTTATCTTTTAGATCCACAGTCAGTTGAATGCGTAGATGCAGAACCTGCGGATACGGATACAAAGGGGCCGACTGTAGTTTATTTTACAAAATTATTTTCGTAATATCACATTGCCATTGTCACTTCTTGCCCCACAGTAGAAATATGTATTAAAAACTATTCATTTAACACTATAAAATGTATTGCAAATATATATATATATATATATATATATAATACTGATCATTAAATCAAACAGCGTTACAAACTAAAAATATTACGTAAGAAATTATAATTAAAATATAAAGACATTTCAATATTCCTTCACAATAATGTACTCGAGTTCCATGTACTCAACACATCAATGCTGAGGACACGCCTCGCGTGTCTGTCTGCGCAAATATACGCTTAGTTCGCATGACACGCCATGCGTATTCTGTTGGTAACACGTTTGTGTCTTTGCTAAATTTCTCAGCACGGCACAAATTAATGTAAAATTTTATTCACAATAAATGTATTACACAATGTGATGAGCTACAAATGTTAGCATTGGTCCCGCAACTACATAAAAGAGTTAAAGGTAAATGAGGTTCAGTTACATTTCAACAAAATATGAGTTCGAATCGAGTTTGAAAAACATGTTGAAAGGGTTTCACTATACTTAACAATCTCTCAATCAATTTATACGTGTAACTAATTAATATCAAAAGCATTTTAATTAAGTACAAATCGTTGTGCCAAAGGAAATTTTGTACGAATCATTAGTACGCGTGAAACAGTTTTTTTACGAGTGATAAAGTAATGCAGAGTTGTAAAAGTATTGATTGCATCGGTTTAAAATAAATGTTTCTTTTTTTATTACACTATACACCTATTTCTCGATTACGTGGAGTACGTTCCAAGAAAATTCGCGTAAATCGAAATCCCACAAATTGAGGTAAGAAACTTATAACCAGCGTTCCCTCTACGGCAGCAAACTTATAACCAACGTTCCCTCTAAGCAGATATAACAGAACCTGTCAACCTGCTCCAGTTTCTCTGAGTTAACTTATAAATCCCTCATACTTTTTACCACACTCCTTTCTATAACCATAACCTTTGATTTCGCTCCATTCATTTTCAAACTTTTTACTTGACACCTCTCATATAGCGCACTTATCATATCCCTTAAATCACCTTTTACTTGACACCTCTCATATAGCGCACTTATCATATCCCTTAAATCACCTTTTACTTAACACCTCTCATATATTGCACTTATCATATCCCTTAAATCACCTTTTACTTAACACCTCTCATATAGTGCACTTATCATATCCCTTAAATCACCTTTTACTTAACCCCTCTCATATAGTGCACTTATCATATCCCTTAAATCACCTTTTACTTGACACCTCTCATATAGCGCACTTATCATATCCCTTAAATCACCTTTTACTTGACACCTCTCACATAGCGCACTTATCATATTCCTTAAATCCCCTTTTATTTGACACCTCTCACATAGCGCACTTATCATATCCCTTAAATCACCTTTTATTTGACACCTCTCATATAGCGCACTTATCATATCCCTTAAATCACCTTTTATTTGACACCTCTCATATAGTGCACTTATCATATCCCTTAAATCACCTTCATTTTTAGCAGTCAAGCACAAAAAATTTAGTCTTCTTATTTAATTTTATTGTATCGTTATGTCCAAAAGAATATGAAAATTCTGATCGAATTGTAAACTAAAAAGAAAATCTTAAATCTTGTCAATTAGCTAAAAAAAAAACACTTGTCTAAAGTCACTCAATTATAGTGTAACACAAATTGTATCGACATCAAAATTTGCCCCTATCTCAAGTACATCTGTGGTATTTATTTTTTACAAATTTTTTTATTTCTATCCATTTCGACTCCACCTACAACCAAACTTACACATAAAATTGTAGCAATTTTATTAACATAAATATACAAATATTGGACAATAATACCATAATTGTTGAATACCTAATTTAAGTATGTTTTGGTCCAGGCAAAAGGATCGGGTTTTAGATCTCGGGAATGTAAGGACTTCCCTTGTGACAGCATCTCTGCGAATTGCGCCACAATTGGGTCCCTTTGGCACGAAGCCATAGATATAACCTTACCAGATTCATCAAAATAAAAGGCGACAAACTTTAAGGCATTCACGTCTCCTTCTATCCTCAACGAATGATGCTTTCCGTATCCGCAATATCTCACGGATTTGCCGAACAGCAAAGTCCAGAAGAAAGGCACAGATTTCAGTGGCGTATCAATTTTGAGCATATTCAACGCAGCCACACGACCGTGGTATTGGGAGAGACCGATATGACCTATGGCTGCTTTGATACCTCCGTGAGAATAAACCGGAGCGTACGCGATATCCCCTCCAGCATAAATCCCTTTGACATTAGTTTCTAATCTATCATTTACGGGTACAGATCCATTTTGTTCTACTGTGATGCCAGAACCGTTTAAGAAAGTGGTGTTGAATAGAGATCCAACCCCCATTATCAAGACATCAGCTGGCAGACATGTTCTGTCATTCAATTCAACGTGTGATAAAACCCCGGAGGAACCTCGGCACGCCGTTATATTGTTATTCATCTTGAATTGGACACCTTTATCTACAAATAATTTCATAAGACTCGCTCCGATAGCTTCTCCGAAGACAGGCAGAAATGGTACATTGTGTCTTCCGATGATTGTTATAGATTTTGCTTTACCTACGCAATAAGCCGCTGCTTCCATGCCGATAAAGCTAACACCCAAAATAACGATATTTTTATCTTTATTAGGACCGAGAGCCGAAAAAATTTTTCCTCCATCTGCGATAGTTCTCAAAGTGAACACGTTCTTCAGATCATTGCCTGGTATAGGAAGAAGTCTCGACTTGGATCCGGTAGCAACATAAAGTGATGTGAATCTCATGGTTTCTCCATCAGACAATGTAATCGTTTTCTTTTGGGAATCTACTTTTGTAGCCTCTACCCCTCGGAGAACTTCTATAGCATTCTGCGCATAGAACTCCTCATCCCTGAACTGTAGTTTCTCAGCGTCAGCATCTAACATCTTGGAAATTTTAATTCTATCGTAAGGTAATGTATTCTCCTTGGCGATCATGACGACTCGACCGGAGCAATTGTTCTGCCGCAATGTCTCAACGCAAGCAGCGGCTGAGGGACCGCCGCCGATAACGATGAAGGCAGATGAATCCTTGGATGAACGGCCATACGCTGTTTTTGCACGCTTATTTGATTCCAATTCCGTCTTCTTTGCTCTCACCTAAAAAAAAAAAAGAAACAAATTCAATACACAGGATGGTCTATATATTTCCCTTGCAACACTGAATTACAGTTTGGAAATTCTAGGATGAGTCTTGTGACAGTACACAAATTTGACCCAATACAACCTTGTAACGATGTTCAGTAATTTTAATTATTTCATTAACTTTAATATAAGCCTCGATTCTAATAAATAGCAGGTTATTTAGGTAAATACATTACATAAGGTTGTATTGGGGTAAATTTGTGAGCTGTCACAGGACTCATCCTAGAATTTCCGAACTATAGTGTATAAGATTGTATAGAATTACTACCCTGTTAGCATGGCTCGAAAGTTGGCTGATATTCGAAAGGATTGCACTCTCCACCTTCAGGCTGATTTAAAAAATTACCATATATATTATTATTATATTTTACTGAAAGCCAATTATAACAATAAATCCTCATTCGCAAACAGATCATGTAGAAAACAAAATTTAAATATACAACAAAAAACAATGAATTTAAAAACATGAACGCTATAAGCAAAAAAAACAATAATAAACAAAAGAATATAAAAGATTTCACACCTCGGAAGAGAGCCTCAGAAAGGAGGTAGAAACACGTGTAGCGGGGATTAATGTAACTAGTGGAATAACAAAGAAATTTATTGAATATTTTAATATGGAGTCCAAAAAGTTAATACCAAAACCTTTGATAAAATTTTAAAAAGGCATTATTTGTATGAAATATTTCATCCTTAACCCTTTTAATTCCAGCATATTTTGCATAAAATGTGCGAAAAATCCCGTAACAGTAGTTTATATTTAATTTAGTTTTAAAACCTAATTTTTTGTTGTGTTTACCTCCCTGTACGAGTAGAGTGTAAAATAATAAGTAATTTTCATATTTCATAAAAAAAAAAATTAAAATTTTTTTTATTCAACATAAAAACTTGTATGAAAACTTCGAGGCCGATAATCGGCCCCGTGGGATTAAAAGGGTTAAGGTATGTTCATTTTTATTTTTTAACTATAATAATTAATTATTTGAATAAAAAAAAACCTCATCATGCAAAAGTTTTTCATTTTTTCAAGATTTGATTAATTTGGTCGTCACACGCTTTTCTAGGTCTTTCCAAACTTCTTGAACCTTTTTTAAACCACTCGAATAAATTATTTTTCTAAACCTTTCCTCATTCATTTAATCTACATGGCTGAACTACCTCCATTCTCCTTTCTTCATCTTAAGCACTGCGCATTTTCTTTCAATCTATATTCTTTCCTGATGTCATAATTCCTTATCCTTCTAAATTCTACACAATGCCTTGTCCAACTAGCCACTTTACACCCGTGGATAAAATATGACTATCATCACCTTATACGTTCCATCAAGAACACAGGGATAGTGTAAAACACCGCCAATCAGGTCGATTTATACCCAAATACTCCATGTCTTCCCATATCAGACGGAGATCGCTAATCTCCCTATTGTAACACAGTTGCAAGGTATAGAATGGGTTTCTGCATTATTAAGTCCCTTGTCGACAATAAAACAGTGTCGTTCTTAACCAGTCGCCAAGAGGCATCTTTAATACGTGACCTAACAACCTGCAGCATTACATTATTTTGGTTTTAGGCTGATATGTGAATTTTCTGGCAGATTGATTGATAAATTTCTAATTTCACTCAACCAACCAGAAAGACTATTATTAACCTTTCCCTTCTCCGATTAATTAACCTTTCCCTTCCTGTGTTAAAAAAATCCGCCCGTTCCGGTGATGTGTATTCGATACACATCAATGCATTTGTAAAAATGAACTACTATGCGTATCCAGAAAGTAAGTGTACTGAGGCTCTCACGACTGGATGGATTTTATTTTCGACATGTTGGCTACACTTCCGTGTAGCCTGACCCTTCCCCTCCGCAACGAGACTGGTTCGAGGTCAGTACGTTGAGAAGTGTCGACGCGACAACACGTTTCGTGAAAAATGTCAATCCAATCTCCCGCCAAGTGCGAAATACGCAGCGTCATCCGTTATCTCGTTTGGAAGGGAAAACTTCCGGTTGAGGTTTATAATGAGGTGAAAACTGCATATGGTGATAAAGCTATGAATCGTACGAGTGTGTACAGGTGGTGTCGCGAGTTTAAAAACGGTCACGTCACACCTCTTCACCCTCCGCCAAAAAGTTCAAAACCACAATTTCAGCCAAGAAAATCATGGCATCCGTGTTTTGGGACTGTCAAGGCACAATTTTAATTGAATATATGCCTCAAGGGGAGACCATCAACTCTGCAAGATACTGTGAGACCCTAAAAAAATTGCGGACGGCGATTCAGAACAAGAGGAGAGACATGCTGACAAAGGGAGTCTGCCTGCTGCACGACAATGCCAGACCACACACGGCCAACGCCACGAAGGAACTGCTCGCCTCGTTTAAATGGGATGTCCTGAACCATCCCGCGCATTCCCCTAAGCTAGCACCTTCAGATTACTATTTCTTTACCTCCCTGAAGCTGCACATGGGTGGAAAAAGGTTTTCAACCGACGAGGAGGTAAATGAGGAGGTGGAGAAGTGGACGGAGGGGTTGGCGGGAAACTACTTCGAGGAGGGCATCAAAAAGTTGATACCCCACTTCACCACCTGCATTGAGAGGAATGGCGACTATGGCGAAAAATAGCTTACATATGTACTATGGTAACCACGTATTTTTTTTGTTTAAATAAAAAAAATTGTAACCTACAAAAATTCAGTACACTTAGTTTCTGGATATGCCTCGTATTATAAAACTCATGGGTGAAAGACAACTATCTCACAAAGTTAACAACAATTTAGGCACAATCAGGAATGGAATCTAACACTCATGGGTGAAAAACAACTATCTCACAAAGGTAACAACTATTTAACATAGGTACAATCAGGAATTGAACCTAAAACTCATGGTTGAAAGACAACTGTCTAATCAACAATCTCACAAAGGTAACAACTATTAATTAAAACTTAAATTAATGAAATGTTCCTATAAATTGTATCGCATAATTGACTTATTCATTTTGAAACTCATTTGCATTAAACTCAATCACATTTAATGAATGCAGAACACAACACAATGTGACATCAATTTGTCAAATCGTAATAACAAGCTGTCCATTGTTTCCAGATAATTGAATAAAAGGTCAAGAAAATTTTTATCAGCGTTTTCCAAACTCAAGTAATAAATTAATCATAATATTCACACTCCCGAGACAATGATCGAATGATTTACGACATGGTTAAGTCAATTATTGAAATAAAGATTTATCATTTATCAAAGGTTTCGACTATAACTTTGTGAAACTCCATATTAGAATATTTAATAATAAATTATGTTGTTACCGCCTGAAGAGAGCCTCGGTACAGGAGGTAGAAACACGTGTAGTGAGAATAAATGAAATTAGTGGAATAACAAAGTAATTTATTGTTAAATATTCGAGAAATAAATAATAGAACGATGTGAGGAATACGAACTCCTTCTATACCTAGCCTTTGTGGACTACGAAAAGGCATTTGACTCAGTCAAGAAAGCTGCCATACAAGAAGCTCTAAAGACACAAGGCATTGATAGAGCATACATTCAGTTGTTCAATAACATCTATAAGGATGCAACAGCAAAAATACATCTCCACAAATCCTCGGAAACCTTCCGAATCGGTAATGGAGTTCGTCAAGAAGACACTATTTCCCCAAAATTATTCACAGTTACACTTGAATACGTATTTAATAAACTAGAATGGGAAAATAAAGGCCTGGTGATTGATGGAAAATACCTGAGCCATTTGAGATTTGCAGACGATATCGTTATATTCTCACAAAACCCGAATGATCTTCAGCACCAACTGCAAGAATTGGCCGAGGTCAGCAAAGGAGTTGGTTTAAAAATGAATATTTCAAAAACCAAATATATGATGAACGGCTTTGCTACCCCAAAACCAATAAACGTAGATGGAAAGCCGCTAGAACTTGTCCAGGAATATGTGTATCTGGGCCAACTTATTTCCTTTGTAGGTGGCATATCGGAGGAAATAGCACGAAGGACAAAACTGGCGTGGAGCTCATTTGGACGTTAGAACAACATCTTCAAAAGTAATCTCCCAATATCCTTGAAGCAAAGGGTCTACAACCAGTGCATTCTTCCAGTACTTACGTATGGCTGCGAGACATGGACGCTCACAGTAAAGAACACACAAAAGCTCCAGACCGCACAAAGGGGCATGGAGAGATGCATGTTGGGATATACTAAAAGAGACCATAAACGAAATACCTGGATTCGCAATATAACAAAGCTAGAAGACGTTATAAAGGTGTGCAAAAGAATGAAGTAGCAATGGGCCGGACACGTAGCTAGAATGTCAGACTCCCGATTGACATCCGAAATAATAAATGGTACCCAAGAGACATAAAGAGACCCAGAAGAAGACCGAAGGTACGCTGGATAGATGAAATCAAGAAGCATGGCAGTATCACATGGCATCAACGAGCAAAAAACCGAACTACTTGGAGTCAACTTGGGGAGACCTTCATCCAGCAGTGGATCGACCCTGGTTGACAGTGATGATGATCATAATGATGATTCGAGGATTTATATTTGAAGGTATTAAAACTAGCTAGCTAGGTAAATTTTTATAAAAGTTACATAAAATGACAACTTCCGTGACCTAGTTGGTAAGTACTTGACTTTCACTCGGGGGTTGCGGGTTCGATTCGAAGTGTTGTAGTCTAGTTGCCACATGGTAATACTAGCAGATTGTACTGTATACAATGAACGTGTAATAAAATACAATACAATACAATATAGTTTCTCTCAACTAAAAAATTTATTTAGGACTTTATACCATATGTATGAATCCTGAATTAAAGCGCCCGTAAGGAGTCTGCTCTCTTAACCTTTCCTTTCCTGTGCTAAAAAAATCCGCCCGTACCGGTGCTGTGTATTCAATACACATGTAAAAATGAGCTATTTAAAATCGGAAAAATAAGAATATTCAGAAGCCAATCGCTTAAATTAATTAAATTTGAAGTCAAAAGTAATATTTCAATTGAAATTTAATTGCTAAAAACATGAAAAAAATCATCGGCCAACGTTCACAAAACGGGTGACATGACCACCTCAAATGGATGCCCGAGAGCTACTGAAGCGAACGAACTGAGATTCTATTTTTTGCGCTCCCATACACCGAAGTAGAGTGAGAGTGAGACGTGAATAACGTCGCTTCCTCACCCATAGCGTTTTTTTTAGAATGAATATACCTACGTCACACACTGGCACACGTTTGATTTTATTGGTGAATTTATTCCCGATTTTCACAAAATATCTCTGATGTGGCCGATAAGTGCTAATTATTATTAATATTTTTTTTTTTCGTTCAATGCGTAAATGTATTACGGAGGAATATCTAAAATCTGAACCCAGTATTTATTATATTTATAGAGATTTAGAAGCAATGTGTACTAGTTACACATCACAGGGAAGGAAGGGTTAATAACACTAAATAAATTGTCCCTTTATTATTATTATAAGATACCGAGGTCGTCTATAAGTTATTGACAATTACCATATTGGCCTCACCATAAAGTAAAATCTTTATTTAAAAAAACCATCACAAAAATGTGAGGGTTGCCCTATATTCGAATATCAAACAAATGAATAACAAATTCACTACCGTACGATGACCAAGATTATTATATTGCTCCAAACACTTCTATTTATCTCTCACTCACAATATTTTTTTGATGAGCTCATTCAACAAACAGCATCGTTTGCGTTTTTCACATTCTTACACCCTCAAAAATATGATGAATGACCATAATGAACAGAGAGGAGCTCGAAAAAATCAAATCAATCGAGTAATTCACAGGACTGCAGGAGCTATATGACTATGCGGCTACTAAAAATCAAATCAATCGAGTAATTCACAGGACTGCAGGAGCTATATGACTATGCGGCTACTAAAAATCAAATCAATCGAGTAATTCACAGGACTGCAGGAGCTATATGACTATGCGGCTACTAAAAATCAAATCAATCGAGTAATTCACAGGACTGCAGGAGCTATATGACTATGCGGCTACTAAAAATCAAATCAATCGAGTAATTCACAGGACTGCAGGAGCTATATGACTATGCGGCTACTAAAAAATTTGGTATTACTGAAAACAATTTCAGATATTGGCGATTGCAGAAACAAGACCTAATGAATGCATATTCTGCAAAAAAAGTATTCCAATCGACTAAAAAAAAGGACATTTTTACTCGATTAATAAAAAAAATAGAGAAATTAATTTTCTAAAAAAATGGAAGTCGCCTTATAGATGGGCCAATAATGGTACATGTAAAAAAGTTTTGAATAAAAAATAATTGTTATCAATTTTATATAAAACTGCATGAACAAAATAAAAAGCCCTGCTTTTCAATTAATTTCTTTCTCAATTCATTAATATTCCATGGAAAGACAATGAATTGAAGACAAGAATGTGACCTCCATTCCGACTCCCCTCTATTCATAATGAAGTATCGCATTAAATTGCATACCATTTCACCCTATGAACGATATTATATTAAAGGACAGCTATAAAAACTATGAAGAAATATAATACAGGTCAAATCTTATTAAAAAGAATGCCGAAGTAACAAAATTTTCAGAATAACAAACATTTTTTTGTTGAATCGAAAAAAAACGTACGTTAAAATAATAAGTTGGACGGATCCCATTTGAACTAAATAAAATCTTTAGTGTTATGTACATTTTTCAGCCGAAAATGCAATCCAAATTTATGGGCTTGGATGACACAAGCAATCTAATGAATTTGGACACTCGATTAACGAATGACTAATGAATTTGGACACTCGATTAACGAATGACTAATGAATTTGGACACTCAATTAACGAATGACTAATGAATTTGGACACTCAATTAACGAATGACTAATGAATTTGGACACTCAATTAACGAATGACTGATGAATTTGGACACTCAAATGAAAAGAAAAAAATCTTATTTTATATATTATTTGTAGTTAAGGCATTAACGCTGTGAGGGTTTTAAAATATTGTAATTTTAGTCAAACATTGTTTATTCCACTTAAGGGAGTATTCTACTCTAGAAATTTGAAAAAAATCGGGTTTTTTTTTGCATATTTAATAATATGTTCTTAAAGTTTAGACATTTAATAATATGTTCTCAAAAGGAAATATTAAAATTCTCAATATTTACGAAGTTATAGCTATAAATGAGGCAGCAATTACGCCGCGCCGGAATGACTCGGACAATAATCTCTAAACTTTAAATGTGTTTTTCTCGAAACTACTTTTATCGACCTGGTCGACATAAAATCTTCAAGTTTTATCCGACCGATTGCCTTCAAATTTGGTATGAAACTTTGATAAATGTTTTTATATCGTCCCTACCTTGGAAATTCGAAAAAAGCGTAAAAAATTTAAATTTTTTTCAGACAGCCACTATTTTACTATTTTTTTTTTCTCTTTGGTACCAACTATAACGACATTATTCCTTATCAAGAAAATGTGTATGATTTTTGTTTCGAATTTACGAAAGGGTTCCAATCATGTCGACCAGCTCACCCTCTTTTTTTACGACAAGATATAACAGCTGATAACATCTTGAATTTTCAATTTTTTTTTTGTACATTCTCAAATCATCAATAAACAAATTGTATAAAAATGTACAAATAAAATATATATATTTTTTTTATTATTTAGTCTGAAAAAACGCCCGAAATTCACGCCTCTAGAGTAGAACACCCCCTTAATACGAGTATAACAGTATAACCCTACCAGTTTCAAAGTATTCATTCATCTCATCATATGTTTGTGCTCCCCTGATGAAAACCTTGAAACCTGTAGGGTTATACTGTTATATTAATGGAATAAACTTGACTAAACACAGACAACAATTTTATTTTAATCGATAATTCACCAGCATATAATTTAACATGCGAGCTATAACATTTTTTGGTTGAATTTTTACCCCCAAACAGTACAGCTGTTCTGCAATCTTTGAATTGGGGAATTATACGTGCATTAAAAATACATTACAATAGATAACGAAAATGGAGTTAACCCAGCTGAAATGAAGGTTTCGCTATCGAAAGCTATGGATAGACTGAACAAGTTTCAGGATTATCTATCCTGTCAGCCTTATCTATTGATGTGCAATTATGTGTATTGAAAATGTTATTATGAATGCTGCTATATTTGAGAAAATGTAGCATGATACCTGTGACAGTTCACAAATTTGTTCCAATACAACCTTGTATCGACGTTCAGTAATTTTAATTATTTTATCAACTTTAATATAAGCCTCGATTCTAATAAATAGCAAGTTATTTAGGCAAATATATTATATAAAACTAACAATAATGACAAATTAATACATCTTGTTACAAATTAGCAAAAATGTGGCAGTTTGTTAAAATCAAATAATATTTGGTGACGTTTGTCAAAAGTCACTACGTTAGTCTGCATTGGCTAGGGATGGGGTATACGATAATCGGATTTTCGATTTTTTTTATACGTAAAATGAAATGTTCGTAATTAGTATTAATTCATAGTGGATCTTGGCCTATTTAAAGACAGATACAAATCATACAATACATTAGAAAGTCGGTATAATAAAAATTAGGAATTAAAACGTCAGTTTAGAGAAAAACAATTTTTAGATTTATAAAAAAACCATTCGATTTGTACAAAAAAACTATTTTACCCCATCCCTTTGAGACGTGACATTTCAAATGTCACAGAGTCCTACATTTTCTCAAATATAATAAAAAATTAATTACAATCAAAATAATATAATTCTTAGAAAAATAGTGTATTTATACAACTTTTATATTGAAATAAGTGTTTTTTTTTTTAATATTATACTTTTCTCCCATATTCAGTATAACGAAATATATTTTATGGTCCCATGAATTTTGTTATATGATATTTGACCTCTATTTTCAATGTTTTGACACAAGGAACATTTTACAATTGAAATGTTTCAAAAGCAATTTGCAGTCGTACATTGTAATCAGTCGATTGTGAAAATGCACCAATTGGATAACTCCATGTCTGATTTGGTGGATATTTTTAATGTATGTAAATATCGGTAAATTCAGAAGGATCCTTCCCCGGCATTTCTTCAATCTAAGGTCTTGAGTGGAAGACTGTTTTTTTCTATTTTATCCTAAGTATTTATTTAATTTGCGCTATAACTTCATATTTTTGTTGCTGTACAATACAATGAAAGTGTAACGCAATAAATCATACATTTTTGTCCCTCCTATCAAAGTTCCAATTTGAAGATAATTATATAACTACCATTTTGCTATGATCTTAAATTAAAAGTTCTTGACCAACTAATAAGAAGACGAACAAACCTTGACCCCTCCATCATCTTGAATTTGCACCTGATAACAGGGCAAGGAATCGAAGCCTGGGAAATCTTCTATATCTCCAGTCTTGATGTTAAAGCAGGCGCCATGCCAAGGGCAGCGCACTCTTCCTTTGCCCAGGGCTCCGGTGGACAGGGGAGCTCCGTAATGCGAGCACTTAGCCCCAATTGCCGTTATCTCCCCGTCCTGCTTTACCAGAAGCACCTTGCCCTCCCCCAAGTTCACCGACTTCATCTCATTCTCGTTGAGATCGGAAGTGTTGCAGACGACAGCTTCCACATATTCCTCTGCTGAAATTATGGGACCCATTTGGCTTGGTTCTGCTAGCGGCACTGTGAAGAAAAAAATTCATTGTAGAATATTTCTTGTTTTACACACTCAATGCTTCAAATGTCTAAAGACAGTGCCGCATTTGTATAGACGGCACCACCTGGACAGTTTGCAACTTGGCCCCCCACACCTAGGAGTCCATACATAATTAAAATAATGCTTCCCCTTACCATTTCGGATGAAGACCTTGGATGATGATGTATTTAATGTTACACAACTAACCACCACAGTTTAATGTCTTGCTTTCTTTTCCACAAATGCATCTACGGTGTTACTGAAGTCCATATGCAATGCTTATTTTTTAAATATTTTTATAAACTATTTATGAATCTTTGGGAGGCCCTCATTGGTTTGGTGACCCAAATGTCTAGGCTGCTAGCAAACGTGGCTCTGCCTAAAGACGTTCATATACATTTTTGCTGAATGCTCAAAATGTTCATTATAATAATATTAAGTTGGTCATAAAAAAAATCCATTTTAGCAATGCTATCTTAATCAATTATATATTCAACATTATTTGCAATGACTTGTTGCAATTTATCAAGTTTTTAATCTGTCAATAAAAGTGGGTTCGAATTCCAAGTTAAAGCACCCTTGAGGAGAGTCTGCTCTCTAAACTGTCCTTTTAATTATTATTTTCTTTCACAATTGGAACCACTTGTTCAGCCACCTTTTCCTCGTTCTATTTCTTCTACGCACCCCTTCTTTTCTTGCACTGCTAACTTGAAACACTCCCTTAGTCATTTATTATCTCCACATATCCAAACCATCTAAACACTCCTTTCTTCATCTTCGTTCCTGATGTCTTCATTTTGCCTTCATCCTACATTGACACTCCACAAAAATTTGCTAGTGCACGCATCTCCACACTATTAATTCTACTGGCATCCTTCATCTGCCAAGTCCAGCTTCACCTGTATACATCACGGTGGGATTTAAAATATATTGTGATTTACAATAATTACTCCTCAAACATTAGATAAAGTTTCAAATCAACATTTAAAAACAAAAACACCACACTCAAGAGCTCAAACAAACCTCTTCCACAAGTCATTCCTCTTGCAAGCCCAAGCACTCAAATTAATTCTACAATATACCGCACATAATCATAAAAATAAAAACCAAGATATTTAAAACTATAAATATAAAACAAAGAAAAACACCACACTCAAGAGCTCAAACAAACCTCTTCCACAAGTCATTCCTCTTGCAAGCCCAAGCACTCAAACTCCTGTCGCAATAACAACCACGCTCCGATCGACTGCCTTAACTGTTTTCCTCCCTTTACCTTTATTGAATTTGGCACCCCATTGTACGTCATTGGAGCTAAATAGGCATATTGCCTCTTTAGCTCATGACATGTTTGATTCATAAGTTAGAGCACCCTTGAGGAAAGTTTACTCTCGAAACAGCGCTATGTGAATAGACCTTTTATTATCATTATAACATCCATCGTAGCTGTAATTACAACAGGAAGTTGGAGTACTTGTACTTCAAATTGTAGTAAAACTGTGTGAACTTTTCAATGTGGTTTGTTTTTTTTTACGATTGTATGTAGGACATTGTGAGATGGAATTATGATTCATCTGAAATGATGAAGTGCACCAGGGGTTGACTCGTATGGTATAGAGCATTTAGCCTAAAGAGTCATTTTGCAATAGTGCGAGTAACACTCTCTGTATTACACAACTTGTGTAGTGGTATTGGTTTTAGAATGCCACACGATTAGGTCGCGCAGAGCGCACGTTTGTATTGTTGTTAAAATACTCGGTGATTAGAAAAACGCTACCATGTCGAAATTAAGAAAGGGAAAACCGCTTTCGGGCCAAGCAAAGGAGATTGTTTTAAATTTTGGTAATGATTGATAATAATTAGGGATCGCTCGAAAAAGTGCTGCAATCTATCAGTGCGATTTTTGTCTAATGTAATGTATAATTCAAAAGATTTCCTAAGCTTAGAATGTACTTTGTTATAACTTAAAGTTTCCTAGAATTTAGTGTCACTCCATCCACTATTATTTTAAAACTTTATTATTTGGCATTGTAATTATGAGACATTAATATGTTAAATAATCTTACATTCATTTTATTTTTATGTGCAATCTAATTAAAGCTGACGAACATTTTTACTTTATAATACTTGTACTTATATTTATTTTTAATCTAGAAAAATTTCATTATTGTTATTTAATGTTTCCTAGAATCTGCCATGCCTAAACAATTAATATGTTAAATAAACTTACTTTCATTTTATTTTTATGATTATTACAATTTAAGCCGACAGCATTTTTAATTTACAAAACGTGTGTGTTCATTTAAATGTTTGAATATAAAATATTATTTTTATATACCTTTTGCTTTTTCACTTCATTAAAAAAATAAAGTGACATGTTTTTGTAAACACACTGTTACCTCGCACTATTGCAAAATGACTCTTCAGGCTGAACGATATATACACACTTATAATTAAGTCTCACAACCTATCAAATTGGTGAGAGTTTATGACAAAAGTATTAATTAATCAACAATGAATAAAAACGCCAATTTATTTTGTGAGATGCAGGCAAAAGTCAAATTTACTGGGGACACGACCAATGAAAGGTAACGAACTCAGATCCATATAAATTGAGTGTCCACTCAAAATTACCTGTTTTTATTTTGCTGTTTGTCTTGTTTTTTTCATAATCTATGTATTCAATACAAATAACATGTCATGTTAATAAATTTAAAAAAATAGTCCAGTGGTAATAAACATTGTAAAAATATATGCTCCAACTGCGGAAGCAAGATATGATGATAAGGTTGAGAAATTGTATGAAGATATTGAAAAAATCCTTCGATCTTTAAATAGCGATTATGTAAATCTGATCATCGGAGATTTTAATGCAAAAATAGAAGGTCGCCGATTTAATATACGAGGCATATCCAGAAACTAAGTGTACTGAATTTTTGTAGGTTACAATTTTTTTTATTTAAACAAAAAAATTACGTGGTTACCGTAGTACATATGTAAGCTATTTTTCGACATAGTCGCCATTCCTCTCAATGCAGGTGGTGAAGCGGGGTATCAACTTTTTGATGCCTTCCTCGAAGTAGTTTCCCGCCAACCCCTCCGTCCATTTCTCCACCTCCTCCTTTACCTCCTCGTCGGTTGAAAACCTTTTTCCACCCATGGGCAGCTTCAGGGAGGTAAAGCGATAGTAATCTGAAGGTGCTAGGTCAGGGGAATGCGCGGGATGGTTCAGGACAACCCATTTAAACGAGGCGAGCAGTTCCGTCTGGCATTGTCGTGCGACAGGCAGACACCCTTTGTCAGCATGCCTCTCCTCTTGTTCTGAATCGCCCTCCGCAATTTTTTTAGGGTCTCGCAGTATCTTGCAGAGTTGATGGTCTCCCCTTGAGGCATATATTCAATTAAAATTATACCTTGACAGTCCCAAAACACGGATGCCATGATTTTCTCGGCTGAAATTGTGGTTTTGAACTTTTTGGCGGAGGGTGAAGAGGTGTGACGCCACTGTTGAGACTGCCTTTTGGTTTCAGGCGTGTAGTGTGCAACCCAAGTTTCATCTCCAGTAACGATGGAGCGGAGAAATTCATCTCCATAGAGTTTGCAGCGCCTCAAAAACTCTTGCCCGGCCTCCACTCGATTCAACTTGGCGGGAGATGGGATTGACATTTTTCACGAAACGTGTTATCGCGTCGACACTTCTCAACGTACTGACCTCGAACCGGTCTCGTTGCGGAGGGGAAGGGTCAGGCTACACGGAAATGTAGCCAACATGTCGAAAATAAAATCCATCCGGTCGTGAGAGCCTCAGTACACTTAGTTTCTGGATACGCCTCGTATTTAGTAACTGGGGCTTGGGACAGAGCAATCAAAGGGGAGACAGGCTGTTTGAGTTCTGTGAGGAACATAATATGATGATATGACTATCATCATATTATGTTCCTCAATACATGGTTTCAACTCCCTAAACGCAGACTGTATACATGGAAATCGCCACAGGACGTGCCAAACATATGTCCAGTAAGAAATCAAATTGACTATGTCTCGATTGGAGGCAAAAAAAAAAAAAAAAGTGGGGACAAAGATGTCTACTCTCAAGTGATATTCAACCTTTGGGAGACCTGACATGACACTGGGAAGAAGAAGGTAATATATCTACAATGTAGGCTTCTATTCTAGATGGTATTTAAATAATATGCTTTAATATTTTTACCGAATCCAGAACATTTGACATTCTTCTGCTAAATTGAAAGAAACTGCCATAAAAACAATAAAGTCACCAGTTGTGTGGAACAAAATTGAACACAATTCAATATTAAAAAAAATATATCGTTATCAAAATGTAATTTTTCATCAACAGAGTGGATTTGGTCAAGTTTGACTGCCACCAACTGTAAAATTTCAAATTATAGATTTTTGCTTCGATTGGTCAGCAAAAAAAAAGCGATTGTAATGAGTAATACAAGCCCACCTGACAGATTCTGCAACCCGTGTGGTATGCATACCATACCACGACCTCCTGCACCAAGGTCTAACAGTGAGCAGCGACTGGTGACCCAGAATCTACGCTATGATATTCTATACTAAACTCTGAGCAGGTGAGAAAATGTGCTCAGTCACTGTGACTGACCAAAACTTGTCCCATTACATAAATTTGCAATAAAAAAAATGGTCCTTAATTACTTAGCAATATAAACTTGCTATAAAACCAAAACTGACCACCTCCGATTTACTAAAATGAATTTTAAGATAACATTTTATACAAAAAAAATAATACATACATACGATCAAGCTATTTCCCTTTCGGGGAAGGCAGAGAAGACAGAGCGCGAGACTTTCCTATTGCGACACACATATTACGCTTTTTTAACATCTATACACCTTCTCATACAACTACTGTGATTTATTTGACTTGTTTCAACCATAATTTTCTTGGTCTTCTTCTACCACACCTTCCACTCACATTTGTACTAAAAATATTAATCATCATCATACATACCATAACACCGTTGCCCTGTCAGGCAGAGGTAACAAAGCGCCAGAGTTTCCTATCTTGACACATCCATACACCTTATCATTGTCAATCACTTTATTTATTCATTTATTTATTTTCTCAAAACACGCTTAGCCCAATTACATAAAAAAATACAAGAAATGTTAACATTAAAAATTTTATAGAATAAAAAAAAATTATATAAAATAAAAAATAATGTATATGCATACATATATATACACACAAACATATACATATAATCAAAGTCACTCCAAATACATTGATGAGTGCTTTCTAACGCACTCAATCTTAGAAGAAAATTAACTTTTGCTTTTGGTAATGTGATATGAAATATGTCAATATCCGAAGCAGTCCCGTTCAAAAGAAGGCCCTTCCAACACGCATAGCGGCTGGAAGACCTGTTCTTGCGTATGTTATTGAGAACAGTTCTTGCCGGCGCAGTCTAGTGTTATAATTGTTAGGAACATTTAACGCTTATCTTTGTAGTAATGCTGGACAGCTTACAACTCCCCGAACGGGTCTGACAACGTAAACCAGGAGACGCAGATCTCTTCTTACACTCAAGGAATTATACCCGAGCATGCCCAACAGAAACACATGCCCAGGATAAAGCCATGGATAGACACCAAACTCACTCATATAGAGATATCGTAGATATTTTTTTTGTACCTTCTCCACCATGATCCATTCATACTTTCATTGGTCTTTCTCTACCATGTATTCCAGTCTCATTTGCACTACATATTTGATTTCTTAGTTTTTCTTCATTAATTCGTTCTAGATTGTCATATCTTCATTAAAAAAAAAACTATGCGTATCATTAGGCCAATCCTAGTTTATTTGGGTTTTTTTAAATAAATTCGGAACAGAACAGAGGTCGTTTTGAAAACTGAGCAAAAGTTTTGCCTATACCATAGATATTTTCAACACTGATTTTTTTTAGTGGAAATACTAGTTTGAGACTTTCTTGTGAACCATCAGGAATATAACCAACAAAAACCTATTCAGCACAAAAAAAAATACGACCTCCAAATACAATTTCGAAGATAGTTATTTTGATTTTACAAAACACATTTATTCCATAAGACGACCTTGGAAAACCCCAATTAAATTGAAATTCTAACAACTCACGTGGGTTCAGATGGATAAATGGATGGAAAAATCCGATTGAAAAATAAAACCGATCGAAATCTCATAAAATATATCTTGAAAGGAACGATACTGCGTATTGTCCGACTGGCAATCGAAAGTTAATTAAAAGAAACCAACAGAAATATCGACTAAATACGTACCTAACGCGTAATTAATTGAACAAGAAACACGGTATCACGCTTGGATCGGTCCTTCGTTAATGAGAATTGTACGTAATTTGAGACACTTGCACCCGATGTAATTAACGTTATTTTTTTCTATTTTGGTCGATGGATTTTATTATTTTTAACGCGGTTGTTTAATTTGATTAGCGGTTTCTTTTGTTTACTTCCTGTATTATTCCAAGTTAAAAAACGTACTGACCAAAATCTTGTGTAAATTAGGGGTGTCATATTAGGAAGATTAATTATAAAAAAGGACATGGGCCAAAATTGGATTTAAAAAGAGGACAAACTTAAGTGCGTGCAAATTAGGTATGTCATATTAGGAAGATTAATTATGATATAAAAAAAGGACACGGGCCAAAATCAGATTTAAAAAGAGGACAACCTTAAATGCCGATAAAATAAATATAGGAGTATGTACGTGTATATTAGGGATGTCATATTGAAAAATTAATCATCAAAAAGGACATGCACCAAAATCGGATTAAAGAAAATAGGACAATCTGCCTCAAATGTGAATGAGAATGCAATAAGTGCCGATAAAATAAATATAAAATTAAGTGTATATTAGAAAGATTAATTATAAAAAGAACATGTGCCTAAATCGGATTAAAAAAATTGGACAACCTGTCAAAAATCGGACATCATACGAACGAGAATGCAATGTCGATAAAATAAATATAGGAGTAGAGTACCCGGCGGTATGTAATACACATTGGGCTTTAGAAAGAGACTGTCAGCCATAATCAGCTAACTTCGGCTTTGTAGAACTTCGTCTCTGTCATTTATACACGTGTTCCGTCTCGATTTGTCAGTCGTTGTCAAGCGACAGAGACGACGCTCTACAAAGCCGAAGTTAGCCGATTATGGCCGACAGTCTCTTTCTTAAGCCCGATGTGTATTACTTACCGCCGGGTGATGTACGTGTATATTAGGAATGTCATATTAGGAAGATTAATCATAAAAATGACTTTCGCCACGGATCAAAAAACAGGATAACCTGTCTACAATACGGACGAAAAAGCAATAAATAACAATAATAATAAAAGGACAATTTATACAGCGCCGTTTAAACAGCGAACTCTTCTCAAGGGCGCTCTAACTCGGGACTCGAACCCACTATTATTAATAGGTGAAAAATATTAC
The DNA here is from genome assembly GCA_949825065.1 of Odontocerum albicorne. Lineage (NCBI taxonomy): Eukaryota > Metazoa > Arthropoda > Insecta > Trichoptera > Odontoceridae > Odontocerum > Odontocerum albicorne. The sequence goes on from OX463858.1 coordinate 2,525,476, forward strand.
AAAATAAATATACTACTATATGTATATAGGAGTTGAGTGTAACGATAGAAAGGCAATGGTTGCGGTCATTAGATCAGGTACTTCCATTAATCTGTATATGTTCTGAAAAACATATTTGGTAAGAAAACTGACCAAGGGAAGACGAACTACAAAGAAACCTTTGTAGACCTTCCGATATGTGACATAGCACATTCGGATTTAGGTGTAGGTATGTGTGTAATGTTGATATTTGATTATAAATTTTGATAAAACCTCCAAAAAAGGGTTGTATCCGAGTGCTTCACTAAGCTGCACACGCCACCCATATATGTAACACTAAGAGGTATATTATTAATTATACCAAATATTCTTCGGTCTTCCTTTACCGCGTCTTCCACTCAGATTTGCACTGTATATCTGTTTTATTAATCTTACTTAATTTATTCGTTCTATATGCCCAAACCATCCCAGAGTACTCATCTTCATCTTACTTAATACATCGGCCTTAGGTCCACATCCATCTTTAATCACTTAATTAACATCCTATGTATTCTTCCCAGTATACTTAATACTACGGCTTTTAGAAAACTTCAAAGTGATTTAATGAATTAACGTAACACCCTTATTTACGGAAGCTAAAACGAATGTATACAAAATTTAACTTTAAAAACTAATTTATTAAGTTAAGATTTAATATTTAATGTTAATGTCAGACTATGAATTTGGGCCTAAGAATGAGTGGAACTGAATACGGGTACTATAAATATAATATGTTATAAAGAAAAGACGCACAAGTGTGGTTTAGTCATGCTTAAGGAATGCATGACAATAGATTGATGAAAAATGGATAAGGTGGATTTGAATGGCACCAATAAAATAATAATCGGCACACATATTCTATAATTGTTGATTAGCGTATAAAATTTTCCAAGGAAAAATGATTTGAAACATGAAGATTTAAACATTAACACGTATTGTTTTAAGAAGGCGTTTATTAGTTAAGTAAAATTCCACCGAATGGATTTTAAAAGTGGTCATACTTGAGTATAAAAAGGAAACAATATTGGAAAAGGACTAATATCCAAGGAAAATATTACACTTGTAGTGGCTTTAAATGTAATGACCGGGTTTAAAAATTAAACATTATTTATTTTTTAAAACTTATAGTAGACAAAAGCAAATGTTTAACTAACAAGACAAATTGTATATACTAGGCGTATCCAGAAAGTAAGTGTACTAAGGCTCTCACGACCGGATGGATTTTATTTTCGACATGTTGGCTACACTTCCATGTAGCCTGACCCTTCCCCTCCGCAACGAGACCGGTTCGAGGTCAGTACGTTGAGAAGTGTCTACGCGACAACACGTTTCGTGAAAAATGTCAATCCAATCTCCCGCCAAGTTGAATCGAGTGGAGGCCGGGCAAGAGTTTTTGAGGCGCTGCAAACTCCATGGAGATGAATTTCTCCGCTCCATCGTTACTGGAGATGAAACTTGGGTTGCACACTACACGCCTGAAACCAAAAGGCAGTCTCAACAGTGGCGTCACACCTCTTCACCCTCCGCCAAAAAGTTCAAAACCACAATTTCAGCCAAGAAAATCATGGCATCCGTGTTTTGGGACTGTCAAGGCATAATTTTAATTGAATATATGCCTCAAGGGGAGACCATCAACTCTGCAAGATAATGTGAGACCCTAAAAAAATTGCGGAGGGCGATTCAGAACAAGAGGAGAGGCATGCTGACAAAGGGAGTTTGCCTGTTGCACGACAATGCCAGACGGAACTGCTCGCCTCGTTTAAATAGGATGTCCTGAACCATCCCGCGCATTCCCATGACCTAGCACCTTCAGATTACTATCTCTTTACCTCCCTGAAGCTGCACATGGGTGGAAAAAGGTTTTCAACCGACGAGGAGGTAAAGGAGGAGGTGGAGAAGTGGACGGAGGGGTTGGCGGGAAACTACTTCGAGGAAGGCATCAAAAAGTTGATACCCCGCTTCACCACCTGCATTGAGAGGAATGGCGACAATGTCGAAAAATAGCTTACATATGGACTACAGTAACCACGTAATTTTTTTGTTTAAATAAAAAAAAATTGTAACCTACAAAAATTCAGTACACTTACTTTCTGGATATGCCTCGTATATAAAAAGGATAAAAAAGGACAATTCCAAAAATATAGCAACCCTAAACTGCCGAAATGTCATGTTGACAAACTGTCAAATGAAAATATCCCACAGGAAACCAAACGGAATCGAATAAGATATTTTGTGTTGAAAAAACGTTTCATAAAAAGTCAACACTGATTACATCACAAAGGAAAATAAACATTTTTTTAATAATTCAATACTCACGTTTGGGTATCCTTACAGACGAAGCGGCCGGCGTGTTCTTAGGGGAAAACGACTTGGAACTTGATGAACCCATTCTCTGCAAAATATTTCCAACAACTGATTGAATTCACAATTATTATTATCAAACACCTCGCGTGCACATTTAATATTTATTTAGTTAATATTAACAATGACACATCACTTATAAAATGCAACAGGTGTTGGTCAAAATCACTAAACACATATAAGGAAAACTGCACAATTAATTAGGAAATGTCTCGTTTTGAAAGATCGATATTCACTGATCTAATTATTTGAAACTTTTATGAATAATTAATAACGACTCTATCATGACTGCGTCAAGCGATATCTTTCAAAAGTATACATTAAAAATAGTATTGAATAATGCGTGTCGGTCACAAACGATCGATTCTAAAATATTAAAGAACAAGTGAACTGAGTAGATCTTAAGAAATGTACACCACTCTTTAACATATAATTACTCGAAAATTATGTAACATATTCAAATTTAAAACGACTTGTTTTATTTTACGCACTACATATTTTCAATCAAGAAGCGTTTAAAATATCTAAACTGAAAACTTATTACATTTCGATTTAATAACGCAAAAATCATTTAAAGAAATTTATTACACGATCTTCTGTTTCCAAATTATTTTCATTTTTCAGATTACGGGGTCAATACGGGATTTTCACGTGATATCTTCTTACAAGTCATGTGCTCTGTAATAGGTTCAAATCATACGATATACAGTACAGAAATCTTAACCATCGAGCTAATAGGGTTTCAGCTTTAGGACGCCACGACCTCTCTTTTTACACACGAAATTGTCTTTAATTACATTGTAAATCAATCGATTTTTCAATTTTATTTTAATTTATATATTTGTTTTATGAGGCTACTTTTATACATGTTAAATTTAAAACCATATTTTGTTTTATTAACTTGCTAAGTAAATATATGAAATAACGAAAGTATAATAAAAAAATAGTGTATAGATGTTTTGTACATTAAATTTAGTTAATTTAATAAAACAATTTGAAAAAAATTATTGTAAAACAAAGCATTATAAATAAAAAGTATTGATCCGATTGAAAATGGTAATAAATGCCTGCATTCTGATGTAAGAATAATTTATTTTTTAATTATGAAAAAGGGCACCTGATATTGTTGGTACTTCCGAGTCTTGTATTATTTACTACATATAAGAGTAAACATCTGGATAAAAACGAATAACTTAAGCTAGGCGGATTTTTTTAGATCTTTTTTATGTCACTTTCATTGTATACATTAGGATTTGCATGAAGATTTACTCACCTAGCTCACATTTATCACGTTGTATTATTATTTTATTGTATATTGTACAACCTGGCAGATTAATTACCATGTGACAGTTTTTGACAAACCAGGCTGGAAACCTTTTTAATAAAATTCAGTAACAATGTAAATCGAGTCCGTAACTCTCGGTTCGGGAAGACAGGAATTGACCAACTAAGTTACGGAAGTCGGTTTGCTTCTAGTGGGACGTGGATATTCAGTTGTATTCTCATCGCCTGAGCATCAACTTGGAGATTGGCTGCCACAATGATTATTTTAAAGATCAATACGGGGATTCCGGCAAAATCCGCTATTTTGTGAGTTTGTAAGGCGCCCGTTACGCGGTCAATCTGGATCGCAATCAACGATCACGGATTGACGGATCGCGCGACTACATTAGACGATCAATCCGATTTCCTTCAGTCCACACGCCGCAGCCGCTGCGTCAACATCTTTCTCAACTCAAAATGGACGTAAATGAAGTAAAAGCTGTTGTAGCCCTAGTTCTGGCCTTAACTTTGAAAAAGCGAGTTCGAAGGAAACATTGGGTTAAACAGTGGCTACGAAAGAGAGAATAGTATACCCATTTAAATCTACTAAAATAAATACGATTAACTGCTTAAAAAGAAGGCTATAAAAATGACTTCAGGATGAGTGGAAAATGTTTTGATGAGTTCTTAGAAATGGTAGCCCCATACATATCTAAACAAAATACTTGTATGAGAAAAGTATAACACCTGAAGAAAAATTAGCAGTAACATTGCGTTATCTTGCTACAGGCAGAAATATTGAAGACCTTAAATTTTCTGCTATCATGTCTCCTGCATCTATCAGTGAAGCTTGAATTTGTAATTTTCTTTAATTCTTTCCTATAATTCGATCTCAGACAATTTTTTTTTCTCACGTCGTCAACGGTTGCTTGCGGCTTTATTTTCTTTAAAATTCCCAATAACTTTTGATGCCCTGCTTGTCGTTTGTATTTATTTGAATAATCTTTGTGCTGAGCATTCCAGAGCTCGGGGAGAGTTTCAAGTCCGATCATAAAACTCTCTTCTAAAGTAAGCAGGGATGAAGAATCTGTTGGAATTATTGTCACCGCCGGCGTTAACGGTGGAGAGCACACGTCCATCTCTATCGGTGCGCAAACGTTGACTGACGCGATCTTACACGACCTCACACGAACAATCCTGATCGCGAGCAGCGGATCGCAAGCGTGATTTCAAAATATCCAGATATTTTGCGATCTGATCAATCCGCTCCTTACACAGTCAATCTGGACCGCGATCATCGATTGCGATCCAGATTGACCGAGTAACGGGCGCCTATCGGTGCGCAAGCGTTGACTGACGCGCTCACTATCTTACACGACCTTATACGAACAATCCCGATCGCGAGCAGCGGATCGCAAGCGTGATTTAAAAATATTTGGATATTTTGCGATCTGATTGATCAATCCGTCAATCCGCTTCTTACACAATCAATCTGGATCGCGATCGTTGATTGCGATCCAGATTGACCGTGTAACGGGCGCCTAAGGGTGCCTATTAGTTAGCCAGGATAACGTTTTCATTAGAGCTGTAAAGATTCTTTTTTTCTTTGTTAGGTGGTTAATTTTTGTTTTTATAGATGTGCCGTCTGCGTCTCCTCACATGATGGTGTTATTGTTAAAGGAGGAAGAAGTTAGTTGGTGAGATGTGCATGCATTTTTGAAGTTGTGGGGAGAGGGCTCACCGCCATTCCACAGAAAGAAGTAAACGATCTTCGTAATGAGAGAAAAGTACGAACCTGTCTTTAAGTAATATATTTCCACGCGAAAAAATAGAGAAGTTCGTGCTATTCTTTTTTCTGCCCATTTCACTGTCTTCTCGTTTGACACATTTTTATAATTTCTCATCTTAGATACTCTGAGCTCTAGTTGTGGTGTGAGAAATTGAACTAATATTAGTTTGAGGAAACTGGACTTATAGAATTCCCCACCTCTAACACCATGTGGACTCATTACTTTCTATTTCACTCACTCAAGGTAAAAAACCCTCAAAAGACCTCCCGTTTGCCGCCGGCCCATAACGAAACGTTTCTGACCGTAAAATAAATTCTTGACCTTAATATTCGCATTATTATTATTTGTTTTAAACTATTCGACACGGTCTCGCACTTTTTATAAAATAATAAACTCACCACAGTCGTAAAATTTTGCCGACAGGATTGAGATTTGACAAGTACTGAAGCCAAGTGACAGAGGCGACGAAGATATCGCGATTGTCTCTCTATCATTCTAGATTGCGGGACTCGAGATAAGGAAATATATTTTTGATGTCGCGTAGTGATAATGCGTTGATTTTTACTATTGAACACTAAATTTCACTTGAGAATAGCACAGAGAAAAGTTCCCAATTCTATTTATCAAATACTGTAGTTATAATAGGTTTTTCGTAACCTGTGTTGACACCCAAAAAGGGAATGAAATATTCACCAGTATTTTACCACTGGCACTTGAATTACTTGTGAAACATACGATTTTGTTACGCGACAGATGTATAAATAATCTTAAAAAATACTTGTTTTTGCATTTATCCCAAAAAAATTCTTTGTATGCAATGCCGTATTTGTGGAGACGGCGCCCCTAGGCAGTTTGCTACTAACGCTCCTCCCGAATTCGTAATTAAAAAAAATGCTTACCCTTTCGGTCTCGGATGATGACCTTGAATTATAATGTATTTCGCACCACAACAAACCACTACAGTTAACGTCTTGCTTTCTTCTCAAATGCTTCTACGATGTCATTCAAGTCCATATTCACTTATGTTATGTCTAATTTTATTGATAGTATGATTAATACTTTCGTCGTATACAGTACAACCTGGCAGCCTTACTGTCATGTGGTAATCTCTTCCAACCAATCGAAGAGGTCTCATCATAAGAAATGTAGAAATATGGTGATCAGATATTTGAAATTCGTATCTAATGCCTATATGAATTTCATCATTGATCCATTAGATCCATACAAATAATATTTTTAGATCCGGTTATTAGATTTTTTTATTGCAGGACATTCCTTTTTAATTCAGTGTTAATCATCAGCTCTGTTATCTTATTCATAAATAAAACATGGCATTTTAGTAAAGGGTCTTTCAAATTGACCATTCTTTTTAATTCTTGGATAAAACACAGATGGTGTCGCGAACTTGCCTGGATCTTGTGACATTTGAAAAGTGTAATGTATGACATTTATAAAAATGAAATCGTAACAATACAACAATGCGTTCAAATTGTTGAATTATTTTATGTATTGTAATCTCCGGAAACGGTGTTGTTAATTGGCCACCAAGATCATGTGATCTGACACTGTTGGACTATTTTCTCTGAGGTTACGTGAAAAGCCAGGTCTATAAGAATGACCCCCGATCAATTCCTGAGCTGAAGGACGAAATTATTCGCATTATTGGTGAGTTAAAACCACAATTATGACAAGAGTGGACATCTGTGAAGCTGCAAGAGGTGGATTTGGCGGATTTTTTTTGTGTTTATATGTCATATATTATACTTCAATTGACCAATAAAAAGTTTTTTGAAATCAAAGCAAATTGTGTTTTATTCAAGAATTAAAAAAACCAATTCAATTGGTAAGACCCTATATAACCACTTTGTTGTCCTAATATCATGCTCAAAATATTGAAGTCAGTTGTTTCCTTGATATTTTATTACAAGAATGTCTAAATTTTTGTAAGTTTCTTTTAAATGAATTGAGTGGATAACTGGTGCTGAAGCAAAAGTATGATAAAAACATGCCGGTGTGCGCCGATCGCTTGTATTAATATGCAGAAGAATTTCTTTCAAGCTCCTTTTTCTAGAATCAACCAATAGTCTCCACTGGGATGAGTTGTGAACAATGGAAGATAAATGCATTATATATAAGTTCAGAAATGTCTTTACAAAAGGCAAGTGATTTTACTTGTTTAAAAAATAAAAAAACTCCATTTTATTGGGAGTACAAATTAGTTCGGTCCGTTTCCAAAAGATGGCTCTGGCTGTTATGAATGGTTCATAGTGACAGCCGATTTTGGCGGTTTCAGAGAGGTTAGACATCTGCCAATAATATTCAGTTTATATCGCTTTGAGTTTCATGCAAAAACCTTGTTTTGTACAGTGTTGAAAATGTCGAATTTTGTGTTAACCAAGCAGCATTAGCGGGAGGTTTCAATTTTCTGCTTTAAATGGAAGAAAAGTGCAGCTGAAGCCCATCGAATGCTTGTCGAAGTTTATGGTGACGCTGCTCCAACTGATAAATCATGTAGGAAATGGTTTCGACGTTTCAAGGATGGAGATTTCAGCGTCGTAGACAAGCCTCGCTCTGGACAGCCGAACTAATTTGTACACCCAATAGAATCTAAAAAAATAAAAAAAACTCCATTCAATATATCGAGAAAAAGTTGTTCTTAGAGCAAGTAAATTTTTATCTTGAAGCCTCGATCCCAAAAAATTGTAGTACGTTGATGTATTCTATGTCTCTAAAGGGGTGTGAGGATGTTGTTAATTTGAGAAACACTTCTTTAGATCAAATAACCAGCCAAATAGACTTATGAATATGTTCTAACTAATTATAAGAATTTGGGAATTATAATAAAAGAACATTGAAACCATTTATTTCACTTTTTGTAACGGTATAACCCTACCGGTTTCAAGGCTTTCACCTCATCATCAGGGGAGCACAAACAAGACTTGTCTGTGCTCCCCTGATGATGAGGTGAAAGCCTTGAAACCGGTAGGGTTATACCGTTACTAAAAGTGGAATAAACAGTGTTTAATAAAACAAATTACAATGTCTTTAAACCTCCACAATGTTAATGCCTTAACTATAAATAATATAAAAGAACATTGATATTTTCTTTAAAATTCTTTATTCATCAAGATGTTGAATACATTTTTCTCAATTTGTTGTACATTTTTCAAAGTCTGAATACTTAAAAATAATACAGATACAAAATACACGATTGTAAACAATAGTATAATTCTAATCTAACTTTATAAAACACAACATAATTTCATAACCAGTTATTCTTAATAATTTTGTATGGTTATATAAAATAAATGTGTGTGATGTTTTTAATTTAAGTAAACAGAAAAAATGTACAAGACAATGAGACCACAAATAAATAATGAAATAGTTTATATTTTTACAAGATCTATTGTAACAGGGCATCGAGTGATATGCAAAAATGTCAACAATCAATCCAACCTCACCCCATTCTCCCTAGCATGCATCCTTCTCTGCTTTTCAAGTTTAATTTATTCAAACATTACAGGGAAATAATATGAATGACAAAAAATGCTCACATTTTTATAAATTGTTACAAATAAAGTATTGTTAATTTGGAATATTTAACAATAAATTACTTAGTTATTCCACTAATTATACTAATCCCCGCTACATGTTTCTACCTCCTATCCCGAGACTATTCAGACAGAATGATCCCGGTTTAGTAGTTGATGACATTCTATAATTTAACCCTACAGTGCATTGGGATGCAAATTTGCATCGTGATAGTTAAAAAATATGATGAAGGCAAAGCAAGGTGAGGATATACAAGACCTGTGCCCGCCCCATAATGAAATACAGCATAGAGTCCAGAGCCGACACTGTCAGAACCAAAAATCTCCTTCGAACCAGCGAAATGAAGGTACTCAGGAGTATCGCTGTCAAAACCCTTTGTGATAGAGTACGAAACACAGAAATCCGAAGGACGTGCAAAGTTGAAGATATTGTCAGATGGGGACGACAGAGAAGAAGGTTCTGGAACGAACACGTATCCAGAATGGTGGAACCAATAGCCGTAAGAATGGCCAGGGATAGCATCCACCAAGCAAGCAGACCTCCCAAAAAATGAAAAGACAGCTGGCAGTCGACGTCACAAGAGGGAAACAATGATGCAGGACCATAACAGGCCTAAAATAATAAGAAGAAACGTAAGACCATCTTTTGGGAATAAATACACTAAAATCATATGGTACAACTATCTCTCTTGTTGACTATTTGCAAAAAAAATTTTAAGTTTGTATATCAAAAAATATTTTTAATTCTGACGGAGGAATGATGGATTCAACTTTTACTGCATTTCAAGAATTAATCAAACCATAATAAAAGCGTTTTAGAAATTGAAAAATAATAATTCAGGTATGTTTTATTTATTTACACAATATTTTCATGTAAAAATATATCTGCATGGTAAAAATTAACAAAATATGTGTGAAGCAAATTTGCATCATGCATTTTTTTAATAAACAAAAACACAAAATAGTTTTTGATTTTTTTTCATTATTTTTCCCGTTGTATACATCACTTTTCCTATGCTGAGTATAAATTTCATCAAAATCCATGATGTCATGGATTGTAGGGTTAAGCACTGCTCTCATAACAAATCGGGATGGAAGGTAGAAACATGTAATAAGTGAATAACAAAGTTATTTATTATTCAATATTCTAATATGGAGTGCCACAAAATTAAAGCTGAAACCATTGATATATAATTTTTATTTTAGTTTAAAAAATACAATGAGAGCAGAAAAATATTGATTTTATTAAACTTCTCAAGTTTTATAAAGAAAAGACAAAAATTTGTTGAAAACATATGTGTATACACTTATGACCCATCAGGATTAGCCTTTTTGAAAAGTTTGTAAGGCATTACACAAATGCTGCCAACTTGTGAAAAAAAAGTGTAATTTGAATGTATTGAGACCATTGGAACATTTTCTATAATTTGTTTTATACAAGTTTATAGAAAAAAAAAATAGAATAGCTTTAGCCTTTAGACTTATTTTATATAAAAGTAACGAATCAATATAAATTTAAGTCACCTTATATTTTGGAGTTTATTTGACACATTCATCGCTGACATAGCTTTTTTTCTTAAACCTGGGGACGAAATTGTTTTCTTTTTATTTTACCTCATTCACCTAACATATTTTAAAATTTGAGACGAATTAAAAAACCCAATAGTTTTAATTAATAATAAATCAAAAACATGGATACCTTTTGCAATTCAAATGTGTCGATAGCAATTTACTAACTACAATTGCACGTTGTAATTTATCAATCACGAGAATGCAACAATTTGGTAACTTCATGTCTGGTTTGATGAGTATTTTTAATGTAAATGTTATGTTGAGGGTCCTTCCTGGGCATTTCTTCAATCCTAACACTTTCACTGCATCGAACACGGCTCCCGTATCCATACAAACATTTTGTATGGACACGGGAATCCTTGAATGTTTAGTGCACTCATAAACGTCTCCCGATAAGGATTCGTCGCCGGTTTCATGTGTTTTGAAGACACGAAGGAATACACTTGTATATGATGTTTCAATAGAAAGTAGAATTTGATTTTTAACAAAGTTATGGGTTTTCAAAAATTCGTGAATTTTCAGCATCTCTGTATGACATTAAGTATTTTATACGCAGTGAACGTGTTAAGTCTTGCCTGAGAAACTGCTTAGTAAATTAAAATTGTATCTTTTAATAATTGACTATTATGTAGTTTTTTAAAATTATATTTGAGTATTTTTTTTGTTTTGTATCCTTACCCTTCAACTGTGTTGCCAGGAGATATTATTGTATTCGGTCTTAGTAATCAAGCCTTCGGGTTTAGAACTAGATTAAGCACGGAACTCACAGTTCATTACGGCAAGTTTTAGTAACGCTACCGCATGTAAAGAGACTATAATGCTCGTACATATACTTGGCGCATACAAGTATTGTTACCTGGCGAACTCTTTTACAAGACTGGGAATCATTTTTTTAGGTATCAAGAATCAAATCTAAAACCAGTCCAGTATGTTAGTCTTTTATCAAATTTTAACAACAGAAACAATAAAACTAATTTGTGTATTTATTGGTCCTACACCCATTATATTACATTAAAAAAAAAAACATTTTTAAAGTAGTATAATATGTTCAGTTCATGGTGTTTGGCCGGCAGGAGCACGTGTTACATTGAACGGTGCTGATATAGAGAGAGAGTGAAAAAATGTCAATACCTCGGAAGTACCCTAGTGGGGGACCTCGACCCAGAAACCGAAGTCAAGTGCAGAATTGAATCATTTCGTGCGGCTTTTAATAAAATGAGAAGCGTATTCTGCGATGATAATCTAAACTTGAAACTTCGACAACAGTTAGTCAAATGCTACGTTTGGTCAGTGTTATTACATGGAGTGGAATCATGAACCCTCAAAGTTGATAGTATGAACCGACTGGAAGCATTCGAAATGTGGATACACCGGAGAATGCTACGGATACCCTGGACGGATATGATCAGCAACACGAGGGTTCTTCAAAGAGTCAAAGTTGATAGAGAGTTGCTGACTAATATTAAAATCCGAAAGGTGTCCTATTTGGGTCATGTACTTAGAGGAGAAAAGTACAAATTACTGCACCTGATCATCCAAGGCAAAATAGAGGGTCGAAGAGGTGTTGGCAGGAGGCAAATCTCCTGGCTCTGCAATATATGTGATTGGACTGGTATAAGGAGCGTTGGGGATCTTTTTTGGGCTGCCGGGGACAAAGATGCTTACTCTCAGGTGATAGTCAACGTTGGGGTACCTGACATGACACTAGGATGAAGAAGTATATGCATTATAGTCGTTAGATTTTACAAATTAATGTACATTTTGTAACAAGTGCATCTAATTGAAGTTTCTTAAATGCGGCCTTATAAGGTTGCAGCTAACTTAATGCGGCCTTCCAACATGAAAAGTTTATCTATCTCTGAATTAGACCATCTGAGTTTTCAGTGTCGTTGTGCCATGCATTGATGACTTCATAGACTGTGTGTTCTGAACTGTGTTGATATTTTATCTTTTGTTTAGTAAATGTTGCAATGATTTGTAAACGGCACTTATGTATCATATATCTTATCAATAAATATCAGTTTTATTGACTTTATTCTCTTAAATTATTTATTTTCAATGGCATAACTAACCAAAACTGTCATCTTGAGGAGTAAAGTAAACTGAGTAGAACTAATATAAATGTTTTTGATATATTATTGATTATAACTATGGAGTTAGTTCTATAAAATATTGCATTTAATTACCGATAGTAATTTCCAAAAGAAGGGAAATTCTGCTCAATAAATTTAGTTAATCATGTGTATTTATTTACCTTCCAAATTAATGTCATTACACAACACTGCGTGATTGGTGTCACTGAGTATACACTAGTGTTGTTAAGTAACAAACTATAGGGTCTTTCAAATTGAGCAGTTTTTTTAATAAAAAAATTTAAATACTTGAATAAAACACACAATTTGCTTTGATTTCAAAAAAAATTTTATTGACCATTGAAGTATAATGTATGACATTTAAATACAAAAAACAATATCCACCAAATGTCCACCTCTTGCAGTTCCACAGATGTCCACTCTTTTGTCGAAATTTTCTATGACATTTTGGCATAATTGCGATTCTAACTCATCAATAACGCCAATAATTTCGTCCTTGAGCTCAGGAATTGATCGGGGGTCATTATTATAGACCTGGCTCTTCACGTAACCTCAGAGAAAATAGTCCAACGGTGTCAGATCACATGATCTTGGTGGCCAATTAACATCACCGTTTCCGGAGATTACAAAACATAAAATAATTCAACAATTTGAACACGTTATTGTATTGTATACGACTCTATTTTTATAAATGTCATACATTACGCTTCTCAAATGTCACAAGACCTAGACAAGTTCGCGACGCCATCTGTGTTTTATCCAAAAATTAAAAAAACCGCTCAATTTGAAAGACTTTATAAGAAGCGTACTTTGTTAAATGACACCATTATTTATTTTTACTTAGCTGTGTGGATAGCTTGTTACTTAAGATTGAAAAATAGCTAAAACATTTCTAGTTTATAAATGTAGCTTTAACAACACTGGTTTTGACCCAATTACACAGCTTAGCCTAGTTTATAGGCATTAAATGGATTAATGAATAAGATTAAATTAATGTTGAAGGGTTTAAAAAAAAGGGAATGGAACTAAAGATTAATATTGATGACTTATGAAAACGCAATGTTAGTATACCATCTATAAAAAGATATAAGAACACTTTTCTTTTTGACTTGTACAAAAATATTATAACTTATTCCGATAGATGCTGTGAGCTGGCTGCTTTATCCGCTACATTATTGTAAAGGAGAAATATATTTTCAATAAAAACATTATTTAAAATATTCACTGTCACACACGCAAATCGCAATATACGTTACAATTTCCGTCTGGCCTTTAATAATTTCGCCATCTGTCCTTTAATCAAGTTATTCATGGAAATTTTTTACTTGCTTTATTTTTATTAGTGATTTTATTAATAAAAAACTGCTCTATGCAAATGTCAATCCTAGCCATGAAAACTTAGAGAAAACATTCTTGTATTTTTTCCCCTCAATGAATTTATGATTGTAGCAGCGAACATTTCTAATCAATGAATAAAATAAATATAGTAAAATTAGTTACCAGTTCACCAAATCGGTTGATAAAAACTCAAGTTGATTAGCAAGAATTGTAAATTATAACAGCGTCAGAAATACTGACTTTACATATAGGGTGTTAACATAAGTTGTGTCCGTTTTTTTCCAAATTTATAAATGAGCACCAAAAGTAAAACGAAATGGAAAAGGTTATACGTCACATGAAAGATAATTTTCTGCTCTACAAGATATTGTGTTTGCTTTTACGTTACATATATTATTTTATTTGATTACAAGCCTTCAAAATGGAATGTCAAGTAAACGAAAGTGAGCATTTTCGACACCTCCTTCTGTTCGCGTTCAATCGAGGGAATAAAGCTGTCAAAGCTGCTCGCGATATTTGCGAATTGTACGGTGAAGATACTATGAATGAAAGGACAGATGATAGATGATGGTATACAGTCATGTGACTACAATTCATCTGCTCAGCCAATTCTACGGTGGTTTGAAGGGGATCTTCATGAATAATATGTTTTAAGCGGTCCTCATCGAAGTCCACTGGTCGTCCGGAACGCTACGTGTCTCAGGTCGAAATTACCATCTTTGAAACGCAAAAACCATCGACGAGCTATCCTTTCATTCATAGCATCTTCATTGTACACTTCGCAAATATCGGGAGCAGTTTATTCCCTCGATTGAACGTGAACAGAAGGTGTCAAAAATGCTCACTTTCGTCTACTTGACATTCCATTTTGAAGGCTTGTAATCAAATAAAATAATATATGTAACGTAAAAGCAAACACAATATCTTGTAGAGCAGAAATTTTTCTTTCGAATGACGTATAACATTTACCATTTTGTTTATACTTTTGGTGTTCATTTTTAAATTTGAAAAAACGGACACAACTTATGTTAACATCTAATATTTTCACTGGTTTTGAAAGAGAAATATTTCTTTAGTTTCTGTTATGAAATTGATTTTATTAAAACGCAAAGAACATTAGTTACAATCAAATAATATTCCTAAAAGCATTTTTCAATAAATCAGACTGAAATATATCCTAAAAACATCAACTTTGCCAGAATAGGTTAAATTAGATTTTTAGATAAAGCTAAAATAACATGGATCAGAAAAAAAAAACACACATGTATTTAATTTTGATATTGAAAAAAAATTATTCTCTGGCAACATTTATAGGATCACCATTGCTATTGACATCCAAATCCTGAAAAAAATCAGATTGGCAATATTGCCAGAATATTTCATTGCTTCTTAGTTCAGAGTAAGAGAAAACCAAAGTTTAATCTTATTTAATGCAATGCTATTTCCAGCTGTTTTAGTGTAGCGCTTGTAAATTGAAGGTTCATTATAAATAATTAGGATTTTTTTAAGAGTGATTCATAAAAAAATATTGAACAAACTTACATTAAAAAGTAAAACTAGTAAATATATAAAAAACGTCAATTTATTGAACCTAGAAAAAGTTTATAGGCAAAAGAACATTATTTTTTATTTGTAATCATAAATGACAAATAAAAGTATGAAATGAAGGAAAACATTGTTTTTTTTTAATTATGGCAATTTATTTTAATATATACAAGTGTTTTTTAAATTTATTTACAAGTTTTGCAGTGATGTCAAAAAAAGTATGCTACAAGTAGCTGTTTCCTTGCAAGAGTAGCTGTAAATTAGCACCATTACTACCGTATTGGCCTGACTATAAGGCGAGGTTTTAAATTAAAAATTAATAAAATAGTAATAAAATTTTTTCGTTGAAAATGCACATTTTTATCAAAAAGCAGATTAAAACAATGATACTTGACTTATAATTAGAGGTAAAGCACCCGGCGGTAAATAATACACATTGGGCTTAAGGAGACTGTCGCTTTGTAGAGTGTCGTCTCTGTCGCACGGGCTGTTAGCGCATCGTGCGACAGAGACGACAGTCCCTTTCTTAAGCCTGATGTGTATTATTTACCGCCAGGTGCTATGATATACATAAGTATTGATCTATTTAGACAGACAATAAGTAGAACTAACCTGCTAAGTGTTCTTCCTTTGTTCTACGGGCTGTCCTTTTTGAATAGGACCTCGGATATTGCGACATTTCGGAAAATGTTTTTAAAGAAACTATTTTAAGCTTTTTTAGTAGTGAGAGTTTGTTTCTGCTTAACAAATGTTTCTTGCTTATTAATTTTTATTTCTTGTTACTTTATAAATTTTGCATATAATTGGGTTTAACCTGTATATGCTTTATAAGATAAATAAAAAATATCACTAAAAATGATATTCATAATCATTAAAAAAAATGAGAGGCACCTTAAAGTCAGGCCAATACAATATTTTTTACTTGGCTTTTAAATAGCATGCTACTTTCATAGCTGCAATAGAGTCCTACATAACTTTAACAACACTGCTATTATGTAAGCACATTTTTTTTCCATTCACATGTCTTACCTGATAAGGTGAGGGAACAAAAAGAAAACAATTTCACCCTGTAGTAACCTGATATCTCCTCCAACATTCATACAGTATCTATCATATTGACCTTATAACTCTAGAGTAGCTGTCAGCATGCATGCTTGTAAAGCTTATATCAAATTTTGCTTATATTTGTATTATATACCCATAGCCAAATGGCAGTTCAAGAGAATTTATTAGTGAAGAAAAACCCTGGAATTATCAAATGCAAACTATCAAAAATGAGAAGTCCTCAGATCTCAGTGCATTTTTTGTTTATGGTAGCAATCAAACTCAATCCTATGATCGCTAACATTTTGCTAAGCATTTTTTGTTTAGCAATCAAACTCAATCCTATGATCGCTAACATTTATGATACGCACTTAGCAAGGTTAACCAGATGTTAACTGGTTCTTAACATGAGCCAAAGTGTCTTATAATTCCCTTCTTAGGTACAGAACAGGGTTACCCAACCAATTGATCGCAATCTACCAATCGATCATGGCATTTGCCACAGTAGATCTTTACTTTGTCTTCCTTTGCATATACAGGATGGCGCAGAGGAAACTCATGTTTTTTGAATAGCTAGTATTTTGCAAAGAGAGGAAACGCATGTTTTTCATTTAAGCATAACTTTTATTTTCAAGATAATTTTTTGATTAATACAGGTAAATGAAGTTATAATATTGCACCTTTAAATTGATTGTGAAAAATAATGTCAGGCAAGTGTTGCCCTTCTTCGCCCACTGAAAGTTTCTATTCGTCAAGAAATGGAAGGAATGCCAGAAGAAATGTTTGTGAGAGTGATGCATAACTTTCAAGAGAGGCTGCAGATATGTGACCGCGAAGAAGGGCAACACTTCACTTGCCTGATATTATTTTTCACAATTAATTTAAAGGTGAAATATTATTACTTCATTTACTTGTATTAATAAAAAAATTATCTTGAAAATAAACAATTCACATACTGTCTCTATTGTATAATATCCTTAATTGTCCCGCCGCCCCCTCTAATCTCGCGTTCGTAATTAATTTTCATTTAGTAATTTTCAGCGTCTTTCCAATTATGGATTAGCGCCACGCTCAAACAGAGATTGTTTATTGGCCTTTCCAATTCACCGCTCCTCTTTCTTTACGTCGTCCTTTACTGTCCATGCAGTGAGACTCTGGAATCAGTTACAAACCAATATATGACTCGCTCCGTCCTTGGCATGCTTTAAGAAGCGACTGAAAAACCTCTTAATTTCTAGTCAGTAAAATAACGCGTTTCATTCCTGATTTTTCTTTTCCTTTCCTCTCCACCATCCCTTCCTTTCTTATTGATTGATGATATCTCACTTTATATGAAAAAGAATGTTCGGGTGACTGTCCGTCTTTGTGGGGTTCGTGGGCATGTGCTCACGTATATGTTTATGAATTTCGTGGGGATGGATAGTCATTTGAATGATTTATGCGACCACCTAACTTGCTTCATTTACTTTTGTCTGGTTGATTGGAAGAGATTGCCGCCTGGCAATAAGCCCGCCAGATTGTATTTGCAATAAAAGTGTTAAATAAATAAATGTTATGCTTAAATGAAAAACATGTGTTTCATCTCTGCAAAATACTAGCCATTCAAAAAACATACGTTTCCTCTGCGCCAGCCTGTACCAGACTAAAAAGTATTATTTTAGTAGATTTTAATAAGAAATACGAAAACTGAAAAGAATAAATGTCATTTTAAACATGAAATATAAATATTGACAGATTTTAGACATGAACACCTTGATCAGTATTTAACACTCTTTCGTCGTATAATCACAAAATTTCAAAATCTTGATAATGCCAAAGATCTCAAAAACATTACTTTTACTTACACCAGCATTTCAATGTTCCTAGTATTTTTTCTTCACAATATGATTAATTTGTAAATTTAATACTGTATCCATAATTTTGTCATAATAAATTTGTATTTTGTCCTATGCACTTGTCAATCGCGATGTCGCCCTTCAAAAAAATTACTCACATGTACACAAAGGTTGAGCAGCCCCAGTATAGAAAGACACATTTCTTTTATAAACTTAACAATTGAAATTTTGAAATTGTATATTATATTGATATTTATATGAGGTGGCTGTCAAGATGGTGAACTCGACCCCAGAATAGGGATAGCCCGTCGCTTTTTGAGAGTGAGAAGGGGGTATTTGACATCAAAAAGGAAGTACAGTACCCGGCGGTAAGTAATATACCTCGGGCTAAGAAAGAGACTGTCGGCCATAATCGGCTAACTTTGGCTTTGTAGAGCGTCGTCTCTGTCATTCATACACGTGTTCCGTCGAGTACCAGACTGTTAGCGCATCATGCGACAGAAATGACGCTTTACAAAGCCATGTGTATTACTTACCGCCGGGTACTGTATTGTGCATATTACCCAAAGTATTTGATATAAAAGGGATCAGTCTTGACCGATTCCCGGGCATATTTTAATTGACAGTCCCCGCCACTGATGTCTGGCCATATTCTATTCTTCAAAGTACCTCATGCTTTGTTTCTACATGCATACAATATGTACCGTCACACCATTTCGACACATCCTTAGCATCTTCTACATCCATATACCTTCTCATATAACATCTACGATTTCTGACTTTCTACGTTTCATTCTTTCAGAATATCGACGACCTCCGTGGCCTGGTGGTAAGACAATTGTCTGCCGATCCGGAAGTTGCGGGTTCGATCCCCGCTGGAACCCCGATTTTTTAAATAGGATTCCAGTCTGGTCACTTAGGGCTTATAAAAACATCGTTCTGGTTGGTTGGAAGAGATTGCCACATGGAATTTTTTTTTAACTCGCCAGGTTAAAAAAAATTATACATCATTCACTTGATCTGACCATAATTTCCTTGGTCTTTTTCTCACACGCTTTTTCTCCACTATATATTTATTTTGTTCATTAATTGGTTCCACATACTGATTTTTGTAAGTTTTAATAATGATGCATTGTTGAATTGTGAAGTGCTCCTTAACAAATTTGTCACGTCTACACTGATTGGCAATAGTCAATAAAATTTCGAACTATAGAAATAGGACAAACGAGTTTGGTTGAGGCAATGGCTTTGTGTGGATAGAAAGGTGTGGAAATCTGCACTCTTTGCTTACTCCAAAAGGAACATGACCCCATTTTATAGATGAATCCTCTTTTTTTCAACTCAATTTCTATGGATATCAATCACACAACATGACACAAGTAATTATTCTTTAACCGGTTCACTGCCACGAGCGCGTTGACGCGCTCTCCGATTCAGTGCTCGCCAGGCTGGCCATACAAAATGAACGCGTAAACGCGCTCTCCTTTGAGCTAGTCGCAAGCCAATATCAAATCCAATTGTAATAATTTATAAATTATAACACATAGGGACATCTATTGGGATGGTCAAGAAATACTTAAATATTACAATTTACCGATATTATGAAAGTTACAGTCATCTCTCTAAAAGCTTTCACTGACAGTCAATACGTGTCTCTGATACAGGGTTACCGACTACAGTTTTTTCCGTCGTAATTGCGATGATTTATAATAACTTCATTTGTAATTTTGTTCAATGGTTGATTTTTAACTTTTGTGCGTTATTTTTGTTAATTTTTCAAAGTATTTATTTACAAAGTGTGTTTTCATGTATTCTTTGGTTATTGGCGGTAGTTTTGCGGCATAATACGACATTTATATAGACTTTTTACAGTTTTATTTTATAGTTTATTTACCTTTTGCGCTTTATTATACATCATACAGATAATTTGTTGATTTTAGTTTACAAATTATATTATATTCCACTATATTTATAAGTAAACGTGTTTTCTGTGTCAAGTTGTGACAACCCTGACATTTTGTGAATATTTAAACTGTGTTTATCTGAGTGAATGGCAGCTCAAATGCCCCACGGTGCATATATTTAGTAAGTTTTCATAATATCCTTTATATCTGTATACAAAGAATATAAATTTTTTAGGTTTTATTTTTGTTGAAAAAATCCTGGCCTGCTGGGTACGGCCATACTAATAACTTCCGGCACTTAAAGGGTTAAATAAAAAAGTTCACATAACACTAAAAGCATGAAAACTCCGTACCCTTCCAAGAACTTTATACCGATACATCTGCATTGGCACAAAATCAACCAACTCATTGGTGACCCAACAAAAAGAGTACCAGTACCAAAGAAAGTTATGGTTGAATCAAACATAATAGGTGTGCTCGTACATTGCATACATAGAGATTAAAAGAACATGTGATGTGAGCTCACAAGATATCGCAGTTGGCAGCAGTGGAATTGGTCCTCAGTCAGAAATCTTCACCTTGCGAGCGATCCTAATGTCCTGCCACGAAGATTGTGGTATATCCTGAATTATCTGAGGTATGGCGGCCATGTTTGCATTGATTTCTCATTATGTTCATGTGAAATGGTCCACTGTCGGTCACATTGTGAAGGAGTGTGCCATATATCCATTCCTGGGAGAACTAGAGGAGACTCTTGAGGGTGTATCCTGGATGAGAGACCTGAACATCCAAATAAGAGAGAAACCATAAAGAAGATGAAAGAGAACTGTTGTATTGTCTGGTGCTCCATATCAAACCATGTAACATATTGCAAGCGAATGATTGTTAAGGTCTTTCAGTGAGGGTATTATTCAGGCACCAAATGGTAACTGTTGGATGATCCACTTAACTGAATTTAGATTTTTGAAAATACATTTCGAACATTGTTTCTCAACCTTTTTAGACTTGTGACTGTGAGAAAAGATAAAAAAATATAAAATGATAACTTTGTATTGTATTACACTTTCGCTGTATACAATACAACCTGGCGGGCTTATTGACATGTGGCAATCTCTTCCAACCAACAAAAAATATGTTAGAGGCCTTAAGTGAAAACCAGACTGGAATGCTTATTAAAAAAATCTGGACTTCAGCGGGATTTGAACACGCAAACTTCCGGATTGGGAGACAGATGTCTTGCCAACTAGGCCACAGTGGTCGTCATTTTACGACCCCCGTGCAATTTATTTTTTTAATAAATTATATTTTCCTTTTGTACACGTTATTCTTTGTAATTTGTTTTATCAAACACCGTTTATTCCACTTTTTGTAACGGTATAACCCTACCGGTTTCAAGGTGCACACCTCATCATCAGGGAGCACAAACAAGACTTGTTTGTGCTCCCCTGATGATAAGGTGAAAACCTTATAACCGGTAGGGTTATACCGTTACATAAAGGGAAATAAAGTGTTTGATAAAACAAATTACAATGTCTTTAAACCTCCACAATGTTAATGCCATAACTATACTACCCTCTTAAGAAAAAACGCAGCTAATGACAATAGTTAAGTTTTGAGAAAACTGCACTTTTATGTTTTTCATTGCTGCTTAAAAATGTCGTGATTCATAAACAAAAAAAGCAGTAAAATGTGATTCATAAGCAAAAACGCAGCAAACGCATAGGCACTTGCTGTCTTCTGAATCACATTTTATTGTTTTTTTGCTTAGAAAAATCTAGTATTTTGTAAAATTAAAAAAAGACATTGATTTTTGTGTTGAAATAAATGGTTTTCTGTATTTTTTTTTATGGATTATGGTTCAGAATTTGATATGGAATATTGCCTCATACTTAGTTAAATTTCAGATTTTTTCCTGTTTGCTGCGTTTTTGCTTATGACAGCAGTATAAATAATATATGTTATCATTTTCACACCCCTCGTAGTGGTCATGACCCACAGGTAAATAAATTATTATTTAAACATACATACTTTGAACAATAAATAACAAAATCTCTTTGTATACGTTTCCTACTACATGCTACATTCAGACCATTTCTCTGTTGGGGCAAGCAGAATGGATAGACTGTCACCCTTCCTATCTTAACATAATTCCTTCGCCACCTCCATATCAATACATTTCATTGTCTCCCTAGCTCCTTACCTTTCTTTCTTTCAAAATTCCATTAATTGGTTCAACTGTACTTTTCCCAGTCTCTACCACAACTACCACTTAAGATGCATTATAAATTTGTTTAGTTAGTTATAAATTATTCCTCGCTTATAAATTCAACATGTCCATACCACCTCAAATTGTTATTTCCCCCCCTTCCTAACGCATCAGTTTTTAGCTCACATATACAGAACATATTCTCAGTGCACGTGTTTCCACTGTATTTACTCAGATTCTTTCATTAATTTTCCACACATCCCATGCTACACTCCCATACATGAAAGTTGGCACTAATAATATATAGTGAACCATAAATTTAGTTATTGCTTGGTTTGAAAATGTCTTTTGGTATCCCCATTAACTCTGCTTGTTTTCCTACTAACTTCATTAATTTTGGCCGATCAGCAAATCTTTTACAATAGAAGATAGATTTAATGAAAGAGGAAGTAATGACTGATGATTGTTGTAGAGTTCTTCATAACAAGCATAGAATTCCGTTGTAAATTAAATGTGTATCAGGAATTGAAACGCATAAAAATAATTTACTTTGTAATTAGTAAGAAATCCACCATATGTCATAATACAGTAATTGCTCCATTGAAGCGCGGTTTTCATTTATAGAAATCATTTTAAGGCAGTTTGTTTAGATGCATGAGCAACAACAGTAACAATGGAAGATTAATCCAGCATATTTTGAATGTTACGATACAACAAATTTTCTGTAATTTTTTCTTCATACAAAGATTGGCAGAAATAACACCTCATTTTGAAATGTAAATAAAATAGTTATCATACATGTTCTGCAAAATGTTATTTTATCATCTTAAAGAACAATGTTTACCACTTTTTTTTATCTTGTTTTGAAAATGATATCAATCAATCCTGATGTTCTATTAACATGTCTGAAGTCTCACTCTTAAGGAATTCTCAAAAAATCGATTTTTTTTTTCTCTAATCTTTTTTGAACAGTTTCCAGTAAGAAATGTTAAAAAATCTTGAAAATTCTAAGTTTTGAGGGTTTATAGTCTAGTGTGCCGGTCGAAAAGTGATCTGGGCTTCGCAGCTTTCGGGTCGTCTATTGTTATGGCAGTAGCCTTATTTTCCAAGAATTCTCGTCCAATAGGATTTCTTGGAATGATAAATTGATATTTAGTTTTTCAGGATTTTTAAACAAGTTTATATGGTCCTGGAATTGTTGATTAACAGTAAGTTGAAAATATTTAATTTAATTCGTGTGAAAATCGCACTTGAAACATTAAGCGCGTTTCGTGAAAAATCACTTTTTTTTTATTATTTCCCGTAATAACTCCAAAACTAATTAACCGATTTTAATGAATAAGTACATATTCTCTTTGTTATACCTCTCTCTTTAGCCGGTAGTAGAATTATTTCAATCGATTAATTTTTTTGATTTTTTTCACTCCTCGAGAGAGAAAAAAAGCGCCATTTTTTTTTATTATTCTAGTACCGGCTATAGCCACATGCTTTTTGAGTAAAACAGATTTTTTTTTAATTTTCAGACGAGTACATCAGCCACAATTACGTGCATAATGGACCCACTCCATGTATGGATGGCCTTACTTCCCCGACTTAATAACAACAAAAATATGTATTTTTTTTATCATGAAAATGTTTAAAAAAACAATTTAAAACAAAATTATTCATTCACTGAAAAAAAAAAACAACTCAAAAATCATCGATTTTTCGGCCCATGAAATGAGAATACCCCCACCTTAAGTACTCTCTCCTGTTCATTTTATATCTGATTGTGTTCATTATGTTCCTGTACAATCATTTTGTAGGGTTGAAACTAAAGGTCGGCACGTAAAAGTCGCCTCACACTACAATCAGACATTCTCACAGCGGCAGCATGCTTACAGACTGAACATTATGGAAATTGAGTAACGGCTAGTCTCACTGCTTGGATGTCTTCTGGTATTCGAATGCTGTGAGGTCTACCGGACAGTTAATTTTTTAAAGCTGAACCTGTGATGGAAATTTGCAACCTATAACAATATGGTCTTCTTGTCAAGAACTGGAGCGTTTCGACCTAGCCTGAAGTGTGTACGAAATAATCACTGCGTTAAGATAACAAAATCAGCATTTTTAACCTTTCCTTCCCGGTGTTGGGTATCTTCTACACGTTGCTTCAAATAACCATCAATATCTCTATAAATATAATAAATACAAGGTTAAGATTCTAGGTATTCCTCCATAATATATTTACGCATTGATTTAAAAAATAATATTAATAATAATCAGAATTTATCGACTACATCGTAAGTATTTTCTGAATATCGGAAACAAATTCGCATTTAAACGCTGTGAGTGCCTCGATCTTGGGTCTTGACGATAGGTGAAAAGTATGCGGTAAGCGCGACACTATATTCGCATCTCACTTTTGCATACGTCACTGAATAGCGAGGAGCGCAATTGTCTCCATCTCGCAAGTGTAAGCGACGCCCGAGTTAGCCCCCAACCCTGCCGCGCTGCAGTAGCTGTTGAGCTGGCAACGAGACTAGACCTACGCCCGTTCCGTGAGCGGTGCCAGATGGTTTTTTAATGTTTTCAGCAAATAAATCTCAATTATTATAATTTTTAACTTCAATTATAATTAATTAAGGGGATTATCTATGAATGTTCTTATTTTTCTGATTTAAAATCGCTAATTTTTGATCGCGTACTCACTACCCAACACCGGAACACGCGTTTCATTTTTATCACCGTAAGGGAAGGGTTAAAGTAAGTTTCAATCACGAATGTACGATGCTCACTACTCCATGCCGTAACTGTGACTGAAATTCAATCCGTACAAAATGAGGGATGTACGGGAACTTAATAAATGTGATCCGACACAATATCGGGGCAATGACAACACCAGAAATGACCAAGAGAGAGTAATGCGGAACTTGATATAATTTTTAAAAGGTAAAAAATAGTACACATTTGCCTTTCAGATTATAAAATAAAATCTTGAAACACTTTCTTGAATCTTCGAAAAGACTATAGTTTCACTTTGTGGTGCCATGTTTTATGTAACAGGAAAAATAACTAAATAAAAAACTTAATATTTTTGTGTTCAGCACAGTTTTATTTTTGGGTTTACAACCAGTTTCGAAGACCACCGTCTTCATCATCTGTGATCTTCGAAACCGGTAGTAAACCCAAAAATAAGCCTGTGGTGAACACAAAAATATAAATTAAGTTTTTTTATTTACTTATTTTTCCTTTTACACTTCTTTTTTATTCACATTTCAGAATGAGGTGTTATTTCTGCCGTATTCAATGAATCATGCTAACTCTCATCAAAATGTTTTATTCGTTATGTGTAACCAAATTACATACTTATTTTTAAAAAAAAAACGCTTTTTTTTAACTAGGAAAAAAATATCCCATCTATTTTTAAAACAGCGTAAATAAAACCATAGCATTGAATGGCTTCATTTATGCCCTGCTTTACTGAAACTAATTGCCCACATAATGGAGGAATTACTGTACTTATTTTATTTGAAAAGCTACAATACTAATAATACACGAGTGAAAAAGAGTAATTTATCCTTTTTATTATGAATTCAATAACGATATTGAGATCTCGATATTTATCTTTAGTACAGATATTTGTATCATCACAAACTGCACTAAATTCAGTTCATTATGAAAGATGAAAAACAAAAAAAAAAATGTTAAAAATACAGTAGAAACTTCTTAAACCGTTAAAATAATTCAATTCACTTTCATGACTTTTTAATATATAGAGAAAATATTTTATATATATATATATTTATTTATTTATTAGTTCATTTTCCTTAAACACATCTAAAATATGTAAAATTTTAAATAACAAAAGCACAACTTACATTTAATTTATTCAAAAAATTTCAGTCATATACGCATTTATGAAGCTACCGTTTACAAATAGGGAACGTAGTTTTTTTTCTTTTTTTTTATAAGAATATCAGTATTGAAAAAATGGAAACGAGCTAATATTTCAAAATCTATGGAATTCGTTTTGTGTCGTTATTTCCCAATAAGCATTTTTTTTTCTTATATAACACATTTAATAATAAATTTTTTTTAAATATAGTTATTTTAAGTATTTATCGTTTATTTAAGAGATCGCATAAGGAGAATATTCTCAAGTTATTCAAACTCACATTTTTGTACCACTTTTTAAAAGCTAATAGTTATGATACGCAGAGATATTATATATATATATTTTTTTTTTTTTAGGAAAGGGTATATTTTAAGAGGGTTCCACTGTACAATAAAAAATAAAATAAACTTTTATGGGATTCGTGTAAGATTGCATTTATTCAAGGTGTAGCATATGCCGTTAAACATTTAACATATGCAAATCATAAAAGAAACATACACTATTTAAATTTAAACAGATGCCAATCAAGACACGGGACGCCATGTGCCGTTCATGTATTAGCAAATGCCAATCGAGATAAACATACAATCGTGTTTATCATTTTAGTTTTTTAAATGTCACATTCATTTTACAGGAAGAAGTCAACGTAAACATTATTAATGACAGGATTAAATCAATACAATAATAGTAAAACTAGCCAAAATTTAAATTATAAAAATATCTAACAAAATCGATTAACACATTCAATTGAACAAGCAACCCAGTTCAGATATCTCGGCAGTGAACTGCTCAGCTCTCATGACCTCCCCAGAGAAGTAAGGCCTCAGGTAGATAAAGCTGCAGTTGTGGCGGGCCGCCTGAGAGATGTCATATGGAGGAATAAAGATATGAGAACGGATAGCAAGGTACGCATTTATAAGACCTGTGTGCGACCTATCCTCACATATTGCATCGAAGCGAGGACGGACACTGTCAGACAAAAAGTATGCTAAGGACAACGGAAATGAGAACTCTTGCTGGGAAGAATTTGCGTGATCGTGTAAGGAACACCACAATCCGAGAAGTCTGCGAGGTCCAAGATGTGGTCAGATGGGGACGACAGCGTCGACGATACTGGTACCAACAGTACAGAGAATGAATTCCACAAGAATTCCATACATAGCTCTGCATGGGGTGTCGGACGGAAGGCGTCCGCCAGGGAGACCCCTGAAACGATGAAGAGATAGCTGGAGCTCAGCATCACAGGACAATCCTGCAGTAACAGACTCTTGAGAGTCTACAGAAAGTTTAAGAAGAAGAATGTGAATAAAATTTTACATAGATATAAGACGTGTTGAGAAATTTAGCAAGGACAAACATATCAAGAGAACACACCTGGCGTGTCATGCGCACTGGGCGGATATTTGTACGGACACACGAGGCGTGTTTATTTGTCAAATTGATTTATATTTGAAGAATTTATTTTCATCAAAGAATGCTTTGTTAAAATATAAAGTAATAAAAAGATTCGAGACTATTTTATCTATACGCCAGTATTTTTCTATATTTTAAGATTGTTGTATACAGTACAAACTGGCAAGACCTATTTATTGCCTCAAGATAATTTATTCCAGTCAACCAGAAAGACTTCTATTTTTTTTTTGGTACCATTGGAAAATCGTACTCGAAACCCCCGAAAGGTAGACAATCATTCTACCAACTAGGCCACGGAGGTTGTCGAGCCATGGTAGATGTTATATAATTATAACACGAGAACATTTTCTCACAACCCTGCCAATGTGACGATGGCCAACACAATGAAAACACTCCGCTCACATGTGGAGACGAAAAGTTTATATTCCATCTCAACGACTGTTTAACAAGCCCGGTATCGTGCCCACAAAAAGATATCCTTAACTCTTAGCACTCAGTTATCGGTGCACAGGTTACATGTATACTTTAGCTCGGTTGTCGGATGACCAACGTGTCTATTAATCTTATTATAAATGTTGAATTTCACGTGCAATGCACACGCTTACTTTTGAGTTCGTCAAGTTATTTAATTTTTAGAACAGCAAAAAACATTAGTTTAAATATTAAATTCAATAATTCCTTATTTAAACACATAGGGGTGTAAAATTGGAGGGTAAAGATAAGTGTCTCAATTTACGTAGCAAAATACTGGATAAGTTACCTTATTATTTTTTACGTATCTGACACGAAAGGATAATTATGCAAAACTACTTTTTACGGTTTAATTTCTTATAGGATTTGTTAATATAATCAAATGGAAAAGAATAAAATAAAATAATATTCAAAAAAAATTTAAAAAAATTTTATTTTCCCCTTTACGGTTTCGCCAATCAAATTCTCGCAGTTGATATATTTTTTTTTTTAAACTTCTCAGTTCGTTCCGACGAATCATTTTATAATTACATATTTCGACAACATTAAATTATTTGGTATACAAATGTATTCAATCAATCCTGTCATTTAACATACATCAGAGGAGGAGGTTGAGTAAATTAAAATATATATAAAAAAAAATTTAAAAAAACTGACAATTTTCGGCTTCTTCTTGTAAAGGTTTTACTGAACAGAATAATTTTTATGAATAGAAAATATCATCATGGATATATATATATATGGACATATGCATTTCAAAATTCAAAATGTGAATTTATGGTGTAACTTATAATATTTAAACCTTAGAAAGATCAATAAAAAATATTCGAGCGGATTCCAATAATGTAATGAATATATTCCATATTTTTGCAACATTCCTCGCACTTAGTTTTGTTAAATAATAACATTTAATACATTTGGGACTGACACTTGTACCACGTATATGTGTATTGTACCAAATCAAAATCATGTAACCTATAAAAACAACAACTTAAGAAATGTTCCTGTCTATATTATAGCAACATAATAATTATGTAATTTATACTTCAGAAAGTCTAGGATGAACCGTGCGACGTTTGTCACAAAGGGATAGGGTAAAATTGTTTTTTTTTTTACAAATCGAACAATTGTTTTTCTCTGAACTGACGTTTTAATTCCTAATTTTCATTATACTGACTTTATAATGTATTGTATGATTTGTATCTATCTTTAAATAGGCCAAGATCCACTATGAATTAATACTAATTACGAACATTTAATTAAAATCGATTTTTGAAAATCCAATTATCGAACACCCCATCCCTAGCCAATGCAGACTAACGCAGTGACTTTTGACAAACGTCACCAAATATTATTTGATTTTAACAAACTGACACATTTTTGCTAATTTGTGACGACAAGATGTATTAATTTGTCATTATTGTTAGTTTTTTGTAATGTATTTACCTAAATAACTTGCTATTTATTAGAATTGAGGTTTATATTAAAGTTGATGAAATAATTAAAATTACTGAACGTCGTTACAAGGTTGTATTGGGGCAAATTTGTGAACTGTCATACGGTTCATCCTAGATTTTCCGAACTATAGTTAGTAATTTCTTCTAAAAGACGTTTTTATAGTGACTCGAGTTTATAAACCCTTGTCGGGCAAACTTATTTATATTGTGTTACACTTTCGTTGTATACAGTACAACCTGGCGGGTTTATTGCCATGCAAACAATCACTTCCAGCTAAAAAGCAAGATGTGTTAGCGGTCTCGAGTAAAAATCAGACTGAAATCCTTTTTAAAAATCTGAGTTTCGACGGGAATCGAAGCCGCAACCGTCTGCTTCGGAGACGAGCTTCTTATCTAATCTACTAATCATTAATTCTAATACTTTTACACAGCATAAGATTTAATTTTTAGTTTGCCTGGCAAAAAAGTTGAAACTTGAGTAGTGATAATAACGTTGTATTAACAGAATTTACTAAGTAATCCTTATCATAATAACATAAAAATGACGCACTTTATTATCTATTAAATTGATACATTTTGTAAGCTCGTTTAAATAACAAATTTTAGTAACCATTTATAAAACAGCTATAACATATGGCAAGATTCAATTGAATATTTTAGATAGTATTCTCAATTAAGGTTTGATTTGAATAACTCCGTCTGAGAAATATGTAAGGTAGAGGACATTATCAGATAGGGAAGACCGGATGGTCTGCTCCGGAAAACCGGATATTTTTATGCGAGACAACCCCATTGGCCACTGACCTCCGGGAAGATCGTCAAATAGAAAGATAGCTGAAACTCAACATCTCAGGAGAGGTTTACCTGATACAAGGTCTAGAAAGAGAAGTTTGCCTTTGAATATGAATAGAATTCTAAGATCTTTTTTTTTTATCATAATTATCTTCTCAAAACTTTAAATACAGTAGATCATCGATTATCTGGGGGTCACATTAGCCGGGAAAGTAAAAAGTTCGAAAACTGTGGACGATTGGATAAATGCAGATGATAATTTGCCTGAATATGAAGTTTTTGTGCAACGTGTTACTACTAATGAACATGTAGCTACCGATGACACAGATCAGGAAGAACGTATCTTCGTACAAGAGAAAAGTATACAGCAGTGTTACTTTAACTAACATTGAAAGCCTACCGAGTTATTTGGAGTAACAAGAATGTTACGAAATCTGCATAGCACCATTTGCCGAACAGAGGGAAAAAATAAACTTGTTTGTTGTCATATTTTAAATAAAAGGGTGAATATCGAAGATGATTTTAAGTTTTTGTTAACATTTTTTTGGTGGAGATTATCAGGTTTTTTTTTAAACGGTGTAATTTTTTTACACAGAAATACGAAGGATGTGCGAAGTTGAAGATATTGTCAGATGGGAACAACAGAGAAGAAGGTTCTGGAACGAACATATATCCAGAATGGCGGAACCGAGAGCCGTAAGAATGGCCAGGCAGAATCCTCCAAGCGAGCAGACCTCCAAGACGACCTCCCAAAAGATGGAGACAGCTGGCAGTCGACGTCACAAAAGGGAAACGATGATGCAGGACCATAACAGGCCTAAAAGAAGAGGAAGAAGAATTTTTTTCATCACCTCGGTTAATCGACGGTCTACTGTATACAAATTTAGAAGATCTGTGTAATTTGTAAATTAATACATTTTCTTTGCAAATATTTTACATATCTAGGATTAGACTAACTTCAAAACTTGGGTAATTTTATAAAACAATTTTAGTCAAGAAGCATTTGAATTTGAACATATTTTTTAATTGTATTCACGTAAAGATTAGATTAATAGTCATTAGTGCCATAAACATTAAATTCTACATAATGATGAATTAAGTTAATTTATTCCTCCTTTAGCCACTCTCAAGTTTTCAGTTAAATATTCAATAATTAACACTTACTCCAATATTTTACATAAAAATAAAGACTGTGTGTGTATGTACATACACAATTATGATAAAATATCAATAATCAGGATCGGGAGAATTTTATCTAGGATCAAATTGTAGATAAGTTCTGATACAATAAATAAATTTAAGTTCTATGTTTCATTAATAATACCATAATAAATACATTAATTGAATAGTGCTGTTTCATAATCAAATATCAATGGGTCCAAGGCAAAGGGTATCAAATAACATATGAATGAAAAATTTGTCAAGTGTGCCAATTTGAAGGAAAAACTTGCACAAATAAATAAAATAATTCAGTACTTTTGATATTTCGTGGACATATAACATATTAAAGTGTTATTCAAGTAAACGGGTTCAAGACACTGTTGGTACACCAAAATATGTATATTTCGTTGAATAAAATTCGTAATATTAAAATTATATCAGAAAAAAAAAACTAACGATTCCAAGTATGAAAATGCTTCTTTTGAAACAATTAGACCAAGATTTTGAGTGGCATATAGGGATAAGTGACTAATTCAACGTTTTTAAATTTACGTTACTAGTAAAGGGGAGTTCAAACGAACAAATATATTTTTTTAGTTTTACTTTTATTCCTGTAATACATATTTTCTTTGAAAATTTCCTTTTTAACGAATCGAACCCCCTTTAGCTGTAAGCCATTCATGTAATCTCTAGAGCATTGCACAAATATCTATTTGTATACACAGTGTAATAATCAAACAAAGATTCAATACAGATCATTATCAAACACAATATTTTGCCTTAAAATTATTTAAACAGTATTATCAGATTGTCAAAATAACAAAAGAATGTTGCAAACGTACGGAATATATTTAATAAATTCACGGACGATAAAACTCGCGAGCGCCGTTTAGCTTTTCGGTTTCAAAGATCATGTGCAAGCAAATCAATCAATCAATCCAAACATATACTGTGTTTTTTATTTGTAAAATAAATAAAAAAACATATTCAAATCAGTGGATAAATTAAAAACCCAATTTAATAATTTAAAACTCTATTTGAGAATCAAGTGGTATAATGAACGGTTTTTACAATGAAATGTTGCAAGACATTAAGAAGCCTAGAGAATTACTTCGAGCTGCTTTAAATTGTGAGGTTTCACAACCTCCGTTGTCTAGTTAATAAGACACTCGACTACAACCTGGGGGCTTTGGGTTCAATTCCGCATGGTACCGTAACAATTATTTTGCAAACTAGAAGAGTGCAAATGTTATTGCCTATTTAAATGCGGTAGTTTGTATAACCAACATGACGTTGATGAACTGAGCGTTTCATGCCTACTCCAGTGATTCTAAACCCGAAGGCTCAATTAATAGGTTCGAAGACGATGTTGTCTCTCAATTACACTCAATATATCTACATCTCTGATTCGGATTGCCATACGAATGAATCAATGAATAAAAAAGTATCCGCAGAAGAGTGATGTCCAGAAAAGTATCAGATGGATAGCAGCGCAAGTCTGAGAAATATCTTCGTAACTTCGAGGCTATTAATCCTCGAGGTATTACCGTTTTACGTAGATTGCAACATAGTTGCATCATAGCTGATATAAAAAAGTTGAAAACTCATACTTTATTCGTAATCAAATGTGTTTGATCTGAAAGAGTCACTATTACATGTGTGATCGGTTTAATGAGAGATCAAGCGCAATATGATAACTTATCACAGTGCAATTTTTCACTTTCCATATATCTAAATGAATCCATCAATCAAACGCTTTTCCTTTATCTATTAATAATACAAATTATAATCAACAAACCGGATCATTGTAAATTATGTCGACACTTATTGATTCATTTCAAGATGATTTATTAAATTAATAATAACTATATAATTCAATATGGGTTTAGACTGTATAGCTCTTGCAAATACCTTCTAGCTAAGATGATCTGCTAACAAAGCACTTCTAAAAGTACAAGAATGAAAGATATATTGACCCATCATCTTCCTAAAAATGTATAAGATCCACTGTTAGGACCGTATCTCCGAAACCACCGATAGTGTCCACCCTGCTTCCAATCCCAAGTATTAGATTACAACTGCATTTTAAAATATCCACTGAATTGAATAAGAATTTGAAAGAATAAAAAATAACTGGACAATTCGCTCTCTAAGTCCTGAATTCATAGACTAAAAACTAAATACTAATTTCTAGCTTTAAAATGACTTGATTTGTATTCAGAGTCAAACCTCGCACGCTTCAAACTTTAAACGTAATGAAACCAGGTGACTCTCTTATTTAAGAAAGCTTTGATAAATTTGACTTTGAATACTGACTTCTTCAGTTAAAAAAAATCATATTTAGTGTTTAGATTAGACTATGAATTCGGACCTAAGAAAGCT
Organism: Odontocerum albicorne; assembly: GCA_949825065.1. Classification (NCBI taxonomy): domain Eukaryota; kingdom Metazoa; phylum Arthropoda; class Insecta; order Trichoptera; family Odontoceridae; genus Odontocerum; species Odontocerum albicorne. Next base: position 2,559,549 of record OX463858.1, read on the forward strand.
TCTAGTATAATAGTAAACTAAAATGAAAAAAGCTTTTGAAAGTAAATAGTTTAAAATCCAACAAGAATATAAACTCGCGACACCAGAATGCTTAGCAAACATTTTTATCACTATTAGTTTAGAAGCTGATTTACAAAGTTTAATAAAATAACAGTATAAATGGTATAAAGTTTTTTTTTACGACTTCTCAATGTAGAAGGGTGATTTGTTAACACATGACCCTCGCCTCCCTTTCAGTTGAATTTCCTTACACCAAATGAGTGACTCAGGCAAGAGGGGGTATAAGCCTTCTCAAGCAAATCAGCCATCTTAAATATAACCACTGTATATAAAACTAAAATAGACATCTCCAGCTAAGCTCTCCATTGAGGTGTTGAAAATACAAAATTATATCTCAACAAAAGTTGCAACTTTTTTTTATTTAACTTATTGCAGGTACAAAATATAAAGATTAAAAAAAAAACAGCTTGCATCGGTAAATAATTTTCTTTCTTCCAGTTTTATAATCAGTCTTAGTAAAATAAATGGTAACCACAGATGCTTTTGATATGCTCAATTGGTTTGAAATTAGACTTTCATTGTGATGGATCTTATTTATATAAAAAAAAACATACTAAAAAGAAATAATTTGATCCAAGTTCAACTAAGAATTTGATCTGAATGTCACCACAGAATAAAAGAGGTCTCGAAAATTCATCACGGAGTGGTCCTCCAATTGAAGAGCAGTATAGAACTATAATTGAAAGAGATGGACAGTCGTTGCCCTACCTGTTTAATACACGTATGAGAGAAAAGGCATGGTCAGGTCAACGAAGAACTTATATATTTTATATCTTTCCATTATAATTCTTAATTTTCTGTGATGAATTTCAAAGCACAAAAGAATCTTTATTACCTTTTAGGTTAATACATATTATGCAATGATAATAGACAATTAAGATAATTTCCTCTTTAATTCAATAACTATGATCTTGAGTAAAATTTCAATATTCTCTCAACCTGTTAATGTTTCATACTCATATTAAGCAAATATTTTATAATATTGATCCTAGAATATTTTTTTATTTAATTTCATTTATCGTATATTTATAAATGCAACTTTAACAAAGTAACTTTAAAAACAAATAAAATGTAAGCAAATTTCAGGAAAAAAAATACACATTAATAATGTTACCTGTATCAAAAAAGATATTTTTCAATATACAAATTTCAAACTCAAGGTTGCATTAGTATGAATAAGAAGACAGATAGACTTCAACACCTCAATCGAGACAATATGGAGAGTGTGAAAATAAATACAGAGCGCACACATTTATTTTTAAGCTTTTCTTTTTTGCATTTTATTTGTATTATTTTTTTTTTATTGATTCTACTTGTTACCTTAAATTTCTCGGTCAGACCGCATTTTCGGTGCGAGCGCACAAAGATGCGTGCGTTCGCACGCGCAGAAAATATTAACAATCGATACGTCATTTCGAAATTCAAAGAAATGAGTATGATATATATAAGAATAAATATTTAATTAATATATATATAGTACATTACATATTATATTTGCTTGTATTGTTCATAAAAACAGTGTCGGGATGTCATGAGAGGTCATGAAACGTGTCGGGATGTCACGGAACATACGGTAACGCTACACCTGCCGGCTCGACACCGGCTTACGCCAACTCAAATAACACGGCCAGCCGCTACACGATACATAACGCATACTCGCTGGTCTTCGACACTTTTCGGAGCGGCTGGCGCACATACACGAAATCCCAACAATCATAGACATCCCCACGATAACAATCAACATGACTTATTTCAAGTTTATATTTGTTTTCTTTTCTATTATACGTCTAAAAAAAAATATGTCCAATTTTTTTTAGTTATCACTTCACAATATTAAACGGTGCCACATTAAGTCTCAGCACTCAGCACTAAGCACGCAGATTCAACTAAATAGTCTCTGATAATATACAAACACCACTTCCATTTTAAAATGTACATTTTTTCTTTATTTATATTTGTTTTATTATCCTACAATTCACAATGATGACGAATGTTCCACGTTCCACCATTATTTTTAACGCACAGTTTTTCCCGTTTGAAATTGTCACAAACGTTTTTATTTGTGTTTAATATCGCCGTTACTATTATTTCTTTTTGGTATACTTCACTCGTTACATATTTTGAAGAATATATATTTTTAAATTTTTCATCACTTTTTATAAATATATATTATATATATCTCATATTATTGTCGATATAAGAATATATATGCAAATATAATCAATATAAAATCATTTAACGTTTCAACAGTTCCTTTACGCAGACAGTTCGGTATGTATGTATGTACACAAAGCGAAATATCTCACAGTATGTAAAGGTTGCCATTATTAAAATTATGAGGAACTAAGGTTAAAAAAATTATATATATCTTTAAATATTATGCTACCAAAAGGAGGTCTGATCCTGCTCGATAGTAATGGGCTAAAAAATTAATAATAATTTCATGATTTGTTTTCAAAGACATTATAAAAGTTTTATATAATTAAAAAAAATCTCAAGCCCTGATGTGACTTCAAGATTTTACGCTATGGTTTGTATTAAAAAATATTTTAACTCAATGGAATTTAAAATGGTATTAATTAAAACATAGTTAACTCCTATTTGACATTATGAAAATATGACTTTAAATGGATAACCGTGTCGATAAGAGAACACCCTTAAAAGTGAAGTATCATTTCTCAACATTTCCTTTTATATTTATTATTTACTTGTTATAGCAAATGATTCATTCAATCGGTTAATATTGACAAATGAGGAATAATCGTAATTCATTAAATTCGAAACAAACTAAAATATTGATAACTATTTAAAAGTTTAACTTAAAATAATAATTTCTTTTCTTGAATAATTAATTATTCCAATTTGGAGTTCAACTTTTAGAAGTGTTAATAAATGGTCAAATATACGATTCTATTTCATTTCTATCAGTAGTAAAGTAAAATTCAGCTTTATTGTAGTATTCTAGTAATACTATTCAATTGAAAAAAAAAACAATTTACGAATACAGATTCCATCTCAATAGATAATTTTAGTTTACAGATTCCATCTCAAAAGATAATTATATAAAACATTTATTTAAATAATAATAAAAAGGAATATCTAAAAAAAAAGGTTAATCTAAATAACATACAGAGTGCGAAAAAATCAAGTTGATGGAAAAAAAATAAAAAGTTTTTTCATAATTTTTATTTTTTGAGAATTTAAAGAGCCTCCTTTTAGTTCTTTCATAAAATCAAAAATAATAACAGACTACATATACATTGACAAGTGAGGTTTGTCAGGGCATATTACAATAATATCATATTCAAAACATAATAACAACAAACAATAACAATGGCCAAAAAAAAAATGTTAACATAAAAAAATCAATAACAATAATTATAGAAAAAAAAAATGTTACCGTTATCTAACATCGGCTTTTCCCAATAACCCTCAGTCCGGCTGTTCGGATATACAGTTTTTTTTTATTTAATTCAGGGGAAAAACATGAATATTTTTTTCGAGCCCCCGAGATATATATCAATTCAATTTGCACATCTTCCATTGATTTCTTACTTAATTCATGATGGTAGTGCACTCTGTTCGTCATCGCTATTGTAAAGTTAAAAAAACGAGTGTTTTTTACAATTTTCGTATAGTAAATAATATTTGAGAAAGTTATTATATTTTTATACAACTAACGTCCGACTGATTTAACAGTTCCATTTTGGGCCTTAAATATTCAGCTAAAGCTCAAATGTTAATAAATTTTCAATTTCCATCAAATTACCGTGTTCGAATCAACATGAAAACGCAGCGTACGTACATATGAAATTGTCACATCTTAGGAGAATTCCATTTTTTTTTTAAATTCTCGTACATTTCTTTGTTCCGTCTGATTGTATAAATTCTGTGTACAATTTATTAGTTCAAATGAAAAATTAGGAAGAAGACAAAATTCAGTTTCGGTTTTGGTTGAAGATCAAAATTGAATTTACGGCCGGACTCTTAATGTATACTTTCGACAGTATTTGGAAAATACTCCTTTAAGTATCTTGGGTCACTCATCTATAGCGATGGAGGATGTGCAGCAGATGTAACACATAGAATTAGTGTGGGATGGATGAAGTTAAGATTAATGACGGGAGTTCTATGTGATCCGAAAATGCCAGTAAAGTTAAAAGGAAAAGTATACCAAACGATTGTCAGACCCGCACTCCTCTATGGCTCCGAATGCTGGACGATGTATAACTCTTACTCTAGGCAACTAGAAACTGCTGAAATGCGCATCCTAAGATGGTCAGCTGGTGTGTCCCTAAGAGACAAAATAAAAAGCTCACGCATTCGTGGAAGCCTAGGTGTTACAGACATCAACAGTTAGATGGAGGAGAGGCGATTGAGATGGTATGGCCACGTTGGTCGCAGAGCACCCGATCACATTGTGAACCAGGCAATCTCCATGGATCTTCCTCGAATAACAACCAGAGGAAGACCAAAGAATTCATGGGTGGTGCAAAAAGATAACCTGATGCAGAGGCACGGCCTGGGGGACGTAGTCCGGGACAGAAGAGCATACAACCTGAGGACGAGGAGTGCTGACCCCAATAGTCTTTGCAGACAGTGAGTTGGGATGGAGCCAGGGAGAAGTATTTGGAAAATATAAAATATTAAGTATTATATTGGAAGAATGACGAGATTACATTAAGTAGCTTGCCCGATGAAGCAATACAGATGTTTATAAAGGGTAGATTCCATTTCAATGTTCAAATCCCATATTACTTTATCGTACACTATTATAGATAACGTAATGCAAAACAGAATTTGAAATTTAAAGGCACAAATATATATTGAATAAAGGGGATATTCATTAACAAACACGAGATAAAGAAAGCCCCCCCCACCCCCGACACTAAGGATTATAGATAATATTGCTGTATTTTCACAAGTAAAAGCTAAGCTTAATAGATTCATATATTAAGAATTTATTAATACTGTGCCTTTGACATTTACATATGAAATCACCTTCGTACAATTTCTAAACCGAATCAAGAATGATATTATGACAAATCACATTATTTTTAATTCAAGAGTTAAGCGTTAATTTTTTAACTCTTAAAAGCCACAATTCGAATAGTTAATCTAAATAATACGCCAGTATCATTTTGACCACATATAAATGCACGGAAAAAGAAAATATATAACCCACAATATAAATCAAGTATTCGAGAATCGGATTACAGTGAAACCCAGTTAAGATGTCTTTTTAAGGGACAAGATAATTGAAACTTCTAAAAAGGGTATTAAAACTTGAACCAATTTTGTTTATTATACTATATAAAGTAAATGTATGTTTACTATTTGGATTATGTTAAAGTAGAAAATTTTGTTTAAAATCTGAGTATTGAATATATATATCGAATCAAGAACTAGTTAGCCCACTGCTCAAGATCAAGATGCAGTCCCTTCCAAGAGCTTCGTGCTGATCAAATTTAAGCTTTTTAAATGGGTAACCATCACAATTAACACACAAAATAGAGGAAATAAAGGTTTGTGTGTAAAGATTTTTTTCTGGCACAGAAAAAAAGTAATTTCTTAGACACAAAACATTCGAAATGGGAACATCTCAATGTGGGTTTTGCTGTATTATAATTTTTAGATTAAAACATAAATAGCGATACGTACAAGAAGATGCAATATCCACCACTAATCGAGTCACCAGCAAACATTCTTAAAAATGTTTGACAACTGCACAGCCATATCACATGTTTATTCCGCCCGCCAATTCTCAAATGGAGAGTTCAATCCTTCAAAGTTAACAGTTTACGATATGATTATACTTCCGACACTTCCGTCGCTTACCTATACGAAAAAGAAAACAAATTTCAAATATACGTTCAAACCTTATCGTGACAATTTTAACTTTATACATTCTGTTTTTTAAACCACGTTTGCATACCGCTGCAAATATATACATATATATTAAATAAAAACGTACACTACAGTGCATTTCGTTTTATACTCGATTCAATTTACATGTTTTTTTCTTAATAATGGGTTTTTTTTCTACACGACAACACTATTTAAACCCGCAGTCTGTGTTTATTTAAATAATTTTTAAATTAGATTTGTTTCAATTACTTTTTTTTTCTCACTGGAGACATTATTTATATCACACTTAAAGAATAATGAATTCACTTTGGTCGTTATGATTAAGGTTAAGTCTGAAGAGTGTGGGCACTATTACTGCTGCTCGCTATAATAGCGAACCTTTCCGCCTGGAGACTTGATGATGTCCTCCCAAGCTGGAAAAACAAACAGAAATTTGTAATCATTCGTTTACATAACATACCTAAAATAAATTATATGTCAAATATTAAATTCATAATATACAGTTCTATAAATTTTTTACTTGCTTATTATCTATTTTATTTCCAGATATAAATTATAAAAGCGAGCCCAAGAGCGGCAATCTTAGGGTATATCATCAGTCCAACTGTATTGCGGAAATATGTTGGCAAAAAAGTTAGTAGTATGAACCGACTGGAAGCATTCGAAATGTGGATGCACCGGAGAATGCTACGGATACCCTGGACGGATATGGTCAGCAGCACAAGGGTTCTTCAAAGAACCAAAGTTGATAAGAGTTGCTGACTAATATTGAAATCCGAAAGGTGTCCTACTTGGGTCATGTACTTATAGCAGCAAAGTACAAATTACTGCACCTGATCATCCAAGGCAAAATAGAAGGCCGAAGAGGTGTTGGCAGGAGGCAAATCTCCTGGATCCGCAATATACGTGATTGGACTGGCATAAGAGGCGTTGGACATCTTTTCAGGCTGCCGGGGACAAAGATGTCTACTCTCAAGTGATATTCAATGTTGGGGAGACCTGACATGACACTGGGAAGAAGATGTTGGCATACTTGACTTGATTAACATTATTTTTACAGTAGGAAAAAATGATTGCAATTTTCCCAGGCATTGTAAAGTATCGTGCAAATTCTAATTATTTTTTTAGTGATCGTGTAATATGCGATTCAATTTTTTTGTGAAATTTCTCCCTTGAATTTGAAATTAACGGATATTACACTGAACACCTTTTTTATTAAATACACTTTCGATTCCCGCAAGGAATCATCCTAAGAAAATTATTCTACAAGAATAGTTGAAATATTAAAAATGGCTTCGTACCCATCCCGACATAGTGCACTATTTTTATTAAAATACACTTTCGATTCCCGCAAGGAGTCATCCTAAGAAAATTATTTTATAAGAATAGTTGAAATTTAAAAAATGGCTTCTTACCCATCCCGACATAGTGCACCAATTTCTCTAAATTTACAGTGTCCTTGGGGTTGGGGCAGGGCGCCAAGTATCGCAGGGCTCTCGTGTGCCCCACCTGCACTTCCTCCCCGGCCCCCAGCTCTCCATCCGACTGGGACATGCTCCGTGGCTTGCCCCATTCCTTACTCCACCTGCGGCCGCCGTACTTCTCTTCTGCTCCTTTAGCTGGCTTATCGTTTTCCCGATGCGGTCGTTCGTTGATTGGTGGAAACTCGTTGGTATTGTATATCATCGTTGTCGGCTCGGAAACTTCAGTACCGATGGAATTGTTCATTGAAGTTACATCAACATCTGCGACATCTTTATTATTCTCGCAATCATTGCCTATGTCACCGTTAAGGAGCTGCTCGTTAATATCAAATCCAAAAGTGATACCGTCGATGTTGTGTATATTATCGGATTTCTTCAATTCTTCGTTTAATATGATAACAGCTGGACGGTTTTCGGATATTTGGTTCATGTCAGTGGTCAGAGGTAAAACAACATCCGGAGGTTTACTGATAAAATTGTCCATTTTCCCGGACAAGAAGCTTAGTTTTGCGGGGTTATTGTTATCGTTATTTCTATAATTGTCATCAGTCTGGGATAAGCTGTTTGTCGCGCTATGTTTGACATAAGCGACATAATGATCGGGTATGGAGTCATTCTCGTCGTTCAACATTGTGTTTTCATTTTGAGCATCATCATTTTGGCAGTTTTTAATGGAGTTTGTCTTAACAACGCTTCTCTTTTCTAAAGTGACATTCTTAACAGGAATAATATTTTTATTTACACTATTACATAATTTAGAATCTATCTTACTCTTGCTGCTGATCTTGTCCCTCTGCGAGCGTGGCTCAAGCGCAGGGTATTGCTCGTGGTTGTAGATGGGGTGGGGCGGGCTAGGCTCGACCTGTGTGCCCGCATCTACGATATTGCTTTTCAAAGTCTTATTTTTAGTCGCATCCACTGCGGATGTCTCCTTCAACATTAAATTTTTAGTATTTTCTGTCGAGACATCCAAGTATTTATCTTGTAACGGCCGCTCGTTGGAATAGTAATTGCACGATTCTATGAGATCTGGGAAGTTGTGATGTCTCTGCGGCTGTGGAGTGGGTTGGACAGTGACAATAGTCGGCGGGGGTGGTGGTGGGGAAACAGATGGGGTAGGCCTGGGGGGCAGAGAGTTCACAGCGGCACGAGCCATATCAGCATAGGACGCTTGCAGTCTTTCACCGGATGCCTCTGCAGGAAGAGAGTGCACGGAGTCCAAATCGTCGTTGGAATCGTTGCTTTTGTCCGAAGGAGGCGAGGACACGGAAGGGTGTCTCCTCTCCGCAGAGCCAGCGCGTCCACCCATCCTTTTATAAATAATGTCTCTGTCATGTATACTGAATCCGCTGTTGAATCTTCCACCATTCTTGCCGGAATAATTGTTATGCCCGTAGGAATTGTTTGTCCTTCCTCGGGTCTCATCGCAGGGGCTGTGACGTTTTCGAATTTTCTTCTTATTGGTAACTGTCTGGAAATCTTCCAGGGTGGGTTCTATAATTAGGGAGGGTGACTCCACCTCAGGGGGCTTGGGTAGTAATTTGGTCTTTTTACTTTTGACAATCTGCCCTGTTACTGAAGAGTGGGTCGAGGAGCTGTTAGATGCATTAGTGGAGAAACTATCGTCACCATCGTTGCTCACGTTGTTTTCATGGGAATAGTAAGAATCTGAGCCATCATTACCCCACGATCTCCTATCGCTCCTTTTGGAGTCAGAGATGTCAGACTGATCAAATGTGGATTGTTTCTTAGTTTTCCTAAGACTGAGATTATCCTTCGAGGAGCCAGTAGTGAGATCGTCAAGCTTGATCCTAGACAATTCTTCCATGGAATTGGACTTCTTCAACTTATCCATTTTACCATCTTTCATTCTTCTTTCTGTGGACCTCTTTTTGGTTCCCTTTTCATGGCTGTTATCATCTCTACTCTTCCCATCCCTTGCGGAGGACAGCTTCCCATTGATTCCCGAATAGTTGGATTTATTATTAGCTTTGTGTTGCTTGGCATTGTCGGCTGCGTCAGATTCAATGAACTTTAGTATGTCGTCAATGTCCTCTATTCCGCGGTATCCGTCGATTTCATTTGAAAGGGTTTCGGTTTCATTTTTGCATTTCTTACGTTTCGGTTTACTACCTCTTCCGAGTGTTGATTGTGTCGTGAGGCCAGTGTTGGCAGGCTGTAAGGAATTGCCGTTTTCATCCAGCGACTTCTGAAACCATGGTGAAATAAACTGTGAATTACTGAACAATTACAAATCCATATCAAGACATCATTTGTCTTTTAATTACAGTTTTATAGTAATCAACCAAGAATAGAGGACTAATAAAAACTCTTTGAGAAGTGAGGAAAGAATGGCTAAATGCTAAAACCAAATTGGTCACTATAATAGTACTTCTAAGACTTCTAAGACAGACATTAGGCATTATGCTGCATGATTCCATACTATGTTTTCAATAGGTGTTCTATCAAATTAGCAAAGTCAAGTTTGGTAAGATTTCTGCGTCTTTTACCAAATATGTTTATCTGAACATACACAGATGCAGGGAAGTACCTAATCGAATGGCCACATTCACTAGCTTCCTATCCTTACATTCAACTTATATAACATAATACCAAGCCCATTGGATCGATTTGAAACAACTAATTTATTAGATGAAGTAATTGGACCTTAAATTCAACTGATGGTCAGAAAGCACTATGACAAAAATTATGTTTTTACTTGTACCTCTGATAGATATTAACTTTCATGGTGCCTGTCTATAATGATAATAAAAATAAGGAATGACCACTGCCTCTGATTAGAGGCTAATAAAGCCTCTACACCAGTGTTTCCCAACGTTTTTTGTGCTATGCCTCACCTAAGCCTTTCTAAAATTCTTATGCCCCCCTACGTAACGGTGGCGCGACAAAGCGATCAAAATATGACTTAACTCTGAACGAGTCAATTTTCGAATTGCCCCCCTTAAAAATCAAATTGCCCCACGTTGGGAAGCACTGCTCTACACTTTCATCAAAGTATGGGAATGACTTGCCTTAAAATCGGCATTATCATGCTTTCCTGACTGGTACGCAGCGAACCTCGGTACCATGTTGCACGAGGCGATGTAATTGAAGTGAGGGGTTGCAGGTGATGCTGTGGTGATGGGCAACGATGTGGCTGAAGTGACTGTGGTGACGGTCGCACTGGCCGCCTGGCTCATGATAGGTGAGGGCACACCCCCCGCCACTGTGACAGCCGCAGCTGGAGGGTCCTCACCCACCACACTCTTGACCGAGGGGTAGCTGGATGCCAGCTGCAGCGGGCAGGAAGATGCTGCGGAGGTCAAAGAGGCTGTCCCCGGGCTGGACTCTGACGGGTTAGAGGGCTGCTCAGTGTCCGAAGCTGGGGAGCCGATCTCCAGGGTTGCACGGGAGGTGTAATTCACTGATACTCGGGAACCTGGGGTGTTCGGTGACCTGAAATCAATAATAAAGCTAGTTAAATAAAGTAATACGAAAGTTCACCTGGAATGATGCAATTGCAGCATTTAACTTATTTATTTGAATGAACAAAAAGTGTTGCAGGTTTGAGCTTCTTCCGACTTAGTCAGCTTAACACGCTGAGTGCCGACGCACAAAAAGCGCGCTACGACGGGTGCCGGCGGCAGACTAACCATTAGAAGTGATATACTAATATTATGCGTAAGTGCGTGATCGGCACCCAGCGCTCTCCTCTCATTACGCACAAACTCGTAATCGGCAGTCAAAGTATTTTGCGGTTTGTTCTAATTGAGCAGTCCCGCTTATTAATAAATGTTATGATCGTTTCCTGCATTTACTATTCTAACAATTTGTATCCGGGCTTACCTACACGTATGACACAAATGAATTTTATATGCGGCTGCACGTCTCATTTTGGGTAGCATGAAGAAGTGTCACATGATTCCATTACTTAAAAGACTTGGTTATTATGATTAAAAATAGAGGAGAAGGTTCAACATAGGGTTGGAGTTATGGTGTTCAAGTCAGTCAATAAACAGGTTTTTCGATACTTCCAGAATTGTTTTAGTCCAAAGATTCCCAAAGTGGTCTATATGGACCCCTAAGGGTCGATTTCGACTTGCAGGGGGTCTATGTCAGCGAGAAAAGAAAATGGGGGTGCACGAGATGTAAATGGGGGTCCACGTGAGCGGATCCCATTTAGGCAAATCATCAATATTTAGGTGTTCCGTAAATGTCTCATTACACCTAACACAGATTGTGTGTACATAATACTTATATTAGACATAGAAAATACTTATACAAAGAAATCGAATGCCAATCACTGAACGTGGAGATTTAAGACTATACCTCACTAATTTGAAGCCAAATATTGAACCATTGCTATCGGAGTATCAGGTGCATCCCTCTCATTAACAGTATTATGATGTTTGTGTATTAATTTTATGTAAGAATTTTACAAGGTTTTGATTTGTTTCATTCCAAAGCCAAATATTTACTTGCATTTTGTGTCTTTTCAATAAAAGTATGAATCAAAATTGTACATGTTTACAATTGTCCACTCTACAAAAGCCCTTATCAAGGTGAACAGCAATGTGTCAGCTGTCAAAAACACATTTGAAGTTAACAAGTTTAGGAATATTCAATATTAGGCAGGTAGGGGGTCTACGGAAAACAAAAAAATCGGCAAGTGGTCTACGGGGTGAAAAAGTTTGGGGAAATTATGTTTTAGACGGAAGGAGATCTCCGAATCTCTTCTTAGGTTAAGACTGGATGCTGCAAATATTTTGTCTATTCAGATTCCCAATAAAGTTGGCAACCTCAAATATTTCGACAGAATGTTTAAGGTAGCGGGATCTTTTCTATGGAAACGTCTAACGTTCTCCCCGAGGCAAATAACCAATATGTTGTTTATAGTTAAGGCATTAACGTTGTGGAGGTTTAAAGACATTGTCATTTATTTTTATCAAACACTGTTTATTCCAACAAAAAGTGGAATAAACAGTGTTTGATAAAAATAAATTACAATGCAAATAACCAAATTGGCAACATTCTCGGTAGAATTAAAAAGTCACTTGTCCTTTGTATATCTTCTGCAAGTTAATATGTTAAATTAATTAGAAAGCGCTCTTGAGGTGATCTTAATGGTTGGGAACAGCGTTGTATCAAATTATCATTATTGAAAAAAATGGCAAATGACCTTATAATTTAAAAAAAAAATCCAGTAATTCAAATACTTAGTTAGAATTTAGTCACTAAATTTAAAACCCTTATTTTATAAAAGGCATTGAACTTCTTGAAAGAGTTCAAACAACAACAATTCCAAGATGTCAGTTATCGATTGCGTTTATGCAAGATGCCTACTCAGAAACAAAGAGAAAATCGTGGGTATTTGATTAAGTGTTATAAGGTCTTGAGAAGTCACTATGATTGCTCAGAACTCCCCACATACGATTACTTTTTACCAAAATAGACATTTGAGAGGACACCAGTTAAAATTTTCTCAACACGTTCAGTACTGAAAATGCCTATAGCCATTCATATACACTTTTGCTGGGTGTTCAAAATACACCTATCGGAGTTTTATTATCAATTTCTTTGGGTGAATAAAAAACAAGTGAGCCCAGAGTGGCCTTAGGCCTCGGCTACACAGGTAGGAGCCTCGCTTGATGCTTAGAGCTTACGCTACGAGCTAGGCAACATATAAACCTGTATTTATTTATTTATTATATCCTAGCGAACCAACGTACCCCATACTATCGCAATGGCCACACTGAACACTTCGCGCCACGCTACATGATGATTAGTCACCTAGTGAGTCTCCTAGCGAACAGACGTGTTGGTTAATTTTATTGCGTCACCAAGTGATTTTACAGGATGGCGGAAGTTTTAATAACAGCTGTGTATAAAAGGGAGCCTTTGTGGAGCCCATCGAGCAAATCATACAAAAATGTACCTGTAATAAAATCACTTTGGAATGAAGTTGCACGGGAAGTAAATAAAGATAAGATAAGTTGTAATGAAATTGGTTAGTTTTGAGAGTGGCATAATTTGTTGACTCAACCGCTCCCAAGTGTCAAATGAATTTGTGCGAAGCACTTTGGTGTGGCCTTAGCCTTCCAGTACTGATAGGAGTTTTTTTAATGAATTATACTTGCTTTTTTAATAACGGTAATCAGAGAAGAAACTATTCAGCAGTCAATGTGTTTCACAATAATCTAAGGAAACAGTTTTGCAATGACCAATTGTGGATCTTGGAACAAACTGGCCAATAGTATAGTGAATGCTAGGACATTGGACAAGTTCATACACATTTGCTTATAATTATTAATTAGATATCTTTGTTTATTGCTTCATTTTTCTTAATGAACATATGATATTTAAACTGTTAACAGAATGTATGCTGTATGTTAATTATAGTAAAGAAGTTGTCAGAAATCAATACCAAAATGGTCAAATGTTATATAGCAGTATATACAATGTGCATACTGATTGCCCAATCTGTGTAGTTTTGTTATATACGCGTTATAAAAGTAATAAGTTGTAACTACGCCATTATGGATAAAATATATAACCGAGTGGGCCTACAAGAAACAACATTTATGTAGGACCGAAAAATGCTTGTATTTAATTGAAATTCACAGGATACTTCACAAATATATTAAATTATTTTTCAACGTAATCACCTTCGTGATTGAGACATTTCTGTAGTAGGGGCACCAGCTTTTGTATGCCGAGTGTCATATACCTCCGCCGCCAGCTCTTTCAGCCACTTCTTCACAGCTTCCTCAACTTCCTGATCATTGGAAAATTGTCAGGGTGTAGTGACACACCCACGTCTCATCCCCCATCACGATAGTCCAGAAAAGCTTCTCCCTCCTGTGCAAAACGATCCAAAAATTCACGCGCGGCGGTCACGCGATTTTGACGGTGCTCCGGTGTGAGCATTCTGGGCACCCATCTCGCACACAACTTCTTGTAACCAAGTTTTTCCGACACAATATCACGAAGAAGACTTCGAGAAATGTCAAGAAATTCTTCGTGAAGGTCGTCAAGCGTCACACGGCGGTCATTTCGCACTTGTTCTTTAATTTTTTGCACAAGTTCGTCACTGCCTTGCCTCGTCGTATCTGTACGGCCTTCTCTGAACAACCTAACCCACTTTGTGACATGTTGTCGACTCATCACGTCACTACCATAAACTTCCAAGAGCTTCTGATGGATATTCGCGGCGGTATTGTTCTGCAAAGTCAAAAAACGGATGACCGCGCTCTCGCACGGACGGAAGGTGTTGGGAGCGCGATGACCTCTCCATTGGAAGAATTTACTGTGACTGAACAAAATGGCCGACAAACACGCGGGACCAAACAAACTGACCGTTAGGATCCCCCGTACATGTCAACTTCGAAACAAAAAATTTCCCCCGGCCTCAGGAGCCCTTGTAACCTTACTTTCTAGATGACCTACCCTCGTATGAGCTGAAAATCTTATAGAATGAGGTCAAACATTTTTCTTCTTTATGACATTTCTCAAAGGTCGGTATGCATCCTTGAAGAGAATCTATTATGTAAACAGCGCTATATAGATTGTCTTTTTATTATTATTATTACAAACTTAATATAGATTTACAATAACATATTAGATGGTGAAAATTACACTAAGCAGGAATAGTTTTTAAGACATCTTTTTATGACATGGAAATAACTCAACGAGCTTCTTCTCTGTTGCCATATTGTAGTGAGAATAAGATAACTATCGAGAATTGTAAGTAAGGTCATGGTTTGAATCCTGAAGGTGATAAAAACACAATTTTTTGTCTTTTTGTTTGGTTGGAAATATGAAAGTGAGAACAGTAAAGTGAAGTACCTCATGTCCAAGTCCTCCGTTGTATAGTAGCGTGTGGTGGGCGGGGGCGGCGACAGGTTCCGGTGGCCTAGCGGACCTCCCAGCTCCAGCAGCATATAGTCAGCCGGCCGCTCGCCCAGTGGGGGTGGATTCACGCAGCGAACCGTCGCTATATAGTCCCCGCCGCCACCACCCACTCCGCACCTCACGTCCTCCAGGAAGCTGCGGCGCCCCTCCGCGAAGTTGTGCTGTAATCCGTACAATACATCGTCATCACCAGATAGATGCCTTATCAAAACATACAGCCCGGGCTTTGTGACACTGAGGGTTTGAGTTTGATCATCTTGAGCAATCATCATGATTGCTCAGAATTCCGCAGACAATTTCCTTTAACCAAAACTCACATTTGAGAAGATACCAGTAAATTTGACAATAATTCTTGGAAATATTATTTTGTTAATCTTGAAAGAAACTGCCCAATAGTGCAGTGAGTGCTGTAACATTGAACCAGTTTAAAAACACTCTGGACAAGTTCCTACACACCAACCCAGAAGTGCTGTTTTAGTGGTGTTTCATTTCCTTTGTTTTTTTCATGTTATATTTTTCTTTGTATGAACATATATGAGTTTCAAAATGCAAAACCCGCTCTAGAAGACTTTTCCAGTTTTGAGTAATTGATGATTCACTAATTCACATGTAAATGTGATAATTTTCTGCTTCATGCCTTTACAAACATAATGAAATATTTAATATTTTTGATTAAATTATGTGCAGAGTGGATTTTGACACTAGCCATCTTCCAAAGCTGGTTTTACATCTTGACAACTCAAATGACATACATAAATACCATCATCATACTGTCTCCCTGTCGGTGTAAGCACAGAGAGCGTCAGATGTTTCTATCGCAACACACCTTTTTCATCTCTTCTACATCCATACACCTTCTCATACAGCTCCTATGGTTTCTCTGACTTCACATTTCTTTCATTCAAAATATCATTTGATCGAACCATACTTTCCTTGGTCTTCTTCTACTACCACTCATATTTACAATGTATGTTGTTTATAGTTAAGGCATTAACGTTGTGGAGGTTTAAAGACATTGTAATTTATTTTACAATATGTATTTGTTTTGTTTATCTTTATTCATTCATTCGTTCCACATGCCAAAACCATCTCAACTAACTCTTCTTCATCTTACTCAGCACATCAGCCTTAAATTGTCCCTAATCAATTAATTTAATATTGTAAAATTTATTTTTATCAAACACTGTTTATTCCACTTTTTTGTAACGGTATAACCCTACCGGTTTCAAGGTGCACACCTCATCTTCAGGGGAGCACAAACAAGACTAAATTCTGTTCGAACTGGTACCGATATACACGCTTCAACGGTTGGGGGCTGAGGGGTGAGGGAGGCATGGGACGATTTCGGCCAAGAGCGGAGAGATTTTTGGGATACAACTGTTCACCAGATGTTCGGATCGATAAACCAGATGTTCGGATCAATAAACAACATAATTTAATATTGTAATACATTGTCACTTCATGTGTTCTTCTAAGTTACGAATTTCTATAGCATTTATTCAACTTTTTTCAGTTTAGTTTCACTCCCATACGACAAACTTGGTACTAAAATAATATTGTAGAACCATCATCTTAGCAAATTTTGATACTGTCCGGTTCGAGTATATATGTTTAAGTGCCCCATTGCCGTATTTCCTATCGCCACAAGCTTTTCGATATCCCTCTTAGCTCTTCCATCATCTGAGAAAATACTACGTAAATAGCAGAATTCTTCACTTGTTCTAATCTATCATTACTTACCCATATATCACGTTTACTTTTCCTTTCACACTTTTCTATCAGTATAAATTGGGATTTCCTAACACTTACGCTTCGATCTTTCTCTTGACATCTCTTGTAATTCATCCTCATTCTCCGCTAATACAACTATGTCACCAGCATACAGCAAACTGCACTCATTCCCATCCGGAATTTAAATGCCACCCACTGACCGCTGTAGTCATTAACCTCTAAACGAGTATGGCCGTACGGCGAGCGAATTTTTATCTCAAGAGAGTTTGGACGTACACGGTACGTTCAATGTTTTATTCCCGAATACATGAATTTATCCATAAAACGGACAAGGCTCAAATGTTTTTATCTATTAAATTATTTTGTATATGGCGGCCGCAATTACGGTTTTGTGTTACTTACAAAATCAATTTTTTATTTTACTTACAAAATCTCACTCGCTTAGAGGTTAAGTATCAAATTAAATGGCATCCGTGTACCACGAAGCTGTCACTTCTCGGGAGATGTTTCAATTTTTTTGTTACATTTGTAATGTGTCACACGAAAAAATATTATTGTTGAAAATATTTCGTAAACCATTCAAAATCCCAACTGACCTAATTTGATATTGCGACCCATCGTAGGTTGAAATACTATAATCCATGCACTACATTTGAAATTTACTGTTAAAAAAAATACAATGAGAGAGGGGGTTCTTCAGTTTTGACAGATGAGATGATTACCATGGATGAACAAGTTTACCAACAGAAAACAGATATCCTTTGAGTAGACAAGGGAGTGTCTGCCACGAGCATACAGGCTCTTCTGTCATCATGCCCTTAAAGGACTCTTTTAAAAGAGTTCAGAATTGATTTGGGACAGAGAGGGTTTGTCTCTCACCTGATCGACATTAGCGGGCAGGCTGCCCCCCTGCTGGCTGCGCGCAGACACCTGGCGGCCGGGGCGCGAGTGACGCTGGTGGCGCGTGGAGATGGGCCGCGGCGCACCGCCGCCCACGCCCGCGCCGCCACCTTCCGCCAGGTCCTGCAGGCTGCCCGAGTGCGTCAGCGGCGCGCGCGCGACCCCGCGTCGCCCGCCGCCCCCCGCGCCGCCGCCGCGCCCACCCCGGCCCCCGCCGCGCCTGCACGACTGCGACTCCCACTCCGCCTCCGAGTCGATCACCTCCTGCAGGAGTTCCTGGAACACCGATGACTATGATTGATGTCTTTTACAGAGATGTGTATTTTGGCTACACGTTAATAATGCATTTGACTTACTTGTTCTTTATATTTAACTTAGTTATGGATAAAATTATAGAAGAAGTTGCCGACCTTAACCTAAGATACAAGATGGGCGACAATATGCTAAACATCATATGCTATGCTGACGATGCCACCATCATAGCCGAATCAGAGGAAGACCTGCAACAAATGCTACATCGATTCCACACTGCTTCCAAAAAATACAACATGTCTATCTCCATCAGCAAGACTAAATGCATGACTCTAACCAGAGAGCAAGTTGGATGCAGTGTGGCGATCAAAGACACAGCAATTGAACAAGTAGCAAAATTTAAAACTTGGGTGCTAGCATAATGTGCAATAATGACCTCTATGGCGAAGTGCTTGAACAATCACAAAAGGCTGCAGCTATTTCCGGATGTTTAAAGAACACTATTTGGAAAAACAAGCATATGAACATCCAAAGCAAGGTGAGGATATACAAGACCTGTGTCTGCCCCATAATGACATACAGCATAGAATTCAGAGCCGACACTGTCAGAACCAAAAATCTCCTTCGAACCAGCGAAATGAAGGTACTCAGGAGTATAGTGATACGAAACACAGAAATCCGAACGATGTACAAAGTTGAAGATATTGTCATATGGGGATGACAGAGAAGAAGGTTCTGGAACGAACATGTATCCAGAATGGCGGAACCAAGAGCCGTAAGAATGGCAAGGGACAGTATCCCCAAGCGAGCAGACCTCCAGGACGACCTCCCAAAAGATGGAAAGACAGCTGGCAGTCGACGTCACAAGAGGGAAACGATGATGCAGGACCATAACAGGCCAAAAAGAAGAAGAAGACTTACTTGTGACTAAAGAAAACCATTAGTGTTGACTCATTTATTAGTATGCTCATTGTAGATATTTTTAAATTTATGAATCTGTCATTGTGGTGATATCCAGTCACTCGAGCAAACCTAGGCCTAGCCTAGGATCACCGAGCCAAAGTGGGTGCCCAAAGACCAATTGCGTTATTAAAATATTGAATAGTATTTTGGTGTCAACTTTGATGTATAAAAGTGAAACGTGGACATGGAAAATGATTGATAAGAACAGAATCAATGCTGTAGAAATGGCGGCATCGAGAAGAATACAAAGGCTGAGAACGTTCTGACAGAATACAGTATGAAGTGATAAGGGATGAATGTGAACTTAAGGCTGATGTGTTGAGTGTGATGAAGAAGAGCTCGTTGAGATGGTTTGGGAATGTAGAACAAATAAAAAGGAGACTAACAAAACAAATACATAACCCAAATGTGGTGCGAGAGAAAGACCAAAGGAAGTATGATTGGATCAAGTGAATATTTTGAGCAGACAGAAAAACCATAGAAGTGGTATGAGGTGTATGGATGTGGAAGAGGCTGAGGATGTGTCAAAATAGCAAAGTCTGGCGCTCTGTTCTCTCTGACTACCCAGACAGCGAAATGGCGCGATGGTATGTATGCAAATTATTAATAAAAAAAAACAGTGAATATGAACTTCAAAGAGTGTGGTGTGAAATACACACACACACACAAACAATTGGGAAATAATTTATTTTTTTCAGCTATGGGGTGGGGTTAATTGCAAACTACCTAGGGGTGCTATATACAAATGTGGCACTGGTTATATCTTTGTAAAAAATTTACACAGTTCAAGTCATGTAATTTAAGGCAAAGTCAATAAGATGTTTTCTTTACATCCATACATTCTATAGATCTAACAAGAATGTGGATGGGTTAAAAACTATATATGTGTGGACAGGAAGGTGTGGAGACTTTTTCTCTCTGTCTTCCCTAAAAGAGATATGATGTAATTGTGTGTATTATAGTTAAGAATATTTTAACATGTGTGCTGTGATAAATTTTTTAAATACACAGAAATATCTGGGACCCTGATCTATGACAAATTATTCAAATTAAAATTATTCACTCGGAGTTATTATTCAAATTAAAATTGCCAGACGTTGAGTAAGATCAAAAAGAGAACTCTGAGATGGTTTGGGCATGTGGAACGAATGAATGAAAAAAGACTAACAAAAATATATAATGCAAAGTGAGTGGAAGGCTTGAGAGAGGAAGACAAAGGATAGTGTGGTTGAACAGAGAAATCATAGTTGTATGAGCTGTATGAATATAGAAACGGTGAAGGATGTGTCGAGATAAATCTGGTGCTCTGTCCTACCCTGACAGGGAAATGGCACGATGGTAAATATAAGTAAAATGATTCACTGCGACAGACTATAAACCATCTCAGCTTCTTTTTTCATTAACTGGTGGATATAGGTCTCTTCAAAGGCTTCAAAATGCCATATTACTCCTTATACAATCCGTCGATCATTTAGGCGGCCTTCGCCCTCTCGCCATTTCTAAGCATTTTTGAGTAATATTACTATATTGCTAGATACATTATAGTTGCATTTTGGTGTGCTACGCACGAATTCATTTGACATTTGGGAGCGGTTGAGTCAATAAACGATGCCACTCTCAAAACTAACCAGAAAGCTACTTCTCTCGGAGAATTTAAGCTTAAAATTTCGAACATCTCAAATTGGAACTTGTTGGGTGCATAACATAATGTTAATGTTATCTAGAAGTATGGAGTGGAGAGTTTCTTTGTAGAGAAGTCCAAAGACAGCGAATAAAGGGAGCCCCCGCTGTCACTAAAACTATTAGTCATATATTCATTCTATTATTAAGAAAGAAAATGAATGTTGACAATATCGGCCTTGTGGAATAAAGAAATAATGTCTTTAAAATAAATAGGAATATTAAAATGAAAAGCGTACAATCCAAACACAAGGTTAAAATTACGTGATAAATTGAAATAAAAAATATTTATTTACAAACGTGTCTGTAAAATATGAATAATACACTAGTTAACAAGGTTTTTGTAACAAGGATGAAAACGTAACAAATATGAACTTGAAAATGTTCCATCACGTACCTTTTAAGAGAAAAACTTGAAATAAGTTTTTGACTGCAACTGAAACTTTTGAAAGATAAAAAGTTCGAAAAAAAATTAAGTGTTGAAGAACTGGAAGCTTGGAAAGCCTTTGGAAGAGTTGTTAGTGGTTTCCTAGGTAATAACAAAGCTGACAATTACGAACAGCTTGTTCAGGAACTATCGCAGTTACCAGAAGCTAGAATGTCGAATGTCACTGAAAATACAATTCCTGCATTCCCATTTAGACTTTTTCCCAGAGAACTTAGGAGCTCTAAGTGATAAACAAGGGGAAAGATTCCATCAGGATATTCACAGAATGGAACAATGATATCAAGGAAGGTGGGATTTTAATATGATGGGGGACTACTGTTGGTTTTTTTTTAGAGAATGTGACACAAAGTACAAGAGGAAAAAATAGCTGTATTTCATATTTTAACAAAAAAATGTTGCTAGTAATCTGTATATGGCTGTTTACTGTAATGTAGGGGCTTCTAAGTTATCTAATTTGAGTTTTCATTCAATTTAATATACAATATCTAAAAAAATTGTCGATTGGATCAAATTTATAAAAAAGGCTATTTTTTAACAAAAAAATTGTATATAAGGTCAATTTTTCTTATAGTAATTATTTTTTATTTTCCTGTGTAACATAATTGTATTCTGTGTCGAAATTTAGTATTTCAGTAATTTATTTCTTTTAATTGTTGTAATTACGACTTTTGAAATGCGCAAAAACGTACTTACGGGTCGATTTAGTAAGAATCAGCTAATTTAATCTCTGTTACAGACAAAAAGTTAAAATTTGTTTACTAGTGTTATTATTATTAAATTTATTGAAATAAAAAACAATGTCAATTTTGAAATACAGAATGAGATACGGGAATTCTCGGTTTAAGGCTAAATAAAATACACTTGGACATGTATAGTAGTCATTTTGAAATTATTCGACAGTGTCACGTGAGCTGTGTTGCTGCTCGATTCCACAAAAAATCCCTCGAACAGAAAGCACTTTGAACTGCTCGTTAGGTCGTAACTTTAAAGATAAAAACTATTGCATAATGATTAATGAGATGTCACGGGTGTAACAAATAAATAGTCAAACTATTTAAATATTTTGAAGAAGTTAAATCAGAATTCAAAACAGTCCTTCATCAACAGTCCTCAACGTACTCGTACAAGAACAATTGTTTGAATCGACAATTTGTCACTTGAAATTGACTGAAAATAATTAGTCAAACTGTTGTCATCGTTGCTGGGTCTCACAATCGAGGGTTCGCACTTTCCAACGTCAATCTAGAGATGCTTCTCCATGTCGATAGTGTGATCTGCGAGAGACAGCACGACCCTAGACACATAATCTCACTTTGCAGCTGTTGCATACATGTGGATCTCGCTGAGTCGCCTGGTCACGCTGACTGTCAACGGTTCATTATAAGACAAAGAAACAGTAACAATAGAAAAGTCCGTCATCTCTGTCTGCTGTGACAGGACAAAGGCACGATGGTATGTATGTGAAGAGTAGTATTAACAATGTCTTATTATTAAGACGATACATATTTATATGAAATTTACTCACGTTGAAGAGCAAGCTCTTCCCCTCCCTGTCTTTGGGTCTGCGGTAGGTGACGGCCTCGTCAAGCAGCGTCTTCAGCTGCCCCTCGTCCAGACTCTCCAGCTGCCCACTCTCCTAGAACAAGCACAGACACATTATTAACTCCACTATTCCAGTATACATATGGTACAGCAGATAGTTTATTTATTCAGTAGATATTTGGCATCACATTACCACAAGAGATATGTTACACAATACAATACAGCAGAAATGTGTTAATAATGGTGAGTGTGAACCGTAGGGACACGTCTAGTATGAATATGAATAGTAAACTGAGAGAGAGAGAGAAAGAGAGCCTACTTTCTGTATCTGCAGTGAGGTGTCCATAAAATAAACACCAACATTGACTAGTCATAAATCAATGAGCTCAATGTGCTCTTTTCACCTTACTTTTACATTTTTATCTCACATTCAACTTTAATTATTACAATTTTTATTCGGTCATACATCAACACATCATGCACGTGTTGATAGGATGTTAAAAAATAAATTAACGCTTTTTTAACTAAGTAAATACAAGAATACATACCATATCCCTGTCAGGGTAGGAAGAGAGGACAGAGAGCCAGACTTTCCTACCTCGACACACTCGTTACCCTCTTCTACATCCATACAACTTCTACGATTTGTCTGACTTTCAACATTTCCTTCTTTCAGAATATCACTCACTTGATTCATAATTCCTCTTAGTCTTCCATTCACACGTCTTCCAATCACATTTGCATTATTATTTTTTTTCTTCAAGAATAGATATGACCGAAGTCATGGGTATCCTTATGCCATCGAGCACTAGGCGGAAGAAGTACCTGTGTCATTCGAGGGGAGTAGCACAGCGTGAGCTTCGAATTGATGACCTTCCGCACGGAAGTCCAGCACGTTACCATACACCTCAATTTATTAATATATATGTTTTGTTAGTCTTTCTTCATTCATTTGTTCCACATGTCCAAACCATCTCAGCGTGCTCTTCTTTATCTTACTTAACACATCCTTAAGTTCCCATTCATCCCTTATCACATCATTCCGTTTTCTGTCATGCATTGTCACTCCATGTATCCTTCAATGCACACATTTTTACATTCACAACATTTATTTGGCTCCTCTCATTCTTTTTCCACTTCCAAGTTTCGCTCCCATCCAACAAAGTTGGCACCGAAATACTAGTGTATAAGTTAAAATAGAATATCTATTTTTTAACTAAGAATAGAAAATTAGGAAATACGTAAACGATAACAGATCATTGAATGCCTCCATTTATGTGCTGTTTTTCTGGATCCAATTAAATGTGTAAAAGGAGGGGATAACCGTACTTAATTTCGAGGGTGGGTATACTACTATAAATTCACTAAATTTGAATAGTGAACATTCAGTTTCTTCATAACTAATCTGTTCAAAGATTGATTATTCAAAAGATGATAGATATACAAGTATGTATTATCCTTCAGGATGAAACAACACAAAAGGATGCGCAACAATTTTACGCGACAAACCATACAGGATATCGGAGGTGGCTGTCGAACATAACAGGATGCAGTGAGGAACCACAAGACTCACGCCACATTCGGTGGGTGCACAGTTCGATGGTACCATTAATTTAGGGCAAAAAAACAATCGTATTGCGTCGAGTATATGGAGACAGTATTGACAATAAGTGGACATCGAAACTAATATGGGTCAAGGATACATGACGAACAACAGACTTGGATCTTTACAAAATTAAAATGTATTATTGTTAGTTTATTACATTTACTTTGTTTTTCTGTCATGTGCACATGAGTATACACATATATTAGGATAGCACAATTAATAATTACTAAGAATACTTTTGTGGAATTCCATATGAAAATATTTAACAATACATTATTTTGTTATTCCACTAATTGCATTAATCCCAGTTCACCTCTTATCCCGAGGCTCTCTTCAAGCTAAATTAATAATTCATTCTGTCTGAAGACAGCCTCGGGACAGGAGGTAGAAACACGTATAGCGGGAATTTATGTAATTAGCGGAATAACAAAGTAATTTATTGTTAAATATTTTATCGTCGTCCGACAGCCGTCCAGAGGAAGACCAAAGAATGCCTGGATGACTCAATGCTCCAAAATCCTGCAGAGAAATGGCCTAGATGAAAGCGACACCCAGAACCGAAGAATATACAGCATGAGAACGAGAAGAGCCGACCCCAACAGCCTACCTAGGCAATGAGTTGGGACAGTGCCAGGAAGAAGATAATTTTGGCAGATATGGAATGTTGCATGATGGACCGACTTTCTGTATCTGCAGTGAAAAGCTGTCCATAAAATAAACACCAACGTTGCCTAGTTTGTTTTTAAATATTGGGTCATAAATTAGATTGCCCTTGGAATATATAATGAATTGACTCCTCTTCTATTGGCTTGATAACATTAAGGTGATGAAATCCACTATAAATGTTGCAGTGTTAAATAATTGAGGGTGAATGAACCGCCTAAAATAGCATAGACATTAACGGTTTTCTTGACATCTATAAATGACAGAAATTATGATTGCAAAAAAATGCATATAATTGTGGCAAAACCACAAAACAGCGCGCGAATGCAGCAAGCAGTCAGTCAGTCAGGTTTAAGATAAGTACGAATGACAATTTTTACAACTTCCCGAGAACAACAGAATGTGGAGTAATAAAATTTGTCTTCGAGCATAACCACAATAATGTTTCAGATCATATTGAAAAATGGTATTGTTCTAACAAACGGTGTATAAAATAAACTAGCTAAAAACCGCACTTTGATTGGACTCCCATGAGTGAAGACTTATTCAAATTGGTTGATTTTCGTGGTGGAAAATATTAGAAAGAAGAAACCCAAAAGAACGAATTTGTAACAAAACAAATATTCGAAAACTATTACAAACATTTTGTGAGCACTAATTTTGGTTAGGGCAGGCTAATCAAACATAAGATTCCAACTACATAAAAAGTACATCAAAAATAAAAATTACGAATGCGCTTTTTAATAAAAAAAAAAACTTAGCGCATACTTGACAATTCACGATTGGTTTAAGTTACTAACACAATGAGAATAAAAAACTTAACATAAATTAGTAGTATTAAAGTTTGTGAAAAATTCCTTCACGTAATGGAATGGTCGGTCATTAAAATAACCTCGAAATTTGAGACTTCTTTAAATGAAAATTTCAAAGGTAATTTAATTTTGAAATGCAATTTATAATGTTTGGAGTATTTTTGATGATTGGAAAATATGATTTTGCACTTCTGCGTGCAATGTTGTTTACGTGTGTGTAAAAAATGGGATTTTGTAGAAAAGGGGATCATAATTATGGATTTTGCTACGCTCGTCCATAATTATCCAAAGACTGATGTATTAAGTAAAACGAAGAGAACTTAGGTTTGAGCACGTAGAACGAATGAAAGAAGACTAACTTCGGCTCAAGAGAAGTTGTCTTCCGATCAAGTCTTGAACATATCCACATCACCAGAGTGGCGACCAAAAACTCAACAGTCGGCCGGGAAGGTTATAACCTCCGTATTTTGGGATGCGCATGGTATAATATTCATCGATCACCTTAAAAAAGGGAAAAACCATCAATAGCCAATATTACATAGCGTTATTGGAGCGTTTGAAGGCAGAAATTGCAAAAAAACGACCCTATATGAAGAAGAAAAAAGTTCTCTTTCATCAGGACAGTGCACCGTGTCACAAGTCGATGGTAACGATGGCTAAATTGCATGAGTTGAGCTTCGAATTGCTTCCGCACCCACCGTATTCTCCAGATTTGGCCTCCAGCGACTATTGGCTGTTCGCAGACCTCAAAAAGATGCTCCAGGGAAAGAAATTTGGCTCCAATGAAAAAGTGATTGCCGAAACTAACGCCTATTTTGAAACCAAGGATAAATCATTCTACACGGCTGGCATAGAAAAGTTGGAATGAATGTATCGCTCTTGAAGGAGACTATGTTGATGAATAAAGAAGAATTTTGGCAAACAAATGTTGTTTTAGTAGTTAGTCCCGGGACTTATTGATCAATGTGTAATGTTTTATTATTAGTGTTAGTTCTACATGCAAACAGATCTCAGTTGACACATCAACAAACCTCATAATACATAACACACAATAAGGTCCACTTGGCCGACAGAGACAGAGGCTTTTAGATAACGTGCAACAGGATCTTAGGAAGCTGGGAGTGGAGGGAGGCTGGGAGGCTCAAGCTCTACAGGAGCTGTATGGCCATCTAAGGTAGGTAGGTTAGTTTCTAACTGATTCTTCAATATCGGTTTAACTATAAATGTGGTAGTGAGAGACAAGAGTGTCAGTTAAGGTATTTCTTGCCAACTTCACTAGGCAACGCCAGCTGATTGATCAAACAGTTGTCTAACCAGGATTAAGATACAGGTTTTGCCATATTAACAGAGGACTACTAAACAGTTTTACTTTTCAAGGGGAAGAATACCAATTATAGATATTTTTAATACTATAAATTTTCTAAAAATACTAATCAAAAGCATACTAAGAAGGTGTATGTATGCCTGTGGTAGAAAGAAAAACATTATAGGATAGAAAGAAGTTTCTGTGGCATAGTTAATAGAACACTAACTTCCAAACCGAGATTTCAGGTTCATTTCTGATATAACCCAAAAAAAGGAAGTCCCAGAGCAGTTTCTCACGTTAGGCCTATTTGCATCTTTCTAGTTGTTGGAAAAAATTGTCATATGATAACAAGTAAAGATCCATTACTCTGCCTACTCCAACAAGGATATGCTTGAAGACGACCATTTTTATTAACAAGAAATAATAATTTGCTAACACACACATACTGTCGACACATTTTAAAATGCGTAGAGAGCAATTGAATACAAATATACAATATTTTTTCATTACGGCAATTTATTAATGTGTTGATTACAATTTGCATTTTTAATAAAACATCAATAACAAAAACGAAGCATCAGCAATACAATCAAAGTTCAAATAAAACAAATGAAAAATGGCAGATAATTAATTTTAGGAAAAACTTGCTAACCGTCCTAAATTCATTATATTTTAACAGTTCAACAACCTGGCAGGATTATTGCCATGTGATTTTTTTTCCAATCAATGTGAATCAAACTTATGAGTGTATCGCACAGATACGTCAGCTGATCAATTCGACTCATCTCGGGGAGCAATATTAGGTAAATTGTTAATTTTCAAACAATTAGTGAACGGATACAATATTTTTGCTAAAATAAAATATTTCACACCGTGTGAAAAACAGAAAAGAGTATGAGGAAGAAATGTGAGTTGCCTATCAAAAATAATTTTCTAACTTTCCAAAAAGTAATGTGTAATGGACTAAATATTTCACTCTAAATATTTTCTCAACATAACAAAACGTTTCACTTAACACTGTCTCATTTGTCAAGTGATTTTACCAGTTGAAATTTATCATCGCCTTAAGGAAGTCATTTTTAAACTGAATAGTTTTTCTATTGGTCCACGGTAACATGCCAAGATTCAAAGCCGTACAGCAATATAGACAGGATTGCAGCACCAAACAGCAGATACTTCATTTTTAGACTTAATACTAAGGATGCCCTCATGTTGTTAAATACGACACTGGCAACACCTATCCCGATTCGCAGTTTATCTCTGAGACCCGCACTCTGCACACCATGTTCTCATGTTGAGCAGATACTGTAAATTCACTATACAGCAAAGAATGGACATCCGAGTCCATTTTGGATGACAAAACATCAAAGGATGATGGGTATTAGGTGATACGACGATATAAATAATAAAATTATTCATCTTGAGACGCATCAACATTCTATAACTGAATGAAAAATAAGCACATTTCTACTGATTTTGCTACAAAACACGTGTATTATATAAATGATTTTCATCCAAGGAATATTGCAGCCAAATGATTATTTAAAAGTAGAAATTCAAGCAGAACTCTGTCTAAAAATAATAATAGTAAAATTGTTTGTTTAGACTACACACACTGGGCAGACAAACAGGCTGGGAATAAAAAAAATTGGGTGCTAACAGGAATCGAGCCCACGACCCCTGTGTCAGGAGACAGATTACTCGCCAACTGGGCCACAGCGGTTGTCAACATACTAATCAATCCACAACAGACTTGTTTTTTCTCAATTTTGTAACAAAAAACATCAAAATGTTAATCAGCTACACAGAAAGAAATGTAAAATTGAAGATGTATGGACGTGGAAGAGGTCAAAGACGTGGAAGAGGTCATGATCTCTTCTTTGACAACCTTGACAGGGATACGGCATGATGGTATGGTATGCGTTCATCAGTACATATATTTTAGCAGAGCAAAGATTATTTGCAATTTATTAAGGGAAAATTAAAACATGATTGTACCTTGATACGCTACAGTATTTTATCACAGCTACTGTTGCAATACATTACTAATATAATTTGCATAGGAGCAATGCATTTAAGTTCATTAATTTAATCAAAGAAAAGAGAGGACCGACTTAATCACACGCAACTCATCAATATGGTCTCCTCATTACGCCGCCCATGCACATACTTTAGAACGAGTACAGAACAAATTTCTAAGATTCATAAATTTTAAACTTGGAATACCGCATGAACAAAGAAATTATCCCAACTTATTAAATGCAATGAAACTCTTGAAGCTGTGTGACAGACGAAAAACAGCCGATATAGTACTGCTATACAAAATCATTCACTCAGTGATTGATGCACCTCACTTACTCACAAGCAATTCATTTCGTATTCCCACTAGATCCGCAAGACAGCTCAATCCCTTTTATGCCGAAAATTGCTATTCTAATTATAAAATTAAATCCTCTATAATTCGTATGCAAATACTTGGAAATGAGTTTTGCAACAATTAAGATATTTTTAATATAAGTACATATAGTATTCCCCAGAATATCACAACAATGTTTAGAAATAGCTACTAACTTTGTGTTCTCCTTTATTAATATAAATAACCTAGTATAAACTAAACACTAAGGACAATACTTTGCCTCTGGAGTTGAGTAACCCTGCATCAACATGTGGAAGGTTTCGATTCTGCAAAGCAACTTGCATCTCGTTCTACAAGTGAGCCCATGTGTTTTCTATATCTCAAGATCTATCCATAAAATTCTCGAAAAATCCAATTTTTGTTCTACGTAAGCGTTGTTCCACTAAAAACAAATCTAAGTTCTTTATCTATTAAATAATTTTAAAACAATGACTGTAATTTATTATAACTACTGCTTTTTGTATCTTCATGTTAGTTTAAGATAAAGTTTTGTATTATTTGTCAATAATTTTAAGTACTTGTATAACCTGTCACATGTTCATTTGTATATAAAGACACTGTTGTGTCGTTAATTAAATAAAATAAAATAATATATACATAAATGCGTTTCCAAATAAGTTAAAAGTAATGTTTTCCGTTCTTTACTAAATATCTGTTTTGTGCAACATAAAAATAGGTTAATTTGTGTGAGTTCAAGTTACATTTCAAAATGATTGTTTGCATTCAGCAAGTTAACAGATTGATTGTGAAGCGCATATAGAATATGTATTATATAAGATAATTTATGAAAATTTCTACTATATTGTATTACACTTTCATTGTATATCATACAATCTGGGGAGCTTGTTGCCATGTAGCAACATCTTCTAATCAACCAAAAAGGTGTTGAAAAGGCTTTAAGTGAAAATAAGACTTGAATCCTTATTTTTATAAAAACCTGGATTCCAACGGAAACGAACCCATAACCCGTCACCAACTAGATTACGGAGGTTCTCTACACATAAAATATTGAAGACCATCTAGGGAATATCTAACATCACAAAATTCGGATTTCAATTGAGATAACTCACCCCAAAAGTCCAAAAAAAAAACATTTATTAACTTCACATAAAATATTTTATTAAAAAAGATACTTAAAACATAATAAAACACCACAGTTAACGTTCACAGATACATGTATGATTTTATAGGAATATATTTAACTGTGAACTTGAAAGGTGTTTAGCAAAACTAAAGGTTATCCGTTGATAGTAAATTTAAAAAGACACAATTGCGAACATTGCGATCTCAGTACGGCAGTTTTAAAACGACAGATTCGACACAAATCTAAATGTCACTAGATTCAAATTAAAATGAACAGTCAATGATGCAGCGCGGATGAGAAAAATTGGAGAATACATCATTAGAACTGTGTTTGACGAGAAACTGTGCAAAAAGAAACTGTGAACCGTGAATGTTAAACACAAATATGCTGACCTTTGTCACATGGAGTGGAGTTGAGCACCGAACAGACAGAGGCAGACTTGTGAAATAATAATAATGTAACGTGGTAAGTCTTTAGCTAGCGCACAAATTATGTAAACAAACTATGTGCTGTGTGCATCAAAGATTACAATCTGACGTATTGACCCAAGACTAATGCTGAATGGATGGAAATGTCGCTTTAGAATTTTCTGACACAATGCCGTCTTTAGAATTAGCTTTTATGCGGGACAAATCAGCTGATTGTTATCAATAAATTATTATATTTAAGGAAAAATACTGGATGGTCAAAAATTACTTATATTGTGGTTTGGTTCAACTTTGATGGTTTGAGCATGTAGAACGGATGAATGAAGACTATACTTAAGAAATTGTAGCACGGTTCCTGTGACGTTTCACAAATTTGCCCCGATACAACCTTGAAACGACGTTCAGAAATTTTAATTATTTTATCAACTTTAATATAAGCCTCGATTCTAATAAATAGCAAGTTATTTAGGTAAATACATTACATAAAACTAACAATAATGATAAATTAATACATCTTGTTACAAATTAGCAAAAATGTGGCAGTTTGTTAAAATCAAATAATATTTGGGGACGTTTGTCAAAAGTCACTACGTTAGTCTGCATTGTCCAGAGATGGGGTATTCGATAATTGGATTTTCGATTTTTTTATATCTAAAATTAAATATTCGTAATTAGCATTAATTCACAGTGGATCTTGGCCTATTTAAAGATATATACAAATCATACAATACATTAGAAAGTCAGTATAATGAAAATTAGGAATTAAAACATCAGTTCAGAGAAAAACAATTTTTCGATTTATAAAAAAAACTATTTTACCCCACCCCTTTGAGACATGACGTTTCAAACGTCACAGGAACCATCCTACATTTTCTCAAGTATAAAAAACAATATTCGAGCAGCAATAGTTGAAATATCTCTTGAAATTTGAGTAAACGTTACGAGATGAGAGTTCATGCTCTTGAAAGAGCTCGCATTTGTGTGATAGCAAGAGGCGGGCATTTGACCGAAATTATATTCCATAAATATTTGCACGGTCCAAATATAGCATTTATATAAAAAAATATTTGTTGTTTTGTATTTATTATAGTTATTATTTAAAATGAAAGTTACATAGTTAACTTTTGGCAAATTTATACCGAGTGTGTTTTTGAATAAAAGGAAGGTTAATAAAAGAAGTTGATTAGGCTAAGGAGATTTATTTTCGAATGATTCGAGGGATAGATTAAATAGAAAAAAGGGATTAAATTTGTATTTGGTATAAAACGGTCTTTGGCATATTTTTGGCAGAAAGGTCGCATTAAGAATTTAAATAAAAGAACAGACCAGGTCCCCAAATAAAATAGGATTTTTACAGATTAATTTTTTTACATAAAAAATAAAAATGTATATCGTTGAAATAAAAATGTATATCATTGAAATAAAAAAAAAGTGTGAATGCAAAGGTTAGTGATAGTGTATTAATGAATACAGCTTATGCATATACAAATTTGTGCCAATATAGACGGCTGCAACCCTAAGTACTCACATATACACTCTTATAATGCAACTCGCGGCTAAAAAGCACAATTTCTCAGTAGACACAGGTTGTATATTACATATAGTGTGTCCCAAATGTTGCCCCCCATTTGTTTTTATTATAACTTTTTCTTTTTTAGTCCTACTCTTTTGATATTTTCAAAAATTGATAATAAAAAACTTATTCAATTAAATTACCATTTGTCGTTTTTATCCCCATTATATTAAAAGTTAAAATAAAAACAAATAGGATGATAAATATTGGGACACCCTATATACCTGTTATATTGGGTGTTAACATAAGTTGTGTCCGTTTTTTCCAAATAAAAAAATAAGCACCAAAAGTAAAACAAAATGGTAAAGGTTATATGTCATTCGAAAGAAAATTTTCTGCTCTACAAGATATTGTGTTTGCTTTTACGTTACATATATTATTTTATTTGATTACAAACCTTCAAAATGGAATGTCAAGTAGACGAAAGTGAGCATTTTCGACACCTTCTGTTCGCGTTCAATCGAGGGAAAAAGGTGCCAAAGCTGCTCGCGATATTTGTGAAGTGTACGGTGAAGATGCTATGAATGAAGGGACAGCTCGTCGATGGTTTTTGCATTTCAAGTAATTTAATTTGGACACACAATTTTAATGGATCTGGGCTTGTTGCCTTTCATTTGTCGTGTCCCCAGTAAACTAGGCTTTTTTTCTGTATCTCACTGAGGATGTATATACATAGGACTAGATCTCACTGAGGATATGCCGTTTCCCTGTCAGGGTAGGCAGAGGAGAGTGCCAGACTAGCGCAACACATCTTTCATCTATTTATTCTACATCCATCAACCTTCTCATAGAATTATTATAGTACGATTTCTCTTACTTTTTACATTTCCTTTTTTTCAAAACATACATTTGATCCAACCATAATTTCCTTCCATTCACATTTGCAGTGTGAATTTGTTTCGTCCGACTTTCTTCATTCATTCTTTGCACGTGCCCAAACCATCTCAGAGTGCTCTTCTTGATCTTACTCAACACATCAGCCTTAAGATCACATTCATCCCTAATCACTTCTTCCTTTATTCTGTCATACAGTGTTACTTCATGTATTCTTTACCATTTATTCGACTCTTTAAGTCTTCAAACGCGGGTGCAATTAAAAAAATACACATAATCATATAAACAACATACAAATCGACAATGTAAATAATAGAAGTAATAGCTCATGGGGTACATTAAAATGAGGTGGGCTGTAATTTCCCTAGGTGTGATATAATATAATGACAATAATATATTTTCTTCTCTCAATTTAAATCATTTTCTAAAATACTATTTTTTTGTGTCGCACGATTCTTCATTTCATTTCACTAATCCATTGATAGGGATTTGAATATTATTTTCATCTTCATTAGAGTATCCAAAATATTAAAGAATTAAAATCAACGTATTAAAAACAATAAAAGAAAAAAATTCTTGCCTGAATCAACAAATGATAAATACATACCATATACACACCATATACACCCCTTACCTTGCAGGACAGGCAAAGAGAAAAGATTTCTATATGTTCTATTCAAACACAATCTTCGCCTTTTCCATATTCATGCATTCCATCATGTACAATCTTCTATTATTCAAACTTCTCACATTAATTCTTTCAAAAAATCTGGTCCACAATCACTTTTCCGTCAGTCTACCTCTTCTATGCACACCTTACACTTCTGACTTGTAACATATACTCGCTATTCTATCGACATTCATTCCCTTCAAATTTCAAAGCCATCTTAATGCTCCTTTATTCATCTTACTTAAATATCCATGTTTTACAAGCAGTAATTTCTGATGTCATTTTGCCTTTTTTTTATATATTGACACTCCACTTTTTTTAATGCACGCATCCCTACAACATTAATCTAACTTTTATTTTGGCAAATTCTAGACAAATAGTTACACCGCTAAGACAATGTATAGTCAAATAGATGAGATATTACACAATATTTTCAAATACCAAAGTATTTACAGTTTATCAAAGGTTTCGACTTTAACTTTGTGGAACTCCATATTAGAATATTAAATTATTGTTATTTCACTAATTACATTAATCCACACTACATATGTTTCTATCTCCTAACCAGAGGCTCTATTCAGAATGAATGGTCCCGGTTTGTTACAAGAAAAGTGCTACATCAAGAAGTGTAATATAAATAAATATAAAATAAATATTGGTTTATTGATAGCAACATAGTATGTACATAATACATTTAAATATACTTCAAGAACACATAAATTGCAGAAAATACATTAAAGACAGAAGCTATCAAAAGGTCTGGACTCGTCTAATAACATACCCCCGGCCAAGATACAACCCACCAATATAGGGCGAGCCCAGTCACGAGAGCACCAGATGTTTTTCAGCCCACACCCTTGCACATATAGAATATTATGACACCAGTCTGACCTAAGCAATGTCATCGTAACAAACCGGGATCATTCTGCCTGATAAGAGCTTCAGGATAGGATGTAGAAACACGTGTAGTGGAGAATGTGCTAAGTGGAATAACAAAATAATTCATTGTTAAATATCTACAGTTTTTTCAAACAATTTCAGATTGAGAGTATGGGGACACTTCCACATCTTAAAAGTTGCAGATTTTCCATTCACTTTCCTAATGCCTCTAGAAATTTTTAAAACGCTGCAGTCTTGCTGGTCAATCAGTTCTTTAGACAGTTTCTGTCAGTCTATAACAAATCGGTTTAGCGCTACCATCGCAATTCGACATTCCATAAACCCTTTCGCTGTTAAATTTTTCTTCTTACGGTGTACCGTCAGCGTTGGATTATTTTTGCAAATATTGTCCTTATTTTATTAACTGCATACTTTTGAATATGATACAAAACGAACGGATAACGGGCCCAGCTGTGATCAGATCCAAAAACGGGCCCAGCGCTGTGACGACATGACCGTGCGTCCCGGCAATAGCTGAATTCACAGCAAATCGGTTAATATGTATTGCGTTCCGCGAAATAACATTATAACTGAAATGTGATTAGATATACATATACACAGTTAAAGATATACAGTCGAACCTCGGGTCACGAACGCCTCTAGTCACGAACAAATCGGCTTACGAACACAATTTGTGAACGGAATCAAAGAACTAATTAAGTTCGTAACCCGAGGTACCACTGTAATTAACAGTTCTATTATTCACTACGCAATTATACCATAATGTTAAAACAGCCAGAAATATGAATCTCACAAGTCGCGACTCAAATACGTTACGTAAACTGAACTACTTTGTTAATGTGCTACACTCAATATACGAGTATATTATCTCAAAGCCCTAGATTTGTTTTCTCCTCGTCTTGTTTGTTCCCTATTATTCAAGATATGCCACGTTAATCAGGTTCACGTTATCTGGAGAACAGTGACTGCAAAGTGCAAATATTTTGACAAATGGATACGCCACGGATATCTTGGACAATGATTGACAATGTTTGATTTCAAATATCATATCAAATAAACAAATACACACACAAAGACTCGGGCTTGGGACGTTTTTGTAACTGATATGTTCGAAGGTTTTTACGGCAGTTTTCCTCTAGTTTCTTAATGTTTTTTCGAAGTTGTTGCCGCGTTGTGTTCACATAAACAATTATATAGTCATAATAATACCATTGTATTGACGGAATAAAGTAAAATTGTTGCCGCGTTGTGTTCACATAAACAATTATATAGTCATAATAATACCATTGTATTGACGGAATAAAGTAAAATTGTTGCCGCGTTGTGTTCACATAAACAATTATATAGTCATAATAATACCATTGTATTGACGGAATAAAGTAAAATTGATTGTGTGAAAATAAAATGAAGACTAACCATTAAACACGTCACATTAAAATACCTTACACTATTCCTACACACATCTGCACAATAAGTTGCAAAATATAACGTGTCATGCAATAAGAGCATATCAATTCTGCAGCCTTGGGAATTGAAAGGGAATGAATCACAAGAATGGTTAATACATAAGAATGTGAAATAAAAATACAATTACATTCACTGAGAGATACAAATATACAGGAGAGGAAAAAATAATAGACCGCTAACTAGAGGTAGTGGTCTTTAATATCACCTTAAAAATTTTCATAATTAGCTCCGTGGCTCAATTTTTCGTAATTAGCTCTCTTGCGGCCTTGAAAAAAGTCTACTCTCTAAACAGCACTATATAAATTGTCCTTTTACTATTAGTATTATTATCATTGTAATTTGTTAACTCAAATGCTGTTTATTTCACTTAATATAATGGTATAACTCTACCGGTTTCAAGGTTTTCACCTCATCATCGGGGGAGTAAAAACCAGATTTGTTGTTTGTGCTCCCCTGATGATGAAGTGAAAACCTTGAAGTAAAACAGTGGACGATAACATATAATATTATTATCGTTGTACTTCATTATATATATATATCTGCTCGAAGATCAGAGGCAGTATTACCAATACCAAGAGTCAGGCAAATAAGATACTATGATTTCAAATGCGCTTTGAGACATCATTCCATCTGAGTTTATTTAGTAGTGCTTATGATCTGCCTATGACAAATTTATTAAAAAACATTAAGAAAATGAAATTACAATCATATCAATATTTTAGAATATCTGTGCACAAATTATTTTTTTCTAAATTCTAATTCCTTTTAAAGACTTTGGTGTTTAGGACGTCCTCTAAATTAAGGGATTCTTAACACGTTGACTGCTGAATAACTTATAAAATCATGATAGTTTAAACATTTTTGTACATATTTAAAATTCTTAAAAATATAGTAAAAAGGCGGAATTAAGTATAATTTATTGTCTTATACCCTTACGAACCCTATCGGTACAGATGGGCCACTCCGAGTTCATACGTTTTTTGATCCATCCAAAATAATTCAGAATAGAATAGCGATGGACAAATTTCAGCACTCTGCAAATTTAATAACTTGAAAATGTTAAAACAAAAAATATTTTACTGCCTTGTCGAAAGCGAACATTATCGCCCGTGTTTCCTTTTATCCTTGACTAAGGACTTTATATGATAATGCACGAATGTAACAGTGTTTAAAGACACGGCAGCTAAGTATGGACGGCTAGTCACG
The DNA here is from genome assembly GCA_949825065.1 of Odontocerum albicorne. Classification (NCBI taxonomy): domain Eukaryota; kingdom Metazoa; phylum Arthropoda; class Insecta; order Trichoptera; family Odontoceridae; genus Odontocerum; species Odontocerum albicorne. Next base: position 2,597,353 of record OX463858.1, read on the forward strand.
GTGAAGCGGGCACATCCAATTATATATGGAGACATTGTTATTTCCAGCGCGCAGACCATCTGAGGATTGGGCAATCATAGCCAATCATCTGTGACAGTGCACCGCAAGGTCGGCGGCTCTCAGTCAACAGCTGTTTTCACTCATTCCCAGCAATATCAATGTCATTCAATACCGTAAACTGTTTCCTAGTTATAATAAGTACACAATAAGAATGTTTAGACATTTTGAACGAATGACAAATATTATATTCATTTCATGATTGTTACTTTGTGTTTATTTGATGTGACACAATAAATATCATTGTTATATTGTAAAGCAGACATACAATTCTCTATATTATTCGATCTTCTACTCGACAAATTATTGATGACCTTTTAACTTTTTTATAATCCAATAAAAAATTTATTTATTTATATTTTTTAATTTGGACATGGAACAAAACTAAAAAAAGTCGAATAAACACTGTAGAAAATGTGCACTTAGAATACATGGGGTGACAATGTATGATAACTGACAACTATTCGAAGTACAGAAATTTTGACCTACGAGTATTTAGACTGGCAATAAGTAGAACTAATGTGCCAAATGCTGTTCCTGTGTATCACGAGCTGTCCTTTTCGAATAAGACCTCAGATATTGACATCTTCAACAAAGGGAGTTGGGTGTTTTGGCTTAACAAATATTTCTTATTTACAATTTTTTATTTCTTGTTACTATATACAATTCTCTATAAGATTTGTGTGTAATTGGATTTAATCAGTATATGTAAGCTTTGTAAAGTCTCTGGCTCCGAATGCTGGACAATGTATAACTCTTACTCTAGGCAACTAGAAACTGCTAAAATGCGCATGCTAAGATGGTCAGCTGGTGTGTCCCTAAGAGACAAAATAAAAAGTTCACGCATTCATGGAAGCCTAGGTGTTACAGACATCAACAGCAAGATGGAGGAACGGCGATTGAGATGGTATGGACACGTTGGACGCAGAGCACCCGATCACATTGTGAACCCCAGGCAATCTCCATGGATCTTACTCGAATAACAACCAGAAGAAGACCAAAGAATTCGTGGGTGGTGCAAAAAGATAACCTGATGCAGAGGCACGGCCTGGGGGACGTAGTCCGGGACAGAAGAGCATACAACCTGAGGACGAGGAGAGCTGACCCCGACAGTCTCCGCAGACAGTGAGTTGGGATGGAGCCAGGGAGAAGAAGTAAGCTTTGTAAAGTTAAAACTGATTGACTACCAACGAATTTGTAATGCATTTCAATTGGCGTAGTTTCCCTATAAATGCGTATAAAGGACAAGATTGCAAGTGTGAATGTTTCAACTGAGTAAAATTTGACATATGACCAAAAAAATTGAGTAATATAAAAAATATAAAAAAAGGGGGATTTCCAGATTCCAACTGTAGCTAAGGAGTAGGATAAAAAAGGAACATTATATTTCAAGTATTCCACGTATGCAATTAAGTTTTATCAAACAAATTAAATAAATAAATATAATTTGTACTAACTCTATAGTAATTATCGAAATCCAAATAACCGTAATATTTTTACTGTAGCAATACAAATAAACAAATATCAAACATTACTATCAACATATCAATGCAAATAACTGATAAGTGTGTAACGTAAATAAAAACACGCAAGTTGAAGATATGGACTGACAGTCGGAATGGTATTAGTTAGCTCTATTAACGGGTATCCTTGTCCCGAGTTAACAGTTAGCACCCTCCGATAGCACCGAGGCAGTGAATTGCTCCGTTTACCACTGTCCATTGCAGCTCACTGATATGCATATATAAATATTAATCAATTATCATATTAGCATTCAAGCACTTGCATTATTTCCCGAGGAATATGAATTATTATGTTAATCCAATTCTTAAATCAAAAAGTATAAATTTAAACTATAGGAATCCATTTTGTTTTAAGGTGAAACTTGATTAAAATATATAGTATTGTCGTAGAATGTACTACTTTCGTTGTATACAGTACAACCATTTCCATGTGACAATCTCTTCCAAACAACAAGAAAGATGTTATAGAAAGCTCAAGTAAAAACAGGAATCAAACCCGCAACCCGGGGTTGAGAGACATGCGTCTTACCAACTAGGCCATGGAGGCCGTTAGATAATTACAATATAAAAAGATAAAGTGGTATTCATTCATTTGTGCAATGCCCCTCAACAATCGTGGCCGGAAGACAATATTGTCTTCGGTCACATTAATCGAGCCTTCGGGTTAAGAGCCACTTGAATAGGCACCAAATTTTCGCTTCATCAACGCACATGAAGAGGTAACAATGGTCGCACAAATTTTGCAAGTGCGAGTATTGTTATGAGAGGAATTCTTGAATTAATTATAATCTTTTCCTTCAGCTACCATAGGGGAATTGACGTGAAACCCCCAGATGGAAGTCAAATATTTTGCCAATCAGGGCATATAAAGGTTGTAATCGTTTAGTGGGTGCGAGTATTGTTACAAGACAAACTTTTCAACAATGCGATATTTTTTTAGTACCATCGGGAATTGAAACCGAAATACCGGGTGGAAGACAAGTGTCTAACTAGCTAGACCGAAGGTCGCCTCCTATACTATGGAAATACAATAAAAATGGAAATTGTCAACATATAGATGGGCCTGGGAACCATATCTTCAGTGAGGAAGTTTCTAACATATTTTCAAGCATATCTATAAGAAGACAAAACTGACGATACAAAACACTATAATCAAACCAGTTGTTACCGTACGGGAGAGTCAGGAACAATGAATGTAAAAGAACAGCACTGAATATTCTGGTTTAAGAATAAAGAAACAAAAACAATTCAGAACATAAGAAATAACAGTCACACATTCTCCCATATCAGTTACAAAAGGCCAAATAAGTGCCAAAAAAGGTGTACTAAATATATCACGACAAAAAATTATATAAGTCAAAAACTACAGTACCCGGCGGTAAGTAATACACATCATTTGTAGAGCGTCATATCTGTCGCACGATGCGTTAACAGTCCGGTATCGTAGGCACGATGCGGTCAGCGCATCGTGCGACAGAAACGATGCCCTACAAACGATGTGTATTACTAACCGCCGGGTACTGTACATTATTTTATGTTGGCTGATATGGTCTAACAGTTAGCATTCACGCTAAGCAAGCAGGCACCCCAGGTTAGATTTCTGACGGATCGTACTGTATTATATTACACTTTTGTTATATACAGTACAACCCGGTAGGCTTATTGCCATGTCGCAGTGTCTTCCAACCAACCAGAAAGATCTTAAAAAGGCCTTAAGTGAAAACCAGACTAGAATCTTTTTTAAACATCTACATTCCAACAGTGATTGAAGCCGCAACCTCCAGATGGCAAGACTGATGTCTTATCAACTAGGCCACGGATTAACTTCTGAACTAGTTTTACATCCGAATGAATTTTATAACTGATTATCGTAAAGTCTTATGAATGGCTGCATCGGATTAAACCTACCGATCGTCTTAAGACTTTAATCTCTTTGCGATCCGTACTTTTGGTTTCATCTGTCAAGACTGTGCGCTTGCTGAACTGCGAAAGTTTGCACACACTAAACCAATACACCCACAGAAGACTTCCATTACCAGGATTGTCTATCTATCCACATTACTTTTCATCAATTGTACAATATTTTTGATAAAAACTGAATCAACAACATTCTTTAAGTTAAAATAGACAATAGTAACATGTGAGTTATGTATAATTAATTAGTCATCAATAAATAAATAGGTTATTATATTTCGCCATTACAAAAATGGTAAAACACGATGTCGACACAAACTTCCAAGAATTACGACCATTCTAATCCATGGAACATGACACCCCCCTCAGTTACGATAGAAATGCATTCAAATATCAATGATATGTGCAAAATAATAACAAATGAATGAATGAATCGATCTTACCGAATGGGTACAAAATACTATTTTTGCAATAGGATCATTACAGTGGACCTCATTTTCCATTTATAGAATACAGACAATAAAATATATATCACTTTCAATTATATGACATGTTTATTCTGATATCCTTCTCTCCTTCCCGTTCTTTCATTCATTCAGCAGGTGGCATTTTACTTTAACCATTCCTTCCCTGTGTTGGGTATCTTCTACACGTTGCTTCTAATAACCATCAATATCTCTATAAATATAATAAATACAAGGTTAAGATTCTAGGTATTCCTCCATAATATATTTACGCATTGATTTAAAAAATAATATTAATAATAATCAGAATTTATCGACTACATCGTAGGTGTTTTGTAAAGATCGAAAACAAATTCGCATTTAAACGCTGCGAGTGCCTCGTCTTGACGATAGGTGAAGAGTATGCGGGAAGCGCGACACTATATTCGCATCTCACTCTTGCATACTCCGCTGAATTGCGAGGAGCTCAATTGTCTCAATCGTCGCAAACGTAAGCAACGCCGGGGTACCGCTCCGCGCCGCAGTATCTTCTGGACTTGCAAATAGATTAGACGTACGCCCGTTCCGTGAGCGTTGCCAGATGATTTTTTAATGTTTTCAGCAAATAAATCTCAATTATTATAATTTTTAACTTCAATTATAATTAATTAAGGGGATTATCTATGAATGTTCTTATTTTTCTCATATAAAATCGCTAATTTTTTATCGCGTACTCACTACCCAACACCGGAGCGCGCGTTTCAATTTTAGCACCGTAAGGGAAGGGTTAACAAAAAATACAAAACAAATTGTTCAGGATAATTTTTAAAAAATCTATTTCTACAGTTTGTATTATTTAACTAATATTGGTTGGCTAATATATTTATATAGCGAACATGGAAAAAGACAGAGGAATAAATGCTGTAAAAAATGCGCGCATTGAGAAGAATACACGGAGTGATAATGTATGACAGAATATGACATGAAGTTATAAAGGATGAAAGTGAACCTAGGGCCGATTCATTCTAATCCTTGGTCTACTTCCAGTATATGATAACGTGATTGGTAACCTTCGAAGAAAATTTTTGGTAGCAATATTGCACACTGCCTTTCATATAAAATTAGCCAATGTTGTGATTTTATTATTTAAATTGTATATCAACTAAGGACGAATGTAAACCTAAGGCTAATTGATGTGTTGAGTAAGATGAAGAACTTAGTGAGATAGTTAGGGCATGTGAAACGAATGAAGACTAACAAAACAGATATATAGTGCAAATGTGTGTGAGAGGACGACCAAAGAAAGTATGGTTGAATCAAATTAATTATATTCTGAAGTAGGAAATATAGTCGGAGAAATTAAGTAAATGTAGAAAGTCAAAAAGAGTTGGATAAGAAAGTGGTGTGAATGTAGAAGAGGCGAAAGATGCGTGTCGAGATAGGAAAATCTCGTACTCTCTTTTCTCTGCCCAGTCCGACAGGGAGACGGCGCGCAATGGTATGTATGTATGTAACTTTAGTGATGTTTTGGCTTTCCTCCGTTATCAAATAAGATTAGTCCTGTGCGCTTGTCACTTTATTGATGTTTTACTTAAGCGGAACACTTGCTCTCAATATTCACAGTGTAAATTCCAAAGGGATTCAACTCTAAGGCGACCGATATATTTATCGTTTGGATTAAGATAGCATTTTTTTGTCACTACTATCTCGGTCATTACTCAAGTATTTAACCTCCGTCATCTAATTGATAACTGACTTGTCTTCCATGATTTATCTTATTTCTTATATTTCCTTCTTTTAAAATATCATACATTTGGTCTTCCTCTAATCCTAACGCCTTTCACTTATATGTATTGCGCAATAAATTTGTTTTGTTAGTTTTTCTTAACCTCTCCGTTAGTACCGCCCCAACCGTGGGGCCATGAAATGCTGAGTCAGATAGCGTATGGCCCCACGGTTGGGGCGCAGTGATTATTTCTCGAATATTCCCAGATTATGTCAGGATTTGGAGTACCAATGACATCTATTTACGATACCACACAATTAAATAATTTATCGGCTAGTTACATGTTTTACCAACTGAACTAACGATGTTTTAGAAAATTTTAAATATCTTACTACTCGAGAGGTTAATTCATTCGTTCCACGTACCCAAACCATCACAGTGCGCTCTTCTTCATCTTACTCAACACAACATTCATCCTTAATCACTTAATTCCGTATTCATACAATGTCACCCTATATATTCTTCGAAATGCACGCATTCTCTAGCATTTACTAGGCTCTTTTCAGTCTGATTCTACGTCCATGTTTCACTCCAATACATCTAAGTTGGTACCAAAATACTGTTGCGGACTATCGGCTGATTTTGATACTGTTTGGTTAACATTTTCGCTGTATACAATACAACCTAGCGGGCTTAATGTCATGTGGCAATCTCTTCCAACCAACCAGAAAGATGTTTAAGAGGCCTTAAATGAAAACCAGACTGGAATTCTTTATTTAAAAAAACTCCACAACTCCCAAATGTCTTACCAACTAGACCATGTTGGTCCTCGTTTGTTCCGTTCTAATAGTTCTTCAATAAACTGATATTCTACTGATATTCTAAGTAGCAGGGGTGACTGAGCAAATATTCCATACTATAGAAAATAACATGTTTACATTCGGTAAAATCAACAAATGGAAATGAAAAATGCAAGTGTAAACAATGCGTATTAGAACAAGCAAGCATTAATACTCGTATTATTATTTCTCTCAAAGTGTGTCAAGCAGCTCTACGGGGCTGCTGGTAGTGTAGCATAGCGTTGGGCAGTAATTAAATAAGAGTAACGGTGCCACGACAAGTAGCTCGGGTTGAGGAGCTGATAAGGGGTATCGTTGATTTTAAGTGCAGTGTTTATTGGTGGATAAAGAGAGCCATTTGTCAAGGGTTTCACTGATGCGTGCCATATTCAAGATAAACTTGATTGACATGCTTTGGAATATTTTTAATCCGTCAATAATCGTGGGTTCGAGTCCCGAGATAGTGTGCCCTTGAGAATAATTTGATCTATAAATATTTGATCTAGATGTGAATTTTAATATTTGGTTTTATGTATCATTGGACGATAATTAAAAGACGAATATGTCAGCAGCCATGGTCTAATGATTAACATACGAGCTAAGCAAGCGGGTGTTCTAGATTCTATTCCCAGCAGATTCACTTCTGGACTGATTCATTTCATTTTAACACCGTTATACTGCCCACATAAGCTAAAACGCAGTTAACGGGGAAAAAATCTAAAATTTAACTAAGTATGAGGCGATATCCCATATCAAATTCTGAAATTCATAATCCGTAAAAAAAAAATACAGAAAACCATCAATACAAAAATCGACATAATGTCTTCTTTAATTTTACAAAATACTAGGTTTTTTTTAAGCAAAAAAGCAGTAAAATGTGATTCGTAAGCAAAAAGACAGCAAGTGCCTATGCGTTTGCTGCAATTTTGCTTATGAATCACATTTGACTCCTTTTTTGTTTATGAATCACGACATTTTTAAGCAGCAAAGAAAAACATGAAAGTACAGTTTTCTCAAAACTTAACTTTTGCCATTAGCTGCGTTTTTGCTTATGAGGGCAGTATAGATCAGAATTAAAGTTTTTCTGTAGCATATATGTATGCTGTTCATCATAAATTCTTATAGCGCTCTTAAGCAACACAAAATAGCGCTGTATAGAACTCTACAGAACAAAAGGCTGCAGCAAATAAATACTTTCACTAACGAGGGGACGACTCTCGTGTCCATTCAAACATAAACCCAGTGTGCATGACACATCAGGTGTGTTTTGTTGATAACATATTTGTGCATTTGCGAAATTTCTCGGTACGGCATGTATTTACAAAAAATTTTATTCGTAGTGAATGTGTTAAACCTGCTGCTCATCTTGGAACTTGGACCTCATATTCATCAAAACTTTGAGTTTGACCTGTTAAAACTGTAAGTTTGCTGAAATGCAACAGATTCCACAAAATAAACCAATACAGTGGTCCTCCATCCACAGGATATCTCACAATCATACTTGATTACAAAGTATAGTCTTATCGTATTGCAGAATGAAAATTTTGTTAATAATAAAAAAGTTTAAGTTTATTGTATATTCAATTTATGTTTAAGTTGGTTCAATTCAGTGTTATCTGGCATTGCCGATTTGATAAGCTGGTTTCAGTTACAACGTTTTTTTTGCAGCCTAATAACCGCTTTACACAAATTATACGAGTGCTTTAATTAGATGACAAAAAATGTTTTAAATAAATATGTCCAAACACTGAGTGAAACAAATTCAGTCTTTCTAAATGTCTTGGAGCTAACATTTACAGGTACAATTCAGTCAGAAAAATAGAACAGTATCCTCAAATTAGGAGATCATATGACGATGATCGACAGTTCAGCTCAAGATGCTTAGATGACTGTTTACCTTTCATTTTGAAGCTGGCACTGTAAATACACATATTACGATACAAAAGGCAATCCTTCGTGAAGATGCCTGTTCTTTCATTGAATTATTATGTGCAAGCTGTAACACTTTAGCAACTATGTAGTCTTGATAGATCAAACAAGTTGCGATGACAAGAACAAAGTTCCAAGACTATCGCCAGGTTTAATCTGATGCAGTCTTTCATTAAGCAGTTTTATTTTACCTCGCTTTTTTGAGACACTTTATAGCGCCACAAGAATTTATGATATGCAGCAGAAAAACATAAATTCAGATATAAAGCAGTATGAGATTAACACCGGTCCAAAAATGAATCTGATAGGAATCAAATTTAGGGTGCCGTCCGCTTAGCGCTATGTTAATCATGGACCACAGCCACTGGTGAAAGTATTAAAAGTTGGTTAAGATTTTTATAAATTAATGTTAGGAAAATACACATTGATGATTAATATGGAGAAACATTAATTTTTATTTGTCTAAGTCTAAATAAACAAGTTCAAGCAAACATTTAAAATATTAATCACAGTGTATTGTTTTCATTTGTCATCCCAGTGACAGTAAAGTGACAAAGTAAAACACTGCAGTTTTAAGGCTAGATAATTTTAGATTGTTAGCTTAGATAGCTCTTCTGAAAACTCACGTAGGAAAGCAGTTTGTTAAAAAAAGATATTGCTTGCTCATGAGCAGCATTTGGTTAAGTGTTTTGCATCTTTGTAATTGCTATCCGCCTTAACAAATCCTTTAATTTTTTCTGAAATGGCTAATCATTGTCACCGTGAAATCATACATTTTCTACCTATGATCCCAAATTGTTACACATCAGTAGTAACGGAAATAAATTGGACAGATTAGAGGCGCTAGAAAGTTCTAAGTCAGTGCATCGGGGTGAACACCTGGCAAACACATATATTCCAAGAATCTCGCCGCTGCTCTCCGAGGTTGTCTCCTCCCTCCCTCCACCCACAGTCCCCAACCCAAATGTTTACCGTTAGAAGCGTGTATGTCGGTACCAGTTCGAACAAAATTCAGTCTTGTTTGTGCTCCCCTGATGATGAGGTGAAAGCCTTGAAACCAGTAGGGTTATACCGTTACAAAAAGTGGAATAAACAGTGTTTGATAAAAGAAATTACAATGTCTTTAAACCTCCACAATGTTAATGCCTTAACTATAAACAGTAGATAATTTTTTTTTGAATGGTGACCAGCACAATTGATTGGAGTGTTGGCAGACTTCAGATAGGATTGTCAGATGATGTATAAAATGATAAAGTTGAAAAAAATAATAATCGAAACAAAGGATACACGCAAAACTGTGGAAAGCCTGTGTCCTGAAAACTGGAAGTAGGACAATTGGTTAACACGTTCCGCGCCGCGTAGGTCACCGGTGACCTACCATGTTTTTGACCAGGGCGCCACATAGGTCACCGGTGACCTTTGTGTTTTTTTTTTTATAAACACTCCCAGTGCGCCAGCGGTCACATTTACTACGAATTTTAACATTGAATATGACCTATACGGCGCCCCTGAATATAATGCACATAAAAACTTCCAAAATTTTGTTTGAAAATGCAATTATTTTTAATAAACCTCCAGGTGTATGAAAAATAATATAACGGTTTATTTTTTTCAAGGATAAACTAGCCTCTACAATTAGGCTAGGGGGTATAGAAGAGATTCCAGGGATAACATAATGAATGGGACCATCCATTTGACCCACTCTGGAAATAAATGAGGGTGCATTGTCTATGCAACATTGTGACCCTTTTTTTTGGAGCTATTGTCTCAGTAATCATAAGAGATTATTATGTTATGGCGTAGCACTATAGCATATTACATAAATAAATAAAAAATATAATAAGTAATAAATTAGGCATGCTACAATTTGTTTCGACTACAAAAGTTTATGTTGTATATACATGTATTACCGTACGACGCCGCGTAGGTCACCGGTGACCTACGCTCACAATATCACCTAAAATCAGTTTATTTTTTAAAATAAATCATTATTTATGAAGCCTATATATGTATACATAATATAAACTATAATTTGTTTAGTGGCGCAGGTACTTATTTTCTCAAAATGTACTGCGGCACGGAACGTGTTAATGGTTCAATCATAGTACTTTTAGTGTATATGTATGTTTCAAAGTGACCAATAAATTCACTAAGGCCTCGGCTACACACGTAGGAGCTTCGCTTGATGCTTAGAGCTACGTTACGAGTTAGGCGACATATCCCAGTGAACCAACGCACCGCATACTATCGCAATGGCCACACTGCACGCCACACTACATGACGATTAGTCACCGAGTGAATCTCCTAGCGAACAGACGTGTTGGTTAATTTTATTGTGTCACTAAGTGATTTTACAAGATGGCGGAAGTTTTAATAACAGCTGTATATAAAAGGGAGCCGTCGTGGAACACATCGAGCAAATTATACAAAAATGTACCTGTAATAAAATCACTTTGGAATGAAGTTGCACAGGAAGTAAATAAAGATGGTAAGTTGTTATGAAATTGGTTAGTTTTGAGAGTGGCATCGTTTGTTGACTCAACCGCTCCCAAATGTTAAATGAATTTATGCGAAGCACTTTGGTGTGGCCAAGCATGAAATCACCTAGTATATGAGTCACGTAAAACCTAGCCTAGCACCTGACTTTGGTGTGGCCTCGGACTAAGTCTTGGTGACCTCCTGTGGCCATATGCTGGTCTTCCATCTGCATCTTCGTGATCAATTATCAATAGTAATGAAAATAATGAGAAAAAAAAGGGTCCAAGTTTGGTTAGATCACCTGTCAAGTTTTTGTAGTATAATGTATGACATTTAAACACAAAAAACAATATCCGCCAAATGTCCACCTCTTGCAGCTCCACAGATGTCCACTCTTTTGTCAAAAATTTTAATGACATTTTCGCCTAATTGCGGTTCTAACTCACTAATAACGCGAATAATTTCGTCCTTTAGCTCACGAATTGATTAGGAGTCATTCATATGGACCTGGCTTTTCACGTAACCCCAGAGAAAATAGTCCAACGGTGTCAGATGACATGATCTTGGTGGTCAATTAACATCACCGTTTCCAGAGATTACAATATATAAAATAATTCTCAATTTGATTGTGTTGTTGTAATGTATACGACTCAATTTTTTAAAATATCATACATTACACTTCTCAAATGTCACAAGACCCAGGCAAGAAAGCGACGTCATCTGTGTTTTATCCAAGAATTTAAAAAACCGCTCAATTTGAAAGACCCTTTATTTTGATGCCATAAACTGTTAAAGAAAAAAACAGGACTCCTTAAATTTCAACCTGTTTTTTTCGTATCTCTATATTAACAGTTCAAATATGATACGCACACTGACATTCTTGTCCCTTAAAATGGAAGCCTAGGTCCTAAAATAGAATATTGAATCTAGACACATGTGGTAATAATGGGAGGATCTGGAAATGTTGTCAAAATCATGAACACATGATCCTGCATTTAGTTACTTATCTGTTTCAGCAAGTGCTAACATTTGTATGAAAGATTATTGACAAAATATGTCATTGTTTTTCTTAAAAAACTACTTTGGTAACAAAAGAGCAAAAAAAAACTATTAGTCATTAACGATCTGGAAGCTTCATACAATTGTTAAGCCATATATTCCGAATTTTGTGTAATTCTTTCGTATCCATGGGAAAAGGAAATTGATACGAAAGAATATCTACATTAAGGAAGAATTAAATCGTTTTTTTTTTCTAGAAATTTTTAGTTCGCGAATGGTCAATGTCTAATGACAGCACGTTTTCGTCGAGTTGGACACAAAATACGTGACCGGGCCGAAATGATACGATGACCAGGCGATTACAGTCCGGATTATAACGTGGTGTAGATACGGCAGAAAAGCGGGGAAATTGAATATTTCGAACACCCATCGGACATTGCGGAGGGTCGGCAAAAGTATTTAAATGCACTTCCGTGACGTAATTGGATATCGGACAGTCGTACCTGAGAGATGTGCTTTAAAATAATTTATTAAGAATTGTATTCAGGTTTTCTTATAATTTAAAAGGAAATCACATATTTACCCGATTTTCTGGTCTCAATAATCTTATGCAAGATTAACATAAATATTTGTTTAGTCATTGAATAATATATTTAATGAAGCAATCAATGGTCAAGAAACCAACTCGAGATAAGAAATTAATTTATTTTGGTCCTAGTTATCTATCCTTATGTACTTTAGAATGTAATACTTAAATCAGATGTTCCTTTTTTGGACACCTCCTCGCCGGATCATAGTACGTTAAACTTATTTCATGTCTTGCAAAAAATACAAGAATAACTTGAGAAAATAATACATTTGCAAGAATGACCCATATTTCAATTGATACGCCAAGTTCTCTAGTTCTTGAGCAAGGGTTCTTTTTTTATAGTCGGTAGTTCGCGACCGACCCGTCTCCGTTCAGAGTTACAAGGGCCGCCATCGAAAAACGTCTTGTCATCGCTCAACAAATACACCGCAACACGGCTAAACTAATTATCAAAAATATAAATACCTTTGGATTAATGTCGATTTTGAACTTTCACAAATAACTTTCGACACAATTTCACCGGCTCTGTTAGCAGGAAGGCAAAAATCGGCGTTCTAAAAAAACATATTGCACAGGGTCAAATAAAAGGTGAAAATAACACAAATGCAACAAATTTACACTGGCCACATAAATACAAGTCTGTAGTAAAATTAACAAATCATACGACTAATTACAATTCACGAGGGGTTAACTAACGTAAAAATCACTAATTGTACGATTAAAAGGAACACTTTCTTGGACGAGCGCGGCCGCCATGAATGCCAAGTGCGCAATTCTACCGCTAGGAGCGCTGCCCATAATTGCAACCGGTGTTGCCACACGATAACACTTTTTTACAATGATTAGGTTTTATCGACGGGTGTTACGAATTTCAATAAATCGAATGGGGGCAGGGGAGAAAATTCCTGATATCAATTTGCTTGATTTTCGGAACACAATTTTAATAATGACAATTTAAAAAAAATTATTTTAAAATATTTAAATGCATTTATAAAAAGAAATAGTATATACCAAAATATGTTACATTAGTGTTATTTTTTAAAATCCATACCGTGTCAGTTTTGAGGAGGCTTGATTAACATTTGCATCCCGATTCCGTGTTTTAACGTGATAAACTAGAATTGGGTTAAGTCCCGATCTCGTATTTTCACGTGAACAATATTACTACAATATCAAGGGCATATGAATAAATTTAGCAAATATTTTTGTTAACAATTCAACCTTTAAACGATAGTCCCTGATTTATAATATGAACAATACCCTAGATAATGAAAATATGCATGAATTGATTTGTGGTGGAGATTCTCACGTCGCGGCATCACTGTACAGGGAAGTGTCAGGTCTTGAAGATTTTGAAATGAATCTATAGACCAACAAGTCTCTGGGTCCAAATAGAATAAAGAATTTGTAGGATCCTCCAAACAGGTCGTCAAAGAGCATGTCTAAGCGTGTGTTGATATGTATTCCATCTACTGACAAAAATGAAAAACCCTGCAGAACTGCAAGGCACGTGCTAAGGACAAGTAGACAACTGAGACCCGGTACATGTGTAAGGAGTGTGATGTAACTCTCCACAAAGTAAAATGTTGGCTAAATTACCATACTAAACTAAACGTTGATTGATAGAAAGTTGCTGACTATAGTTCAGAAAATGTAGGATGAGTCCTGTGACAGCTCACAAATTTGCCCCAATACAACCTTATAACGATGTTCAGTAATTTTAATTATTTTATCAACTTTAATATAAGTCTCAATTCTAATAAATAGCAAGTTATTTAGGTAAATACATTACATAAGGTTGTATTGGGGCAAATTTTTGAGCTGTCACAGGACTCATGCTACATTTTCCGAACTATAATATTAAAATCCGAAAGATGTCCTATTTCCGTCATGTACTTAGAGGAGCAAAGTACAAATTACTGCACCTGATCATCCAAGGCAAAATAGAGGGTCGAAGAGGTGTTGATAGGAGGCAAATCTCCTGGCTCAGCAATATACGTGATTGGACTGGTATAAGGGGCGTTGGGGATCTTTTTCGGGCTGCCGGGGACAAAGATGCCTACTCTCAGGTGATAGTCAACTTTGGGGGGACCTGACATGACACTAAACTAAATTATTTAAGTATTTTAAACAAAATATTATTATAATACAAAGTTCTTAATATTTTATAGGAATTTAGTAAATCCTTCACAAAAATCAGAATTCTTAAAAAAAAGCCAGGCATTGGTTGCCACAATTTTGATCGGGTCTTCAAGTTTTAAGAGGAATAACATAAACTAATAACACTAAAATCGTTTATAAATTATACATATTGGAGGTGTGGTGTTGAAAGCGGATGCTCCGTGTCATATGGAGCGCAAAGTGCATCGTATCTATCACCCAATAATTAGATATTACCGAAAGACTTTATAGAGCAAATATGAGTGGAAGGCGTGATCGAGAAAGACCAATGAAAGTATGGTTGGATCAAGTGAATGACATTTTTAAAGAACGAAATGTAAATAGTCAGAGATCGTAAAAAGTTATATGGATGTGGAAGAAACAAATAATGTATATATGTAGAATTGAACAATCTGGCGCTCTGTCTTCTCTGCCTACAGAGAGGGGGATGGCATGATTCTTCAACTTGCTCTAATCTTTCATACTCACATACTCACTCATATATCTCACAATTACGCTTTCATACTCACTCATATATCTCAATTATTTTTCTTTACTTGGCTAAATATGTGTATTTTTAATAATTAATATTTATTTAAAGATAATATACAGTGTAGCAATACATCTCACATACTCACTCATAGTTCATACTCACTCATATATCTCAATTACACTCTCATACTCACTCATAAATCTCAATTATTTTTCTTTACTTGGCTAAATATGTGTATTTTTAATAATTAATATTTATTTAAAGATAATATACAGTGTAGCAATACATCTCACATACTCACTCATAGTTCATACTCACTCATATATCTCAATTACACTCTCATACTCACTCATAAATCTCAATTATTTTTCTTTACTTGGCTAAATATGTGTATTTTTAATAATTAATATTTATTTAAAGATAATCGACAGTGTGGCAATACACTCACATACTCACTCATAGTTCACACTCACTCATATATCTCAATTACACTTTAATACTCACTAATATATCACAATTATTTTTCTTTACTTGGCTAAATATATGTGATTTTAATAATTAATATTTATTTAAAGATAATAGACAGCGTAGCAATACACTCACATACTCACTCATAGTTCATACTCACTCATATATCTCATTTACACTTTCATACTCACTCATATATCTCAATTATTTTTCTTTACTTGGCTAAATATGTGTATTTTTAATAATTAATATTTATTTAAAGATAATCGACAGTGTGGCAATACACTCACATACTCACTCATAGTTCACACTCACTCATATATCTCAATTACACTTTAATACTCACTCATATATCACAATTATTTTTCTTTACTTGGCTAAATATATGTGATTTTAATAATTAATATTTATTTAAAGATAATAGACAGCGTAGCAATACACTCACATACTCACTCATAGTTCATACTCACTCATATATCTCATTTACACTTTCATACTCACTCATATATCTCAATTATTTTTCTTTACTTGGCTAAATATGTGTATTTTTAATAATTAATATTTATTTAAAGATAATCGACAGTGTGGCAATACACTCACATACTCACTCATAGTTCACACTCACTCATATATCTCAATTACACTTTAATACTCACTAATATATCACAATTATTTTTCTTTACTTGGCTAAATATATGTGATTTTAATAATTAATATTTATTTAAAGATAATAGACAGCGTAGCAATACACTCACATACTCACTCATAGTTCATACTCACTCATATATCTCATTTACACTTTCATACTCACTCATATATCTCAATTATTTTTCTTTACTTGGCTAAATATGTGTATTTTTAATAATTAATATTTATTTAAAGATACTTGACAGTGTGGCAATATACTCACATACTCACTCATATATCTCAATTACACTTTAATACTCACTCATATATCACAATTATTTTTCTTTACTAGGCTAAATATATGTGATTTTAATAATTAATATTTATTTAAAGATAATAGACAGCGTAGCAATACACTCACATACTCACTCATAGTTCACACTCACTCATATATCTCAATTACACTTTCATACTCACTCATATATCTCAATTATTTTTCTTTACTTGGCTAAATATATGTGTTTTTAATAATAATTAATATTTATTTAAGATAATAGACAGTTTAGCAATACACTCACATACTCACTCATAGTTCACACTAACCCATATATCTCAATTACACTTTCATACTCACTCATATATCTCAATTATTTTTCTTTACTTGGCTAAATATGTGTATTTTTAATAATTAATATTTATTTAAAGATAATTGACAGTGTAGCAATACACTCACATACTCACTCATAGTTCATACTCACTCATATAGTATATCTCAATTTTTCTTTACTTGGCTAAATATATGTCTTTTTAATAATTAATATTTATTTAAAGATAATAGACAGTTTAGCAATACACTCACATACTCACTCATAGTTCATACTCACTCATATATCTCAATTACACTTTCATACTCACTTACACATCTCAATTATTTTTCTTTACTTGGCTAAATATGTGTATTTTTAATAATTAATATTTATTTAAAGATAATAAATAGACAATGTGGCAATACACTCACATACTAACTCATAGTTCACACTCACTCATATATCTCAATTATTTTTCTTTACTCGGCTAAATATGTGTATTTTTAATAATTAATATTTATTTTAAGAAAATGGACAGTGTAGCAATACAGTCAATTAAAATTGTAACCACAAATGACAAGAGTTTGTCCCTGATAGCAAACCAATAGAGATAACGTTCCAGTATGGTATCTCTGTTGGTAAGAGAGATTCGCTTCAGATGATTTATCTTATTTGCTTTATAAATATATTATAAATATTTAAAAGAAAGATTCTTATTTATTTCCTTTTAACAGTTATCTGAGTCGAAACCAAAATGTTGGTCGAGTTACGCGACAGCAAACAATGGCGGATTGCGTATAAAACAACACATTATGAAATCATCAATATTTAATGTAAAATGTTTCATCAATATTTTTTATTTATTTATTTATACATGACAAGACATTTGATGAATACGCAATTTATGAAAGAACAACAGATAATTTATTTAACACTTTTATTGCAAATATAATCTGATGGGATTATTACCAGGCGGCAATCTCTTCCAACCAACCAGACAAAAAGTAAATGAAGCAAGTTACGTGGTCGCATAAATCAATCAAATGACTATCCATCCCCACGAAATCCATGAACACATACGTGAGCATATGCCCACGAACCCTACAAACCCGGCCAATCACTCGAACATTATTTTTCATATAAAGTGAGATATCATCAATCAAAAGGAAAGGAAGGGATGGTCGAGAGGAAAGGAAAAGAAAAATCAGGAATGAAACACGTTATTTTACTGACTAGAAATTAAAAGTTTTTTCAGTCACTTCTTCAAGCATGCCAAGGACGGAGCGAGTCTTAAATTGGTTTGTAACTGATTCCAGAGTCTCACTGCATGGACAGTAAAGGACGACGTAAAAAAGAGGAGCGGCGAACAGAAAAGGCCAATAGACAATCTCTGTTCGAGCATAGTGCTAATCCATGATTGGAAAGACGCTGAAAATTTTCGGCGGGATAAGAGGGGGCGGCGGGGCAGTTAAGGATATTACACAATAGCTACAGTATGTGTATTTAGCGTCTATTTCTAACATTCAACCAGTTCAATGCCTTCCGGTATGAAGTTATATGATCGTACGTACTTTCGTAGTTAATTTAACGTGGACACATAATTTATTTGGATCTGGATTTGTTATATTTCATTTGTCGTGTTTTCAGTAAACTAGGCGTATGCCTGTATCTTATTGAGGACATATAACAAGGAAAAAAGTTGATATTTTTCCGGTTGTTTATTATACACCCGATTTTCTTCCGATTGTTGCGAGTCAAATCCCTCATAATTCCAGACAGACCAAAAAGTCCATCCCATAATACGAGTATGTCGTAATCAACAAAAACACACCACACTCGAGAGTTCACACAAACCTTTTCTACAAGTCATTTCTGCATTACAGGTTTCCCCAATTCGTACAATGAGAAAGAAATATAATACCATACAAGTAAAATTCAGCGTTACAAAAATACATTTTTGGATTGTAAATAAATTAAAATT
Source organism: Odontocerum albicorne (assembly GCA_949825065.1). NCBI lineage: Eukaryota > Metazoa > Arthropoda > Insecta > Trichoptera > Odontoceridae > Odontocerum > Odontocerum albicorne. Next base: position 2,616,166 of record OX463858.1, read on the forward strand.
AAAACATAGTTAAATTAGAGATGACAAGTGTAATAAAAGTATATTTAAAAAAAAATAACAATAAGTTATTGAAACAATATCAAAAAATTTACAATAACAGTAACCATTTTTGCCTTAAAAAAGTTTAGCGATGCATTTATTAATTTATTTATTATTACACGTGACAAGAAATATACATAATTTGCGAAAAAAACAACAGGTAATTTAATTTAGACATACATTATTTTAATGGATCTGGGTTTGTCGCCTTTCATTTGTCGTATCCCCAGTAAACTAGGATTTTGCCTGTATCTCACTGAGGATATTTAGCATGAAAAAATAAATCGATACTTCTTTCCGATTTTTTGATTACACAAAAACAAAACCCCGTTGCACGTTCTCATCAACCTGACAAACAGTGACACTCAATTACAACTGGAAACATCATGAGGAATCAAACTCTTCACACATCATCACTCCAGAAAGACCAAACTTGTTCATCCCACAATATACCGCACACAATCATAAGAATAAAAACAAAAACAAAAGTATTGAAAATTATATCTGTTGAAAAGTGTGATTGCTCTTTCTCGTGGCATTTACAAAGGCAGGTTGGTTCTGCACAGAGGATGATAAAACAATATTTGAGTGCGTTGTTGCCTAAGTTCTTGTTACTGTGTACAATTATCTTTAAGATTTGTATGTAACTGGGTTTAAACATGAATATATAATACAAGCTTTATAAAACAACTAAACAAGTACCTAACAATAAACCGAACTAAAGACGGACTGAAAGTCTGAAATGATTTTTTTGATCGAATAACTCAAATATTGTATAATGTGAATCAATTACGGCCAACAAAAGAGGGAAACGAAATCGGAACGGCAGCAAACGGACGTAACATAGCGTGCTGGGGCGGAATGTCGCATGTGGACAGTTGAAAAACTTTCGTCTATCACATTTCTAACGATGGCAGAGAAACAGATGCATGATGAAGTAGTCTCCACGTATTTCTACCATCTGCAAGTATAGGCAACAGAAGACTTGCCACCTGTATGGTCTAAAAAAATAGTCTCAAATTTTCATAGTCTTGTTAACCCTTCCTTCCCTGTGATGTGTAACTAGTAGGTACACATTGCTTCTGAAAACTTTAATATCTGTATAAATATAATAAATACTGGGTTCAGATTTTAGGTATTCCTCCGTAATACATTTACGCATTGAATGAAAAAAATAATATCAATAATAATTAGCACTTATCGTCCACATCAGAGATATTTTGTGAAAATCGGGAATAAATTCACCAATACAATCAAACGTGTGCCAGTGTGTGACGTAGATATATTAATTCTAAACCACCGCTATGGGTGAGGAAGCGGTGTTATTCACGTCTCACTCTCACTCTACTTCTGTATATGGGAACGCAAGAAATATAATCTTAGTTTGCAGTTGTGTTTCTTCCTTCGAGGAATAACATACACAGTGTTAGTCCGTCTCAGGTCTCAGTCGCTCTAGCGTATTCATCTGAGGTGGTCTCTTCGCCCGTTTTGTGAACGTCAGCCGATGTTTTTTTCATGTTTTCAGCAATTAAATTTCAATTAATATCACTTTTGACTTCAAATTTAATTAATTTAGGCGATTGGCTATGAATATTTTTATTTTTTCGATTTTAAATCGCTCATTTTTACATGTGTATTGAATACACAGCACCGGAACGGGCGGATTTTTTTAGCACAGGAAGGAAAAGGTTAACACACAGTTTAATCTAGTCTAAACAGAATGATTTAACACTTAAATGTGAAAAAACCTTACACAGTAAACTTAAATTAAAATGCATTGTCAAACTGTACTCAATACATTACTTACCAAGCTTATATAGTAATACATGGATTAAAACTAACATAAAAACTCAATAGGAGCCGACCATCCTGACATCTTGGGAACAAACAGCTCTCATTAAACTTAAATACCGCAACGCTACATATCTTGACCCAACTTGGATGTAAAACAAGTTGACGACAACACTTCAAGTTTACTGTGTAGATTTTTTTTCACGTTTAAGTGTTATTATTATTATTTATTATTATTACACATGACAAGAAATATACACAATTTGAGAAAAAACAACAGGTAATTTGATTTGGACATACAATTTTAATGGATCTGGGTTTGTTGCCTTTCATTTGTCGTATCCCCAGTAAACTAGGCTTTTGCCTGTATCTCACTGAGGATATTTAGCATGAAAAAATAAATCGATACTTCTTTCCGATTTTTGATAACACAAAAAACCCCGTTGCACGCTCTCATCAACCTGACAAACAGTGACACTCAACTACAACTGGAAACATCTTGCGAAACTCAACTCCTCACACATTATCACTCCAGAAAGACCAAAAATATTCATCCCACAATATACCGCACACAATCATCAGTGTTAAATAATTTTGTTATAAATGAAGTTCTACAATATAAATACCAAATAAATTTAACATATTTTATTAATAACCGCCATGGGTGCTGACAGATCATGGAAACAAATGGCTGAAAGAACGTAAGGGGAATACATCAATAAAGGAGACACGACCATCTTGTATTTATACTAAAAAAATCTTTTATGTTTTTCTACTAATTGTTTTTTAATAAAATTATTTATAAAATTTTTCATTCATTCGAAAATCGGATGCAATTTCCAATTGAGTAAAACCAACATTTAATAAGAGCATCAATGAGGTGAGTTGGCTCACTGTATGGTGGCATATTCGTATTAACACTAAGTAATTTAATGTAACGAAAGTCATCACATATGTAACCTTCAGTATATAATGTAACATATCTTACCTCGTAAGTGATTAACGTAAGTTACCATCGGTAAATAATGTAACGTAGGGCATCTCATATAGTATATAACCGTCAGTATGGAATGTAACATAACCTCGTACGTGATATAAGGGTAGTAACCTCATATTTAAGAATCAGTATATATAGTAATGTAGCTTATTTGGACGTTTGAACAACATCTTCAAAAGTAATCTCCCAATATCTTTGAAGCGAAAGGTCTACATCCAGTGTATTCTCCCAGTACTTACGTATGGCTGCGAGACATGGACGCTCACAGTAAAGAACACACAAAAGCTCCAGACCGCACAAAGGGGCATGGAGAGATGCATGTTGGGATACACTAAAAGATACCGTAAACGAAACACCTGGATTCGCAATATTACAAAGGTAAAAGAAGTTATAAAGGTTTGCAAGAAAATGAAGTGGCAATGGGCAGGACACGTAGCCAGAATGTCAGATTCCCAATGGACGTCCGAAATAATTCAATGGTATTCAAGAGGCATAAACAGGCCCAGAAGAAGACCGAAGGTACGTTGAATAGATTAAATCAGGAAGCATGGCAGCATCACATGGCATCAACGAGCAAAAAACCGAACTATTTGGAGTCAACTTGGGGAGACTTTCATCCAGCAGTGGATCGATCCTGGGCGACAATGATGATGATGATATAATGTAACATATGTTATCTCGTATGTACCTATCCGTATATAATGTAACGTATGTTATCTCGTATGTACCTATCAAGATATAATGTAACGTATGTTATCTCGTATGTACCTGTCGGGATATAATGTAACGTATGTTATCTCGTATGTACCTATCGGGATATAATATAACGTATGTTATCTCGTATATACCTAACGGGATATAATGTAACGTATGTTATCTCGTATATACCTAACGGGATATAATGTAACGTATGTTATCTCGTATGTACCTATCGGGATATAATATAACGTATGTACCTATCGGGATATAATGTAACGTATGTTATCTCGTATATACCTAACGGGATATAATATAACGTATGTTATCTCGTATGTACCTATCGGGATATAATGTAACGTATGTTATCTCGTATGTATTCATCGCGATATAATGAAACGTATGTCATCTCATATATAACCTTTTAGTATGTAATATAACGTATGTTGCCTATTATTATAGCAAAACATCTTAAAAGTGACCTGTTCATTACAATGTGTACATAAAACAATTATTCTCACATACCTGACTATACTACCATATAGAACTTGGCAAAGTGTTTTAATATCACCCTCCTGGTATTCTGACGACGTGGCCCGTAACAGGGCGGTCACTGCAGACTTGGCAGGCTCGCGAGGGTCGGAGTATGGGCCAGACACGGCCACGAGGTGGTACAGGAAGAGCACGAAAAGCAATAGTAGAGCGGGCCTGCGAGTCGCGCCACTGCAAAACACCGCCGCACTCCGCAGTACACATAATGTCTGGTAACGATTTTTGAACACAATACCGAGGGGGGTCCCCATTAACGTTAGCTAAAATTAAAACCTACATTAACGACGAAACATATGTCTATTGTTAGAGAAATTTGATACTAATTGAACTTCTAAAGCAAGAATTATTTGCCTATATGAATACCTTTGTCAGAATGAGGCTGACAACCTCCATGACGTAGTTAGAAAGGCGTACATCTTTCTACCCGAGGGTTGCAAGTTCGATTAAACGTTGGTAGCCACTCGACTAAAATAAGGATTTCTATCTAGTTTTCACTAAAGACTTGTTTTAAATATTTATGTTTGGTTGGAAGAGATTGCAACATGGCAATACATCAGCCAGTTTGTACTGTATATAACGAAAATGTAATACAATACAATCAGTTCATATTCATCCTTAATCATTTGGTTCACACATCGTTACCCGTTACCTTGCTTCATATTTTTGTCAATGTCATCTAAAAGACGTATTCATTTCGATTTTTTTTAAATCTCTCACAGCCAACGATTTTTTTATAAAGACCTTAAATAAAAATCGATCTGAAACACACTTATTTTTTAAATAACTCAACTGATTTCATCGTTTTCACCTCATCATCAGGACGGCACAAACAAAACTCCTCGAGTCTTGTTTGTTTGTGCTCCCCTGGTGATGTGGCTGAAACCTGGAAACTGGTATTTATACCGTTATTTTAGTTGAAAAAAACAGTGTTTTATTAAACAAATTACTATTTCTTGATGTACAGTACCCGGCAAAAAATAACAGGTAATTTAATTCAGACGTAAATTTTAATGGATCTGTGTTTGTTGCCTTTCATTTTTCGTGTCCCCAGTAAACTAGGCTTTTGCCTGTATCTCACTGAGGAGTTCAGAGCAACTGCAGACAAAGTTAAAGTTAACATCGTTCAGAGCAGCTGCAAAGTTAAAATAACCATAATGATTGCCAATCTCCAGCACGGAAAGGAACGTTAAGAATTGTAGATCACGCAGGATGGGGACCTATTTTGTCCCCCATAACAACATGGGTGATGGTGAAATCGAACTGAACTGAAGTATGTCCTTATATCCCTTTCGCTGCCCACCGTGCCTATTCTGCCCTCTGTGTCAGCTCACCAAAGAGGATATTTCTTATGTATATACGTGCAAACCACCCAGGCAATCAATTCTCGCCCACGACCCAGCAGAAGCGGCCGTCCTTGCGAGTAGGACAACCTACGAGGTGTTGGCGTAGGCCGTAGGACAATACGGCATGACCTGCCAGCACGACGCGACATGACAGCCATGACAGCCGCCGTACCGCCTCGGCACACGACGGGGGTCCGCTTCTGGCGGGAGAGGAAAGAAAGTTGTTCACCTTTGCCCGCCACCGCCAATGGGTCACATTACTCGTGTATCTATATTCACATTGTCTAAAAAACCTCGATCGGCAATCACTTTTACTGCATCAATTTCAGTTGAACTAAATAATTAATTTTGACAACGGAGTCACAGAGCGGTTCCATAAATAAAGACTATACGAGTAGATAGACGTATAATGAATATTGTCGAACTCAAGAATATGAACCAGTCACGGACGTAGTTGAGAGAACAGCTGCCTTAAAATGGAGCTGGGCAGGACATATTGCCAGATGCTCTGACTCTCGATGGACGAGAAAGGTCCTGGAATGGCAGCCTAGAACGGGCGGGAGAGGTGTGGGGAGACCACAGGCTAGATGGTCGGACGATATAAGACGGGCCGCAGGGGTGAAGTGGATGCAGTGTGCCCGAGATAGGGAGTTGTGGAGGACCGAAGGCGAGGCCTATATCCAGGGATGGATCCAAAACGGCTGAAGAAGAAGAACTCAAGAATAATCCAGAACTCTCATTAGAGAATCAACTATGAAATTAAGTGAGTCTAAAAAAATTCCTGCGACATCTTTATTTATTGAATTGACAAAATTCATGCATACGTGTACATATCACTCCATTTTCCTGTCGAGGTGGTCGTAAAGGAGAGAGCGCCAGACTTTCCTAACGCGAAACACATATTTCGCTTACACCATCTTATTCAAATGATTTCCCTATCGAGGTAGGCAGAGAGGAGAGAGCGTCAACCGTTCCTATCTTGACACACTTACGTCGCCTCCTACGATTATTCAGACTTTTACATTTCCATCTTTCAAAATATCAGTTTGACTGACAAAATCAGATACAATAATGTGGCATTCAACAAAAGATGGCGTATTTTATTGTATCATTATATTGTACAAGTATTACACTTGTTTACAGTACAACCTAGCAGGTTTATTACTATGTAAGAATCTCTTCCAGCCAATGAGAAAATTGTTAAAAAGAGCCTGAATGAAAACCAGACGGAAACCCTTTTTTTTAAATCTGGTTACCAACGGGAATCGAACCCACATTCCCCAAGTGTATTTACCAATTAGGGTACGGACGAATCAACATCTTCTAAAAAATTAAGAATTAAAAGAATACGTATGTATATCTTTCAAAATATGAAATACCAATGTAAAGTACAATGCAGAAAGTAAAAATATGATCCATGGAAATACCAATGTAAAGTACAACGCAGAAAGTAAAAATATGATCCATGGAAATACCAATGTAAAGTAGAACGCAGTAAGTAAAAATATGATTCATGGAAATATCAATGTAAAGTACAACGCAGAAAGTAATAATATGATCCATGGAAATACCAATGTAAAGTACAACGCAGAAAGTAAAAATATGATCCATGGAAATGCCAATGTAAGGTATAACGCAGAAAATTAAAAAAATAATCAAATACAAGGAATGTTATTCAATCAATTTAGCTGATAACTATATTTTATGAGAAATCAGAGCCTCGCTTCATACCCTTCAGAATAAAAACATCACATTTGTGTGGATTCTCGCTCACCAGGGTGTACACGGAAATGAATCACATACCAGTTGGCAAAATATGCAACAGTATCTGGTCCCTCCCCCTTCAAGTACGAGTATGTAACGTCTACCCAGGAAATCACATCGCAGGCTAAAATCCGTTTACTCGCCAATTGGTCAAAGGCCTGGGAGCTATCTACAATAGTAGCAATAAGGACATCGCCAGCAGAAATATTCTAGTTAAAATTTATTTCTTTTCTCAAAATAGGCTTAGCCCAATTACTTTGAAAAGTACAAGATATGTTAACATTAAAAATAATGAAAAAGTATACAGAATAAAAAATATATATATATAAAATAAAAAGTAATGTATATGCATACATATATACACACAAACATACACATATATTCAAAGTCACTTAAATACGTTGATGAGTGCTTTCTAACGCGCTCAATCTTAAAAGAAAATTTACTTTTGTTTTTGGTAATGTGATATGAAATATGTCAATATCCGAAGCAGTCCCGTTCAAAAGATTTAAGGCCCTTCCAACAGGCATAGCGGCTGGAAGACCCGTTCTTGCGTATGTTATTGAGAACAGTTCTTGACGGCGCAGTCTAGTGTAATTGTTAGGAACATTTAACGCTAATCTTTGTAGTAATGCTGGACAGCTCACAACTCCTCGAACGAGTCTGACAACGTATACCAGGAGACGCAGATCTCTTCTTACGCTTAAGGAGTTATACCCGAGCATACCCAGCAAAAACTGAGTACGATAAAGCCATGGATAGACACCAAACTCACTCATATAGATATTTTTTTTGTACTTTCTCCACCATGAGTGAGTTCTGCGCCTCCACCGGGCTCCAAATGCAAGCATTGCTTTCTAGTTTGCTACGGATCAATGAATTAAACAACGTTTTGAGCATCAATTGTTTTTCAAACGACTTAAGAGATTCTCATTACAAATCCTAGAGTTTTATACGCTGAGTTGCACATAATTTCTATGTGAGGACCAGACCAAATGTGAGATTGCTGTGGGATAAGACACCCAGATCTTTAATATTATCTGTGCGGGGTATAGGTATAGATTCTAGTGTATATCTATGGAATTTCAAGACGTGTGAGCGACGATACGACATAATTTTGACATTGAAATATAATTTATTATAAAATACCCACTACACCTTGGTTCCATAAAAGAAACCTGTCCAAACGAAGTGTGTCTACCATATGCAGGATAAAATACGCCACTTTTTTGTAATCCATCTAAAAGAAAGTGAAATGGGTGAGGAAACCCTGGACCATGGTCCAGGGTTTCGTTGAGTGTCCTCTGCGCACCGCATACAAATCTTACTCAATTGTAAATGTCCCCCGTCCGTTCAACATGTCCCACCTACTCGCACTTAATTCTCCATTAATTAATGTATAGTCACATATCTGCATCAGTTGTTCAAAATTCCTTAAATATTTAGTACCACAGTAGTTTTTTTATATATTCTAACACTGCCTCCTTTCCTTCGGATTGTTATGTGCACAAATCATCCTCTTTATAGGAGATGGAATGCCTAATTAACTAATAATAATAACAATAAAATATATGAGTAGTTTATTGAACGATTTGTATAAATGTTTCTACTATAGCTAGTTATTATCCCAATAAAAGATACGAGTAGTTTATTGCCCGAATTGTATAAATATGTTTCTAGCTAGTTATTATCCCAATTAAAGATATGAGTAGTTTATTGCACGAATTGTATAAATATGTTTCTAGCTAGTTATTATCCCAATTAAAGATATGAGTAGTTTATTGCACGAATTGTATAAATATGTTTCTAGCTAGTTATTATCCTAGTAAAAGATAGGATTGTTCGTAGTCAATGTTACCATAAATGGATGCGAACCGGATACCCCTGGCCTACAGCAGAGTCTCAACCACAACGTGAGCGTATGGGTCTGTCACACAAATGAAGTGAGGGTAATTGTAGATGTATATATGTGGAAGAGGCGATTGATTTGTGTGTCGAGAAAGGAAATACTGGCAATCTGTCCTCTGCCTACCACGACAGGGAAATGGTATGTATGTATGTATAACATTGATACGTTTTATTATGTCAAGACGAGCATTACCTAAGCTTAATGATAAAATCGATGTTTATGGTACTTTTAGGGGTTATTCTTCGCAATATTCCATAAGGCTATTTATTTCCTACAAACATCTGGCAACCGCGCACACACACGCACGCACGCACGCACAAGCACCGGACGTCATTGTGAAATGATTGTAATCAGGTTAGGTAACTTTATATATACTCGTTCTAATGGGCGCATCCATACTTTAACGATTTAATGTACAAAATACACGTAGAAGTAGGCTTGAATAATATTATCACGAAATTTATCAAAGGTTTCGGTTTGGACTCTGTGGAACTCCATATTAGAATATTCTACAGTAAATTATTTTGTCATTCCACTATTTACATTAATCCCCGCTGCACGTGTTTTTACCTCTTATCCCGAGGCTCTTTTCAATGGAATGATGGAGAGCCTAGATATAGGCGAAAACACGTGTAGCGGGGATTAATGTAACTATTGGAATAACAAAGTAATTTAGTATTGGTAAATATTTCAATATAATCACGTTTCACCGTAAAATAAAAGGGAGTGAAAAGTGGATGTGGAACAATGCTGAAAAAAGATGTACGCACTTAGAAGTATACATTGAGTGACAATGTATGACAGAATACAGAATGAATTGATTAAGGATGAATGTGAATTTAAAGGTGATGTGTTGAGTAAGATGAAGAAGAGCACATAGAGATGGTTTGAACAACAGCAACGAATTAAGTCTAAGAAAATAAATATATGGTGTAAATGTGAGTGAAAGCCGTGATAGAGGAAGACCAAGGAAAGTATGGTTGAATAAAGTGAATATTTTGAAAGGAGGAAAAGTAAGAAGTAAAAAAAATCGTAGGAGTTTTATGAGGTATATGGATGTGGAAGAGGCGAAATATTTGTGTCGAAATGAAAAGTCTAGCGCTCTGTTCTCTCTGTTTAACCCAGCAGGAAAATGCGTGGTGGTCATGTATCGTAAAATAAAATATAATTGCTGATATTGTAATTAGTTTCATCAGAGTGTTTATTCCACTTTTTGTAACGCTATAACCTTACCGGTTGTGTCAAAAGTGGCAAAAATAACAATACATAATAGTGTTCTGGTGTCCAACTTGGCGTATGCAAGTGAAACATGGACTTGACTGACGAATGATAAAAGATTATTGCTACGGAGAAGCGCACACTACGAAAAAAATGTAGAGTATTAATGCAATCAATTATTAATTATTTATATAAATAAACGGTACAATGTACCTTATAGCAAAAATAATACAAAATAAAAGAGTCAGTAGTGAGTGCTGAACACATTAAGTTTGACAGAATACATAAAAACTTGAGTGAATGTGATGGACATAAACATTACATAAAAACTGAGTGAATGTGATGGAATACAAGTAGCCTGAACGAGTGGACGTGTTTTTGCTAAATAATAAGTGTAAGAATTGTTATCTAGTTATAAGTAGTATGTAGGTGTTAATTATTTCTAAGATTGAATAAATAAAATAAAATGACATGTAGGAAAATAAGATTAAGTAAGTTCATAAATTATAACATATAATGTAAGATTAGTAAAGTAATAAATTTTTATATAGGTATAGCCTTGACAAATGTTTGTATAATAATTTACTTTGTTTAATAAAAAAAATTAAAAAAACTTATATAAAATTTTTACATAATTACAACAAAATTCTTGTGTGACCCAAAAATGTCTATAAAACTGAAAGGAAAGGTATACCAGACTATCGTTAGACCTGCAATTATGCATGGCTCAGAATGCTGGACTATGTACAGCTCCTACTCTAGGCAACTTGAAACAGCAGAAATGCGAATGCTTAGGTGGTCGGCAGGAGTATCACTAAAATATAAAATTAAGAGCTTACGCATTCGTGGTAGCCTGGGGGTCACATAAGACGGAGACCACCAGACCATACTGTAAATCAGGCAATGTCTGTGGATTTTCCCCGACAGCCGTCCAGATGAAGACCAAAGAACTCCTGGATGACTCAATGCTCCAAAATCCTGCAGAGAAACGGCCTTGATGAAAGCGACACCCAGAACCGAAGAATATACAGCCTGAGAACGAGAAGAGCCAACCCCAACAACCTACGTAGGCAATGATTTGGGACAGTGCCAGGAAGAAGAAGAAGACAGAATTACAACAAAAACAATCGGAAAGAAATAGGTATCAAATTTTACAAAATCATATGTTACCATAACAAAACGGGGCCGTCCATAGGCCCACAGCCCGCACTGCGCAAAAAATACAAACACAAAAGACAAATCATTGAAAAACGAATTTAAAACAAAATTTTAAGACTCGGATATTTGGAAGTGCCTTTTCAGGCACTCCTTGTAGGTCATCAAACTAATACGCATTTTCAATCATGGGTAGTCGAAGTATGGGGGAGCATTCGCAAAATAATCTGTTCTATAATTTTCACATAGAAATGTGTCTTGAAAATTATAGAACATAAAAATTCGCGTCATAAACGAAATACTCGTTTAAGAAAACCAGCATTAAGAAATGGAAGTAAAAAATAACATCGTCTATAAAATCAAGGCATTGATTCGTGAATCAGACGCCAGGCTCATCGGACACTACGCTCAGTCACCGCTCGCGGCCCTGAAAGAGCGATGAGTCATCGCTCCCTGCTCGTTGTGTACACAGGTATAAAACTGCTACGCGCCGCTACGCTTTCATTTCCCTCGAACGTCAAATTTCAGCTGTTTTCACACTAGTGTCAAAGTCACATGATCGTTATGATGCAGGTGTACGAAATCAAATCAAGCAGCGATTCTTCGAATATCAAGTAAATGTTTGACACGTTTTATAATAATAACGGTTTAAGAGCTCTCCGTTACATTGTGACCTTTCCGAGGGCCGTTTTTCCATCTACTCACGACCCTAACATTTCTTATTTGATTTTTCCACTTTGATCACGTACAAACAGAGCCTGAACAAGAGTGGGGTAACCGGTGCACTAGCCCCAGGCGCGATATCTAAAAAGTGTCAAAATCGACTGGCAAAAAAGGAAAATAAAAAAATAATAAAATTAGATAGAGCGAGGAATTATGACACGGCTTTTACCGTTGCCTGCCCTGTGACGTGGAATGGTCTGCCTCTCAGTGTTAGAGATATGGGTGTCCTGTGCAAAGCACTAGAAGATAAACCTTTTTTAGGAAGTTTTATAAATAATCGCATATTATCAAAATGTATCCTTATATACGCTACACACATACACTACACTCCACCTAAAGCCGAATATTTTACCAATCACATAATGGAAGATCTACAAAGATTTCTTTGTAGATCTTTCAATATGTGATTTTCATCTTCCCTTCGCAAGTTTCTTGCGGTTTTTTTATCAAATATGTGTTTCTAAACGTATGCAAATGCGGGGAAGTTGCTAATCTAATGGCCGCAGTCACAACCTTCCTATACTCAACTTATGTATATTTATTCTGTATTTTTTTTTCATATGTCAAAACTAATTGGCTCAAATCTCAAGTGAGAGCGCCCTTGAGGAGAGTTTGTTCTAAACGGCGCTATATAAACTGTCCTTTTTATTATCATGAAAAAATAAAACGATGTTATTGACAATGTTGCCGCACTGCAAACTCGTAAAATAAGGTTATAACATACATATTTAACATTTAAATTTTCGTCCGTGTATTTCTATTGTGGGATCAAGTTACCATACGCTTCATATTTTCCTTTTTTTGAAAACTGGGGAAAGGGGTGATTTTTTTTAAGCAACAAGATCTAATTTTAAAATAAAGGTAAAATATAAAATGAATCTTTCCCTTTTCCTAGAGTTCAAAAAAATGTCACCTTATTGCGGGAGCGCGTTATCGAATGGGTGACCTAGACGACAAAATACCTCATCAAATTGAGATTCTCTTGGTTCAATACATTTACCCGAGTTTTTTTACAGTATAATCCATATCATACTCTTACATATATACCATCACGTCGTTTCCCTGCTGTGGTAAGCAGAGATGACAGAATTTTCATCCCAACACACATGTTTCATCTCTTTCACATTCATACACCTTCTGATAAAGCTCCTACACTTCCTTCTTTCAAAATATCACTCACTTGAACCAACCATACTTTCCTCATGTTTCACTGTTATAAATCAAAGTTGGCACTAGAATACTGTTGTGGATTATCATTTTAGCAGATTTTGATACTGTCCAGTTCGAATGTATATGTTATAGTACCACATTGAGTTTGTTTTCTATCGCTACACACCGTTTAATATCCCTCTTAACATTTCCACAATTTGGGAAAATACTACCCAGAATTCAAAATCAAGATATTTACGACTAAATAATAATGTAGGATAATTAATCAAATGGATTTGGTTAAAAAACAAACCTCGAGGCAATTTTGAACGACAGCTGCCTCTGATAGGCGGTGATTGTTTAGTAAATAAATATGTTACCACATGAAATGTGCGTCAAGGATCATAAAGAGTTTGCCAGTGTTGATTCTGAAGATAAGAAATATTAAAAATTATATTTTCCAAGTAGCCGGCAACACTTGCCAATTTTTCCAACGGTCCGATAAACCTATTGACACTTGTGAGAAGTAGGATTGTGAATGACGGATAATCTTTATAATCGGACGCGGCAGAAAGGCAGAAGTCTTCACGGTGGATTAAGAATTTGGCAAGATGGAAGATATTGGACGGCGGCCGGTGCCGATTTTGGGCGGGAGAAAATAAATGAGGGAAAAAGATTGACAAAAAATAAAAGAGTGGCGTCGATGTGTCAATGGGTGAGTGGATTTATCGGATTTCTATCGCACGCCGGCCTGGAAGTGGCGTGGGCGCCCTACTGTCGCAAGATAGATGGCCTGCCCATCAAATCTACTGGTGTCAGGCATGGACAGCTTAGGACACTAAAAATAAGCTCGAGAGGTTTTTCTTTTTGCAAAATAATATAATACATATACAGTGAAGGTTCGCAAGTTGCACTATTTCGATTGCATCTTCTTCTTCAACCGTTCTGGATCCATCCCTGGATATAGGCCTCCCCTTCGGTCCTCCACAACTTCATATCTCGGACACACTGCATCCACTTCCCCCCTGCGGGCCGCTTTATGTCGTCCGACAATCTAGCCAGTGGTCTCCCCACACCTCTCCTGCCCGTTCTAGGCTACCATTCCAGGACCTTTTTCGTCCATCGAGAGTCAGAGCATCTGGCAATATGTCCTGCCCAGCTCCATTTTAAGGTAGCTGCTCTCTCAACTACGTCCGTGACTTTGGTTCTCTCTCTTATCCATTTGTTGGTCTTTCTATCTCGCAGTGAAACTCCCAGCATCCTCCTCTCCATGGCTCTCTGTGTGACTAGTAGTTTTTGCGTTATTCGCTTTGTTAGGACAGAGGTTTCGATTCCATATGTTAGGATCGGTAAGATGCATGAATCAAAGACTCTCTTTTTCAAATGATTGGAGTATTTTGGAGATTTCAGGATGTAAGAGAATTTACCAAACGCCGCCCAGGCAAGACCACGTCTACGCTCTATCTCGGCCTCTCGATTTTCTTGCATTATGGCAATTTGTGACAAGACATATCCTGTTGCATCGAGGACGTAGGACTTCAATACTTGTAGTGTACCATATTACACTTTGGTTCTTTGAAAATAAAAAACAAATAAAATATTATTCAGTACTTGGAAAAGCAATGATGTCTCCAAGACTGGAACACTTCAATAGTTGGTGTACACACAAGTGATCATATTAAATTCTTATCATTTTAATATGGTCGAATTCGATATGGGCTCCCAGCAATACTCTTCAAAATATGACAACATATTTTTTGGTTTCTTTATAACGTCGAAAAGCATAGATAAATCATGTATGTGCAATAATATCAAGCCTGTAAAATGGGTATATTGTGGTTAATGTGGTTGGAAGAGATTGCCACCTGGTGATAAGCTCGCAAGGTTGTTTAACAATAAATAAATACATATATACATAGCATCCCAGCGTTTCTCTGTTGGGGTAGGCAGAGAAGAGCAGAGTGCCAGACTTTCCTATCTCGACAAACATGTTTAGTTTAGTCTCTTCCACACCGTCTTATACAGTTCCTATGATTTTTCTAACTTTAAATTTCTTTTTTTTTTCAAAATATCATTCACCTGATCCAACCATACTTCCCTTGGTCTTCTTCTACCACACTTTCCACTCAGATTTGCCACACAAACTGGTGAGCTAACTCCTTAGTTTATCTCCAAACAGGCACATAAAATGTGTGTTGAGTCTTTTTTGCATAATTAAGACAATCTGTAGTATATTACTTTAGATTTTAACAAATAAGGATGAATTAAATGTTCCTGTTGAAGTAGGACGACCTCCGTGGTTTAGTTGATAAGACGCCTGTCTTCCAAACCGGGTTGTGGGTTCAATTCATATACTCGTAGTACCAGAGTTTAACAAAATCTACTCTTACTTTGACTCAGGACTTTGTAATATATTTCTAGTTGGTTAGAAGAGATTGACATATGGCAAAAAGCCAGTTAGTACTGTATACGACTTAAGTGTAATACAACACGAGCCCAGTATACAATAAAGTGAAAAATATTAAACAGAGTTTTATGAATTTAAATATTTGGGCATAATCTTTTTTTTAGATATGACCGAAGTCATAGGTATCCTTATACCCTCGAACACTAGGCGGAAAAAGTGCCAGTGTCGTTCAAGGAGAGTAGCACAGCGCGGGGTTCGAACCGTCGACCTTTCACACCAGCGGCGGCCGGTCTAGGGGTGCGCTGAACCGGAGAAATAATTCGCAATATTTAAATGATGTTAAATATTTGTAAAGATTAAATATATATAAGAATACTGACAAATAATACGAGGATTTTTATTTAAATGAAAATTTAATAAAATTTCAAAATACATTCATTTTCACTCTTCCGCGATTCTAGAAGCACTAAGTTTATATGTACCCAATAAATATAGCCGTGCAAGGAATCACCCTCTGTTCTACATACCAACTTACAGGACGAATATCATGGCTAAACACTCAGTCACGCGTGGTATAGAGATATTGAACCAACTGAATGACACTGTTGATATATTCTCGGCACCGCCTAGCAGTATGAGAAGAGTCCTGGCTGATATTCTTCCTAACGAATAAGCTAAGTAGCAGAATTTTTTGTGTAACAGGAGAAATCCGTTCAAAATAATAATAAAAAAACAAGACAGGGTAATAAAAATGATAAAATCTTAGAATTGAACATTTAAACATAGAAAAAAAAAGGATCTACTTGGCTTATGGCCCCGCTACTGATAAAATAGCGGTCACTGAACGCTTTACGGCTCTCTATTTGCACAAAAAAGCGATCGAATTTAAGATATTACAAAAAAAGCGATGCTCCTCGGTCCAGAAAAACGCTTTCTTCCAGATATTTACATATATTGGGTGTTAACATAAGTTCTGTCCGTTTTTTTCAAATTTAAAAATGAGCACCAAAAATTTAAAAAAATGGTAAACGTTATAACTTATATAACGCCGAACTTCTAGACTTTTCCCATTGATTTAAGATGGCGGTATACAGTTATGTGACTACAATTCATCTGCTCAGCCATTTCTAAGGTGGTTTAAAGAGGACCTTCATGAATAATATGGTTTAATCGGTCCTCATTGAAGTCCACTGGTCGTCCGGAACCCTCCATGTCTTTGAGGTCGAAATTAGCATATTTGAAACACAAAAACCATCGACGAGCTGTATTTTCATTCATAGCATCTTCACCGTACACTTCGCAAATATCGCGAGCAGCTTTGGCAACTTTATTCCCTCGATTGAACGCGAACAGAAGCAGGTGTCGAAAATGCTCACTTTCGTCTACTCGACATTCCATTTTGAAGGCTTGTAATCAAATAAAATAATATATGTAACGTAAAAGCAAATACCATATCTTGTAGAGCAGAAAATTTTCTTTCGAATGACGTTTACCATTTTGTTTAACTTTTGGTGCTCATTTTTAAATTTGGAAAAAAACGGACACAACTTATGTTAACACCTAATACTTTTCAGTATAACTTAGATTATGTGATATATTGAAAATACAATAGACTCTCGACAAACCGGGTTGCGGATTAACTAGAGCAGAAAAACTTACGATAATTTTTATGACATTACGAAATATTATTTAAAAAATGGGATTTTTTAACTGGCCCCGTTAATAATCCACCACTCGGTTAATGGGAGCCCGGATAATCTCGAGCCTAGTGTATATGTTACATATAATAACTGCACCTGATCATCCAAGACAAAATAAAAGGCCGAAGAGGTGTTGGCAGGAGACAAATCTCCTGACTCCGCAATATTCGTGATTGGACTGGTATAACATAAGGAGCGTTGGGGATCTTTTTCGGGCTGCCAGGGACAAAGATGACTACTCTCAGGTGGTAGTCAATGTTGGGGGGAACTGACATGACAATAGGAAAAAGAAGAAGCTACATTTAGTAATAATACAGGCTTCTACGAGTATGATCCAATAGGGAGAAAAGACAGAGTGCAATACAGTAGTTCACTCGGATGTAGACATGTTTAGTTCAAAGTTGTCAGGCATAGGAGGATGTTGACTGAATTGACGGAACTATGAGTGACAGAATACGGAATGAAGTGATTAGGAATGTATGTGAACTTAAGCTGATTTATAATTTAGTAAGACAAAGAAGAACACTCTGAGATGGTGGAGCAAAGAGGAGCAAAGTACAAATTACTGCACCTGATCATCCAAGGCAAAATAGAGGGTCGAAGAGGTGTTGGCAGGAGGCTAATCTCCTGGCTCCGCAATATGCGTGATTGAACTGGTATAACATAAGGAGCGTTGGGGATCTTTTTCGGGCTGCCGGGGACAAAGATGACTACTCTCAGGTGATAGTCAACGTTGGGGGGACCTGACATGACACTGGGAAGAAGAAGAAGAAGCTACATTTAGTAATAATACAGGCTTGTATGATCCAATAGGGAGAAAAGACAGAGTGCTATACAGTAGGTGACTCGGATGTAGACATGTTTAGTTCAAAGTTGTCAGGCATAGGAGGATGTTGACTGAATTGACGGAATTATGAGTGACAGAATACAGAATGAAGTGATTAGGAATGTACGTGAACTTAAGCTGATGTATTATTTAGTGAGATACAGAAGAACACTCTGAGATGATGGAGCAAAGAGGAGCAAAGTACAAATAACTGCAACTGATCATCCAAGGCAAAATAGAAGGCCGAAGAGGTGTTGGCAGGAGGCAAATCTCCTGGCTCCGCAATATACGTGATTGGACCGGTATAAGGAGCGTTGGGGATCTTTTTCGGGCTGCCGGGGACAAAGATATCTACTCTCAAGTGATATTCAACGTTGGGGGGACCTGACATGACACTGGGAAGAAGTGTATACATAAAGAGCAAAGGAATGTTCAACTTAAAAATATTATAATTATTTTACAAATATAGATATGGAAGTTGTCATATAATCAAATCTGTGTAATTATATAATCAATTCAATATTTGTATTTTTAAAATCATTTTGACTTGTTTACTAATGTATTATTTTACTTGTTTTATTGTGTTGATATCTTTTTATTTAGTTTTACTGAATTGTAATAAATTGTAAATATATATCACGCCATCTTCCATCGGAGTAGGCTACGAGGACAGAGCGCCAGACTTTCATATCACGACACACATATTTCGCCTCTTCTTATTAATACACCTCATACAACTCCTACGATTTGACTTTCAACATTTCCCTTTTTCAAAATATCAACCACTCAATCCGATCATACTTTCCTTGGTCTTCCTCACATTTACCCTGTATATTTGTTTTGTGAGTCTTTCTTCATTCATTCGTTCCACGTGTCCAAACCATCTCCGAGTGCTCAAATTATCTTGCTCAACACACCAGCCTTAAGTTCACACTCATGCCTTATCACTTCATTACGTATTTTGTCATACATTGTCACCCCATGTCTTCTTCTAAGTGCACGCATTTCTACAGCATTTATTCGGCTCTTTTCAACATTGTCTCAAATCGACGTTTGCGAGTTTTTTTAATTATAAGATTATTTTTGTGTGTAATTAATGAAACAACTACTTTTTTTATGTACGAAGACATTCTACTATTGATGAAAAAAAATCTGAGAATTCATTCAACAAGGACGTTCCATGTGCGAATGGTGACACTCTTAATAGCTCGGTTCTTGAATACGGCAACGAAAATAATCTCAATTCACGATGGCGTCAATAATGATCAGGTACATAAAAGTTAGTCGACCAACAAGGGGCTCGCATTTTTTTCTGTTAGTAATTCATAGTGTACGATTCATCGGTATGGCGAGACCATGACACTATTAATACTTAGCTCAAGTCGTCCAGTGAGGTCAACTGTGGAGAATCTGGTGTATGCAAGTGACAGTGCCTACAGTACGCAAGTGAAGTTTATTAATAAACTAAATCCTCAGTTTATCTGCAGAGATTTGGAGTGGTGGTTCTCTAAATATTTCTTGTATAAGTAATACTACCTTGATGAAAAAGTTTTAGGACCGGCCACGGTGTGGCGCTGTCAGTCACCCGATTGGAATTCTGTTTTTTTTTTGTTAGGTTACCACATCTATCATTGACACTTCCCTCTAAATTTCAGCGTCATAGCTTGACATTTGTAAAAGTTACGCTGTACTGAGTACATCTACTTTTGTGCGTGTTTTCAATTTTTTACAAGTTTGAAAATGGCATCAACTGTGCATCAACGAGTTTGAATTAAATTCTGTGTGAAAACGGATTTAACGGTCCGCAGACCTTGGAAATGTTGAAGAAGTGTTTTTCGGTGGCACGAACGCTTCAGAAGTGGCCGTGAGTCGGTCGAGGATGACGAACGCAGTGGCAGTCGAAAACCGATGAAAACATCGACAAAATCAAAGAAATGTTGGTTAGTGATTTGGGCCTCAGACGTGTCGCTGCAAACTTTTTGATGAAGTCCTCAAACTTTTTAATCAAGTCCTAAAACTTTTTGATCAATTGGAATAAAGTCCTAAAACTTGATTTTATGAATAAAGTCCTAAAACGTTTTGATCAAGGTAGTACTTCGCATCACGTAGCAGACAATCTGTGTACAATACAACATGGCGGACTTAAGTTAATTAATTTGAATGCTTTAAATAAAACACCTGGAAAATAGAATCGTCGTATTAACGCTTAGTTCTAGGTCAGTTATGACTGACTCGAAATATAGAAGATATAAATACAAAAAATCTTTCAACAAGGTCATTCCGTGTGCGAGTGGTGATTCTCTAAATAGTTACGGAATCGCTTACACGTCACGTATCTGTCATCCTGTATACAGTACAATCTGGCGGATTTAACTCAATTAATTCGAATGATTTAACCAAAACACCTGGCCAATCAACTTGCCGTACCAACGCCGAGTTCCGATACTAGGTCAGTTCTGGCCGAGTATCTGTTGCGGAACAGCGAGGGACGCGATACGAAACGATGTCCGTCCGCATCAGTCGGACGGATGAAGAAGACGGCGAGATGGCAGGGAACAGGTGGCCCGTCCGTGGAGGCGGCAAGAGAAATCGATTTCCAGCGCAGACGAATACGTAATACTAAGACTGGATAATGTATTGTAATCTATTCTGAGGTGCTCAAACTTTTACTACCGCTGCCCATCTTGTTTATTTAATATTAATCGTTTTCAAGGAAAGTAATATCGTATTTTTAGAACGAATTCTAATGCAAAAGTGTACCAAATACTCGTGGACGGTGATTTTCGATACTTAAAAGTACCTCGGAAAAGTTTAATAAAAGATTCGAGCAAATCGAAGAGTTCGACTTGCTCGAATCATTTATTAAGAGGGTATCCTCATTTCATGGGCCGAAAAATCGACGATTTTTATGATTATTTTTTTCAGTGAACGAATATTTTTTTTTAATTGTTGGTTTTTTAGACATATTTATTTATCTTTTAAGAACATTTTCATAAAATTTCATGATAAATAAAAATAATGTTTGTGTTGTTAAGTCGGAAGTAAGGCCCGCCCGTGCAAGGAGGGGGGGAAAGCAAACAGGAAAAAATATTAATGTGGAATTAAAAATAAATGTATGTTAAAATTCAGCATTTGTTAACATTTGTGAAACATTTTTTTCGGGGCGTCCATTATGCCCATAATTGTGGCTGTTGTACAAGTCTGAAAATTAAAAAAAAAATCGTTTTATTTAGACAGCATGTGGCTATAGCTGGTACTAGAATAATTTAAAAAAATAACAATTAGAAAAAAATGGCGGCTTATTGAAATGAAAAATCGATTTTTTTTTTCTTTTTTTTTGTCTTTAGAGTGAAAAAATCGAAAAAATGAATCGATTAAAATAATTCTAGCACCGGCTCAAGAGAGAGGTATAAAAAAGAGAATGATTACTTATTCATTAAAATCGGTTGATTCGTTTTTGAGTTATCACGGGGAATATTTAAAAAAAAAGTGATTTTTCAGGAAACGCGTTTAAAGTAAGTGCGATTTTTACACGAATTAAAGCATATACTTTCAACTTACTGTTAATCAGCAATTCCAGGGCCATATAAACTTGTTAAAAAATCCCGACAAACTAAATATCAATTCATCATTCCAAGAAATCCTATCCTACGACGAGAATTCTTGGAAAATAAGGCTGCTGCCATAACAATAGACGACCCGAAAGCTGCGAAGCCCTGATAATTTTTTGACCTGCGCGCTCGACTATAAACCCTCATAACTTTTCGAATTTTCAAGATCTTTGAAAATTTCTTGCTGGAAATGATTCAGAAAGGATTATAAAAAAATAAAATGAAAAAAAAATCCAAATGAGAATACCCCCTTAAACCTTTTTGTAGTATTATTTAGTCAGTATTTTCTAAGACAATGGGAGATTTACGAGAACGGCGTGTAGCGTAAGGAGACAAAGTCAATGGGGCATTAAAACATATTATACTCGAACCGGACAGTATCAAAATCGTCCAATATGATAATCCACAACATTATTTAAGTACCAACATTAATTCATGGAAATGCAATGTGAAAAAATACTGAAAAATACCGAATAAACGCTGTTGAAACTCGCACATTTAGAGGAACACACGGGGTGACAATGTATGACAGAATACGGAATGAGGTGATTAGGGATATACGAGTATGTGAACTTAAGGCTGATATGTTGAGTAAAACGAAATAAAATACCCTAAGATGGGTTGGGCATGTGGAACGATCGAATGAAGAAAGGCTATCGAAATAAATATAAAACAGTGCGAATGTGAGTGTAAGGCGTGGTACAGGTTGTTTCGTATTAACATTTCGGAAGATAAGGGGAGTATGGTTGAATCAAGTATATTATATATATAAAGAAGTAATGTAAAAATCGTAGGAGTTGTATGGATGTAGAATAAGCGAAAGATGCGTGTCGCGATAGGAAAGTCTTGGTTGTCTGATCTGTGCGTTGAAATTGGAAAGTCTGGGGCTCTGTCCTCTCTGCCTACCACGACGGGGAAACGGCGTGATGGTATCTAAGTATGAGTCAGCAATCTCTCGCGTCGTAGAACGCTGGTTATTCTGGTCATCAGTGGTATCGGCCTTCTAGAGCTGAGTCTACGAGTATCTTCGAATGTCGTATCACCAATAAGGATTTTTTTAAACCACCATTACGGAATTGTTGTATCAACATCACGGATTTTTTCTCGTATCAACATTACGGAATTTTGTAACCACCATTACGGAATTTTTCTCGTATCAACATTACGATTTTTTTAAACCACGTTCACACGCACACATTTTTTTAAACCACGGTCGTTTACTGTGTACATACTCGTCCACTGTACATATATATGTATATATTTTTTGTCGCTTTTTTTACAATCAAAACTGTAAAGACCAATCTAACAGAGTCCTTTAGTGACGACCTCTGTGGCCTAGTTGGTAAGACGCTTGTCTCCCAATTCGCAGGTTGCGGTTTCGATTGAAACCCAAAAGGATTCCAATTTGGTTTTCACTTAAGGCCTCTTTAAAATCTTTCTGGTCGGTTGGACGATATTGCCACATGGCAATGAGCCAGCCAGGTTATATTGTATAAAACGAAAGTGTAATACAATACAACTAAAGTAAAGAAAATTCGAAAAAATGAAAATGTACATAATTTCAATGGTAAATGGCGATTCATCCCAGCAAGAAAAACTTTTTCACATTACTCCTGAGTAGTCAAAGTTAGTAGAAAATCCATACATTGTCCATATTATCAATTCATCCCGGCAAGAACAATCTCTTGCCGAGATGTATCGCATAACGAACAACAGATTGAGAACGCGCGGCCTACGGTCTTGATGGTGTTACAGAATGCAGAAGTGTGGGTCGAGTGTAGCCCAAAAAAGGAAACCAGCGGATTTCCACTGACGTTGAACATGAGGACGTCTGGTCACTCGAACACTCCATATAAATCACTCATTATTTATAAACACTTCGAGAACACGACAGCCGAGTCTCTAGCGTGGTTCCTCTACCCATAGCGACTACAGAATGCCACCACCTGGCAGAACTGGACGTTTAATTCTAGTAAGGGAATGATCGAAGATTCTGAAGCATACGCTCACGGATATTAAGGACAGTCATATCGTCACATTTAACTCCTGGAATATGGGAACGTTCGTTCTTATGACGGTTCACGGGATTCTAAGCATCCGATGCCAACACAACATTTCAAAGGAATCGATTCTTGCACGTAATTGGGCTTTTATAGTCTGTTTTTTTAACGCGTTACAAGAATAAAGAAAATATTCAGTGTTCGGACTAGCTTTGTATCATATATACAACATTACAGCATTTCCCTGTCGATGTGAGCACAGAGGATAGAAATACAACTTTTACAATTTCTCTGACTTCCTATGTTTCCTTCTTTCGAAACATAAATCACTTGATTCAACCATACTTTCCTTTGTCTTCCTCTACCACGCCTTCCTCTCACATTTGTACTATATATTTTATTTGTTAGTCTTTCTTCACTCCACTCTTCATATCCAAACCATATCCGTGCTCTTATTCCGTTGTTATCTCTTCACGTGTGGTACTGTTGCAAACACGTGCAATGTCAAATTGCAAATTCTAAACTCGAAGACACTGTCATAAATTCTCTCGCCATGTTTTCTTTTCAGTGCCTGCATTTCTACAGCATCTCTATATGAGTGAGTTTGGTGTCTATCCATGGCTTTATCCTACTCAGTTTCTGCTGGGCATGCTCGGGTATAACTCCTTGAGCGTAAGAAGAGATCTGCGTCTCCTGGTATACATTGTCAAACTCGTTCGAGGAGTTGTGAGCTGTCCAGCATTACTACAAAGATTAGCGTTAAATGTTCCTAACAATTACACTAGACTGCGCCGGCAAGAACTGTTCTCAATAACATACGCAAGAACGGGTCTTCTAGCCGCTATACCTGTTGGAAGGGCCTTAACTCTTTTGAACGCGACTGCTCCGGATATTGACATATTTTACATCACATTACCAAAAGCAAAAGACAATTTTCTTTTAAGATTGAGCGCGTTAGAAAGCATTCATCAACGTATTTAAGTGACTTTGAATATATGTGTATGTTTGTGTGTATTATATGTATGCATATACATTTTTTTATATTGTCTATAGTTAAGGCATTAACGTTGTGGAGATTTAAAGACATTGTACATAATTTATTTTATCAAACACTATTTATTCCACTTTTTTTTTGAGATGCTGTAGAAATGCAGGCAATGAAAATAAAACATTGCGAGACAATGTATGACAGAATCTTCGAGTTTAGAATTTGCAATTTGACATTGCACGTGTTTGCAAAAAAGTGGAATAAACAGTGGTTGATAAAATAAATTACAAATATTTTTTTTTTATTTTATATAATTTTTTTAATTCATATTATTTTTTTAATTTTATATTGTATAATGTTAACATTTCTTGTATTTTTCAATGTAATTAGGCTAAACCTGTTTTGAGAAAATAAATAAATTAATTAATTAAATCGCTTTGTATCAAGTATTTTTCCACGTCTACGTTTCAATCGCATCATCAAAGTTGGAATAAAAAAAATACAGTTGTGCATTATCATCTTAGCAGATGTTGATATTGTCCGGTTAGAGTATATATGTTTTAGTGCTCCATTGACTTCCTGTTTCCTATCGCTACACGCCGTTCGATATCTCTGATAACTCTTCCATCTTCTGAAAAAGTACTATCCAACTAGCAGAACTCATCACCTTGTTCAGATCTTTGACTATTTACCCATATAGTATATCACATTTACTTTTCCTTGTACACCTTTATTTAGCCATGACTAGAGATTTCTTTGTAAATTGTTATTAAATTGTAATATGTGGATTTCGAACTTTAATTATAATGTAAATTTTGCCCTGCAACATAAAAAGTTTCCCTTTTCTATAAAACGCAATATAATTGCACTTGTCAGGTTGGCAATGACCGCGAGAGGTATTGACTCGGCCTCCAGGTGGCGGCCAGGCCGGGAGCCTCCCTGCACGCAGGACCGGGGGCGGTACGCCCTGACCCTCCACCTTCTCGTCCCAGGATCGGCCTAAATTCCCTCCGGATCTGGGCCGCGTCCTATATTCCGTTCCTCCAGCGGCCAATTATAAAACAAGGTGGCGCAAATGTCATCGCCCTATTCGGAGAGCTTGTTTTTAAACATGCGAAATGCGACATTAGAAACAGAAAAGAGAGAAATGTATGATTATTTGTCATCATTTCGTTGACAGTTGTGTAGAAGAGTAGTAAAAAAATAACTCATCTGCCATTATTTGTTGATAATTGTACAGCCGAGTAGAGCAAAATTTATTATCTATCTTTATTTTGTTGACAGTGGTATAGTGCGAATGTATCAGCACACGTTGTTATTTGTTGAGAATTGTTTAGCAGAGTAACACGAAATTTATCATTATCTGTCATTATTTTGTTGACAGTAGTATATAGTAGTGCGAATAATCGTATGTCATTATTTTGTTGAAAATTGTTAAGCAGAGTAGCGCGAAATTTAGCATATTCTATAATTATTTTGTTGACAGTAGTGTAGTATGAATGTGTCATCACACGTTGTTTGTTGAGAATTGTTTAGCAGAGTAGCACGAAATTTATCATTATCAGCCATTATTTAGTTGACAGTAGTATAGCGTGAATAATCATATGCCATTATTTTGTTGAAAATTGTTTAGCCGAGTAGAACGAAATTTATAATCTGTCACCATTTGGTTGACAGTAGTATAATGCGAATATATCATCACACGTTGTTATTTGTTGAGAATTGTTTAGCAGAGTAGCACGAAATTTATCATCATATGTCATTATTTTGTTGACAGTAGTATAGTGCGAATAATAATATGCCATTATTTAGTCGAAAATTGTTTAGCAGAGTAGCGCTAAATGTAGCATATTCTATAATATTTTGTTGACAGCAGTGTAGTATGAATGTATCATCATATGAAATTATTTTGTTGAGAATTGTTTAGCAAAGTAGTGTCAAATTATTTTGTTAACAGATGTGATGGGTGAAATGTATCATCGTTTGTTAATATTTTGTTGACAGTTGTGTAGCGGAGCTGGACTTGATCATCAGTCATCATTTTGTTGACAGTTATGTAGAAAAGTAGTGAAATAATTAAGCAACTGTCAATATTTTCTTGATATTTGTGTAGCCGACTAGAGCAAAATGTATCATCATATGACATTATATTGTTAATAGTCGTGTAGTTCGAAATGTATCATGATTTGTTAACATTTTGTTGACAGTTGTGTAACATAATAAGATAGTTAAAAATTTATAATCACCTGTAATTATTTTGATATAGACCTAATATAGACCTAAAACTCAGAATACTCCTCATCAAGACCTATGTATGGAGTATCTTGATGTACGGCTGCGAGACATGGTGCCTATCCGAAAGAGATAGACGAAGACTAGAGGCTTTTGAGATGTGGTCCTATAGAAGACTATTAGGAATTTCCTGGAGAGACCGCATCACAAATGAAGAGGTTCTCCAACGAATCGAAGGAGGAAGGCACCTGCTCAGGATCCTGTCCGAAAGGCGTGCAAGATGGATCGGTCATATAATACGACAAGAGGGCCTCTTGCATGCCATAATGGAGGGTATGACCGAGGGGACAAACTCTAGGGGACGCCCACGCCGAGAGTACCTGGAGGACCTGTTGGTGGACGTGCGCTGCTCAACATATACAGACTTAAAAAGAGCCGCACAGGACAGGGGGGAATGGAGGAGAAGAGTTTAAATTGCTGCAAACCAGTCTTAGGACTGCAACCACGGAAGGAATTATTTTGTTGACAGTAGTATAGTTTGAAATGTGTCATAATTGATTATTTTGTTGACAGTTGTGTAGTTCGAAATTTATCATCACATGTCATTATTTTGTTAATAATTGTGTAGCAAAACAGAGCGAAATTCAGAAGAACGTGTGGATATTGTGACCATTATATAAAAATTGTATCTCACATTTGGCTCATGCCCTGGCAACAAAAATAACTTGATTAAACAGCACAGGCTTAGTTTTATGGAGCGATGTATTTGAAACATGTACTCGGGTAAACCTCGCACTTAAGAACAATAGATTCATAAAATTCGCCAAGAGATTGACAATATGCACGTAAAATGTGATATATATATATATATATATATATATATATATATATATATATATATATATATATATATATATATATATATATATATATATATATGTTTATTTTAGGTTTTCAGTTACTTCGCGAACTGTAAATATTGGATTCTGACATCAAAATGAGGAATAATTAATATAATGATTAGTATAATGAGGTATAATGAGGAATTAGTATAATGAGGAATGTTGCCTAGGCATAAAGTGAGCACTTAACTCAGCCTTCAAAGGTGGTCATAAGCCCACAAAATACCAATTAAAATAGATACCGTCTATTGTATATCCAAAACAGAGAACTATTGTATGTTACTAAAGAGTCATCCAGGCCAAAAAATAA
The DNA here is from genome assembly GCA_949825065.1 of Odontocerum albicorne. Taxonomy (NCBI): domain Eukaryota; kingdom Metazoa; phylum Arthropoda; class Insecta; order Trichoptera; family Odontoceridae; genus Odontocerum; species Odontocerum albicorne. The sequence goes on from OX463858.1 coordinate 2,644,478, forward strand.
AAAATGCTGTAAGGAAGCTGCTGATGGATCTCCAGGTAGATCTGATGTCAGAATCCAATATTTACAGTTCGCGAAGTAACTGAAAACCTAAAATAAACATATATAACCCTTCGCTAAAACCAAACAAAAAATCATATATATATATATATATATATATATATATATATATATATATATATATATATATATATATATATATATATATATATATATATATATAAATAAAAATACTAGTTTTACACAGCAGTAACTTGCCTGATATTTATTTCTTCGTATAGTGTCCCTCAACATATCCGAATTAGCGATGCGGTTAAATTAAAGAGCGTGGCCGAGAAATAACATTAACCATTGGTACCATTCATCAAGTTTTCGGGCATAGAATCACTAAAATAAGCCAGGAAATCACAGATCGTCGTCGCGCGTGTTGGAAATGTTAATGCAGGGAAGAGGCAACATCACTCGTACACGTGTATTGTTGACAACGATCTAATTTACCAGACTGGGATCCCCTTTTTTGGGTATCATAGGGGATCGAACTTGAAACTTCCGGATATAAGTCAAGCGTCTTGCCACTCAGCATATTATTTATGTGTATTAACAATAAAGATAATATAATGGCTGAATACACATATTAACTAGCCCATTGTTTAAAAATATTGAAAATTAATATTTACATTAAACACATTCATTCAATATTTCATATTTAACCTTTCCCTTCCTGTGCTAAAAAAATCCGCGCGTTCCGGTGCTGTGTATTCAATACATACGAGTATGTAAAAGTAAAAATGAGCGATTTAAAATCGGAAAAATTAGAATATTCATAGTCAATCGCTTAAATTAATTAAATTTGAAGTCAAAAGTGATAACAATAGAAATTTAATTGCTGACAACATGAAAAAAACATCGGACGACGTTCACAAAACGGGCGAGACGAACACCTCGAACGAAAGCACGCTGGCGAGTCAAGCGAACTAACTGAGATATTGTAATATTTCTTAAGTTCCCATATACCGAAGAAGAGTGAGACGTGAATAGCGTCGCTTCCTCGCCCATAGTGTTTTTTTTTCTAAAAAAAATCTGAATATGCCTACGTCACACACTGGCAGACGTTTGATCTTATTGGTGAATTTATTCCCGATTTTCACAAAATACTCGTATCTCTGATGTGGCCGATAAGTGCTAATTATTATTAATATTATTTTTTTCTATTATGGATTAGCGCTAATAATGGATTAGAGATTGTCTATTGGCCTTTCCAGTTCACCGTTCTTCTTTTTTTTTACGTCGTCCTTTACTGTCCATGCAGTGAGACTCTGGAATCACTTACAAACCAATATAAGACTCGCTCCGTCCTTGGCATGCTTGAAGAAGCGACTGAAAAAACTCTTAATTTCTAGTCAGTAAAAAACGTGTTTCATTCCTGATTATTCTTTTCCTTTCCTCTCCGCCATCCCTTCATTTCCTTTCGATTGATGATATCTCACTTTATATGAAAAATAATGTTCAGGTGATTGTCCGTCTTTATGGGGTTCGTGGGCATATGCTCACGTATGTGTTAATGGATTTCGTGGGGATGGATAGTCATTTGAATGATTTATGAGACCACGTAACTTGCTTAATTTACTTTTGTCTGGTTGGTTGGAAGAGATGGCCGCCTGGCAATAAACCCGCCAGATTGTATTTGCAATAAAAGTATTAAATAAATAAATACCGAAATTTACTAAGATGCCGGTCCATAGTATTTTAGTACCAACTTTGATGTATAGAAGTGAAGCGTGGTTGAAAGACGGAAAGAACCGAATAAATGCGTGCACTTAGATGAATACATGGAATAACGATGTATGACAGAATACGGAAAAAAGTGATTAGGGATGAATGTGAACTTAAGGCTAATATGTTGAGAAAGATGAAGAACACTATGAGATGGTTTGGGCATAAATAATGAATGAAGAAAGACTAACAAAACAAATATATAATATAATGCAAATATGAATGAAATGCGCGGTAGAGACCAATGAAAGAATGGTTGGATCAAGCGAATGATATATTAAAACAAGGAAAAGTAAAAAGTCAGACAAATCTTAGGATTTGTATTTATGGATGTAAGGATGAGGCGAAGGATGTGTGTCGAGATAGGAAAGTCAACATCTCTGGTCTCTTTGTCTACCCCGACAGGGAAAAGACGTCATTGTATATACGAGTATGTATGTATTATTTTTTCAACGCGATATTTTCGCCACCCTGTACCATCCCGAGCGAAGAGTGCAGCCATCCAGAAATTTGAGCCAAATCGGAGGGAGGTTGATGACCCGATTTAAGGTCCTGAAACACGATTTCTTTTACATATAATATAATAAGGACACCATTAATACAGAGATCTCACAAGCCTCGGGGATATCAGCGGCATTATGGATTCCTGGATTTAACATTGGAGGGAAAAAAGGATAATGCACCATCCTTTTTATACAATATTATTGGGCGTTAGTTTAGCTGCCAAATGTGACTTTATTTTCTCCGTTTGAATTTTTCAAGTAAATTGTAATTTATTAGATTTGTTTTTAGTCGAAAACGGTGCATTTTTCGTAATTTTTACATGTTTATTTTGTTATTGCAACAGTCATATTATTAAATGAATTTAAGATCTTTATTTTTGGTTAGCGTTGGTTCTCTCGAATAATATTTGAATCAGATCGATATTTGAATCAGAACGATATTTGAATCAGAACTATATTTGAATCAAATCGATATTTAAATCAGATCGATATTTGAATCAGAACGATATTTGAATTAGAACGATATTTTAATCAGAACGATATTTGAATCAGATCGATATTTGAATCAGATCGATATTTGAATTAGATCGATATTAGTATTTCAGATCGATACTTCAAATGGTAAGAAATATGGGTGGCATGTGCAGCTTTAGGAAGCACTTGAAAACAATCATTTTTGGGAAGTATTATTAAAATTTATGATTATCCATTTATATGAAGACTACACGCATAAATTTCACTCCACCTAAGGTCATAAATCGGAAGATTTACAAAGGTATTTATGTAAAACGTCTACCCTTAGTAAGTTGTCTGGGGTATTCGTAACAAGTATGCGTTTCTAAATATGTGCAAAAGCGAGGAAGGAAGAAAATGGCCGCAGCCACCACCTTCATATCAACTTGGTTTATTTTTCTTAATATTTTTAATAGCCGCGCTACTTAATACATTACACTCCATCTAAAGCCGAATGTGTTACTATCACATATCGAAGGATCTACAGAGGATTTATCGAAAGTTCTCTATCCTTGGTAAGTTTCCTGCAGTTTTCTTGCCAAATATGCTTTTATAAACATAAGAAAATGCGAGAATCTTCCTAATCTAATCGCCGCAGCCACCACCTTCCTATCCTTACGCTCAACCGTAATATTTGCAATACCTACAGCAGCCTTGAAGAGAGTCTGCACTCTAATTGACGTTATATAAATTGTTCTTTTAATTTCATTATTATTAAAAAGAATCATTGCATTGTTCAAACTCCCAAGTGTGGTTGTAGTGCGTCTATAATTATTCATCTGTCCTCAGTAAAAATAATGGAATGAATTAATGTCTGCCCATTATCCGTGACGAGTATAATAAAAAGCACAATACAAAGTGGGGGATCAAAGTAATTGTTGCTGCCATCGGAGATCAATATACAAGGCAATTTGTGATGGAAATATCTTGTTATTTATGGGGCAAGGAGTTTCAGTACAGCAGATTACAGGCGTCTTTTTACTCCGGTAAAAACTACCTAACTTGCAATAGTTTCTACGACATTTAACTCGATTTCTGTAGTTTACTCCCAGTTGTGCTAACTCTTTATTCAATATTTTTAAGCGTGCCATGCTGCGTTATCTTCCGTCAGCTCACCGATGATGATATTTCTTGAGAGTCTGAAGTCAGACGTGCAAGTTCTATGTCAGACATAACGCTGGCGACTTGATACTACAGCAATTCGTAACTCTATGGTACCATCGAATTTTCATTATTTGCCCGAGTTTCCACTGCTGACATCGTTCAAGAGCTTGAATGTGTCGTCTGCAGGGAGGACGCATAAATCGAATCCATGTATCACCGATGGTATAATTACAGTTTTATAAACGACTTTTTGATCACAGATCATACATAGATCGTGATTATCAAAAAATTCGCCCACGAAAAGCCCAAAACATATGATACCATCACGCCATTTCCTTGCCGGATTAGGCAGACAGGATAAAGTGCCAGACTTTTCTATCTCTACACACATTCTCAACCTCTTCTACATCCATACACCTTCTCATACAACGACTACGATTACTCTCGATTTTTTGCGTTTACTTCTTTCGGAATATCATTTTATTGATCCAACAATATTTTCCTTGGTCTTCGTCTCACGTGCTTTCCACTTACATTTGCAAGATATATATATTTGTCAAACAGAGATTGTTTATTGGCTTTTCCAGTTCACTGCTCCTCTTTCTTTACGTCGTCATTTACTGTCCATGCAGTGAGACTCTGGAATCAGTTACAAACCAATATAAGACTCGCTCCGTCCTTGACATGCTTTAAGAAGCGACTGATTAACCTCTTAATTTCTAGTCAGTAAAATAACGTGTTTCATTCCTGATTTTTCTTTTCCTTTCCTCTCCACCATCCCTTCCTTTCCACTTGATTGATGATATCTCACTTTATATGAAAAAGAATGTTCGGGTGACTGTCCGTCTTTGTGGGGTTCGTGGGCATATGCTCACGTATATGTTTATGGATTTCGTGGGGATGGATATTCATTTGAATGATTTATGTGACCACGTAACTTGCTTTATTTACTTTTATCTGGTTGGTTGGAAGAGATTGCCGCCTGGCAATAAACCCGCCAGATTGTATTTGCAATAAAAGTGTTAAATAAATAAATATTTGTTTTGTTAGTCTTTCTTCATTCATTCGTTTCATATATCCAAAACATCTAAGCGTGCTCTTCTCCATCTTATTTATTTAACACTTTTATTGCAAATACAATCTGCCGGGCTTATTGTCAGGCGGCAATCTCTTCCAACCAACCAGACAAAAGTAAATGAAGCAATTTACGTGGTCGCATAAATCATTCAAATGACTATACATCCCCACGAAATCGATAAACATATACGTGAGCACATGCCCACGAATCCCACAAAGACGGACAATCACCCGAACATTATTTTTCATATAAAGGGAGATATCATCAATCAAAAGGAAAGGAAGGGATGGTGGAGAGGAAAGGAAAAATCAGGAATGAAACACGATATTTTACTGACTAGAAATGAAGTTTTTTCAGTCACTTCTTAAAGCATGCCAAGGACGGAGTGAGTCTTATATTGGTTTGTAACTGATTCTTTAGTCTCACTGCATGGACAGTAAAGGACATCTTACTAAACACATCAGCTGTAAGTTCACATTGCTTCCGTATTCTGTAATACATTGTCACTTCACATATTTTTCTCAATGCACGCTTTTCTACAGCATTTATTCGGCTCCTCTCAGACTGTTTCCACGTCCACGTTTTACTCCCATACATCCAAAATCCCAGTCAGAATACTAATATATAACCAAAGAGGATAATAAATGTCTCATTTCCGTATTCTTCTCTCAATGGTCAACAGACCTCCGCACACTTCTAAATGTGACACTACGCAGACCATACAATTGTTTTTGCAACAAACCAATATCAGGCCGTCTGAAGAGAGAAAATGATGCAATGATAGCGACGTTAATAATAACTTTGAACTTGTGTTACTTTATAAAACCTTCAATAGTCGATCTCTCTCTTGCAAGACCCAGTTTGTTCAGCTAAGCTACATCTAAGCTAACCGACTAGAAGCATTCGAAATGTGGATACACCGGAGAATGCTACGGATACCCTGGACGGATATGGTCAGCATCACGAGGGTTCTTCAAAGAGTCAAAGTTGATACGAGAGTTGCTGATTAATATTAAAATCCGAAAGGTGTCCTATTTGGGTCATGTACTTAAAGGAGCAAAGTACAAATTACTGCACCTGATCAGCCAAAGTTGATCGAGAGTTGCTGACTAATATTAAAATCCGAAAGGTGTCCTATTTGGGTCATGTACTTAGAGGAGCAAAGTACAAATGACTGCACCTGATCATCCAAGGCAAAATAGAGGGTCGAAGAGGGTTTGGCAGGAGGAAAATATCCTGGCTCCGCAATATACGTGATTGGACTGGTATAACATAAGGAGCGTTGGGGATCTTTTTCGGGCTGCCGGAGACGGGGATAGTCAACGTTGGGGGGACCTGACATGACACTAGGAAGAAGAAGAAGAAGCTACATTTAGTAATAATACAGGCTTCTATGATCCAATAGGGAGAAAAGACAGAGTGCAATACAGTAGGTGACTCGGATGTAGACATGTTTAGTTCCAAGTTGTCAGGCATAGGAGGATGTTGACTGAATTGACGGAACTATGAGTGACAGAATACGGAATGAAGTATTGTAATTAGGAATATACGTGAACTTAAGCTGATGTAGTATTTAGTGAGGTAAAGAAGAACACTCTGAGATGGTATGGACATGTAGAACGAATGAATGAAGATAGACGAACAAAACAAATATACAATGCAAATGTAAATGGCCGGCGTGGTAGAAGAAGACTAAAGTAAGTATGGTTGGATCAAGTGAATGATATTCTTTGAAATGGAAATTGAAAAAATTAGAGAAACCGTAAGACTTATATGACAAGGTATATGGATGTACGAGTATAAGAGACGCAAGATATGTCACACAATTGGAAAATCAGGCTCTATCCTCTCTGCGAACGTCCAGAGGTAAACGGTATATTAAATGTGTGTTTTTTCTCCTCTCCACCTACATATATTTGAATCATTTTAACTAACCTGCTAACATATCTATACTGTACACGAGATGGACAGTGGTAAATGCAATATTAATCGTAAGTATTGCTTAGAAATTACCTTTTTCATGTATTTATCGATTAATTTCCTTGTAAGTGTTCTTTTAAATAAAAATTAAAAATAAACTGTTCGTACAAATCCCAGAGCCTTGTAAATATATACTTACCGTATTCATTAAAAAGACAAAGGGCCCCATTGGGAGTAACAAGCTGACCGTTTAGCCGGGTCCCAGCGTGCGCGTAGCTCTCCGTAGCGCGGCGTAGAGGACCCACCCATTTGTGTAGCTGTGTAGCACGTAGCGTAACGTGAATACAAAGTTAAAGGGTAACAGTCATTAAAATCAGAGGCTCTGAAACGTTTCTTAACCACGACCTATTTTCCACGTAAAAACATCTATAGTACATACACTACCGCCCATAAGTCTTCGCCACCCCCTAATAATTGAGTTATTCGCGTTAATATGTAATATTACCCTGAAAATTAATAAAATAAAATAATTATAACCGTTTGGCACTGTATTTAACAGAAATCACGGAATTTGGGAGGCGTTTTGTTCGAAAACCGGCTTCTTCCAAAAACAGTCACCGTTCGCTATTGTTTGTCATTTAGAAGTCCAAGCAAGCTAATCCCTTTATTGTGTTAGGTTTACAGGTAGTAGGGATACCAATTTACCGTAACGTGAATTCTTTGTCTAATTTACTTTTAGCTTTCAGTCTTCAAAAGGCCTTGATAAAGAGCACTATGTTAATTTCAAAAATCTTGTATCAAAATGGTCAAAACTCGAAAATATTAATTATACTTACAGAAATCCGTGCAATGATGGTTTTTCCAATATGGGTGAAAATGTTAGTAAAATTGCCGAGAAAAAAAGATTCCTAGGAGAACAGTTGACTGTTTTTTCGAAAAATCAATATGGAACGGTGACTGTTTTGCAAGAAGCCGGTTTTTTAACAAAAGGCTTCCCAAATTCTAATCGCCATCGATACACACGTGATTTCTGTTAAATACAATGCCAAACGAATATCATTATTTTATTTTATTAATTTTTCAGGGTATCAATGCGAATAACTCAATTATTAGGGGGTGGCGAAGACTTATGGGCTGTAGTGTACATACCCATCACCCCATTCTCCGTCCGCGTGAGCAGAAAGAAGACACAGCCTCAGACTTTTTTTTTTAATTTGGCGAGTTTATTGCCATGTGGCAATCTCTTCCAACCAACCAGAAATATGTTTTTATAGGCCCTAAGTGTTAACCAGACTGGAATCCAATTTTAAAATAATCTGGGTTCCAGCGGGGATCGAACCCACAACCACCGGATCGGCAGACCACTGTCTTACCACCAGTTTACAAGTTAGACACACATCTTTCGACTCTGCTATATTCATAAATCATCTCATACAACTTCTACGAATCTGCTGACTTTCTACGTCTCTTTCTTTCAAAATATCATTTACATCTTATCATATCTTCTTTGGTCTTCCTGTACCACGGCATCCACGCACATTTGCACTATATTTTTGTAATAAAGTATTTATTTATTTAACACTTTATTGTAAATACAATCTGGCGGGTTTATTGCCAGGTCGCAATCAATTCCAACCAGCCAGACAAAATTAAATAAAGCAAGTAACATGGTTAAAAAAAATATTCAAAACTTTATAAAAACTAAATTTGATATTTAAATATTTATTTAACACTTAATTGCAAATACAATCTGACGAGTTTACTGCCAGGCGGTAATCTCTTCCAACCAACAAAGAGAAAAAGAGGAAGTTACATGGTCGTAAAAAATATTCAAAAGATTATTCATATTTATGAAGTTTATGGACACAAACATTTTAAAGTAAAAGTGAGATATCATCAATCAAAGGAAAAGGAAGGAATGGTGGAGAGGAAAGGGAAACCAGGAATGAAACACGTTATATTACAGACTAGAAATTGAGAGTTTTTTCAGTTGCTTCTTAAAGCATGCCATACATATAGACATACCATTACGCCATTCCTCTGTCGGGATAGGAAAAGAGGACATAGCGCGAAACTTTCATCTTTCACCGCATCTGCCATGTGTGTGTCGTCGAGAAACATTTTTAATAAGAAAATCACAGAAAATTTACAAGACGAACTACAAAAGAATTTTGTAAATCTTCCGATATGTGATACTAACACATTTATTCGGCTTTAGGTTTAGTGTAGTGTGTGTGTAATGTTCATATCTTCTTCTATTAGTGTCATGTCAGGTCCCCCCAACGCTGACTATCACCTGAGAGTAGGCATCTTTGTCCCCGGCAGCCTGAAAAAGATCCCCAATGCTCCATATACCAATCCAATCACGTATATTGCGGAGCCAGGAGATTTGCCTCCTGCCAACACCTCTTCGACCTTATATTTTGCCTTGGATGATCGATCAGGGGCAGTAATTTGTACTTTTCTCTTCTAAGTACATAACCCAAATAGGACACGTTTCGGATTTTAATATTAGTCAGCAACTCTCTATCAACTTTGGCTCTTTGAAGAACCCTCGTGGTGCTGACCATATCCGTCCAGGGTATCCGTAGCATTCTCCGGTGTATACACATATCGAATGCTTCCAGTCGGTTCATACTACCAACTTTGAGGGTCCATGATTCCACTCCATGCAATAACACTGACCAAACGTAGCATTTGACTAACCGTTGTCAAAGTTTCAAGTTTAGATTATCATCGCAGAATACGCTTCTCATTTTATTAAAAGCCGCACGGCAAATGTTCATATATAAACACAACTTTCAGGTCCAGCAACGGCAAAAATCACGCTGTAGAAACTCTTTCGGTAGAATCATCTTCAACACTATTTTCCAAACAAAAGATTCCTTAATACAGGTATTCGAGTGATGTTTGATTAAGGTTTTGTAGTTCGGCACCTTGGTTGTTTGTTCTAAACACGATTTTCGATTTGAGAAACTTTCGTACTGAAACTATAGTCCCGCAAGCCCTAAAATCACCCATATAAAATAAAAACTAAATTATCCGAAACAGCCGTGGCATTTATCCAAAGTTTATCGAAAAACTTCAGCAGTTCAAGCAGATAAATAATTCGCAAAACTCGGGTCGCCTGTAGCGAACGGCCGGTCCCAATACAAAACTGAGAGAATACCGTAACAGATGCAAGCCAAATTGGCCCCAATCTTAACACGCCTTACGTTCCATTTCAGCAGACCGGCCGAGTAGTCTGGACGCTACGGAATCCTCTCTATACAGGCGTAAGACGTGACATTTTGCCTTTTGATTTAATTCCTTAGGGGCAATGAATGAATGGTTCACAAACTTTTCAAAGAAATAATTTTACTTAATAAATTTAATATTAATTTCGTCTATAGACTAATCATTAATCACAAACGCAGTGAGCTTTTATCAAGGCAATGCTAATTAATAAATTATAGAAAATTAATGAATCGTCGGAAAATTGTGAAATATAAAATAATCAAAAGACAAGAAATGTTGAAAAAAGAATTAGGCCTCGGCCACACAGGTAAGAGTCTCGCTTGGTGCTTAGAGCTATGCTACTAGGTGAATACAATAGTCACGTAGCGTGGCGCGAAGCGTGCAGTGTGGCCATTGCGATAGTATGGGGTGCGTCGATTCGCTAGGATGTCACCTAGCTCGCAACGTAGCTCTAAACACCAAGCGAGGCTCCTACCTGTGGGCGAGGCCTTAGGCCGTGGCCACACCAAAGTGCTACGCTAGATTTTACGTGACTCATATACTAGGTAACTTCATGCCTGGACACACCAAAGTGCTACGCACAAATTCATTTGACAGTTGGGGGCGATTGAGTCAACACACGATGCCACTCTTAAAACTAACCAATTTCATTACAACTTACCATCTAAATTTACTTCCTGTGCAACTTCATTCCAAAGTGATTTTATTACAGGTACATTTTTGTATAATTTGCTAGATGGGTTCCACAAAGGCTCCCTTTATACACAGCTGTTATTAAAACTTCCAGTTTGGAGAGGTTGATTTCCAGGCCCAGGAGCTTGCTCTCGTGTTACGCCATTTTAAGGAGCGTTGCCATTTATTCCTCTGATGTGGAAATTAACGTGTCATCTGCATATCTTCGATTTGAGAGCTTTCTTCCACCAATAGTAATCCCGCCATCCCAGTCTTCTAATTCTACCATATAAACAGCACAAAAAAATACGATGTGGACCGTAGTTTGCCCAGGGCTGACATATAAGTTTATTGTGAGGATAGGACAGCGGTGTCCGCGGCCGTTAGATAAGGTTCTTCCTCGCATCTGAATACATCTTTTCCCCTGAATATTTGAATTCGGGAAAACTGTATTTATCTCTTTTGTGTATCCCTCATGTAAAATTATAGCCCGTATTTACTTGATACCATTTTGCGCGCTAGTTGTAATAAAATCGTCCATTATATGTACAAGTTGGAGGAGCATTGTTCCAGATATATAATAGGGAAGAGAAAGGAAGAGAGCGGAAGGAAAGGCCGGAGTCTGGAGAGGAAGGTGACCTGAAAGACAAATAACACACCGAGCCAAAGTCACAAGTTATAATGCCGATAAATAGTACGAAATACTCAGGTACCGCACTGCAGATCCAGGAAGATATCACTGGCCAAACTTTAATAGTTCCAAGGTAATGCGTATTGCTTGCGGTTGCCTTAAGAGGTTCGCTCGTGGATTGTATTGTATTTGTTGGGTTAGGTTCGATCATGGTATTCGTTGTACACCTTCCAATATCTTTCAAACAACAAGAATGATTTTTAGACGTCTAAAGTGAAAACCAGACCGGAATTCATCTGGATTTCAACGATAATCGAACCCGCATCCTCCGGGTTGGGAAACAAGTGTCTTGCCAACTAGGCCGAGGAGATCGTCGTGGATTCTTGCCTTGTTTGAAATTCATCACGGAATGGCCTTCCAAAATTAGATGATTATAAAGTTGTTATTATTGGAATAGTGACAGGCACGTGTGATAGAGAAGGGGTGTGGCTTACGGAGAACTGATTTTTTATTTCTATCTAATGATCATGTCATTAATTACATAAGAAGACACACTAAGATGGTTTCGACATGTAGAACGAATGAATAAAAAAAAACGAATAATAAAACAAATACACAGGGCAAATGTTAGTGAAAGGCGTGGTAGATGAAAAGCAAGGAAAGTACGGTCGGATCAAGTAAATTATAATTTAAAAGAAAAAAAGCGTGAAAAGTCAGAAAAATCGTAGTTGTATGAGAAGGTATAGGGATGTAAAAGACGCGGATGTGTGTTGAGACCGTAAAATCTGGCGCTTTGTCATCTCTGCCTACCGCAACAGGGCAATGCGTGATGGTATGTATATTTTCTATCCTGACATACTTATCTCGTCTGCCACGTTCATACACCATGTCATGCATACTCCACTATTATAGAGGCGTTGACTCACTTAGACAATTTTACATCTGAATTTGTTTTTTTCAGTAGCTTATAAGCGACTTATCATAAATTCTTACAGCGATTTTGAGCAACCTGCCAATCGTCTTGGGAATAAAATATCCTTGCCATCAGAACTTAAAGTCAAGACTTTGTGTTTGCTGAAGTGTAACAGTTTGCACATAATATAACTAACTTGCCAAGTGTCCTTCATTTGTTTCGCGGGCTGTAGGACATCTTCAAGAAATCAGATATTTTTGCAGTCGAGTCATTCCACAGTCGTGCCGGGTGAATTCGCAATTGAAGATGTGTACTCGCAAAATGTGGTGTGATGTGTTGGTCTCTCTCGCCGTGGTTGCAGTCCTAAGACTGGTTTGCAGCAATTTCAACTCTTCTCCTCCATTCCTCCCTGTCCTGTGCGGCTCTTTTTAAATCTGTATATGTTGAGCAGCGCACGTCCACCAACAGGTCCTCCAGGTACTCTCGGCGTGGGCGTCCCCTAGAGTTTGTCCCCTCGGTCATACCCTCCATTATGGCATGCAAGAGGCCCTCTTGTCGTATTATATGACCGATCCATCTTGCACGCCTTTCGGACAGGATCCTGAGCAGGTGCCTTCCTCCTTCGATTCGTTGGAGAACCTCTTCATTTGTGATGCGGTCTCTCCAGGAAATTCCTAATAGTCTTCTATAGGACCACATCTCAAAAGCCTCTAGTCTTCGTCTATCTCTTTCGGATAGGCACCATGTCTCGCAGCCGTACATCAAGATACTCCATACATAGGTCTTGATGAGGAGTATTCTCAGTTTTAGGTCTATATTATTTGATTCTATTATTTTCGACCTTTTATTAAATGCAAGTCTAGCCTGATGTATACGGCTGTCGACCTCGCTCTTGGACCGACCGTCCCATGTTATTTTGCTCCCGAGGTAGACAAACTCCTTGGTGTTCTTTAGTGGTTTACCCGACTATCACTATTCTCATCTGGTGTTGCGCTCGGCCTACAGTCAGCAGCTTTGTTTTGTCTTTATTTATCTTCATACTGTAGTTACTTTGAAGAATGCTTTCCATAGTTGTTAAGGCCTCTTGTAGTTCCTCTTCACTTTCAGCAACCATAGCAATATCGTCAGCGAACCTTATCATATCCACCTTTTGCCCGTGTATCTTTACACCTTCTCTGTGACTCATTCTCTCTCTCAAGTCGTCAATGGTATAAAGAATTATCTCATCGCCTGATTGAAGAGAACGCACGTGTTCTAAAAGAAACTGGAATTTTCCACGTGGATATGAAGGACAATTGGGATCGTTAAGCACGCAAAATAATGTCGACAGAATGTGAACGTTCATTCGCTGCCTGACCTTAACCGTTTCAATGCCAACGACAGAATTATTCGCATAATAAATCTGTTCCCACAGGCAAGCGTGGTTATATCCACGTACATATTAATGAGCTTATATTACCAATTTGATATATTATGATCATGCTATATTTTACAATTAGTACAGATACTGCCATCTCTGTAAAAGATTATGAATATTTTGTCACTTGTTAGATGATTTCTAATCGAGATATTCTCATTTTTCTAATTGATGCGTTTGACAGCCGTTATATGTCGCTAGGGTTGGCGTGTCAGTATTTTTTTAAAACGGATTCCTCATATTTTATTAGTTAATTGTGTAGCAATATATTTTGGTGCCAATTATAGTCGTAAAATTTTATTTCAAACTAGCTGTACCCGGCCACGCGTTGCTGTGGCTTAGTCTTTTATTTTAGCGATCCTCGATCTTTTTATACATATAAGCTATATTTGTTTTAGCGATTATATTTATTTTAACGATACTCGAAATATTTCAAAACATATAAAATGCTAGTTGGATATTTTTACAAATTTAATATTAGTTCTGCCAAATACGTTTCCTGCGCTTGCGCTATTAAGTCTAGATTCAGCCATATTAAGATTTTTTCAAGCTGCTATGACACAATGGAACTTATCCTTATTAACACAAACGTCATTTTGATACATCTCGATTCTAACCTATTTTTCGTCTGTAATAAATATATCGTAGAATTATTGTTTAAAAGGAAATATTTAACTATTTAATATTTTATTCATATCGATTTAACTATTTAATATTAGTTCCGAAACGTCGAAAATGCAATGTGACATAACTATCAAGTTTAGTTTGAGTTTGTCGCTGCAGGAGGCGCAAACGTATTTTTTTCTGATTTCTAAACTTTTTTATATACACCGATATATAAATAAAAATATATAACCATTTCTGTATACGAATGCCAACTTTTGTCAAAATTTTAAAGCGATCGGTAGAGAACTTCCGGAGATTAGCCATTTTCTATATACGAACATTTACATTTTTATTTATATAGATTGTGAATTTTGACGCTTGTTTTACATTTTTTGGCTTTTCATATATAAAATCTTTGTTAATACAGCGTAAACACGGATTCCTTTTACGAGGACATTAGTGGCAATCCTTTGGTTTTATATGAATGAAATTTGTATTGTATACTCGTATAAGTAATTAAATGAAATTTGAAGATTTATAGTTCACATTTTTAAATATAGTGACAACCCTGAATTCAATTTCGAGACAGTAAAAAAAAACGTTGAATTCATAAAAAAAGAGGGATAAAACATAACGTCAACAAACCGTGATTTATAAATTTATTATGGCGATTTAAATATGTTTTTATCACAAAAGTTTAAATGTAAAAAAAGTCTGGCCTATAGGTACACACCATTTGAAAGGTAAAAGCTAAGGCCCTGTCCAGATGAGGCGTTTTACGCGCGATCCGAGAATTAACGTTTCGAATTAACCAAGGTAAATTGATCTAGCTTCGCGGTATTTATGAAATTTACGAACATGTATGTTCATGTTAAGTGTCTTCTTTCTCCGTGCGATTGAGTTAGGAGGAAGAAGACATTTTACAGAAACATAAATGTTCGTAAATTTCATAAATACCGCGAAGCTAGATCAATTTATCTTAATTAATTCGAAACGCGCTGCTTGAATCGCGCGTAAAACGCCTCATCTGGACAGGGTCTAAGCCATTAAAGCCTTTATGATAAATACCATGAAGTAAAAGGAATGTCTCCCTACTCACCCCACCTTGGCAAGTTCTGATCAGACCTTGGCCCGTGGACGGGTGAGGTGGATCTAGGCATCTGGGTCAATTGATCTAGCTTCGCGGTATTTATGAAATTTACGAATATGCGATTGAGTTAGGAGGAAAAAGACATTTTACAGAAACATAAATGTTCGTAAATTTCATAAATACCGCGAAGCTAGATCAATTTATCTTAATTAATTCGAAACGCGCTGCTTGAATCGCGCGTAAAACGCCTCATCTGGACAGGGTCTAAGCCATTAAAGCCTTTATGATAAATACCATGAAGTAAAAGGAATGTCTCCCTACTCACCCCACCTTGGCAAGTTCTGATCAGACCTTGGCCCGTGGACGGGTGAGGTGGATCTAGGCATCTGGGTCAATTGATCTAGCTTCGCGGTATTTATGAAATTTACGAATATGCGATTGAGTTAGGAGGAAAAAGACATTTTACAGAAACATAAATGTTCGTAAATTTCATAAATACCGCGAAGCTAGATCAATTTATCTTAATTAATTCGAAACGCGCTGCTTGAATCGCGCGTAAAACGCCTCATCTGAACAGGGTCTAAGCCATTAAAGTCTTTATGATAAATACCATGAAGTAAAAGGAATGTCTCCCTACTCACCCCACCTTGGCAAGTTGTGATCAGACCTTGGCCCGTGGACGGGTGAGGTGGATCTAGGCATCTGGGTCAAAGCAGTCTACCTCTGCTGACGTCACACGCATTCACCCCATCCCCCTGATCTGCCCTGCACCCCTCCGACGGTTAGATGCGATTTATAATTATTATTAGAGGAGAGGAGGAAACGGTCCGGGAAACGGGGCGGGCAATTCCGGCGAGCAAGTTAAAATACATGTATCACAAATGGGGAGAATTTACGTTTTTTTTTCCGCCACGGGATATCCGCGCAAAAGAGATAAATGATACGTGTGTGTGCGTGTGTGTGTATGCTGCGTCCGAGGACATTTTCAAATTTGTTTTAAGCCAGGTTGGCGATTGGTTAATATCCAAGTTTGAATGTGCATTTTTTACTGGCCGAGTGAACGTTAACAATGCTTAAAACGTTTGCTGTTGTTCGTTTTCAAAAGTTAATCAATAAAAGTGACGAATGTGTTTTCACTGAGCGAATGAGTGAATTATCAGTAGTATTTTCTCAGACGATGGAAGAGTTACGAGGGATATCGAACGGCATGTAGCGAAAGTAAACAAAGTCAATGGGGTACTAAAAAATATATCATCAACGGCATCAACATCGGCTCCTAAAATATTCGAAAAAAATAAGGAATTCTGTTATTAAATTAGTATTTTCTCAGATGGAAGAATACGAGTTGATATCAAACGACGTGTGGCAATAGGAAACATGTATACCTGAACATCAATGAGGCACTAAAACATATATTATGTTGTTTATAGTTAAGGCATTAACGTTGTGGAGGTTTAAAGACATTGTAATTTATTTTTATCAAACACTGTTTATTCCACTTTTTTGTAACGGTATAACCCTACCGGTTTCAAGGCTTTCACCTCATCATCAGGGAAGCACACACAAGACTTTGTGCTCCCCTGAAGATGAGCTGAAAGCCTTGAAACCGGTAAGGTTATATACCGTTACAAAAAAGTGGAATAAACAGTGTTTGATAAAAATTAATTACAAAACATGTATTCTCGATCCGAACAGTATTAAAATGTACTAGCATTTAAGTGCTTGACAGTATTTTAGTATCAACTTTGATGTATGGGAGTGAAACGAGACGGGGAAAAAACTAAAATGAGCTGAATAAGTGGTGTAGAAATGAAATGCGTGCACTGAAATAATACATGAGTTAATAATGTGTGACAGAATATGCCAATGTAGGGATGTACCTAATACAATGGCTGCAGCTACCACCTTCCTATCCTTACACTCAACTTTATATATATATTTCTTGATTTTGTAATATTGTCATTTTCTCAATAATCGTGGGTTCGAATCCCAAATTAGAGCGCCATTGAGAGTCCGCTTTATAAATTGTCCTTTTATTATTACTATTAAAAAGAAGATAAATTAAATCGGAACATAATCATATTACACCAAGAAATGCATTTGAATTTGAGTTAGAAACACGTGTAGTGAGGATTAATGGAATTATTGTATAAAAGTAATTTATTGTCAAATATTCTAAATGGAGTTCCGCTCCGCAAAGTTAACGTCGAAACGTGTGATAAATTTAATAAAAAAACAACTTACAAATGATAACTCACTAATGTGACTAATTTGTAGACAAAAAAAGCACTAAAAATCCACAGAAATGGAGGAAAAGTAAACTCCACACTTTTCCAGTGAATAATTTTTATCCAATTTCAATTCTGATTCCAATTTTAAAATACAGCAATGTCCTATTTATCCAGTAAATCAAAACCAATCCAGATTTTTACCGCCGTTTTTGTATTCAGCGCCCTAAAATGTATAAAGAAAACATACTTTCTTTTTACGTAAAAAGTTAAAACAAGTCGAATAGTGTAATCTCTCATTATTATTATAAAGTGGCGTGTACCATAATGTTTCGCAAACTAGAAACAATTCACCCTTCCGTGAAGCCGAGCTCCGCGCGAATTAAGATAAAGTGGAAAATGTTATCAAAATCCGGAGAACATTTAAGTGGCGAGGGTCCGGATTAGGCCTCTCCACCGCCGAGACCTTAATTCATAATGCACGCGCCCACTCCTGACCAGAAGTCAATGTTTACCTGCGTGAAGGGGCGACTGCTCCTGTATCCCGGCCCCACCGACTATACCTCCTCGGTCTCCAGCCCTCGGGAGCGTATGAGGTTTAGAACAAAGCCAGAGCCCACAATAAATGAGTAGTCACTGTAGAAAACTACCCCTTTTTTATTTTATTTTCTCTCGAGTGTAAAATTTCACACTCAAGAGAGTATACACGGAAGATGGGGGCAGAATTGAATGAGGAATGAATGTTTCATTTATCCTATATATTGGGTTGATGCAAAAGTAATGACCGTTTTTTATGATCCCAGGTAAAAAAAATCCCAGGTAAGAAATGATGAATAGTATCTTCTTTTAAATGATTCCATTGTATAAAGGATGCTTCCCCTCTACTTTCTATTCAGTTTTGGCCTGGCCAGAGTACAGTAAAGAGCCCTTGTATTTTTTCAAAATGTCGGTCGATAAAGTGCATTTACGTCATTGTTTACTTTATGAATTCCGTAAAGACAATACCGCGAGTGTGGCGACCAAAAACATTTGCGAAGTGTATGAAGCAGATGTCATCAAAGTTCGACAGGTACGAAGATGGTTTACAAAATTCCGATCTGGGGATTTTTCACTAATTGATAAACCACGTACCGGGCGGCCATTGAAGTCTGATGACGACAAGTTAAAAGTCATAATTGACACCAATCCATGTCTAACCACCAGGGAGATCGCGTCGATAATGGGAGTCAACCAAACAACCGTATTAAGACAAAAGGATAGACCAGAATTGGTAAACAGAAAAGGGGTAGTGTTTCATCACGACAACGCCTTTCATTTGTCGTGTCCCCAGTAAACTAGGTTTTTCCCTGTATCTCACTGAGGATATTTAGCATAAGAAAATAAATCGACACTTCGACACCGATTTTCGATTACACAAAAACAAAACCCCGTTGCACATTCTCATCAACTTGACAAACAGTGACACTCTATTTATTACAACTGGAAACATCATGCGAAATCAAACTCCTCACACATAATCACTCCAGAAAGACCAAAAATGTTCATCCCATAATATACCGCACACAATGCTAAAAATAAAAACAAAAATATACAGAAATACAAATATAAAACCACAAAAAGAAACCCACACTCCAAAGCCCACACAAATCTTTTCCACACGTCATTCATCCTGAAAGTCCAAGTACTCAAACTCCTGTCGCAATAATAACCACGCTCCGATCGACTGTCTAAATGGTTTTCCTCCTTTTACCTTTATTGATTTCGGCACGCCATTGTATGTCATGGGAGCTAAATAGGCATTGATTTAAAACTTTATCTCTTTGTATTCAAGTCCCATAAAGGGATGTCCTCATTGTATCTTTTGAATCTGTGTCTGAAAGATATTCCTTCGGAGAGATCGATAACAACGCCATTTAATAAATTGATTGCTCCAAATCGATCCAACAGGATGCGTTATTGTGGTAGAGATTTTGCCGTTGCCGATCCTGTGTCGTGGAGTGGTCTGGCTTTGGCTGTGTGGGTGGCTTGTGCCGCTATGGGAAATGCTTGAGGACAACCCTTTTTGGGAGGTATTGTCAGAGTTTTTGATGGTATACTCGTATCAATACTCCATACATACCCTACATCACATATCGGAAGATCTACAAAGGTTTCTTTGAAGTTTGTGTTCAATAGGTCGTTTTTTTTACATTGTTACTCTATTTCATTTATTCTACTCTATGCACGCACCTATACAGCGCTTAGACCATCTAAGCATCCAAATACATTCCGAAACGAAAATGAAACGCTTAGTACAAAAACATATTTGTGTAAAATGAGCTCTCAACACCGGTAGTGTTTATAAAGGTGGGGTACTTACTTACAAGTAGGGTAGCTTTCCACCCAGAGGTGTATCCCAGGGTGTTGTACGGCAGTGAAATGCCTGTCCGGCATTCTCGGGACCGCGGTTTAATCGAGGCGTTAATATTCATGGCGGCATTACGGTACGCACCCCCACCCCCGCCATCGCCACCATTGGGCTCTTCCTCCCGGGCCACGTGGAATTAGCTCAACAACACAGGCAATAATAGGAAACTCCGTCCAAGTGTGATATGTGATGGGTTTCGGGGCCGCGAATATTCATCTGTGATGTCCTCTCTCTTAAAAGGGTATATAAGTGCGCGTCCCTACTCTACCCCTTCCTACATCATAAGTAAATTACAAAAAAAGATACTTAAGATAAAATGTAAATGGAATAACGAATTCAATAAAGGCAAAAGGGGGGATTTTTTTAAGGCAGTCGATCGGAGCGTGGTTGTTATTGCGACAGGAGTTTGAATACTTGGGCTTGCAAGAAGAATGACTTGTACGAGTAGCAAAGGTTTGTGTGATCTCTGGAGTGTGGTGTTTTTTATTTTTTTAATGATTATGTGCGGTATATTGTGGGATAACCGTTTTGGTATGTCTGGAGTGATGAAATGTGAGGGGGTTGATTCGCGTGATGTATACATATGTAATTAAGTGTCACTGTTTGTCAGGTTGATGAGAATGTGCAACGGGGTTTTATATAATAAAAAAACAGAAAGAAATATCAATAAATTTTTTCATGGTTTATGTCCTCAGTGAGATACAGGCAAATGGTTGAAAATGACTATGGAAAAAAACTACATTTTCGTCCGGTACCCCTAATATATCCTGTAAATACAAAAATGATAAGGGGATGGGGCAATATAAACACATTTGAGAGAGATAAGCTATCAAAAGGTCATCTCATAAAATCCTCAAGCGAAATACACCCCCACGAAGGGTGGGTCGGCCCTTGTACTCGTAAACCATGTTTTAAAACAAATTAAATGATAACAAATAAATCCTTGATACAATTATGCACAAATACGTACAAATATTGTTCAAAATATAAAACGTTCACATGTACACATAGAACCCCAGATTTACTGGCATCGTAAAAATAACAACAAAAAATAAGAGCTCGAATTTTGACGAAATAATCCAGATAACAATAGAATACAAGACAGAGAGACAGAAAAAAAGAGAAAGAACTGAGAATGGACAAGCAATTTTCAATATGTAAATCCATCTAAAGGTGTCTTTGAAGAATAACGGAGACTAAGAAAAGTTTTTCCTTTTTTCTTTTTCAATTAAAATTAATTTATTCTGTTAAATAATATAAAAAACTAGACTTTTGGTCTTCATAACTTCAGGGAAGGGTGGAAACTCCTCGATTTTAAGCGTATAATTTGTCGTCCAGATCAGTGCTCCCCAACCGGTGGTCCGCGGCCCAGTGCCGGGCCGCGGAGACTTTCCGCCGGGCCGCAAAACAGTATTTCAAATTTTAAGAAATTCGCCATGCAAAAATATCGCTTGCACGTTGACTTGTACTTTTAGCAATTGTTAAATAAATATAATTGGTATGATAATGCGACACGATGGTCGCTGGTTTTCTCAGAATGGACAGTCATAAATATTCTCAGATACACTTAGGGAGAACGGAAATATTTGCTCTTGGATAGTGAACTCGGATGCAAAACCCTACCTAAATACTAGTATATTTCCAAGAATTTCATAATATATAATTTTTTTCATTTTGGAATGGAATGGTGAGAGTAACAGTGCATACAAGTAAAATAATGTCAGAGACATCATTGCAGCCAAGAATATCCAATATATAAGCAAAGATGCAACGGCAGGTTTCGCATTAGTTGGTTGAAAAAACCCCATTGTTTTTGTTAAATTTTAATTGTATCAGACAATGTTACAATTAAAATTGTTTAACTGTTATATGTATATTTGTTAATTTTAAAAAGTTACATATGTCCACCTGTCACAATATAAGTTTAAAAAAATATTAAATAAAAAAAACATTTTTATTTCAGTATTAGTGGTCCGCGAACAAATTTTCCTTTTTTTACCGGTCCACAGGTCTAAAAAGGTTGGGGAACACTGGTCCAGATAGTAGTTTCGTATTTCACGAACAGACGTCGTTAGGACAGCATTTTCGTTGCTAGCTTCGTTCCAAACATGCTGAATGCATATTATTATGAAAGGTAATAAATAGTTAAGAAGATTTTTCGGACAGTGTAAATCAAAATGAAAAAAAATCGATACAAAAAAAGATGTATAAAGTGTAAGGCGAATATGCAGTAAGCGATCATGTGTACCAAATGTGGTTAAAAATATTCGTAATCATGATACGACATTCGAATATGGTAATCATGATACGACACTCGAATATGGTAATCATGATACGACACTCGAATATGGTAATCATGATACGACACTCGAAGATGGTAATCATGATACGACATTCGAAGATGGTAATCATGATACGACACTCGAATATGGTAATCATGATACGACACTCGAATATGGTAATCATGATACGACACTCGAATATGGTAATCATGATACGACATTCGAAGATGGTAATCATGATACGACACTCGAATATGGTAATCATGATACGACACTCGAATATGGTAATCATGATACGACACTCGAATATGGTAATCATGATACGACACTCGAATATGGTAATCATGATACGACACTCGAATATGGTAATCATGATACGACACTCGAAGATGGTAATCATGATACGACACTCGAATATGGTAATCATGATACGACACTCGAATATGGTAATCATGATACGACACTCGAATATGGTAATCATGATACGACACTCGAATATGGTAATCATGATACGACACTCGAATATGGTAATCATGATACGACACTCGAATATGGTAATCATGATACGACACTCGAATATGGTAATCATGATACGACACTCGAATATGGTTATCATGATACGACACTCGAAGATGGTAATCATGATACGACACTCGAATATGGTAATCATGATACGACACTCGAAGGTGGTAATCATGATACGACACTCGAATATGGTAATCATGATACGACACTCGAATATGGTAATCATGATACGACACTCGAATATGGTAATCATGATACGACACTCAAATATGGTAATCATGATACGACACTCGAATATGGTAATCATGATACGACACTCGAATATGAATATGGTAATCATGATACGACACTCGAATATGAATATGGTAATCATGATACGACACTCGAATATGGTTATCATGATACGACACTCGAAGATGGTAATCATGATACGACACTCGAATATGGTAATCATGATACGACACTCGAAGATGGTAATCATGATACGACACTCGAATATGGTAATCATGATACGACACTCGAATATGGTAATCATGATACGACACTCGAATATGGTAATCATGATACGACACTCGAAGATGGTAATCATGATACGACACTCGAATATGGTAATCATGATACGACACTCGAATATGGTAATCATGATACGACACTCGAATATGGTAATCATGATACGACACTCGAATATGGTAATCATGATACGACACTCGAATATGGTAATCATGATACGACACTCGAATATGGTAATCATGATACGACACTCGAATATGGTAATCATGATACGACACTCGAATATGGTAATCATGATACGACACTCGAATATGGTAATCATGATACGACACTCGAATATGGTAATCATGATACGACACTCGAAGATGGTAATCATGATACGACACTCGAATATGGTAACCATGATACGACACTCGAAGATGGTGTCCACTCTGGAAGGCCGATTACCGCTAACTAGTTGCATCCCGTAAAATATTCATGGAAGTAAAACAAATTCTACATTTATGAAAATATATATTCATAAATGTAAAATTTGTTTATATATATCATTTATGCATCGTCCCCTTTTACACCGGTTCAAAAATTGTTAGTTAGATATTTAAAATTCGTTCAGTATCACGGACCCACCGAGATCCAAATTTCGAATTACTTTTGGAGAGAATCCAAGTATTCCTCTCTCGCTCTCTTGTATTCAAAATTCAATTCTCGTATTCTTTCTTTGACGACAACCATCGTATGGGTTTTGGCCTATTTATACTATGATGAAGGCTTTAACCCATTTAGACCTTGTACGATTTTTTTCAGAATTTTATGGAGTTTTTATTATTAATGGAATTATGGGGGTTCGGAAATCACATGAAAAATACGAAAAAAATTAATTCATGCAAGGCTTGCTGGGGATCACCCTGGATTGTCGATTACCACTGATGAAGGCTTTGTAGGGAATACCGTCGTCCCTAAATATTGTCAACATGCACGGTCAACGACCGATGAATCAACCTTTGGATATGTACAAAGGTCACATACCAGAACGTCAATATTGTTTACACGAAAATAATATTTACGTTGCATTCCACGGTAGAAAGAGAACGCATCGCGTTGTCTCACCGTTTCGGCAATAAATATTCTACCCACTATATCATTGGCAACGTCTGCGACCACCTCTGCACGCACAGGAGTGAGATCAAGATATACTGCGGACGCATTCACGCGCCCCGTTCTGAAATTGTATATATACCTACTTATCGATAAATAAAGATTACTTATTATTATTCACTTGACCATTCATTGATTGTTCACTCTCACTTTTTTCGCATTCCTGAATCGACGTATTTTATTTTAAATACAAAACAAATCATAATCATCACGACGTATCAGTAAAGCATTCCGCTAAAGCTTCAACGGAGAAAAAGAAGCATTCTACGACATGAGAGATTTCTGAGATACTAAAAACTATTGAAAACTACCGTTAACGAACATTTATTTGATGACATTTTGCTGTTGTCTTGGGCATAAAAATACGTATCTACTTTCCAGACAACATATTAAATTGCTCGCGCATCTTTCAATAAAAGGAATGGCAAATATTTTAGAAACGCGCATAATTGTTTAATACATTTATATGAATGAGAATTTTAGCACGAGAAGAACATTCAATGCGGTCACGAACTGCGTGTAGAATTCTAACGAATAAAATATTTTAAAGAAAATTATTGTTTTTTTTAAACTTTATTTTGACCAGTAATTCGATATACTCGTAATTTGATATAATCGTAATTTGGTCCAGTTTCAAGAGATAAATCTCCCTTTCTCAAGGCATACTGCATATTAAAGTAGCAAACACATACATTTCTGAATAGCAAATTACTTTGTTATTCCACTAATTACTTTACTTGTACAATCGCTGCTCTTTCCGATTTTGGACTATGCGAACGTATGTTATTTGGATGTTACAGAGGAACAGCTGGACAAATTACAGCGTCATCAAAATGTGTGTCTAAGATTCATTTTCAACCTACGAAAGCTGCTTCCTTTCTTTTTTTCTCACTCATTTATATTTTATTTCTCCTATTTTTATGTAACACGGTATTATATAAAAATAAACTCCGCATTAGAATGTGTGATTATAAATTACCTTCTTGTATAGTATTACTAAATCGATCGATTGATCGTTGCTGGGCCTCGTAGTCGAGAATCCCCTCGCCGTTCCAACGTCAATTCAATTAGAAAGGGAAGCTGTGTCGTGGAGTTAGATATCCTTATACCTCCGAATACTAGGCGGAAACATTGCCTGTGTTATTCGAGGGGAGTAGCACAGCGTGGGGTTCGAACCGACGACCTTCCGCACGGAAGTTCTGTGGATTTATCCCCGCTATATGTGTTTCTACATCCTATGCCTTGAAGAGAAACTCGAGATAGGATTTAGAAACACGTGTTGGGAGGTTGTAATTATTTATTTATTTATCACTTTTATTGCAAATACAATCTGTCGGACTTATTTCCAAGCTGCAATATCTTCCAACCAACCAGACAAAAGTAAATGAAGCAATTTACGTGGTCGCATTAATCATTCAAATGACTATCCATAAACATATACGTGAACACATGCCAACGAACCCCACAAAGACGGACAATCACCCGAACATTCTTAATTATATAAAGTGAGATATCATCAATCAAAAGGAAAGGAAGGGATGGTGGAGAGGAAAGGAAAAAAAATCAGGAATGAAACACGTTATTTTACTGACTAGAAATTCAGAGTTTTTTCAGTCGCTTCTTAAAGCATGCCAAGGACGGAACGAGTCTTATATTGGTTTGTAACTGATTCCAGAGTCTCACTGCATGGACAGTAAAGGACGACGTAAAGAATGAGGAGCGGTGAACTGGAAAGGCCAATAAACAATATCTGTTTGAGCGTAGCGCTAATCCATGATTGGAAAGACGCTGAATTTTTTCGGCGCGGTAAGAGGGGGCAGCGGGACAGTTAAGGATATTATACGGTAGAGAAAGTATGTGAATTTGACGTATATTTCTAACATTCAACCAGTTCAATGCCTTCTGGTAGGAAGTTATATGATCGTACTTTCGTAGGTTGAAAATGAATCTTAGACACACATTTTAATGACGCTGTAATTTGTCCAGCTGTTCCTCTGTAACATCCAAGTAACATACGTTCGCATAGTCCAAAATCGGAAAGAACAGCGATTGTACGAGTAAAGTAATTAGTGGAATAACAAAGTAATTTGTTATTCAGAAATGTATGTGTTTGCTACTACTATCCAAACAGCATAATTTAAGTTGCTCTAATATTTTATTATTCACCTATATATTATATCACATTTACTTTTCCTTTCGCACTTTTCTATCATCATTACATTTGATTTCGCAACATTCATTCTCAGATCTTTCTCTTCGCATCTCTTATACAATTTACTTATCAAATTCATCTTAATTCTACCATGTCATCGGTATTCTGTTATCCATATAAATACCGCTAGATATTCCTACAGTACAGTATCAACAAATAAAAAACCTCTTATGAATAAAACATACCGCCTTAAACCAGCCCCATTAAATAAGGCCCACATCGGAATACCTTTGTACGCCTTCAGATATGTGCTTTAGATGAAGTGTAGTGTTTGTCTGTTTACTATAAAATAACATAAAATTGTGATGAATATCAGTAAGCCAGAAATGAGCAAACAACAGTCGGGATCCGCTGCAACAGGTGACCGCGCTTCAGAGTATGTGAAGTGTGCACCGTGCCGCATGTAATACTCGTATGCTCACTTGTACCCACATTTGCATTTGGGGGCAGAACCTACGCACTGCACTCCGCCTGGTATTCTACTGGCTGATTGACAAGTAGGCCACGATAGCTTTTTAGGAAAACGTTTATGACGTCGTATCAGCGAAGGCCTCGTGAAGCGGAGAAACCGTTTTCGATAGCTCTAACAGTATTTACAATATAATATTATAAATTGTCTTGATATCACTATTTTAATGCCAACTTTGATGTATGGGAGTGTAACGTGGACGTGGAATACGACTGAAAAAAAAAACTATAAAAATGCGTACATTTTCCTCATTATAGAGCAGACTCTCCTCAGACAGAAAAAAATATATATTTGACCTCACGACATTATACAAGATTGTCAGCTCGTATTTCAATAGTCCGAAACGAACACAACTTGTTATGTTACACGTTCCTTATAGGCCCACCCGGAAAAATGTTTTGTTCCATAGTGAGGAAAAATGTTTTGTTTCATTGCAACTAATTATTTGTACAACTCTTATGTACGGCACCGGTACAAAGAACTGTAACAATAGGTGGGTGGCTGCTGCTCCATGCTCGGAGATTTCGGCTCACGGTGAAAAGTAGCAGGGTGAAAAGATTCCTCTTTAGCAGAAGGTCGCAAGTAAAAGGCAGTAGACTGGAGTGAACTGAGAATGTATATTTTGACTTTTGGGGTCCTTATGTGCGGCTAATCGCTCATAGTAAGCGCCTGTTTTCGCCCATGCATGCCGTCATGACTTGCGAGATATCACATTTCTCGCACGTTTTCGCATGCATGGGCCGGCCGTCTTTTGATACTGTATCGCGTGATGGCCGCGCATAAGAAACTTTTCAGTTACGGTCGTGACACAGCACGGACCTCAACAAACATAAGAAATTATACATACAAACATCAAACAAGAATTTATACATAAAAAAATACCAAATAACAAGAAAATATATCAATCATATTTTATGGTGACGCATACGTCCGATACATCTTGCATGATAATACTGCACAGATTTTGCAATCAATATGGGCACTGTATGGATTTTCAAGTAATTTTGATTACTTACATGAGTAAAATGAAAAAGTTGTTCTTGCCGGAATAAATTGATCAAATTGTATAGGTTTGCTTTGTTGCTTTAATTCATCTCACACTATTTTTTTTTCTGTTGTATAACACTGCTTACATGTCAAAGTTAAAATTTATTTATTGTTGTTTAAATAATTAATATATACAAAATGGTGTAATGAATATATACGTTAGTTCTTGACAACTCATCTGATGATGACACAGCGAGTGTTGAAACGCGTTGTGATTTGCAATGAATTAAGTGGAATACAACAAAGAAACCGTTTTTAAATTATAAATGATTAATTTAATGATGTTTTTTTTTAAATATTTTGTATTAAAAAGGTCATTTGACCGTTGAAATAAAATAAGTTAAGATATTGTGAAGAAGGTTTTATTTTCTCATTGGATTATCGGCGAGCTCCTTTAGGGGTAACAACTACCCTAAGACAACTTCGAAAATTCTTCCATATCGCACCAATAAACTTTTCCCCGTCTTGATATTGACACCATCCAGTGGATAGAAACAAAATACGTCACTATAAAAACAAAGAACAACCACCTAACACGAATAAAAAAGGGTATGACACACTTCGATGAAAAAATCAACCCATCCCACCGATAGGCACTCCGTCACACCCTACAGGGGAGATATTTGGTAGAATTGCTAGCATAAAACAAATTAACATGTCACTGTAATGGAGAACATTTTATTACGAACTGGGGGTTTTCGGATTCGATTCCCAATGGTGCCTAAAGAAAATATATAAAAAAATAATTATCTCGAACACGCCAAATACGTGTGCGAATTTTGTTACTTCTTCATGTGCGCTAGTATTGCCAACACGTGCAATGACAAACCAAGACCCATGCTTGCTACAGACGTTCTCAGCCCCAAGTCTCGATTAATGAGGTCAAAGACGGTGCTGTCTCCCTGTTCACGCTGGTGTATGACCGCGCGAAGTGCATGGACGTCGGCTTCGGTTCGAACCCCTCGATCGGTGGTTCGAGCCCCCTCGCTGTATCACCTCATTTGAATGGCACGTGTAAGTTTTCCGCTTAGTATTCGGGGGTATAACTATGCCTATAGCTTGGTCATATATATATTTTTTTTAAAACAAAAGGAAATAACAGGCCGGTATGCTCCGATCGTCTCACTTTTAAGTATGCCATCGGATCCGGTACACCGGTGTGGCAAGTGAGTTTGCTGGTTTGCAGCGGCCCACTCACTTAAATAAGATAAAAACGAGAAAGAAACGAAATCGCCACGGCAACTGAATTGACGTTGGAATGGCGGGGGATCCTCGACCTCGACTACGTCTGATTTTTAATCAAGGCTTTTTTATCATATTTCTGGGTGGTTCGAAAAGATTGCCACGCCAAGCAATTATTCATTCGATAAACGGCACTTACAGTACCGTCTCATTGAATTAGGGCCACCTAGATTAAGTGCTATAATTAGTGTTAAGACATAATTATTATTAATTTTTAATGTTTATTTCCTTGGAATTGTTATTGTATTATGTGGCTGGGTTAACAAACCTTACAATGTTGGTAATTGATGTTGCTAACCCCCATCCCTTGTCTACTTCAGACCAGATTTGTACTTCATTTATTTTATTTATTTATTTTATTTATTTATTATTACACATGACAAGAAATATACACAATTTGCGAAAAAACAACAGGTAATTTCATATGGACATATAGTACAATTTTAATGGATCTGGGTTTGTTGCCTTTCATTTGTTGTATCCCCAGTAAACTAGGATTTTGCCTGTATCTCACTGAGGATATTTAGCATGAAAAAATAAATCGATACTTCTTTCCGATTTTTGATAACACAAATACAAAACCCCGTTTCACGCTCTCATCAACCTGACAAACAGTGACACTCAACTACAACTGGAAACATCTTGCGAAATTCAACTCCTCACACATCATCATTAGTGCGATTTTAACTACTGCGGTTAAAGATTTTGATAAAAGCGTATTGTTTGTGCATTGTTCGAAAGTTTTTATGTTTGAGAGTGATCCTGAAACTTAAAAAAAAAAACGAAATATTACATAACTTTTTTTGTGAACAGCTTGAAATGGGAAAACATAAAGATATTTGTAATGAAAAAAAAAGTCAAGTATTGTTGGATTAATATGGGCACAATTCCTAGAAAAAGGGTCTGAAGTAGACAAGGGGTAGGGGGTAGCAACATCAATTACCAATATTGTAAGGGTTGTTAACCCAGCCACATAATACAATAACAATTCCAAGAAATTAAACATTAAAAATTAATAATAATTATGTCTTAACACTAATTACAGTAATTAATCTAGCTGACCTTAATTCAATGAGACGGTACTGTAAGTGTATTTTACAAAATCAAATAGATATTATATCAACATATCCTAAAAAAATACGATTTGTGATACATACTACATATATATCCTTCAAAATACGATTATTAAACACACCAATGCAGAACAAAAGTAATCGACAGTAAAATACTACAAAATACAACTGGAAAAATAGAACCTCCCTCAAGAGGGTATTAAAGGACAAATTAAAGAGAAAACTATACTGAGATTAATAAAAATATAATAACAGGCCTACAATAAAAATATAACAGACCTACAATAAAAATATAATAACAGACCTACAATAAAAATATAATAACAGACCTACAATAAAAATTTAATAACAGACTAAGTAGAATACAATACAATACAAACTGTTTTCGAGCTCCTACACATATGTCCCATCCTTCATAAATACTTTTTTATTAAAAAAAAAAAGTTGGGTGGTGTTATCTTGTGCGCAATGTGTTGATATAAGAAACACAATAAAATAGGATTAAACCCGATCGAGCCTTCCTTGGGAATTGTAGGAAATCACCCTGAATGGAGAAAGGATAGTCCGCTCCGTATCCCGTTCCATGCCCATCCCTTACAATCAGGCGGATGTGTCAGCGAATGGAGGAAATCCTCAATAACAGAAGATAGCGGCGACTTTTCTTTGTTTTCAGCATCCCATCGTTTCACCCCCAATAAACTCCTCCCCCGCCCTTCCCATCCCACTACACCAACCCATCTCCCGTGAAATGTTTCTTTGTCTGAATCTATGTTAAATATAAAGAAGGAACAAAGAGGTAAAGGAATTCAAGAAATAAGTGGAATGTATACTAAGTGTAGAAATAAGTGAAATGTAGAACTAAGTATTCTGACGAACTATGTGGCCTTATTGTAAAGACGCATTACTTCTACCCAGGAGTTTTAGGTTTAATTCCCAATGGTGCTCGAAAAAAAATATATAAAAAAGGGTCTGGTAAAAGAGTTCGTTTGGTAACAGAGTTCGCCTGGTAACAGAGTTCATCTGGTAACAAGTGTTACTAGTGTAATTTTTTAAATAATTTTAAGTATTTGTATCAACTTGTTTTATGTGCATTTGTTTGTAAAGGACACTGTTTTTTCGTACATTAAAGAAATAAATAAATAGCAACAAACCCGCCAAATGGTAATGTAACACATCGATCAATAAGTCCCGGGACTAACCAACAGATGCCGCCTCTAATAACAAATCCATACTATTTTCAGTTACTGCCAACCTTTAGAAGTTACGTGTCAAACTTTCACGACATTCCGACATTGTGTCATTGAGTTACAGTGGTTTTAGTGACGCTACTTTTGCTATTTGTTTTAGTGACGCCAAATTGCATGAGTTGAACTTCGAATTGCTTCCGCACCCACCGTATTCTTCAGATTTGGCCCCCAGCGACTATTGGCTGTTCGCAGACTTTTAAAAGATGCTCCAGGGAAAGAGATTTGGCTCCAATGAAGAAGTGCTTGTCGAAACTAACGCCTATTTTGAAACCAAAGATAAATCGTTCTACACGGCTGGCATAGAAAAGTTAGGAAAGCGTTGGAATAAATCTATCACTCTTGAAGGAGACTATAATGATGAATAAAGAAGAATTTTGGCCAACAAATTTTGTTTTAGTAGTTAGTCCCGGGACTTATTGATCGATGTGTTATACCACTAAAGTATAACACACTAATGACGTAAGATGATAAATCAAATAAACTTTGATCAGTATTTTTTTTTAGATCGGTGCATCTGATAAGCAACCAAGGAAACTGGGTGGTGATTGGGATCGTATATAACAAGATATTATGGAAAGGGTGGGCGTGTAACGCCGTCACCACTTAACAGGGGAGCTAAGAATATACCAATGTGGAATCTCCCTGACTAGTGCGCCGTGGAACACACCCTGAGATACTCGCGAGCCGCTGCGAGCAGAGGAGGGAAGTTGCCAGAAAAACAAATCAAGCAGAGAGATGCGATAATTTCTCCTCTGGTGACACACTGGCTGGGTGACTCGCACCTCCCACCTGGCACGGCATGTGCTGCGCCAGGGTTAGAGAACTAAGTATTCTGACAAATAGCCAAATAAACAAATAAATAACAATTAATGAATTAAAAATAAACACTAAATTAATTGACTCATATCTTATAATGAATAATTGGACAAGTATGTTAATGTATTTTGAATACTTTGGAGTGGATATTAACCCTTATCATGGCATTGTAACACAGGTGTTACACAAATTTATTGATTTAAAAAAAAAACAGAAACTGTAACGTAATTTCAAATATGGCAACACATTCAAATACTATACATGCACTATTGTGTGCAGTGGTATCATCTGGTGATAAATATTGACAACCTTACAAGCTTTCAAACGACATCGGGTCAACATGTCTGGACAGTGAGGGCGCGTTTTGAAAATTTGGGTCAATAATCTTTAAATATCTTATTAATCACAACATGTAGAGAAAAATTATTCAAACCATTTTATTTGTTGATAATTCAGCTATGTAAATGTTGTTCTTGTTTAAGATTATATAATCATTTTATAGCCCTTTTTGTGTTTTATAAAAATTGATATTTTGGCAATGTAACGTGGGTGTTACATATAAAAAAACTATAAGGAAAAGTTGTGATTTTTTTCCTCAATTTACCTTCATAACTTACCATATAACAAGGAATCATAAAAGAAAAACGTTAATATTTGGATAAATTGAACTTTGCCAAGATAAGGGTTAATAATAAATGAGTTGCATGGCCGAGTGGTAACGCACTGGACTTCGATGCAGAAGGTCGTCGGTTCGAACTCCGCGCTGTGCTACTCTCCTCGAATGACACATGCATTTTTTTCGCCTAGTATTTGGAGGTATAAGGATACCTATGACTTCGGTCATATCTATTTTTACGTAAAAACATGTCGCTGTGCTCTGATCGTCTCCCTTTCAAGTGTGCCATTGGATCCAGAGCAGCGGTGTTGACTTGTGAGTTTGCTGGTGTGCAACGGTTCACTCACTTAAAGAGGAAAAAAAAAGAGACGAAAACTCCACAGCACAGCTAACGTTGAAATAGCGAGTGGATCCTCGACTACGAAGTTCGGCAATGACGACGAATAACCACAATGACGGGCAAATATAATAGGAGGGTTTTATCAGGAGTGATTCGTTCGAGACGGAAGGAATATTTCGAAGAAATGGGTGATAATAATAGAAAAAATAAAGGTGAGTCTGGTATAGATGAAATTCACGAGCGTTAAGAAAATGTGATTACACTCAACTTATATAAATTTATTTTGTAATGTTTTTAATCTGTCAATAATAGTGGGTTCGAGTCCCGAGTTAGAGCGCCCTTGGTGAGATATTGTTCACTAAAGGGCACTATATAAATCGTCCTTTTATTATCATTATTAGAACAGAATTATGTTGTAATTTGAAACAAATTATGAAAGAAAAAGTCTATATCGGGAGATAATGTATGACGACGTGTATGTGTACCAGGATAGAATTAAATGGAGACCTCTTCTCTCTACCTATCCCAATAGGGGTATCGTTTTAGTGACGAAGATGTCAATGAGTAAGAAGGTGCTAAATCATAAATAAAGGATTGACACCATCGAACGTTTCTAGTGTGCTAAATCCAGTCAAAAAAGTTTCGGAGTAAAAGTCACACGTTGCCGACATCTGCGTTAAAACTATGGCGTAATGCATGATGCAAACAATGTTTCGACCACCTCATCACAAAACGATGCATTTTAAAATCGCTCCGCGAAAATCTTTCGCGAAACTTACAGAAGCGGACGACTGCGGACTTGTCACCAGAATATTTATAAAACCAACAGTCCGTTACGCTTCCTGGTCAGGAAATAAATTCTGCTCATTTTTTCTTGTTTTGCACAGCTAGCTGTGCGTCGTCATG
This sequence comes from Odontocerum albicorne, assembly GCA_949825065.1. Classification (NCBI taxonomy): domain Eukaryota; kingdom Metazoa; phylum Arthropoda; class Insecta; order Trichoptera; family Odontoceridae; genus Odontocerum; species Odontocerum albicorne. Next base: position 2,679,007 of record OX463858.1, read on the forward strand.
TTGTATTGACGAACTCGGTGACCCAGTAAATATGACGCTGGTTTTCCACCCGGGGTTCCGGGCTCAATTCCCGATACTGTCTCACTTCACGATGCCCGCATCATCAATCCGGATATGTTGAGGGGTAACATGACATACGCATGAACGAATGAATCATATTATAAATAAGTAACACATTCATTTATTTATAAGTCATGAATTATTTCTTACATACACAAATACCATCTCGCCATTTCCCTATCGGGGTAGGCAGAGACGACGACAGTAAGACTTTGCTATCGACACACATCCTTCCCTTTTTAACATCCTTACAACTCCGACTTTCTATGATACATTTTCTTCTTTCAAAATATCATTCCAACCATACTTTGTCTTCCTCTATCACGTCTTCCAATTATATTTGCAATATAATATATATTGACCTCTTCTACACCGATTCCTTATTTCAAAATATCATTCCAACCATACTTTGTCTTCTTCTAGCACGTCTTCCAATTACATTTGCACTATATATTAACCTCTTCTACAACCATTACTTGTTTCAAAATATTATTCCAACCATAATTTATCTTCTTCTATCACGTCTTCCAATTACATTTGCACTATATATTGACCTCTTCTACATCCATTCCTTCTTTCAAAATATCATTAACTCGATCCAACCATACTTGACTTGGTATTGCTCTACCACACCTTCCACTCACATTTGCACTGTATATTTGTTTTGTTAGATGACACAAGCGACATTTAACAAACAGGTTATGAATTTGGCCACTCGAATGATAAAATAAAAATCTCATTTGTGTTGTATATTGCTCAGCACATAATATGTTAGAACATTCGAACTATTTCCACATAAAGAATAAGGAAATGAGTTGCACTGCGGAAGCTATATTATGAAGCGGCTATTATTTTTTAACCTCACAGCTTAGTAAGTTCATTCACATTCCGTGATTTTTCACTGGTTACAGCTAGTGTTCTTCTATAAGAATGTCGTAGTCGCCGTTTCTGGGCCTCATAGTCGAGGATCCCGTCGTTATTCCAGCGCCAATTCAGTTGGAAAACGAAGCCATGCCGTCGAGTTTTTCTTTTCTCTTCTTTAACCTTCCGTCGGGCGCATTGGATCTGACAGGCACAGCCCGGACATTTTGTCACCTCAGCCCGCCACTAGGTGGGGTTGGCATCTGGCGCACTTAGTAGCTGCATCTTTTGACCTGCTCTATGAGACCTTCCCACTTAGTTTGCCCTTAACCTTCACCACGGGAAGGGGTTCAAGTTTTGTTCAGAGAAGCTCATTGCGCCCGAACTCGTCACATTTTTTAAGGTTTTGAACGTCTCCCTTCCTAGGAAGAAGAAAATAGTCTTCCCTCACCCCCTAAAAGAATACGATGCTCAACATGCACCAGCGAAACCGGTTTAAGAAGGCTGACAAAGCACAAATGCAAGAAATGCGAGACTCCTATCTGCTTATCCCATGAAAATATGGTATGCGATCGGATCAGTGCTTTACTGAAGAAGGTACAAGTACAGACCCCCTATCCGAAGAAGACAGAATAGATATTAATACTGTGAACGTTTTTAAACTATTTTCTAACTTTACTTTATTTGCGGTATTTGATAGTAGGTCATAAATTTCATTAAAATTTTGAATGTGTGCCCATCAAGCACATTGCGCCCGAACTCAGCGGTCAATATATTGCGCCCGACGGAAGGTTAAGTGATTGAACTGTTGCACACCAGCAAACTCACTGGATGTATTGGATGCGATGGCACGCTGAAGTGAGACGATTGGAGCACACCGGCATGTTTTTTTTTTTTTTTTTCATATTTTTTAAAGAATAGATATGACCGAAGTCATAGGTATTCTTACACTCCCGAATTCTATAAGATGTATCAAAAATAAATAATTAAATAAAATAAAATATTTCTTGTGACTTGAATCTCTTATATGTGTGTCATACATAAATACGTTTTTCAACATATATTGGCTGACAATGTATGACAGAATACAGAATGAAGTGATTGGGTATGAATGTGAACTTAAGGCTGATGCGTTGAGTAAGATGAAGGAGAGCACTGTAAGATGTTTTGGGCACAATTAATAAAGAAAGAAAAACAAATAATGCAAATGCGAGTGGAAGGCGGGGTAGAGGAAGACTAAGCAAAGTATGGTTGGATCAAGTGTATGATATTTTGAAAGAAGTAAATGTAAAAAATCTGAGAAATCGTAGTATTTGAATGAGGTGTATGGCTTATATAAAAGGAAAAATAAGTAAATAAAGCACTTATTTTATATTTTTGGGTTTACCACCGGTTTCGAAGACAACCGTCTTCATCGTCAGGTGAAGATAAACTAAATTGCTAAACATACATTTCCTGTACAAGTGTATATACTATAAGAGGAATGAGGTAGGGGGAGAGGAGTGGGGAGAGATGTGATTCAATGTTAAATGGGGCTGGGGAAAAATAAAAATAAAAATGAATCTTTCGGGCAGGGCAGGGTCTGGATATCCAAGGGGGGTGGATATAGTGTTTTATTTACTTATTTTTCCTTTTACATAAAACATGCCACCACAAAGTGAAACTATAGTATTTTCGAAGATTCAAGAAAAAAGAGGTGTATGGCTATTTAGAAACGAAATACGAGTATGTGCGCCGAGATAGGAAAGATTGGCGCTGTCTCTTTTATGTATACCCCGACAGGGTAACGTTGTGATGTATGTTACAAGTCAGAATACGAACTTACTACGTCGTCTCAAATTTCGCGAGGCATTTGTCAGAATATAAAAATACCAGCGAGGAGGTTGGCTTTCGATTAACGCAAAATACCACCAATATCCACTAGCATTCACCTGGACTCACTCGCAGCCATAAATCAGCCACTGGAGACAGCTGCAGGGCCGGTTCTTCGGTTTACCCTCCAAGCGCTAAATAATTCAATTAATTAAGCAAAGTTCACATCATCGCCATCGCGTCATGTGCCTATTAGGGAGAGAAGAGATATTCACTTCATTCTAACCTAGCACACGTATTTCGCTTCTGCCACGTCAATACACCTCGTCATGTTTACCATCCTATTATAAAGGCTTTTCAAGCTTCCTTTTTTCAGTTGGAGGGCTTATTATAACAATGTGACAATTTCTTCCAACTAACCAGGAATTTGTTAAATAGCCTTACGCGAAAAAAATCAGACTAGGGCGGAGAGAGCACTTTTTAATATTTTAAAGAGTCCGAATTTCTCGAGTGGAAGACTGCTGAATAGGCTACTTATGCCAGTCATGTGTAATGAATTAATAAACGTATGGATGTATGTTTAAACGCATAAGATATTCAAACCACAAAAAATATTGTATTCGATTATTTATTTTTATAAATATCAATTGAGTCTTCATTCATATATTGTAGAATATATACGAGTATATAAAAAGGCAGATAGAAGTATACTTTATTTATTACATAAATACATATCATCACGCCGTGTCCCTTGCGGAGTAGGCAGAAAGAACAGATCTCCAAACTTTTATATCCATGCACACAACTTTCGCCTCCTCCATATTCATATATCTATCAAATTGTCACGCAATCTTCAATTATTCATACTTCCTACTTTACTTGCTTTCAAAATCTGGTCCATTTTGTCCAACCACGTTTTCCTCGGTCTGCCTCTTCCACACATTGCACTTCTGACTAGTATATCCGCTTAGTCATTCTTCCATAATTCATTCTCTTCACATGTCCAAACCATCTTAAAGCTCCTTTATTCACCTTACTTAAAACATCCATTTTATCAATGCATTCATTTTTGATGTCTTCATTCCGTCTTATTTTAAACATTGACACTCCGCAGAACTAATCTTACTCGTATCCTTCTTCCAAGTTTGATTTACAATAGATAAAACTCCATTGTAGTGTACAATATGGTTGATTTATTGCCAAGGTGGCAAACTCTTTCCACCAACAATACAATTGTTTCACAAAGTTTTGAGTACAGGTGGTAACCCACCATTATTTAAATTATTAATAGAGAGGGAAAAAAAACATTTACAATTTAAACATTAAAAAAAACTACTCGTAAAACAAGTTCATCGATGGTCAGAAGGGAAAATAAATATGAAAAAATAAGATAATGGTAAACCAGGAAAAACACGCTGCATCACTGAAGAAGGGAGATGTAAGTCTTTTTCAAGCAAATCAACTATATCCGTGTCCTAGTTGGTAAGCCGTTGGAATCATGATGTTTTAAAAAGGTTTCCACTCTGATTTTCATCTCGATCCCTGCAAAATCTCTCTGTTTGTTTGGAAGAGGTTGCCACATGTCAACAAGCCTGACAGTATAATATTGTAGAACGAAGGTGCGAGTCTTAGAATAATCGGTAGCTGGTCCCAAAAGTCGAACAGCATTTACAGTACAGTAAAAGACTTAATCAGATCTGAAATTTATCCATAAAAATCTAAAAAACAGATAGAAATTACGTTGGATCCCTTTTCTATAAATTTTTCCAAGTATAAATCACTAAATGGCGGATTACCTCCGTGAATAACGCACGTAAAAAAACGCACTTTACCGCCCAGTACGGCCACGGCCGCCTGTCAGCGATAAAACAGCACAATTCACGCGGCCACGTCTCCGGAGAAATTCCAATGTAGGTTTTCACATCGGGGGACATTATTTAAATGGGTTTCGCCACGCGCCACCAGAGTTATGATTTAGCGAACAAAAAATTCTTATATAAACGCTAACGTTAGTTCATATTTCACTAACGACAGTGGATATTTTCTTGTTTCATAACGTCACGCGAAATGTCCTTGGCACTATTGCTCTTTGACTTCTGGTAGCTCTGATACAATACAAAATGTGGATGATACCAGTGACTACTCGCTCGCATTTATTCTTTCTGGTAGCTCTTTCTGATACAGTACAAAATATGGCTGTTACACATGACTACTTGCTCGCATTTTTTCTTTAAGGTAGCTCTTTCTGATACAGTACAAAATATGGCTGTTACCCATGACTACTTGCTCGCATTTTTTATTTAACCCTGAGAGATCGGCGCACTGCTATAGCAGTGGAAGAAATTTGTTCTACCCTTGTATTCTAAATGAATATCATTCATTTAGAATACAAGAGTACATATTCTAAAATATATTTATGTTGTAAAAATATTTGTTTTTTTGTTGTTTAAAATAAATATTTATCACGAACGTCCGAATCGTAAATATATCTCAGCACTAGATAGACAATTATATTTTTTTCTCGTAGCGCTCTCAGGGTTAAGGTAGCTTTTTCTGATACAGCACAAAATATGGGTGTTACCCGTAACTACTTGCACGCATTTTTTCTTTAAGGTAGCTCTTTCTGATACAGTGCAAAATATGCTTGTTACCCATGACTACTTGCTCGCATTTTTTCTTTAAGGTAGCTCTTTCTGATACAATACAAAATATGACTGTTACCCATGACTACTTGCTCGCATTTTTTCTTTAAGGTAGCTCTTTCTGATACAGTACAAAATATGGCTGTTACCCTTAACTACTTGCTCGCATTTTTTCTTTCTGGTAGCTCTTTCTGATACAGTACAAAATATGGCTGTTACACGTGACTACTTGCTCGCATTTTTTCTTTAAGGTAGCTCTTTCTGATACAGTACAACATATGGTTGTTACCCATGACTACTTGCTCGCATTTTTTCTTTAAGGTAGCTCTTTCTGATACAGTACAAAATATGGCTGTTACCCGTAACTACTTGCTCGCATTTTTTCTTTAAGGTAGCTCTTTCTGATACAGTACAAAATATGGCTGTTACCCGTAACTACTTGCTCGCATTTTTTCTTTCTGGTAGCTCTTTCTGATACAGTACAAAATATGGCTGTTACACGTGACTACTTGCTCGCATTTTCTCTTTCTGGTAGCTCTTTCTGACACAATACAAAATATAGCTGTTATCCGTAACTACTTGCTCGTATTTTTCTTCTTGGTAGCTCTTTCTACTACAATACAAAATACGCTATTACCCATGACTATTTGCTCGCAATTTTTCTTTCTGGTATAAATTACTATCACTCCTTAGGTGTTACGAGAAACTTTCGATCAAGTGTATACTCGTACAGTTTGTACGAGTATACACTACAAAAGTACAAAATATGGCTGTTACCCGTAACTACTTGCTCGCATTTTTTCTTTCTGGTAGCTCTTTCTGATACAGTACAAAATATGGCTGTTACCCGTGACTACTTGCTCGCATTTTCTCTTTCTGGTAGCTCTTTCTGACACAATACAAAATATAGCTATTACCCGTAACTACTTGCTCGTATTTTTCATCTTGGTAGCTCTTTCTACTACAATACAAAATACGCTATTACCCGTGACTATTTGCCGGCAATTTTTCTTTTTGGTATAAATTACTATCAATCCTTAGGTGTTACGAGAAACTTTCGTTCAAGTGTATACTCGAACAAACTGCTTACAGGAAAATATTAAATCACTCGTTGATCAACAAACATTTGATGAATAAGCTCAAATCAAATGTAGATTATGTTTGATATAATTGTGTAGGACAAAATTGAAAGGAACCGAAAAAAATCTGTAGGAATGCGTGCACTGAGAATACATGAAGTGATAATGCATGACAGAATACAGAATTAAGTGATTAAGAGATGACGCTCTATCCTGTCTGCCTACCCTGAAAGGGAAATGGCATAATGGTATGTATGTACAATTGTATATAACACGTATTAATATTAAAATAGTACAGTTTTAAATTCATTAATGGTTTACTTGTCTTCAGAAAGATAAATAACTAGGAATGTGCAATAACTATAAAGAAAATGTAGCATGGTCCCTGTGACTTTTCACACATTTGCCCCAATACAACCTTGTAACGACGTTCAATCATTTTAATTATTTTATCAACTTTAATATAAGCCTCGATTCTAATAAATAGCAAGTTATTTAGGTAAATACATTACATAAAACTAACAATAATGACAAATCAATACATCTTGTTACAAATTAGCAAAAATATGTAAGTTTGTTAAAATCAAATAAGATTTGGCGACGTTCGTCAAAAGTCACTACGTTAGTCTGCATTGGCTAGGGATGGGGTATACGATAGTCGGATTTTCGATTTTTTTATACATAAAATTAAATGTTCGTAATTAGAATTAATTCATAGTGGATCTTGGCCTATTTAAAGATAGATACAAATCATACAATACATTAGAAAGTCAGTATAATGCAAAATTAGGTATTAAAACGTCAGTTTAGAGAAAAACAATTTTTCGATTTATAAAAAAAACGATTCGATTTGTAAAAATAAAACGATTTTATCCCACCCCTTTGAGACATGACATTTCAAACGTCGAAGGGACCGTGCTCCATCTCTTGAGTATAGGAATGCTGTAAACCTAAATGAATTGTATGAAGACTGTTCTTATATATACATACAGAGAGAACCTTCAATATTCCGGACAAACCCCCATCTTTGGAGGTTTAATCAAGTTCCCGTCATTCCAGTTGTTGTGCATCCCCTTGATGACCTGGGGTTGACGACATCCTATTGATGTGAGTGGATTGCGAATCACAAATGAAGCCTTCAAACTGCTGGTGACGTTTTCATATAACATACGCTGTTTCACTTAGCAGGCTTTTTTGCTTTATTCGTGGAGACATGTGTATTAATCAATGGGGTCATCAGATCGGATATTTATTGGAGGGGTGTATTTGATTGGGGCGATATTATGACATGAGTCCAGACTTTTTGATAGCTTCTCTCTAAAATGTATTTTCGTCTCCATTATCATGAAATATATAACATATGTTCTAATTTGTTTTATAAAACACTATTTATTCCACTTTTTGTAACCCTACCGGTTTCTTGCTTTCACCTTATCTTCAGGAGAGCACAAGAACACAAACAAGAGTCTTGTTTCTGCTCTTCCGATGATGAGGTGAAAGCCTTGAAACCGGTAGGGTTATACCGTTACAAAAAAGTGGAATAAACAGTGTTTGATAAAACAAATTACAATGGCTTTAACCCTTTAACGGGCATAAGCAGAAACCGGTCGCATATGCGACCACCCTTATGGTTATACTTATAAGGACTCATTTTCTTAATGAAACCTTTTTAAGTAACATAAATGTCAAATTAGCAAATGTAGTGGACGGGCAGAGGTCTTATTTAAGACGGATCGTGGTGATGTTAACTGCATGTTCAGTAGCAACGATCTAAACATCCGGTCAATTTATTGTCAAATATGTAAATAGGTATTATAAGTAAATCACTATATCTCATATAAGAATTTTATTACCTAATACAACCTTAACTTAGATATTATTACCTAAACATTCATTGGTCGCTTCTGCGGCCACTGACATGACCCCTGAAATGGGCACAGGTCTCATATGCGACCGCCTCATTTAAAAAAAAATTAAAACACATTTTCGTAGAAATAAAGTTGATTTTATACACATAATAATGATTTATTCAACAAAAAACTCAATACCTCAAAAATAAAAACTTGCCATGTAAAGGGTTAAACCTCCGCAATGTCAACCTCCGCCTTAACTATAAATAATATAATATATACATGTAATTTCAGGGTATATGCATATATGAATAAACTATGTTGCCATCAATAAACCTACTTTTATTTATTTTATAATATTAAACAATGAATTACTTTGCTTTTCTCCTAATTACATTAATCCAATAATACCTCCTTTCCCAAAGCTCTCTTGAGAGAGAGCCTTGGCAGAGAGGCTCTCTCTCTCTCAAGAGAGCTTTGGGATAGGAGGTGGAAACCTCGTGTAACGCGAATTCATTTATTTAGCGGAATAATAAAGTAATTTATTGTTCAACATTCCAGAATGAAAAGTTGAATAAATCGTCAATTATAAAAAAAAAAAAAAAACCTCACGAAGAAAACTGAAGCATCCAAAAATTCCGAGACAACCAAATGCAAACCGGCAGCAAGACGCTCAAAACAGTAACGTTAAAAAATTGAAAGCGCTACAACATGAAATTTAAAAAGTCGATAGATTAAGGATTCCATCTGAAACAGCTGAAAATGTCAATGTCCTTTATATTCCCTAATCTGTGTAATCGTGCAAAGGGGCTCCATAGTTAAAACTGAACAGTCTGTCCGAAACTATCATTGATGTGAATTCTTCACTGACATGCCCATTTGTTCAAGAGCCCCGAGAAGAATATTTCATCACACATTGCCAGTCTTCCCTGAAGGTGAGGCGAATTTCAGTATTCTGCGAATAGGACCATAATACCTGTTCTGTATTTCCATGCCCATCTTAGATGCTATGAACCTCAAAAATTTATTCTGGTTTCCTCGAACATACGAGTATCAAACTATAGACCTATAATGCAGAGTTTCCCAAACTTATTTGGGAACCCGCCCCCTTTTCAAATATATATTATTTCAGCCCACCCCCCTCTCTCTAAAACAACTCTCTTTCTCAAATAATATTTTTTTAGTGTAGTCGTATCTGTTATTTTATAATTTCACCAAAATTTGTATGAAGATGTATCTGTATATTTTAAAAACGCTGGTTTGCAAATAAATTGATCAAATAGTTGTAAATTGCACTTTACAACGTACGTTTCCTTATAAAATAAAGCGACCATAACATTATACAACCGTTAGACCAACGTGTACGAACGGCTGATAATTATGTTTGTTGGGAAGGTGCATGACTGTAAATATGTCTCTATAGTAAAACGGATAAGTATTTGCTTAAAAAAATATTTAGACGACCAATTTTTGTTAGCGTCTTATTGCTAACTTGCTCCTCAACATTCCTCCGGCGCCAGACGCCCGGCGCCCCACGGGGGGGGCGACAAACCCCACTTTGGGAAACTATGCTATGTAGTGTTGCAAGGGTTCTCTCACTTCCCAATCTGTCTAATAAATAGACAAAAGCAAAAATGAATAAAACCACTAAACCTTTTTTTTAAATAGCACAGGCCATCTATGTTGGGATTTTTAAATAACACAGGCCACTATCTATGTTGGGATTTTTGAATAACACAGGCCATTATCTATGTTGGGATTTTAAAATAACACAGGCCACTGTCTATGTTGGGATTTTTAAATAACACAGGCCACTGTCTATGTTGGGATTTTTAAATAACACAGGCCACTATCTATGTTGGGATTTTTAAATAACACAGGCCACTATCTATGTTGGGATTTTTAAATAACACAGGCCACTATCTATGTTGGGATTTTTAAATAACACAGGCCACTATCTATGTTGGGATTTTTAAATAACACAGGCCACTATCTATGTTGGGATTTTTAAATAACACAGGCCACTATCTATGTTGGGATTTTTAAATAACACAGGCCACTATCTATGTTGGGATTTTTAAATAACACAGGCCACTATCTATGTTGAGATTTACAAAATTATGTTTTACTTGTGTAGTAATTCCGGTATTCTGATTATATCCTTTTTTCTCTATTACATACAGATTTTTCACAATTGACCGTAATGAGTTTGCTTACTGGTAGAAAAGTAATTAAATAATATATAGTATATCCATCATTTTCACAATTGACCGTAATGAGTTTGCTTACTGGTAGAAAAGTCATTAAATAATATATAGTATATCCATCATTTTCACAATTGACCGTAATGAGTTTGCTTACTGGTAGAAAAGTAATTAAATAATATATAGTATATCCATCATTTTCACAATTGACCGTAATGAATTTGCTTACTGGTAGAAAAGTAATTAAATAATATATAGTATATCCATCATTTTCACAATTGACCGTAATGAGTTTGCTTACTGGTAGAAAAGTAATTGAATAATATATAGTATATCCATCATTTTCACAATTGACCGTAATGAGTTTGCTTACTGGTAGAAAAGTAATTAAATAATATATAGTATATCCATCATTTTCACAATTGACCGTAATGAGTTTGCTTACTGGTAGAAAAGTAATTGAATAATATATGGTATATCCATCATTTTCACAATTGACCGTAATGAGTTTGCTTACTGGTAGAAAAGTAATTGAATAATATATAGTATATCCATCATTTTCACAATTGACCGTAATGAATTTGCTTACTGGTAGAAAAGTAATTAAATAATATATAGTATATCCATCATTTTCACAATTGACCGTAATGAGTTTGCTTACTGGTAGAAAAGTAATTGAATAATATATAGTATATCCATCATTTTCACAATTGACCGTAATGAATTTGCTTACTGGTAGAAAAGTAATTAAATAATATATAGTATATCCATCATTTTCACAATTGCCCGTAATGAGTTTGCTTACTGGTAGAAAAGTAATTGAATAATATATGGTATATCCATCATTTTCACAATTGACCGTAATGAGTTTGCTTACTGGTAGAAAAGTAATTGAATAATATATAGTATATCCATCATTTTCACAATTGACCGTAATGAGTTTGCTTACTGGTAGAAAAGTAATTAAATAATATATAGTATATCCATCATTTTCACAATTGACCGTAATGAGTTTGCTTACTGGTAGAAAAGTCATTAAATAATATATAGTATATCCATCATTTTCACAATTGACCGTAATGAGTTTGCTTACTGGTAGAAAAGTAATTGAATAATATATAGTTTATCCATCATTTTCACAATTGACCGTAATGAATTTGCTTACTGGTAGAAAAGTAATTAAATAATATATAGTATATCCATCATTTTCACAATTGACCGTAATGAGTTTGCTTACTGGTAGAAAAGTAATTGAATAATATATAGTATATCCATCATTTTCACAATTGACCGTAATGAGTTTGCTTACTGGTAGAAAAGTAATTAAATAATATATGGTATATCCATCATTTTCACAATTGACCGTAATGAGTTTGCTTACTGGTAGAAAAGTAATTGAATAATATATAGTATATCCATCATTTTCACAATTGACCGTAATGAGTTTGCTTACTGGTAGAAAAGTAATTAAATAATATATAGTATATCCATCATTTTCACAATTGACCGTAATGAGTTTGCTTACTGGTAGAAAAGTCATTAAATAATATATAGTATATCCATCATTTTCACAATTGACCGTAATGAGTTTGCTTACTGGTAGAAAAGTAATTGAATAATATATAGTTTATCCATCATTTTCACAATTGACCGTAATGAATTTGCTTACTGGTAGAAAAGTAATTAAATAATATATAGTATATCCATCATTTTCACAATTGACCGTAATGAGTTTGCTTACTGGTAGAAAAGTAATTGAATAATATATAGTATATCCATCATTTTCACAATTGACCGTAATGAGTTTGCTTACTGGTAGAAAAGTAATTAAATAATATATAGTATATCCATCATTTTCACAATTGACCGTAATGAGTTTGCTTACTGGTAGAAAAGTCATTAAATAATATATAGTATATCCATCATTTTCACAATTGACCGTAATGAGTTTGCTTACTGGTAGAAAAGTAATTGAATAATATATAGTATATCCATCATTTTCACAATTGACCGTAATGAATTTGCTTACTGGTAGAAAAGTAATTAAATAATATATAGTATATCCATCATTTTCACAATTGACCGTAATGAGTTTGCTTACTGGTAGAAAAGTAATTGAATAATATATAGTATATCCATCATTTTCACAATTGACCGTAATGAATTTGCTTACTGGTAGAAAAGTAATTAAATAATATATAGTATATCCATCATTTTCACAATTGCCCGTAATGAGTTTGCTTACTGGTAGAAAAGTAATTGAATAATATATGGTATATCCATCATTTTCACAATTGACCGTAATGAGTTTGCTTACTGGTAGAAAAGTAATTGAATAATATATAGTATATCCATCATTTTCACAATTGACCGTAATGAGTTTGCTTACTGGTAGAAAAGTAATTAAATAATATATAGTATATCCATCATTTTCACAATTGACCGTAATGAGTTTGCTTACTGGTAGAAAAGTCATTAAATAATATATAGTATATCCATCATTTTCACAATTGACCGTAATGAGTTTGCTTACTGGTAGAAAAGTAATTGAATAATATATAGTTTATCCATCATTTTCACAATTGACCGTAATGAATTTGCTTACTGGTAGAAAAGTAATTAAATAATATATAGTATATCCATCATTTTCACAATTGACCGTAATGAGTTTGCTTACTGGTAGAAAAGTAATTGAATAATATATAGTATATCCATCATTTTCACAATTGACCGTAATGAGTTTGCTTACTGGTAGAAAAGTAATTGAATAATATATAGTATATCCATCATTTTCACAATTGACCGTAATGAATTTGCTTACTGGTAGAAAAGTAATTAAATAATATATGGTATATCCATCATTTTGAGGGTTTGGAATCGCTGACAATATAAGTTTTTGGACTTTTAATATTTTTTTTCAACATAAGTATATTCCAGACTAGTCAAGAATTAACTTCACGTAACATAAAAAGTAAACAGATGGCGTTAGTATATAAATGACCGCTGTCACTTGTCAGTTCGAGTATTATGTTCAATGTGATATTCTGCAGAGATCTCGTGTGACGCTATGTATGGGATTCTGTATCTGCCCATCCTATCCAGATAGTCACGCCAGTACCGCCTTCTCTTCCTGCTCTATCTTACTATACTTCGTAATTTATTTTATCAAACACTGTTTATTCCACTTTTTGTAACGGTATAACCCTACCGGTTTCAAGGCTTTCACCTCATCTTCAGGGGAGCACAAAGAAGACTAAATTCTGTTCGAAATGGTACCGATATACACTATACACGCTTCAACGGTTGGGGACTGAGAGCTGAGGGAGGCATGGGACGATCTCGGCCAGCAGTGGAGAGATTTTTGGGATATATGTGTTTACTAGATGTTCACCTAGAGTTCGAACATAATTTAGTCTTGTTTGTGCTCCCCTGAAGATGAGGCGAAAGTCTTAAAACCGGTAGGGTTATACCGTTACAAAAAGTGGAATAAACAGTGTTTGATAAAATAAATTACAATGTCTTTAAACCTCCAGAACGTTAATTCATTAGCTATAAACATTATATATTACTATACTTCCTCTGTGTTGCAGGTCTGTCGGATGTGCGAGCTTTCGACCATATCTCCGAGAGAGCCACGGGCGGCTAAGCATCACGAAGAACACCTCAGTGCACCGATATCAGGTGATGTGGATGCGAGCCGAGGTGTGCTCGGGTATTATATCGTACTATATATAAGTTGGAGTGAGCCACGGGCCGGCAGAGGCGGGGACAGGTAGAGCGAGCGCGGCGCGCGCTCCGAGTGGGCGGAGTACGGAAATACTCGCAAATATGCGTATTCCGCACCAAAACACCGTCTGCCCTGGCCGAGCGGCTCACACCGGGCATCCATACTCAATTACCAGGTATTGTGATCAACTGGACGAGATCCGTGGCACAGTTGGTAAAACACCATTGTGTTACAATTTTTTTTAAAGCAATCTTGTCTGATTTTATCTTAAGGACTTTTTAACATCTTTCTGGTTGGTTGAAAGAGATTGCCACATTACATTACAAGTCTGCCAGGTTACGTATACAACGAAAGTGTATTACAAGTCGTCTTATAAACAAGAAGGACAAAATGGAAATGGGAGGACGTCTCCATATTATACACACACATACATATCATCACGCCCTTTCCCTGTCGGGGTAACAAGAGAGGAGATAACGCCAGAATTCATATCGCGACACACATATTTCGCCTCTTGTACATCTATACACCTACACATACAAGTCCTACAATTTTTCTGGTTTAATATTTCCTCCTTTAAAATATTCCACTTGATCCAATGATACTTTTCTTGGCCTTCATCTATCACGTCTTCCACTCATATTTGCACTGTATATTTATTTTGTTAGTCTTTATTCATTCTTTCCACATGTCCAAACCATCCTAGAACGCTTTTCTTCCTCTTACTCAACACAGCAGCCTTAAATTCACATTCATCCCTTATCACTTTTTTCCGTATTTGTCACACATTACCCCTTCATACATTCTTCTGAAACCACGCATTTTCACACCAATCGTTCGGCTTATTTTTCAGTAGTTTTCCACGTTTCACTCCCACACATGAAATTTGGTGCTTAAATACTGTTGGCTATCGGACTGAGTTGTAGTACCAAATATGTATGGAATTCGATTCCAGTACCTTTGTACTGAGCGCTCTGTTCGTTAATTTAATAACTAAATATCCGCTTCATAAATAAAACGTTTCTGAAATAAGAAATTACCGCGTGCAGTGTGCAGTTTATCTCCAATTGATATAACAGCAGAATCAGAAAATTGACGCAGAAGCTATTCATCAAAGTATTAGCTACGGAACAGTCGACACTCAGTTTACACGGACTCGGAATATCCTAAAATACTGATTAACACAACAGAGAAATAGTGCCGAGTGCCAGTAAACACATGGCACACATGGCAACTGATCAAATGTTCACCATCCCTAGGGTTAAAACCTATTTTGCCCAAAGGCAATATGCCTATTTAGCTCCCATGACATGCAATAGGGTGTCGAATTCAATAAAGGCAAAGGGAGGCAATCGATAGGAGCGTGGTTGTTATTGCGACAGGAGTTTGAGTACTTGGGCTTGCAAGAGGAATGACGCGTGGAAGAGGTTTGTGTGAGCTCTTGAGTGTGGTGTTTTTTGTTTCTAGTTTTATGTGTATGTATTTTTTTTGTTTGTTTTATGATTATGGGATGAATGTTTTGGTATGTCTAGAGTGATAAAGTGTGAGGAGTTTGATATCGAGTGATGTATACATTTGTAATTGAGTGTCACTGTTTGTCAGGTTGGTAAGAATGTGCAACGGGGTTTTATATAATCCAAAATCAAATTCCTAATTTACTGAGGACACGACAAATGAAAGACAACAAACCCAGATCCATTAAAATTGTGTATCCGAATTAAATTTTAATTAAACCTGTCGTTTTTTTCGCAAATTATGTATATTTATTGTCATGTATAAAATAAATAAATTTACTGGTTGGCGCATCTTCTTAGCTATCTAGCGTAGTTTAGGAAGCTTAACCTTAGAAATGCAGACTGTCATGGGAAATCTGGAAGATGTCGGATCGACCAAAAATATGTGTGGTGAGATCCGAAGACAATGTTCTACACTGTGTGGTCGTTCACGTCGTCTCAGCTTCGATGAATGTCAGTCTCACGTTGCATAATACAGCATTTCGTAGTTCAGAATTATTACATTGGTAGTTCGGTATCTATCCATGGCTTTATCCAGTTTCTTCTGGACATGGTTGGATATAATTCATTGAGCGTACGAAGAAATCTTCGACTCCAAGTATAAAGCCAGGTTCGTTCAAGTAGTTACGAGTTGTCCAACATTATTAGAATCATAAGCATTAAATGTTCCTAATAATTACACTAGACTGCATCGGAAGAAACTGTTCTGAGAACGCCGCTATGCCGGTTGAAAGGGCCTCAACTCTTTTTGAACAAGAAAGCTTCAGATATTGGTATTACATATCACATTGTCAAGTGATTTGGGATGAATATGAACTGAGGGCTGATGTGTTCAGTATGATGAAGAAAAGCACTCCGAAATGGGTTGGGCATGCAAAACGAATGAATGAAGATATACTAACAAAGTAAATATATAAAGCTAAAGTGAGTGGAAGGCGCGGTAGAGGAAGACCAAGGAAAGTATGGTTGGATCGAGTGAATATGTTAAAAGAAGGAAACGCAGAAAGTTAGAAAAATAGTATAATTTGTAAATTGTTTAAACGAAAACTATTTATTCCACTTAATATAACGGTATGACCCGACCGGTTTTTAAGTTTTCACCTTATGATTCCGTTTGTGCTCCTCTGATAACCGGTAGAGTTATACCGTTATATAAAATAAAATTAACAGTGTTTGATTAAACAAATTATAACGTGTGTAAGCCTCCACAGTGTTAATGCCTTAACAATGAATAATATAAGAAATTGTAAAAGTTGTATGAGAAGATTTATGGATGAGAAGAGGCTAAGGATGTGTGTCGAAATGGGAAAGTACGGTGGTCTGTCCTCTCTGCCTACCCTGAGAGGGAAATGGCGTAATGGTATGTATGTATATCCCAATCCAACACCCATCTGTGCCAAGTCTCGTGTTTAAATTTATTTAAAAGATCAGTTACTGGCCGTGTTTATTTCAAAGATCAGATAGGAGACGGGACGACCGGTTGAACATATTATATTATTAGAAGTTAAAGAAAATCGTCTTCTAAAACTAAAGAAGTTGGAAAGCGCTCATCAACAGCTTATTTCAAAAATAATGTGTAGAAATCGAAAATTTAAATGTTAGTAGGCGCACTAAATCAGTATTGTGAATAAAACTATATATTCTTTCAAAAGTTTCAATATTAACTTTTTTTAAACCCATATTAGAATATTTAAAAATTAATCCCATTGTTATTCCATTAATGACGACATCCATGGCCTAGTCGGTAAGACGCTCGTCTCCCAGCTCGGGTTCGATTCCCGTTGAAATAGATTTTTTAAATAAAGTCCCAGTCTGTTTTTCAATTAAGGTCTCTTGAACGTATTTCAGGTCGGTTGGAAGATATTGGCCACATGGCAATAAGTCCGCCAGTTTGTACTGTATAAACGGAAAGTGTAACACAATGTTTTTATGAGATGCGCGGCCACGTGATAAGGCACTGGACTGCCGTGCGAAGCTCGCCAATACGAGCCCCGCGCTGTGCTAATCCCCTCGAATGACACAGGCATTTTTTCCGTTTAATATTCGGGGGTATAATGATACTTATGACTTCGGTCATATCGATTATTTTTTAATGAAAAAAATAATTACATTAATCCCAGCAATACGCGTTTTTTGGTTGCATTCCGTGAAACCACCATCGAGATAGAAGTTGGAAACACGTGAAGCGAAGATTATTTACTTAGTGGAATTACAAAGTAACTTATTGTTTGATATTCTTCTTCTTCCTAGTGTAATGTCACGTCCCCCTAACGTTGAATTTCAACTGAGAGTAGACACCTTTGTCCCCGGCAGCACGAAAAAGATCCCCAACGCTCCTTATGCCAGTCCAATCACGTATATTGCGGAGCCAGGAGATTTGCCTCCTGCTAACACCTCTTCGACCCTCTATTTTGCCTTGGATGATCAGGTGCAGTAATTTGTACTTTGCTCCTCTAAGTACATGCCCCAAATAGGACACCTTTCGAATTTTAATATTAGTCAGCAACTCTCTATCAACTTTGGCTCCTTGAAGAACCCTTGTGTTGCTGACCATATCTGTCCAGGGTATCCGTAGCATTCTCCGGTGCATCCACATTTCGAATGCTTCCAGTCGGTTCATACTACCAACTTTGAGGGTCCATGATTCCACTCCATGCAATAACACTGACCAAACGTAGCATTTGACTAACCGTTGTCGAAGTTTCAAGTTTAGATTATCATCGCAGAATAATTGTTTGATATTATAAAAATAAATTTATACATAAAAAGTTATTGCAGTATCCCCATTTGATTAGGAAATATTATACATATGACTTAAGGAGAACCGTGAATCGTGAGTCCGGCATATAAGAATTGCGACGGTTCATAGAAGTGGCAGACTGCTAGTGAGGGAGTGGTGAAGATATGGATTGAGACGTATGGCAATCAGAGCGGGTCAGGCGGTGCGGCCGATTTGCATCACATTTCCTTCCATCCGAAGGCGCGGCGGTGGCAGGGGCACGGCAGGGGAGGCCTGTCTAGCCGGGACAACGGTAAAGTACACTCCGCAGAAGAAGCAGCATCGTCTGTAGCAACGCTTCTAAACAGTTTACCGTCACAAATATTCGAAGAAAAAATATAAAACTATTACTACATTGTGGACTAATGTGGTAATAGTATTTTGGTGCCAACTCATGCATGGGAGTGAGACGTGGACGTGGAAAAATACTGAGAGGAGCCGAATTAATGCTGTAGAAATGCGCGCAATGTATGAATACATGGGATACAATGTATGACAGAAGACGGAATGAAATGAATATGGATGAATGTGAACTTAATGCTGATGTGTTGAGACAGATGAAGAGCACTCTGAGATGGTTTGAGCACGTGGAACGAATGAATGAAGAAAGACTAACAAAACGAATATACAAGCGCAAATGTGAGTGGAAGAGGTGTGGTAGAAGAAGATAAAGTATCGTTGGAGTTCAAGTTTATGATATTTTGATAGAAAGAAATGTAGAAAATCAGAGGAATCGTAGAAACTCTAGAAGGTGTATAGATGTGGAAGAGGTAAAAGAGTGTGTCGAGATAAGAAAGTCGGGCACTCTCTTATCTGCCTACCCCATTAGAGAGACGGTGTGGTGGTATGTATACATAATACTCGTATATACTAGTTTATGGTAAATATTATAATATATACTCCAATAGTAGTTGTGTGAAAAAAGGTATGGACATAGAAAAGGGAAAATATGTTAGGGGACAGGAAAGTCTGGCTTACCCCAGCATGGAAACGGCATAATATTACGAGTATGTAACATATGGTATATCTCGTTTTTTTTTTCTTCAAGAAAGTAACTATTTGTTTATTTCATTTTATTTACACATGACAAGAAATTTATAAATACACAATTTTCGAAATAAAACAGGTAATTCAATTTGACACACAATATTACTGGATCTGGGTTTGTTGCCTTTCATTTGTCGTGTTCCCTGTAAACTAGGCTTTTGCCTGTATCTCACCGAGGACATGAAATCTAAAAAGTACCACTTAATGCGTGAAATTCCATATATGGTCAGAATTATTATTAAATTAACAACATATCCAACTGTAAGGCCTCGGCCACACAGGTAGGAGCCTCGCTTGGTGCTTAGAGCTACGCTGCGAGCTAGGTGACATTTCTTAGCGAACCAACGCACCGCATACTATCGCAATGGCCACACTGCACGCTTCGCGCCACGCTACGTGACGATTAGCAACCTAGTGAGTCTCCTAGCGAACATACGAGTTGGTTAATTTTATTGTGTAACCAAGTGATTTTACAAGATGGCGGAAGTTTTAACAGCAGCTGTGTATAAAGGGAGGCTTTGTGGAACCCATCGAGCAAAATATACAAAAATGTACCTGTAAAAAAATCACTTTGGAATGAAGTTGCACAGAAAGTAAATAAAGATTAGGTAAGTTGTAATGAAATTGGTTAGTTTTGAGAGTGGCATCGTTTGTTAACTCAATCGCTCCCAAATGTCAAACGAATTTGTGCGAAGCACTTTGGTGTGGCCAAGCATGAAGTCACCTAGTCTATTAGACACGTAGCACCTAGCTTAGCACCCAGTGAAGCTCTTTGGTGTGGTCTTAGCCTAACATGTAGACAGATGATTTTTCAATGGCAACAAACCCAATCATAATCATCATTAACGTGACCTTCCGCGTCAAACAATGGCTAGGTACGGTATGCAACGCATGACCACGTTCAGATTCCTATCCTCATCCACTCTGATGGCTTTTACGAGAGACCGTAAAGCTTGTTTATTTATTCGAGACCAAACCCGGTTTCACTCGCAATTGTGGAACCTTTTTTTTTTTTTTTTTTTAACCTGGCGAGTTTATTGCCGTGTGGCAATCTCTTCCAACCAACCAGAAATATGTTTTTATAGGCCCTTAGTGTTAACCAGACTAGAATCCTATTAAAAAAAATCTGGGTTCCAGCGGGGATCGAACCCGCAACCTCCGGATCGGCAGACAAGTGTTTTACCACCAGGAGGTCGTCCACCTTCATTGGTGGAAGACGATGTATGGGTAAGTTAGACACAAGAGTCAGTTAGTCGGTGGCCGTAGTCTAACGATTAGTATTCGCGGGTGTCATAGATTCGATTCCTGGCGGATTCACTTTTAAACTGGTATTGTTTTACACTTTCGTTGTATACAGTACAACCTGGCGAGCTTATTGCCACGTGGCAATATCTTACAGCCAACCAGAAAGTTGTTCAAGAGGAGTGACATCCAGATTGGAATCCTTTTTTTTTTTTAAATCTGTTTTCTCCGGGTTGAGAGACAATAGTCGTTTACCCACTAGGCCACGGAGGTTGTCTGGACTGGTTTTCCTCTTACCAAGAAAAATAAAAAGACTACTTATATAACGCCGTTTAGAGAGTAAACTCTCCTCGATAGCGCTCTTACTTAGGATTCGAACCCAATATTATTGGCCAATTTAAGATATTACAAAATACATACATACACACACACACACACACACATAAGTTGAGTGTAAGGATAAGAAGGTAGTGGTTGCGGCCATTAGATTAAATACTTCCCCACATCTGCATATGTTAAGAGGACATTCTATTCTAGAGGCGTGAATTACCGTCGTTTTTTCAGACTAAATAAGAAAAAAATATATATTTTTTTCGTACCTATACATTTTTTAAGTTTGTTTATTGATGATTTGAGAATAATCAAAATCAAAAATTGAACTTTTTTTTTTGAACTCAAAATGTTATCAGCTCGTAAAAAAGGGGGTGAGCTGGTCGACATGATTGGGACCCTTTCGTTAATCTGAAACAAAAATCATACACAGTTTCTTGATAAGAAATAATGTCGTTATAGTTGGTACAAAAGAGAAAATAAATCGTAAAATGGCGATTGTCTGAAAAAAAAATCAATTTTTTTACCATTTTTTAATTTTTTTTTTAAATAGTAACAAAATAGTTTTGATAGGTAGGAACGACAGATAAACATCTATCGAAGTTTCATACCAATTTTAAAGGCAATCGGTTGGATAGAAATTCAGATTTTATGTCGACCAGGTCGAAAAAAGTAGTTTCGAGAAAGACGCGTTTAAAGTTTTGAGATTATTGTCCGAGTCATTCCGGCGCGGCGTAATTGCTGCCTCATTTATAGCTATAACTTCGTTAATATTGAGAATTTTAACATTTCTTTTTGAGACATATTCTTAAAGGTCTAAACTTTAAGAATATGCAAAAAAACAAATTTCTAGAGTAGAATATCCCCTTAAGAAAAGCACAGATAAATTACCGCAGGAAGACAAGCAACAAAGAAAGCTTGCAGAACGTTCGATATGTGATGGTAACACATTCGGCTTTAGATGTAGTGTTCATATATGATATAATCATAAATTTTTATCTCCTAAAAAATTGTCTTCAAGTGCCTTCCAAAAGTTGCACATGTCACCCATATATCTATGACTAAGAGACAGACAATTCCATTTGGGAGAAGAAAATAATTCGGGGTATTTTTTACGTGCAATGGAATAAAAAAAAATTGAATATTCCGTACATTAGACACTGATTGTTATATAATTATTAATGCGAGTGCATCGCACTTCCGGCAGACGCGGGCCATCGAACCGGGGAAATTGAACTGGTAAAAACGTGGTGCAGCCGCGGCTGTGCCGCGGGTCACCAACATTCGGGATCCCGCTGAAATGTGTCTGCATCAGTTCATCATAACTCTGCGACTTCCGTGATTTAGTGGAAGAAATCGTTTCTTCCTTTTAGCATCCGCAGCTCTTATTCTTTTGGTCCATAATAACTCTATAATACTTATTATTATTGTTTTAAGATAAAGATCATATGTTGACCGTGGCTGGCTCTTATGTACCTCTTATGTACACATTATAAGATGGGTTTCCCATTAAGAATGATGGAACTTTAAAATAAAATAAAACGACAACTAATAAACGAAAAATGGATTTGAAGGTTTAATTTGAAAGAATATTTCATGCCGTTTATGATTAAACCCTTTGCCATCTGACGGTACAAATTTGTACCACCAGATTTAAACGTTCATTCTAGCATTATATATCAAAATTTGTTTGATCAATCCCTGTCATCACATCACATATGTGTACTAATATTTTACAATGCAAACAGTATTGGAACGTGTATTTATTAAAAATGCCACCAGGTATCGCAGATAAATGTTGACTGTCACACTGATTGGACGCGTTTTTATTGTTCATTTTTGGATATAAAAATATGAATGAAAATGGCAGGTAAGTGTGTTTATTGAAAGTAGAAGTTCATTAATATTTGTTTTTGTAAAATTGATTGATATAATAATACAATTGTTCAAAACATATTTGTCGTTTTTTTATGCCTTTGTTCACTGACGGTACAAATTTGTACCACCCTTTTTTGGATTACTTAGAATAAAAAAATAATAAAAAAATATAATCCCTCTCTAACATCCTATTCTACTACAAGAGATATTTAACAAAAAAATGTAGTATAGTAAACAATTTATTTCTATGTTCAGGTAACAAAGAGTTAAACAAGATATCGTTCAAATGGCTTCCACGACTTCTTTTGCACTGTCCAATTCGATCACGCCAATTTTCGATGACTCGGTGGAGCATTTCCGGCTGTATGGCGCCAATAACTCGACAAATGTTGACCTCAAGTCCATTAAGAGTCTTGGGTTTGTTGGTGTAAACCTGTGATTTAACATAACCCCAAAGAAAATAATCCAGAGGCGTTAAATCGCACGATCTTGGCGGCCAATTCAAAACATTATCACACCCAAAAAAACACCTTTATAAACAACCAAATTTACGCTTCCACTCTCGAAGAATTGAGAATCACCGACAGATTGTCGACAATATGTCTTCGACGAGTCCTGCGATTCTTTGAGCACGTTGCTCGTGCCCAAGGACGCATTTTGGTGAGACTTGTGGTTGCTGGAAGCGTGGAAAGACGACGCATAAGAGGAATAAAGAGGGATGAAATCAGGTATTTATACAAGTTATAATCGTGCATGCAAGTGCCCCAAATTTTATTGAATTGTATTATATTACACGTTCCAACGAGAATCGAACCCACAATTTCCAGGTTGAATGACGGACGTCTTAGCAACAAGGTCACGGGATTCGACAAAAAATTAACTATACTTGAGCAAATGTAGGATGGTTCCTGTGACATTTGAAATGTCATGTCTCAAAGGGATGGGGTAAAATCGTTTTTTTTTTTACAAATCGAATCGTTTTTTATAAATCGAAAAATTGTTTTTCTCTAAACTGACGTTTTAATTCCTAATTTTCATTATACTGACTTTCTAATGTATTGTATGATTTGTATTTGTAGTCACAGTATACAAACATTCGGCTCAGGGTAGCTACATTTACAATTTTCGAAGAAATGCCTATAACTCGAAAAGTATAAGGCTTTTTCAAAAAAATTTTTTTTATTCTGAACCGTCATAAGCTGGCCTCTTCCTCGATACCAGATTGACGTTGCCCTTTGGGACACCCTGTATATATTTTTTTATAAAATTCTCCAGTAAAATTGGAGCTGTTGAAATACAAATCGTATAACCCGCGACGGCTCCTGTCAGAGAGAATATGGGTACGATAAAATAAAAGTTTGGCCATACACGTTCTAGAAACTTAACAAGGCAACTTCCGTGTCCTATTCGGTAAGACGCTGCACTTCTACCCGGGTGATTTGGGTTCGATTCCCAATAGTACAAAAAAAAAAAAAAGATACCAACCTGGTAAAAAAATCGTCCGCCTGTTAAAAATAATCGTGTGCGCAAAGACGTGTGTTTTTGCATCTTTTCATGCGGTAATATTGCCAACACTTGTGACGACGAACTACGAGATCCGTGCCTACTTAAGAGGTTCTTAAGTTAGAAGACACGATTCATACGGGCCGAATACAATTATGTCTCCCGGCAACGTTCTTCAATATATCGAAATCACCAGTACGAATATATGTCGAATGGTACCCAAACGAAGGAAAAATAAGAATAAATTGAATGGGTTTGCCACATGTTAATTCTTCTTAACACATTCAATGCGATCAAATTATTAAGGTTATTCACGTGTGGCTGAATAATTATTAAAATTTAAAAAAAAATCGGAAATAAAAACACTGAGATGTATAACCCGAAACACGCTAAGAGATAGAATCAGAAACACCGAAATAAGGAGAAAGTGTAGTACGGAAGACATCGTCAGGTGGGGACGACAACGAAGGCGATACTGGAACGAACATGTAAACAGAATGCAAGACGACAGACTTCCACGTGCCGCCCTTCAAGGGAACCCAGCCGGAAGAATATTACCGGGAAGACCTCCGAAGAGACGGCGTGACAGCTGGCAGTCCACGTCACAAGAAGGGGAACAAGCGGAACAAACAGATCATGTTCTATAGAAAGAAGAATTTTTTTTATTTTAAAATGTAAAATTACGTGCGATTTAATTTGGTGTTGTCTAATAGTATCTCCGCTCCATTTGAAACCAAACTTTGGTTTGCATACGAAAACGCGTCAGGCGCGTTGTTAGCACCCGACGGTTGCGAAGAAGAACGCACTAGGCGCGTTGTTAGCATTGGACGTGTTAAACTATTTTTGTCCTGTCCAAATTTAGTAAAACCCACAAAAGCAGCGCTTCACAGAAGCGGTACGATATCAAATTAGGTGAAGACAAAACGTCAAAAGTTGTCAGAAAGCAACTTCAAAAATATACATACATGCATACCATCACGACATTTCCCTGTCAAGGAAGGCAGAGAGGACAGAGCGCCATATTTTATCTATCTCGATACACATATTTAGCCTCTTCTCCATCCATACATCTTCTCATACAACTTTTACGATTTCTCTTGACTCGACGTTTCCTTCTTTTGGAATATCATTCACTTAATCCAACCAAACTTTCCTTGGTCTCACACTCACATTTGCACAATGTATGTATGTTGTTATCATTTCTTCGTTCATTCGTCCAAAAATAGAAAGCTTATAAAATCCACTCCCCCCCGCCCAATTGTATGTCGTAAGATCGATTTTGTAAGAATGCGACGTCATGCAGTGACAAATAATCCGAAAAAAAAACGGCCCAAAGGAACTATAAAATGCTGGCGTTGTGTATTTAATCCGCATAACAATCGATTTGCCTTGAAAAAAATGTCTAAAACTCGGTAAATTTGTAATAATTTTATTTGAAGGAAGACACAAATAATTTAGATCAGGGGTGGCAAACCTTTTTAGGCAATGTGGCAAAACAGGAATTGAATAAAAGCTCGCGGGTCGCACGTGTACTTTTTTAAACTAATGGGTATAAATACATCAAAATTTGAATGTCTAAAAAAAATTTACGTGCTGCAAAGCTCAGGATTTTACTAACTTACCACACAGTGAGAGCACGCTGAGATGGTTTGGTCCTGTGGAACGAATGAATGAAGAAAGACTAACAAAACAGATATATAGTGCAAATGGGAGTGGAAAGTGCGTGAAGGGAAACCCAAGGAAAGTATGGTTGGATCAAGTGAGTGATATTCTGAAAGAAGGGAACGTAGAACGTCAGAGAAATAGTTGCATGAGAAGGTGTGTATGTATGTAGAAGAGGCTAAGGATTTGTGTCGAGATACGGAAGTCTGGCGCTCTATCCAGGTTGCCTACCCCGACAGTGTGTATTATTTTTATTTTTTTAATTAATTGCGAAAATGTGAAACAAAATATTTATTATTTAAAAAGGTAATATATTAATTTATTTTTGGGTCACATTTAAATTTAAAAAATATATTTTTTGATATAAATCTTCTTCGTGTCAGAAATTTAGAGTGTATCGGTATTATCCAACAACGTTGTTTTATTGTTATGTCTATCATGATTTATAAAAAAAACAGCTCGCAGGCCGATCGTGACACGCAGGTTGGCCATGACTGATTTAAATTATTTCGATAAAGATTTAATTGTTTTAGGTGTGACTAGGGACTGTCTGGAAACCATAATTAGAATCCGTCAGTCTTTAAAAGGCGATGCTGATGCAGGCGACAAAATACCAAAGACTAAAAGTTGGTTAAACTGGACGACACCCAAGAAGAACGCTGGTTGCCGTTTCTCATTGGTAACTTTCTCTTCTGTCATCTAATTTCTAAACTCTCCAACCGGTGGATGCCACGGTTCCAGAAGACCTTGTCTCACATCGACGCGCTATCGGGAAGGATTCAAGAGCTCCAAAATGTAACGCTAGCTGTTATAAGAGGATGGAAAGGATTTAAACCAGATTCTAGAAAATGGGAACTTTTGTAGTCAGTAATATAACGTGTTTCATTCCTGATTTTTCTTTCGTCTCCACCATATTTTCCTTTTCCTTTGATTGATGATATCTCACGTTTACTTTTATTATGTATTTGTTATGAATATTTTATGCGACCATGTAACTTCCTTTATTTACTTTTGTCGGGATGGTTGGAAGAGATTACCGCCTGGTAATAAGCCCGCCAGATTGTTTTTAGAATGAAGTGTTCAATAAATAAATATAAAAAACTTTATGGAAAACGTATTGAAATACCTTTTCTAACGTATTACAACTAAGGTCGAAAAGTTTTCGCCCTGAATAAATCCGAGCGTGAACAGACATATACCACGCCAGTCACGTCCATCGCATGGTCAGAATATATTACAAGTAAAATTTGAATTTGTTTACGAATAGGGTACATATTGTGTGGATCTTCATTACAAATAACGTTGTTAAGTGCCGTATTCAGACTATATCTCTGAAAAAATGTCGTTATCCCCTTGAACTTTCGAAAAAAGGATCTCCGTGAGCTTGTTTGTAAGACGCCGTTTGTCTTCCAGCCCAGAGGTTGCGTTTTACAATAGGCCTCTTTAACAACTTCTTGTTAGTCAGAAGAAATTGACTCATGGCATATAATAAGCCCGTAAAGTTGTTTTGTATACAACGAACGAGTATGACAATACAACATGGATGTTAAATGACACCCTTTAAGATCGGGGGGTCACATGAACTTCCAAAAAACTGACACTTTTTTTTTAATAGTCAATCCACCACCCAAACCAGGATGATTTGTGTCACCAAATTCAAGTCACTGTGTAATTATTGTATATAAGTCAACATAATCAATTTTTTTAAATACAATTCTAGACATTTTCAAGTTTCAACTGATTATGCTTCAAAAATTTAACAGTCGATCTATAAGTGGAAAAGTTCCACGAAGAAAAAAAGAAACGCAACATTCATTGGACGCGGTCAAGATATAGTGTTTAGTAAATCAAATATGTCTCGCAAAGGACAACCGAAATATATGATACATGGTCTATAGTTTCATCATACAGTCAACACTCGCAGACGGAATTCTCTACAATACCCATTATGTAAAGGCCACCACGCAGTGTCTCGTCTGCAAACGACACATGACAGATACTTCCATCTTGTTCATTCTTATTACATTAAACCAGGGGTCTCCAAACTACGGCCCGCGAGCACCACCAATCCGGCCCGCGGAAGCTATCTCCGCCGCAATGAAATGTCCTTGACACTTGCCCTTAAGTACCAACCGAAATTGCGAACGGAGCGGAGTCCACCCACGACCCCTGCGCCATAGGTATCTCCCTCGCCGGCTAGTCCCAATACGAAAATTTTCTCGTAATTCAAAACTACAGTATGTTGGTATGATGAGCTAGCTAGGTCTTGGCCCTTGGGACTTAGTGGAGGAGTCAGTGTGGCCCTTAGGCTAAAAAGTTTGGAGACCCCTGCATTAAACCATGGTTTTAAAGGGATAAATTGTTGGATTGATTTATATCTTGAGTCTTTATAAAACAGAATATAAAATAAGCGCTATATCAAAAAAGGCTACAGAGGTAGTCATTGTCAGGTAGAAACATACAAGGTTACTGGAAATAAATAACATTTTCATACTTTCGTCTCTAGAGCGTCCACACTTCGTTGAAGTATCACTGAACAATTGGATCTCCTCATTACTGCAGACGGCATATGTTCGACACGTGAAGTATGTATATATTATTAATCGACGACCTCGGCGATCACAATGTCCACCTCCGTATCCGACCTTGATCCGCCAGCTGGTAGGTGCCACACGGTGGACTGATGAGGTGCCATTATACCGGAGGGTAATTACGTTCACCGTGGACGCTGGCAGATCGCGTGACCAGCGCAATTCTCTCTCGGACTTCCTTCCTCGCCTTGTGTGGATACTGATGTCACATGGAGACGGAACTGCTCGACTGTCATGCGAAGGTCATATTGTTCGATATAATAAATAAATTCTAATTGGGAAATTTATATAGACACGTGCATAACGTCCCACGGTTTCTATATCGAAATAGGTCGACAGGACAAAAAGACAAATTACTTAACCGAACACACGGTTCACGTTTTTTGCAATACTGCCACACGTCAAGACAACACGTCAAGACAGCACGTCAAGACAGCACGTCAAGACGACACGTCAAGACGACACGTCAAGACAACACGTCAAGACAACACGTCAAGACAACACGTCAAGACAACACGTCTAGCGTGTGAGAGCATTGTTACTAGATGAACTATTTTTATCAGACTAAGTAATAAATATACAGGTTAAATAAATATAGGTTTATTGATAGCAACATTCGGATTTCGAAATGTGCATATTTATATACAATATGTACATATATATGTTAAATATGCACATTCTGAAATCGCACATATACTCGTATCTCAAGATATATATCAGAAAATACATTTAAGAGAGAAGCTATCAAAAGGTCTGGGTTCATCTCATAACATTTCCGTGGTCGAGATATATCCTACCAATACAGGGCGAGCCCAGCCGCGAGGACATCAGATAATATTCAACCCACGCCATTGTACATGTGCATTAAGAAAAGAAAAAAACAAAATGAATAAATGGCAGAAAAATAAAACAGAAAACCAACTAAGACACATTTTTCGGATACCACCGGGAATCGAATCGAAACTCCAATTAGAAGTCGAGCATTTTATCAACTAGGCCACTGAGGTCGTCAAGACATCTTGAGGCGATATTTTATTACAAAACAGCGCTTTATAAGTAAACCATTAATTATTATTATCAGTATGACAGATCAGAACGTCAGTCTTTTGATTGCGAAACAAATATTTCGTTTAATCTACACCCATTCAATTAATCGAGCAGATGACGACCTCCGTAGCCAAGTTGGTAAGTTGCTTTACTTCCGCCCAGAGGTTTCGGGTTCCATTCGCGATGGTGCCAAAAAAAAGGTCCCAATATGGCAATCCAGTTCATGTATTAATAGTTGCTCGTGCCGAGCACGTGTGCAAGTGTTGTCTCTTCCGAAATGACGATTCCGCGACGACTCGTGGTTCAAAATCCAAAGATTCGATTACTGGGCAAAAGGGCCATTTGACCGTTGAAACAAATCGAAATAAAATTTGAGAAAATAAAACACGTTTCACTTTGTTAACAACTAGAGGCAGAAACCCTTAGGCCTCGGCCACACAGGAAGGAGCCTCGCTTGATGCTTAGAGCTATGTCGCGAGTTAGGCGACATATCCTAGCGAACCAACGTATCGCATACTATCGCACTGGCCACACTGCACGCTTCGCGCCACGTTGCATGACGATTAGTCATGGAGTGAATCTCTTAACGAACAGACGTGTTGGTTAATTTACAAGATGGCGGAAGTTTTAATGACAGCTGTGTATAAAAGGGAGCCTTTGTGGAACCCATCGAGCAAATTATACAAAAATGTACCTGTAATAAAATCACTTTGGAATAAAGTTGCACAGAAAGTGAATAAAGATGGCAAGTTATAATGAAATTGGTTAGTTTTGAGAGTGACATCGTGTGTTGACTCAACCGCTCACAACTGTCAAATGAATTTGTGCGTAGCACTTTAGTGTGGCCATGCATGAAGTCACCTAGTATATGAGTCACGTAAAATCTAGCGAAGCACTTTGGTGTGGCCACGGCCTAAGGCCTCGGCCACAGGTAGGAGCCTCGCTTGGTGCTTAGAACTACGCTGCTAGGTGACATATCCTAGCGAACCAACGCACCCCATAATATCGCAATGGCTACACTGCACGCTTCACCTAATATATGAGTCACATAAAATCTAGCTTAGCGCCTAAAGAAGCATTTTGGCGTGGCCTCGGCTTTAAAGTGCCGTTATTTTCGTATATGTCGAAGCTGAAGTTAAAATACGTCTTACATACTTTAACTAGATCGAAGATGACGAAATTTCAATATTTCTACCCATCTTGTTTCTTCGCATAATGATGGAATCTCTTCCCGCCCTGCTTCTGGATTGGCTCCCGCTTGTGAAACAATATCCGCTGCACAACTAGAAGGTGGCCACTTTCCCGCCGCTTCCGGGGGTGGTGATGGCTGTCTGCGCTTCTCTATCCTTTCTACCGCCCCACCCCCTCCACCACACGGCGCGGCCCGCTGCGGAAATTGAGATGGCTAGATGCCAAAGGTACAAGTACTCGCATATCACCGCTTTGCGCCAAACACTAGTGACCATTTACTTCTTCGCATTAATATAATTGATTATTTATTTTTTGGAAGGGAAATCTGAGGGTTCATTGATGACATAAGGCAATATCTTTCAACCAACCAGAAAATAATTCCACAGCTAATTATGATACTATGCGAGAGTTTTTCTCAAATACTGTTTTCATATATACATACATTCCATCACACCGTGTCCCTATCGGGGTACAGAGCGCCAGACCATCCCATCGCGCACATATCTTTCGCCTCTTCTACATCCCTACAACTTGTTATACACCTCCTATTATTTCTGACTTTTAAATTACCTTCTTTCAAAATACTCTCCTTGGCTTTCCTCTAGTACGCCTTCCACTTACATTAGCACTGTACTAGTATATTTGTTTTGTTGGTCTTTCTTCATTCATTCGTTTCACGTGCCCAAACCATCTCAGAGTGCTCTTTTTCATCTTCCTCAACATATCAGTCTTAAGTTCACATTCATTCCGTATTCTGGCATACATTGTCCCTGCATGTATTCATCTAAGTGTATGCACTTCTACAGCATTTATTCGGCTATTTTCACGTCCACGTTTCACTCCATTCATACAATTTTTTTCTTGTTATTTCATGTAATTGGATTAAAACTGTATCAAAAAAGAAATAAACCCATAAGAAATAATATAAATTATACAGTATAGCACTTATGTGTATATGTACACATGATGGCCGACTTCAGGTGTGCACCAGTGAACACTAGAGTTACAAAACGATCACGTCACCATTCCAAGAATGAGCACCACATGTAGGCAGAGAAGCCATGTTTATCTAAAAGATGTACCGTGCATTCAACGGAAATGGGAAAAAGAGGAAAACAAATTTCTTAGAGCAGTGGCTCCCAAGATAGGCGACTGGCTTACAGGGGCGCCGCGGAATATTCCAATATTTTCACTGAAATGAAACTAAAAACTTTTTAAATCGGACCATCGATGTGCTGATGCGGTGATAGAAAGCGACATCTAACGGGCACTGTGCTAACTAGTAACTCTTGGTCGGGTTATCAGCTAGGCGTCGCTTTTCAACACTACTACTAGACGTCGCTCGGCACGCTATATCTGTCTCACTGTTGTGGGAGTGAGATAGACAGATGTCAGGATTTTGTTCTAGTAATTTATCGAATAATTAAATATGTACTCGTATTAAAAAATATTTTCGTGATATTTAAATACGTAATTAATATATTGTTTAACCTAACCGCACCGACATAAGTGCAACTGTAAGATGTGTCATGACTTTGGATGCCGTGGAAAAATGATAATCCACTATGGGCACCGTGAACCGAAAAAGTTTGTAAATCATTGGTTTAGAAAGAAGTAAAAATGGATTTATAAAATCGGTCATGAACATTGTACAACTTGAGTCACCTCACCATATTGGTAAACTTAAGTGTATGCATCTATGCGTATGTAATGGTGCGTTGATATTATTCACTATAACACTATAAGTACCATCAGCAATGTGGGTATGCCACAAAACGCTTACATCCAGATCGGTCCAGAACCCGGCACCCATCGTCCATCGCAGCCGTGGTTGAATCAGCTCCGAGGCGAGCTATGGTAATTGCCGTCATTTATTTCAAGGGCGTTGGAGGATCGGCCCAACGGTCCAAAGATCTGCGGAAATCCTGAGGACAGTTCATCCTTGAATCTTATTTGTGAATATTTGCCTCTTAAAAACTCGTCGTCGTTGGTGGGCCTCGTAGTCGAGGGTTCCCTCGTCATTTCAACGTCAATTCAGTTGGAAAGCGAAACTGTGCTTTGTTTTTTTAAGTGGGGTTTGTTCACACCAGCAAAACTCACCGGACACACCGTTGTACTGGAAGCGATGGCACACGTTAAGTAAAGCGATCAGAGAACACCGGCATGTTTTTTAAATATTTTTTTTAAGAATAGATATGTCCGAAGTTAAAGGTATCCTTATACCCTCGAATACCGAATAAAAAGAGAGGCAGTATTCTTCTTCCCCGTGATTCTAAGGGCCTGTCCAGATGACGCGTTTTACGCGCGATTCAAGTAGCGCGTAAAACGCCTCATCTGGACACGGTCTAAGAAATATGTGTGAAAGAAAAGCAAACTTCAATAAATCGAAGATGTATGAGAAGGTGCATAGATATGGAGAAGGTGAATTATATATTGTATTACACTTTCGTTGTATACAGAACAACCTGACTGGCTCATTGCCATATGGAAATCTCTTACAACCAACAAAAAATATGTTAAAAAAGTGTAAACCAGACTGGAACTGAAAAAGTGATAAAAAAACTAGTTTCCAACGCATCCTACCAACTAGTTCACGAAGGTCGTAGCGATCGAAAATTCTTGAGCTCTGTTATCTCTGCCCACCCCGCAAGATAATAGGCGAGATATTATTTATGTTATTGTGTATACGAAAACTTCGTTTCGCAAGAGAGTTGTTTGTGCGAAACCGTGGTATAAAGGCATCAAAATTATGAAATTGCAAATTTGAAATCTGCAAACAGGGCTGGCTGGTCAGCCAGCATGGACGGGTGGAACACAGCATTAATAAAACGTGTTTTTCGAGAAAGCACCCATGTTTTTTTTTTATTCGTGCCTAGAAACGACGAACTCCGTGCCCTAGTTCATAAGACACCCGGCTTCCACCCGGGGGTTACGGGATCGATTTACGATGGCACTAAAAAAAAGGGTCGCAGTCTGGTCAAAGAGTTCACCAGATAAAAATACTTGAAACGTGCCGAATATGTGTGAGAGTGTTGATGCCTTTTCACGTGCGGTATTGATACTGTAGGAATACCTACCTAAATGAATGAATAAATAAATAATTGTTAAACCCAATTATTTAAATTAATTATTGTCAGATAGTAAACATACAGGGGCAATGACCGATGAAGAATTCAATGATTGTTACACACTACGAACAACGACAATATTTACTATTTACAGCGTCTGCAAATTGGCTAGCCATCTCCAAATATAAATAATTAACCTACCGCCAGTCCATGCGTTAGAGCGAGGCAGATATATATCGCGAATGTATTTACTCATCGGTATAAATTACTCGGACGCCGAGAAATAAACATATTAGTATTGTCATTCATTCAGCTGTCAAGACTTGCATTATTTATTTACCCACGGTCCATTTATCGATTTACATCCGCATTCCTGAGTCCATATTCATTGACTCAATCAAGATCATCATGACTTATCAAAATAAGCAATCCGCTATATTGATGATTCTGTACGAGAAGTAACGCAGAATCAACTAAAACGAAGATAACGATGTCGATATCAAAATCATCAGCACGTCCTAATAGGACACATGCTATACTGATAACGACCATCGTTACAATACCAATACGTGTAATGATGAACCATAAGTTATGTATCTTCTTCAGAAGCTCTAAACCGGTAAGCTAGATTACTTAGGTCGAAGACAATATTATCTCTTCAATATATTCAAATCACACGTCGGTTATGTTGATTGATGCCATACGACAGAAAAACTGTAATAGCGGTGGTTTTAAAAATCCCATCGAGGAATTCCGCTACTTGCATAATACATTCTGAGATTATAGAACAGAAAAGTTAAGAGGGATATCCAACGGTGTGTAGCGACAGGAAACAAAGTCAATGGGGCACTAAAACATATATACTCGAACCGGATAATATAAAAAATCTTCTAAGATGATAATCCTCAACATTATTTTAATACCATATTTGATGTATAAGAATGAAACATGGATGTAGAAAGACTGTAAGGAGCAGAATAAATGTTGTAGAAATGGGAGCACTGAGAATACACGGGGTGAAAATTATGACAGAGGCGAAAGGATGTGTGTCGAGAAAGGAAAGTCTGCTGATCTGTCATATCTGCCTACTCCGACAGGAAAATAGCGTAACGGTACGTGTGTATGTTAAAAATCCCGAAACAACTTGTACAAGTTTCTACATCTGGTTAGCGACCGTGGTGGTCATTATACCTGAATTGTATTTTTTTTTTGAGGGGCGGTATAATCTTTCGCGAGAGCCTGTCTATGAAACAACGTAATGTTGGCAACACTTGCTGTCAAATTAGATTTCGTTTCAACGGCACGTGTGGCAATATGAAGAAATGTTATTTCATTATATATCAAATATGGCGTAAATGGAAAACATACTTAGAATCAATCTTCGTATAATAACTACGTTTGTTATTAAGTTGGCTTTATATTGAAAAGGAAATAGGTAAATTCCGCCATATGTTCTGTAAAATGATTTGCAAATCCCATTTCATCATCAACATCGTTTAGTGGCGCTTATGTGTTGCCATTTATAAAATCAAAATCGAAGAGCGCTATTGAGATGACAACATATTACGAGTACAAAATAACCTTATAGTTTGATGAAAGTAGAATGATGACCACCGCAGCCTAGTTAGTGAGACGCCTGTCTTAACCCTTCCTTCCCTGTGATGTGTAACTAGTACACATTGCTTCTAAAACCTTTAATATATCTATAAATATAATAAATACTGGGTTCAGATTTTAAGGTATTCATCCGTAATACATTTACGCGTTGAATGAAAAAAATAATATTAATAATAATTAGCACTTATCGGCCACATCAGAGATATTTAGTGAAAATCGGAAATAAATTCACCGATACAATCAAACGTGTGCCAGTGTGTGACGTAGGTATATTCATTCTAAAAAAACGCTATGGGTGATGAAGCGATGCTATTCACGTCCCACTCTACTTCGGTATATGGGAACGCAAAAAATAGAATATCAGTTCGCTCGCTTCTCTCGCTTCAGTAGCTTTCGGGCATTCGTTCGAGGTGGTCGCTTCGCCCATTTTGTGAACATCGGCCGATGTTTTTTTTTTTCATGTTTCCAGCAATTAAATTTCAATTATTATCACTTTTGACTTCAGATTTAATTTATTTAAACGATTAGCTATGAATATTCTTATATTTACGATTTTAAATCGCTCATTTTTACGTGTATTGAATACACAGCACCGGAACGCGCGAATTTTTTATCACAGGAAGGGAAAGATTAAAAAGAAGTTCAAAAAAGATTTGTTTACAATGTTTCTTGTTACTGTATTGCACTTTCATTAAATACAGTACAACATGACGAACTTATTGCCATGTGGAAATCATTACTAACTAACAGAAAGATGTTAACGAGTTCTTGAGTGAAAACCATTCTCTTTTAAATAAAATTGAGTATCAACGGGACTCCAACCAGTAGCCCGCACGTTGGAAAACAGGAATCTTTCCAACTGGGCCATGACGGTCGTATTTATTATTTGATTTAATCTGAGGAATGTATGATTTTTGGATGGCTTTGATTTATTATTATTTGTAACGATAATGTGTTTTTTTCTGTATTTGTGACATATATTTAGATTTTCTATATTTTAGTATGTGAACGTGGAAAAATACTGATAGGCACCGAATAAATGCTGTAGAAACAGGTCACTCATCCATAGCGATGGAGGATGTGCAGCAGATGTAACACATAGAATTAGTGTGGGATGGATGAAGTTTAGATCAATGACGGGAGATCTATGTGATCCGAAAATGCCAGTAAAGTTAAAAGGAAAAGTATACCAAACGATTGTCAGACCCGCACTCCTCTATGGCTCCGAATGCTGGACGATGTATAACTCTTACTCTAGGCAACTAGAAACTGCTGAAATGCGCATGCTAAGATGGTCAGCTGGTGTGTCCCTAAGAGACAAAATAAAAAGCTTACGCATTCGTGGAAGGGAAGCCTAGGTGTTACAGACATCTACAGCAAGACGGAGGAGAGGCGATTGAGATGGTATGGGCACGTTGGACGCAGAGCACCCGATCACACTGTGAACCATGCAATCTCCATGGATCTTCCTCGAATAACAACCAGAGGAAGACCAAAGAATTCATGGGTGGTGCAAAAAGATAACCTGATGCAGAGGCACGGCCTGGGGGACGTAGTCCGGGACAGAAGAGTATACAACCTGAGGACGAGGAGAGCTGACCCCAACAGTCTTCACAGACAGTGAGTTGGGATGGAGCCAGGGAGAAGAAGAAACGAGTGTACTAAGAAGAATAAACGGTGTGACAATGTACAATAAAATACGAAATTAAGTTAGAGGCGAATGTGAACTTCAGGTTTATGTATTAAGTAAGATAAATGAGAACACTCTGAAATGGTTTGTTTGGACATGGAGAACGAATGAAAAAAAAAACAAATATATAGTGCAAATAGGAATGGAAGGCATGTTAGAGGAAGACTAAAGAAAGTATGGTTGGATCAAATGAATGATATATTGAACAAAGGAAATGTAAAAAGTCAGAGAAATCGTAGAAGTTATGTTGAAAATTTGTAGATGTAGAAGACGTGAAAGACGCATATGTGTCGCGACCAGAAAGTCTGGCGCTGTGTCATCTTTGCCTACCTCGACAGGAAAACGGCGTTGACGATATCGCCGTTGTTCTGCGAAAAGCATTTACAAATAAATCCATTTTTGCTTAAAATTACTTTTTGTTGCCATTTTACTTAAAATAAAAATATATACACATGAAAAAACGTCTATGTCCAAAAGTTATATGGTTTCGCTGTTATGAAAATTTTCGCAAAGCAAGGATTAAGTCCAAAACAGGTGGCCGTATTTTTAATTTTTAGGTAATATCGTCATCATACAAGAGAAAGTGACCAAGTGCATTTTTCACGAAAACGTGATTAATGACTATCTGACACCTTACTAACATAATGGTGGCCTGGAAGAAATCACCCAGCAAGAACTTGGAAGAATAATAATAATATCTTGACTTGTTTAAAATGACTATCTGCATTATTGATGTTTATTTTCTTACAAGCAAAATTGTATGAAAATTTTCAAAAATATTATTTCTTCATTTTAAAAGCAATGAACATTTCTATACACACAAAAATAATCACAAGTGTGAATACATTTATTTAAAAAAAAAATTGAAAACAAAAGTGTAAAAATGGTTAAATGGCTCTCCTGAACATTTTGCATTTTGTTAGTTGGTCACTTTCTCCTGTATGACGACGATATGCTTTTAAGTTACTCATTTTTTTGTAGTAATTCTTATAAATAAATAGACTGTCTTTAAATAACATCTGTTTGTATTTTATTTTAATAAAAACGTGATTTTACATCGCCTTCCGAAACTTAAATTGCATTTATCTCAAAACTAAATATCGGACTTAAATACTTTTCGCAGAACGACGATATGTTGTACATTTTAATATTCTAATCATTTGTGCATTATTAAAATAATTCAAAATAATAATACTCATGATTTTAAATGTAAAAATGTTGATATTTTTTCCATAATGGTGATTATTATATATTAGATTACATTGATAAGTTATTTATTTGCTAGGCCTGTGGCGTATTTAGACTAGATTTAAAAAAAAAAAAACTTTTCATTATGAAAATAAATAGAAAAAAGAAATGTTCGTCTTAAACCGTGAATCAATTAAAAAGAGTATGTAAGTCAGGATAAGTACATGCTCGAGCCGTAACGCACTGGACTTAAGCGCAAGTCATCGGTTGGAGATGTGTTAAACACACGTGACTTCTGCTCTGATTTCGACATGTGACTTCGGTCATATTTATTCCTTAAAAAAGTCTTAAAATGCAAATGTGTAAACAATAAACCTGGCAGGTGTTTTCATCGACAACAACGGTCTTATTCCCCCACAAGGGATCAATTAAAATAGTATAACAAGAAGAAAAGACAATACTAGTTATCGGCAATATAGGCCAGTGTCTCGGTTGCCTGCAGAAGTTTTAGCCACTTGTCTCTATCAGCAGCGCCCCTCCTCCTGTTGATCACACTCAAAGTGCGACAGTCAATCATCGCACCGTTTAGTAGCCATCTAACGAGTATGTTCATCGCACGATCCTGCCATCCAGCCACCAACGAGTATGTTTAACACACTGTCCACCCATCTTATGAGTATATTCATCATACCATCCAGTATTATTACATGTTCATCACACCATCTAGTCATCTTACAAGTATTTCCATCGCATAATCCAGCCGTCTTATGAATATTAAATTCAATTATTCAGTCATCTTACGAGTATTTTCTTCACACCATCCAGCCATTGTACAAGTATATATTGTACGTCACACCATCCAGCCATCTTACGAGTACGTACGTCACACCACCCAACCATCTTACGATTATTATCATCACGCCATCTTGCCATCTTACGAGTATATTCAACAAACCATCTAGCCATCTTACAAGATTGTTCATCACAGCATTTAGTAATCATACGAATATGGTATATCCATCACACCATCCAGCCATCTTACGAATGCGTTATTTTTATTCCCCCTTCAAATTATGTGAGGTAGGTCCTTAATATTAAATTAAAATAAATTATTAAAAATGTGTTGCTATTTAAGAAGATTCACTTTTTTAGATAAGATATATTCAGAACAAAAATTTCGTGTCATTTTATAAATAAATTCCCAACACATGTTATCAAAACCTTGAACTTCTAACATTTCCTCCTGATAAGAGTGACATATATTATGGAGTGGTGCATGTGGATATGTGAAATGATTATTTAATATCCAAGAATAAGAAACATTTGAAGATTAAGGTATTGTCTTGCGAATGATATTGGGCCAGCCATCAGGAGTTTGCAGCAGATAGCGAGAAGCAATAGGGTGAACCGTTTCTTGTATCTTGAGCCTCGGATCGCCAGCGACCCGAGAACCAGCTGATAAGTTTGGATTGGCCATACCCATGTCTAGTCACTAACCAGAGACAATGGTTTTTGAAAATTATTTCAAAGTTTTGTTTCACCAACCAGACCGATAGGATTTCTCACCATAAATTTACATTTGTTTATTTATCTAACAGTCTAAAAAAAATATAGAAGTTACCGAGCTTAACCTGGGATACAAGATGGGTGACAATATGCTAAACATAATATGCTATGCTGACGATGCCACCATCATAACCGAATCAGAGGAAGACCTGCAACAAATGCTACACCGATTCCACACTGCTTCCAAAAAATACAACATGTCTGTCTCCATCAGCAAGACTAAATGCATGACTCTAGCCAGAGAGCAAGTTGGATGCAGTGTGGCGATCAACGACACACCAATTGAACAAGTTACAAAATTTAAATACTTGGGTGCTAGCATAATGTGCAATAATGATCTCTATGGCAAAGTACTTGAACAATCACAAAAGGCCGCAGCTATTTCCGGATATTTAAAGAACACTATCTGGAAAAACAAGTATATGAACATCCAAAACAAGGTGAGGATATACAAGAACTGTGTCCGCCCAATAATAACATACAGCATAGAGTCCAGAGCCGACACTGTCAGAACCAAAAATGAAGGTACTCAGGAGTATCGCTGGCAAAACTCTTCGTGATAGAGTACAAAACACAGAAATCCGAAGGATGTGCAAAGTTGAAGATATTGTCAGATGGGGACAACAGAGAAGAAGGTTCTGGAACGAACATGTATCCAGAATGGCGGAACCGAAAGCCGTAAGAATGGCCAGGAACAGTATCCCCCAAGCGAGCAGACCTCCAGGACGACCTCCCAAAAGATGGAAAGACAGCTGGCAGTCGACGTCACAAGAGGGAAACGATGATGCATGACCATAACAGGCCAACAGGCCTAAAAGAAGAGGAAGAAGAAGATCTAAAAGATGGAAAGACAGCTAGCAGTCGACGGCACAAGAGGGAAACGATGATGCAGGACCATAACAGGCCAACAGGCCTAAAAGAAGAGGAAGAAGAAGAAAATCTAACAGTGTTCCCTTAACTTTTCCGGACTACTTCGGGCATGTGAAACGAATAAATGAAGAATGGCTGTCATGCCCAAACCATCTCAGCATGTTCTTCTTCATGTTACTAAACACCCAGTTCAACCATCATCACTTCATTCCGTATTCTGTCATACATTGTCAAACATTCTTCACAATGCACGCATTACTACAGCATTTATTCGGCTCCTATCAGTTTTTTCCACGTCCATGATTCACTCCCATGCATCCAAGTTGGCAACAAAATACTATTGTGGACTATTTTATCATCTTAGGAGATTTGTATAATATTTGTCGAAATATCAGAGGCCCGCATTACTGGTATCATAACTTAGTAAATATTACCTATTAATCTTTTTAAATATATATCCTAACACCTTCTTCATTCCGTCAGGGTTATAGAAAAAAAAATATATATATATATATACACAAAACTCCTCCATCCAGGTCAGTTTGCAGCCCGACACTCCGTATACTTGCATATCAAATCTAAACTGCAATTTTACTTATCTAATCACCAAAGGACGATAAAACAGTACAACTCTTGGCCATCTACCAGGTGATATTCAAAGCACGTGATCCAATAACCTCGAGCGCCTCATCAATTTCGCGGCGGTTATATGCTGCTGCTGAGTTTGAAGACAAATCGTCTCATTTGTCACATCTGACGCCGATCATCCTCTTACATAAATATATACGAGGGTTGTTAAAAAAAACGAGAGGTTTTTTTGTAATTTCGCGGGCTGTTTGTTTTTGATTGAGTCCATATTTTTTTGACGTTGGCGACACTGTCTGTTGTGATGTACATTTCATTTTCAGCCTGCATTGGATGGGCAGTTTGTATTTGACGACAAAGATTTTTTTAGGTTTGTATGAGGCAATTGAAACAATATGTTTAGAATTGTGGGCAAACAACTCCTGGATTTTGCACTCTTATAATGCACCGGCTCACACTTCACCAGAAATTCGTGATGTTTAGCCAAAACAAAGGCAAAATCGCTGGGTGAGCTAAAGGCTATCGCAAAAAGTAAGTTTCATAAATGTTTTGCGGGAAAAAACGTATTTTATTTTTCCTGTGGGGACTATTTTGTAGGGGACAACATTAACATTAAATACACTTTTTGATAAAAATGAAAAATCTAGTTTTTTTTATCAAACCTCGTGCATACCATCACGCCATTTCGCTATTAGAGTAGGCAGATGACAGAGCGCCAAAATTTCCTATCACTATATACTTCCTTAACCTCCGCCACATTCATAAATCTTCTAGCAAAGCTCCTTCTGTTTATCTTACTGCTTACAAATCCTTCTTTCAAAATGTCATTCACTTGGTTCAACCATACTTTTCTCAATCGTCCTCTACCACGACTACCACTTTAGCCCGCATTATAAATTTGTTCAGTTAATAT
The DNA here is from genome assembly GCA_949825065.1 of Odontocerum albicorne. Classification (NCBI taxonomy): domain Eukaryota; kingdom Metazoa; phylum Arthropoda; class Insecta; order Trichoptera; family Odontoceridae; genus Odontocerum; species Odontocerum albicorne. The sequence goes on from OX463858.1 coordinate 2,721,523, forward strand.
TTTGTCACTAATCCATTAAACATGGTGTAGGCACAGAGGAGAGAGCGCCAGATTTTCCTATCGCAACACATATATTTCGCATCTTCTACATTCGTACATCTTCTCATAAAACTAATACGATTTATTTTGCTTCTTTCAAAATATCATTCACTTGATCCAACCATGCTTTCCTTGGTCTTCCTCTACCCCGCCGCCTTCCACTCACATTTGCACTGCATATTTGTTTCGGTAGTATTTTTTCATTCATTCGTTCCACGTGCCTAAACCTTCCTAAATCAATCTTCTTGATTTTACTCCCATACATGAATGTTGGTATTTGAATCATCTTGCAGATTTTGATAGTGTCAAGTTCGAATATACGTGTTTTAGTGCCCCATTGACATTGTCTCCTTTCACTACACGCCGTTCAATGTCTCTCATAAATCTCCCATCATCTGAGAAAATACTGACTAAATAGCAGAAATATTCATGTTTCATTGTTCACTCATATGCCCCATTAACATTCCCTATCACAGATTCTATCAAAATCACAGCTTAAATATTTTTCAGACATGTCAAAAAATATCAAATTTAATTGGATATTTTTAATAAGTTAAAATGATGGAGAAATCCTTCAATCATTAGACCAGGGTGGCGATTGCAGACCTGTAGAATGCGAAGACTGACATGTACGGGGGTGGAGCGCAACTTTCGTATGCACCTGCGACAACGAACGCTTGTCTGGGAGGAAAATAACACGTTTAACGATACAATATAAAAATAGATTACTCATAAAGGGATGAAGGGTGAAATTATTAACAATATAAATGCATTACGTGAGGAAAAAATGTAAAAAAAAACAATTATTTTGAAAAAAATGCGTATGTAAAGAGGTCAGATGGAGATGGTCGCTTACTACCAATTAAAAATCAACTAGGCTTTTTAGAAAACTATAAAACTGTTAAGTTATTACAAAATTTGTCTCATTTTGATATAACAATAAATTATATTGTATTAAAAATAAATTAGCATGATTCTTTATTTAATTAAAGAATGAGAACTTGGTATATCGTTGAAATTAATCGGAGGTGAATTTTGTCAACAAGTTCGCATTCCACAAAAATAAATTAATCTTAAATAAACATTTTTTTTGTTTTATCGCAAATACTTGACCATAAAAGGTTCACTGAAAAGAACGACCTACATTTAATGAGAGCCACAAAGTTTTTTAGTTCTCAATAAAAACTATCGTCTATTTTGATCGACAGTTCGTGACCGACCCATCTGCAGATATAATATAATCAATTATACACCTGTATAAAAAATAACCATTTGACATAAACAGAGAGCGTCATGTAATCAAATAATACAACTGAAACGCGTATGAAGAAGAGTGAAGGATTACAGCTGAAATGGTTACCTCGTTATCCGTGTGGGGCGCCGTCACGCCTGAATTAACATCGGGATTGAGTGGTGTTTCTGTAACAGCCGCTGAAATGTCATTAGGATTATTATCACCACTTTGTTGAAGGCTTTTATCAGGCGCTTTCGGCTCCTTATCGTATTCGGGGGAGGGAGCCATCTTGGTCGGGGAACAGTCAGATGACAAGTCTTATGACCTCAGTGTGCACTCGGAACACAGCACAAGCACTTCACCACAACCCGCACACACTTAGATAATCATTTTGATCACTTATTTGAGTGTTTCACACACTTTTCTTTTATATTTTTTGACTATCATCATTATTTTTGACGAGACCCGATCATAATTTTTTCCACAATTTTGCCCTCTACAGGTAGATTTTAGAACCTCCGTAATGTGGGTGGCGCTCCATTATGCGATGCCCACTGCAAGGTGTAGCGCTTGCAGAGGAGTATCGGGCGTAAACATTCATCGATCGGTGCATATCGCAGATATATGAAATCAAAATATTTAGACGCAGACTGAACATTAAATAACAATTTAAGTGCTTTATATTTATTTTTAAAATTAAGTCCCATTTATGATTTTTTAAATATATTTCTTAAAGTTAACATCAATTAATATACTTCATACAGCTTAACCGACAAGCATTATTTCCTACTTAAAATGGATAATTTAACAAAATCACATTCATCTTGAACCATCACTTATAAGTGATATGTTATTCAAGATAAATATGATTATATGTCTTAAGTAATAATCAAGATTTGGGTAAAAATGTAGCATAATATGAATATGAATAAAAAAATTTAAAATACTCAAAATCAATTTGATCATAAAATGAAACATATAATCGATTTGAAATAAGTTCAACACATAATTATTTTAAACAATTAAATATCTTAAGTATGTTTGATAGCAAATTTTAAACCAGAAGATTTAGCTAACGGTTATAATAATTAATTAAATACTTAAGAAGAAGATACTAATTATTTTTTTATGTTTCTTGTTTAACTAAAAAAAACAAACTTCGAATTGTATTTACGATAAAGCTATAGGAAGATTTTTTAATAGATATTTCGCAGTATATGTTGGTGGATCATGCGCCTGAAAGAAATACGTTCTAACCACTCACGACATACGTTCTTTTGCGTCAATATTGATGAATGTTGTCTTATAAAAATGGGCTGAAAGTAAAAAAGTAAACATTGGTATCAAAAAACTGTTATGAAGTTCTTAGGAAAATGATTAATTTTTTTTGTAATATTCATTACAGTAGTTTATTTTTAATAATACACACGATCAACTAATCAATTGAACATTGATATTAATACTTTATTATGTATTGAAATACTTAAAATTTTACGTACGTATTATTACGTATTGTATTTCACTTTCGCTATATAAAATACAACCTAGAGGGTTTATTGCAATATAGTAATTTCTTACAAATCAGAAAGGTGTTTAAAAAGCCTAAATGCAAACCCGGCTAAAACCTTTTTTTTAAATCTGATTACTAACAGTAATCGAACCCGCAACACCCGAGTGTCAAAAAACCGGTATCTTTTCAACTAGCCCACCGAGATGGTGGGGAATGATTTGACTAAGCAAATTATTTGATTTATTTCTCGACTATACAAGTTTTTTTTTGCAACTAAGTGTAATGATTTTTTAATTGATATCCTAAATTACAAGAATTTGTATGTTCAAATTGACAATAATATACGTTAACCAATATAATATTTAACAATATAAAACTTGTGAATTGAATACCAGACAATATCAATATGTTACTAACATATGTGGTCAAATATAAGTATTTCCCCCGAATGATTAATTAAATTTATTTTAATGGTATTTAATGGTTTAATGGTACGCAATTTACTTTATTTTTATGGTATGAAACAATACTGAGGCCATTGTATGACTGACACACAGAGAGAGAGAATATTATGTATATGTTTTTTAATAAACAGTCTTAAAAAAATTTACCCGACCTACATTAGAGGGATATTTTGTTTCTACCAAGAAAACATATTTTAAAGTAACGTTTACACTAATAACATATTTCAAAGCAACGTTGAAATAATACGAAGTTTGGGCAAATAAGTGTATTATTTAATATTATTAAAAAAATGTATAAATACTTATTGAATAAAATATATGCCATCATTAAATGTTTTAATTTTGATCGTGTAAGCCGTATTTATTTTTGTATATATTTATCTCGCTTTTTCTACGTGCATTAAAAAAGAACAAAATATAAAAAGTATGTCTGACACATACCGCTTATGTTTATCTGTCACCCTTCTGTCACTTCAGAAATACTGCGACGAACAGATTTAGTGAGCGGTGTCATACGCAAAAATATTGATATTTAAAATTTTCCTTAGATTTTCCTCAAGAAAATGGAGAAAAACGTAGAAGCACCTTCCGAGAACATTTTTCTCTTCGTTCCTAACTTGATCGGTGAGTATAAAATTAGTAATTTAATTCAAAGAATCACTAATTAGATTACCCAAGATACATTTTTTTATTGTATTTTTTCAGGATATGGCCGAATTATCCTCGCTCTCATCTCGTTTTACTTTATGCCGACGAACTATGTGGTGGCATGTTGGTGCTATGTTATATCAGGACTTTTGGATGCTGTAGATGGACACGCCGCGAGATATTTCAACCAAAGTAAGTAATATTTTCAATATAATACTACATTATTTCCTCAATCTTTGACTGATAAATTGGTTAATAATTTTATCTTAAGTATGTTTTTGAAATTTGCCCTGTAATTGCGTTTTCTCGTTGCCCTTGAGAGTGATTTTATTTATTCCTACTCAAGTCTTGTATTTTTTTATTGGATTTAATTAATTTTAACCCTTTCTGTCCTGTGATGTGTAACTAGTACACATTGCTTCTAAAAACTTTAATATCTCTATAAATATAATAAATACTGGGTTCAGATTTTAGGTATTCCTCCGTAATACATTTACGCATTGAATGAAAAAATAATATTAATAATAATTAGCACTTATCGGCCACATCAGAGATATTTTGTGAAAATCGGGAATAAATTCACCAATACAATCAAACGTGTGCCAGTGTGTGACGTAGGTATATTCATTCTAAAAAAACCGCTATGGGTGAGGAAGCAACGCTATTCATGTCTCACTCTCACTCTACTTCGGTATATGGGAATGCAAGAAATAGAACCTCAGTTGCTGGCTTGTCTCACTCAGTAGCTCGCGGGCTTTCGTTCAAGGTGATCGCCTTGCCCATTTTGTGAACGTCGACCGATGTTTTTTTTCATGTTTTCAGCAATTAAATTTCAATTATTATCACTTTTGACTTTAAATTTAATTAATTTAAGCGATTGGTTATGAGTATTCTTATTTTTCCGATTTTAAATAGCTCATTTTTACATGTTTATTGAATACACAACACAGGAACGGGCGGATGTTTTAGCACAGGAAGGGAAAGGTTAATTGAGTTTATTTTACTTTGTGTGTTACATTGGTATTTTCACACATAAATATTATCACGCCGTGTCTATTGTGGGGTAGGCAGATAGAACAGATCTCCATTTTTTTCTATCCATGCACACCACTTTCATCTCCTCCACATTCATACATTTGGTCCAGTTAGATTTTATTTTAGTTTTTTGGCGGATATTGATACACTATAAAAATATCAATTTTGATCGATCTAAAAATGATCTATTTAACACGTTCAATGCTAACAACGCGCCTAGTGCGTTCTTCTTCGCAACCGTCGGGTGCTAACAACGCGCCTGACGTGTTTTCATATGCAAACCAAAGATACTATTACCGCTCCTAGTGCGTTGAAATTGTATACACATACTCAATTCCTAGCGTAGCAACGCATGGATGTTAAGTTTATTAGTATTAGCACACACAAATGTTCACCAGTGTTCAAATATACTTTGAGCGAAACGCTTGTACGTCAAGTCTTCTTCTTCTCCCTGGCTCCATCCCAACTCACTCTGCGAAGACTGTTGGGATCAGCTCTCCTCGTCCTCAGGTTGTATGCTCTTCTTCAACGTGTCCATATCATCTCAATCGCCTCTGTCTGCTGTTGATGTCTGTAACACCTAGGCTTCCACGAATGAGTGAGCTTTTTATTTTGTCTCTTAGGGACACACCAGCTGACCATCTTAGCATGCGCATTTCAGCAGTTTCAAGTTGCCTAGAGTAAGAGTTATACATCGTCCAGCATTCGGAGGCATAGAGTAGTGTGGGTCTGACAATCGTTTGGTATACTTTTCCTTTTAACTTTACTGGTATACTTTTCCTTTTAACTTTACTGGCATTTTCGGATCACATAGAACTCCCGTCATTGATCTAAACTTCATCCATCCCACACTAATTCTATGTGTTACATCTGCTGCACATCCTCCATCGCTATGGATGAGTGACCCAAGATACTTAAAGGAGTCACAATTTGGTAATGTTTCTCCATCCACTTGCATTACGGGAGTGACTGCATTTGTGTTCAAGAATGGTAGGTACAGATACTCTGTTTTCTTTCTGCTCAGTCTCAATCCATTGCCCTCCAAGATTCTTCTCCACCTTTCCAGACTATTTTGCAGGTCTTCATGTTTTTCACTTATTAATACAATATCGTCTGCTAGTAGGATCGTAGGTAGGATCTTTAGGAGACTGTTCATTTCCTGGTTAGTTAAATAGTCCATGACAAAGATGAACAGTAGTGGACTGAGTACCGATCTTTGAAAAATCACTTGACGTACACAACGCGTGTATGTCAAGTGATTTATAATTTTTTTTAATAATTAGTCAGCCACACGTGAATTACCTTAATAATTTGATCGCATTGAATGTGTTAAACATAATTTTGTGGAGAGAATTTTAATAAAAGATATTTAAAATATGTTCATTGATTGGAAAGTGTTAGGATGTATACTGTATGTAGTATGTAAACTGATTTGCCAAACAGTTTCGATTGTCATTAATTGGTTGAAAATATGATTTGTAAAAGTATAATTGATTTTTTTATTTCTATTTTTGACAATTTAAAAGTTTTACATTATTAGTGGTACAGATTTATTTGTATTTGTAGCCATACTAGGTTAGTCAAAAAGTTTTGAAAGCGGAAATGAAAATACATTTTTTTTTGGGGGAAATCACTTTTATTGCTCAGTATAGTCTCCCATAAGATCAATACACTTGGTCCAACGATCTTCCAACTTTGTTGTTCCATCACGGAAGTGACTTTCTGGAAGGCCTGCAAAATACTCCTCTACGACGGCTATAACCTCTTCGTTTGATGAAAAATGCTTTCCACGAAGGAATTTTTTGAGGTGTGAGAACAGCCAGAAGTCAGAGGGAGCTAAATCTGGCGAATAGGGTGGATGCTGCAACAATTCGTACCCCAATTCACTGATTTTTGCTATGGTTTTTTGAGCTGTGTGAGCAAGTGCATTGTCTTGATGAAAAATGTTTTTTTTCTTCTGCAAACCGGGTCTTTTTTCACAATTTTTTTCATCCAACTGGTCCAAAAGGTCACAATAATAATCAGAGTTGATTGTCTTACCAGTTTGGAGATAATCTATCAATAAAATTCCTGTTGCATCCCAAAAAACTGACGCTAACACCTTCTTGGCCGATTTCTGGACACGAACTCGCTTCGGAGCCAAAGTGCCTGGTTCACACCACTCCTTAGCCTCTTGTTTTGATTCAGGATCATGGTGGTAGACTCAAGTCTCATCCATAGTGATGAATCGACGCAGAAAATCCTTTTTATCCTTTCGAAATTGCTCCAAGTGCTGCTCAGAAAGTCGCATTCGAACGTGTTTTTGTTGCATTGTCAGCAAATGCGGCACCCATTGTGCTCACAGTTTTTTGAAACCCAAAACTTCAGCCAAAATATGCCATGTGGTTCCATGTGAGATGCCTATGGTGTCAGCTATCACATCCACAGTCGATCGATGATCTTCCCAAATCATATCCTGTATTTTCGCTATGATTTCTGGTGTTGATGCACTTTTTGGACGTCCTGAGCGTGGATCGTCTTCAACGCTTGTACGGCCACGCTTTAACTCCAAAACCCATCGGTGAACGGTTGGAAATGAAGGAGAAGACTCCTTTAATACTTTCACCATCTTTGCATGGATCTCAGTAGCCGATAAACCTTCCAAAACAAAGAATTTAATCACTGCACGATATTCGGATTTTTCCATTGTTAAAAAATACACTGACACGTCAACTTCAAATGGCTTGTAAACAAAGAATGAATTGACAGATCGAAATGAAATTTTGAGTAAGTTCTTATGAAAGATGAAATATTAAAATGGCGTCGAAATTTTGGTTTTCTACTGCTCCATAGATGTCGCTTTCAAAACTTATTGACTAACCTATTATTTGGTCATAATTATGATAATATTGTCTTCTTCTTCTAAAAAAATATATGTATTTTTTACAAAGTAAACATACATAGCTTACTTAATTCAATTTAATTTTGCACAGACATTTAGTTTATCATTTAAGTAAATTGTCATGCGGAATTTTCCATATCTTAATAATTTGATAAGTTTTTACAACTTAATCCTTTTTGATACCTGCAAAGTTTAACGTGACTCGTAAGGTAAAAATATCTAAATACAGTCAACTCCGGTTATAGTGAACTCGGTTTTAGTGAACTTTCGGCTATAGTGAAACAAAATTTTCTGTCCCAACCCCCATATATCAAATGTGTATGGTAAAAACCTATGTTATAGTGAATTAAAACTAGTAGATTTTGTCATAATTTTCTTTAAGGCGACACACCCTGCTTAGAGCGCTTTATAATAAAATTTTGGGACCATTTTTAATGGGCTCAAACAATTTTATTAACATAAGAAAGCATTTCTTTTATCAAACAAACAACTTTGTCAATCTGATAACATTCAACAGGCTTTATTATACTCTAATCTTTAACCCTTTTAATCCCAGCGTATTTTGCATAAAATGTGCGAAAAATCCCAGCATGTTTTGGCAAAAAAAACAGTAGTTTATATTTTATTTTTTATCTCGGTTAATATTTAGTTTTAAAACTTATTTTTTTGTGTTTACCTCCCTGTACGAGTAGAGTGTAAAATAATAAGTAATTTTCATATTTAAGGATTTTTCGCATACACCCGTGGGATTTTTCGCATACTTGTTGGGGCCGATAATCGGCCCCGTGGGATTAAAAGGGTTAATATCGGCATATATTGAAAATCAAAAAATTTCAGATGTATTAAAAATTTAATTTTAGTTTGATTCCACATTAAAACTTATGTATGGAAATATTTTAGTTATATACATGGAAAAACATGGAATTATTTTCACTTGTTTATCATTGAAAAATGAACCACATTCTCCACAATAACTTAAATTGAAGTGACATACCTGTTATGCTTTACAAAGCATTTTCAAACTGTATTCAATACATTTTTTATCAATTTGTTTTATCAAACACTGTTTATTCCATTTTATGTAATGGTACCGGTTTCAAAGTTTTGACCTCATCATCAGGGGAGCAAAAACAAAAGCCTTGTTTTAAGCCTTAACTAACAGAGACAGCTCATCATTAAATATGATCTGCTTTGCACATCTGAGATTCATTAATAATTTATTACTAAAACAGACGTCCCAAAAAAAATTAATTGAAGTAGAATTCAAGTGGCATGTCAACTAAGACATGGAGATAGATACTGCTCGACTATAACTTAAAATTTTTAATTCTGTACAGGTACAAAATTCGGTGCGATGTTGGACCAGTTGACGGACCGTGCGGGCACCATGTGCCTCTGCTGTGTGCTGGCCAGCTTCTACCCTAAGCACATGTTCTGGATTCAGCTATCCATGGCCATCGACATCACCTGCCACTGGCTGTACCTGCACACCACCACACTGCAGGGCAAGGCATCGCACAAGTTCATCGACATGTCGGGCAACCCTATCATGCGCCTCTACTACACCAACAAGACCGTGCTCTTCTGCATGTGCTTTGGCAACGAGGCCTTCTATGCTGGGCTCTATCTGCTTCATTTCACTGAAGGCCCTATTAGTAAGTTTTATTCTATTTTATTTCAGTTGCTTCAACTATTCCTGCCGGTATGGTGAATTGATGACCTTTATTTTACCCTCCATTTATATATATTGATTTTGTAATAATTTTATTTTGTGGGTTTGAATCCTGAGTTAGACCACCCTTGAGGAGAGTGTGCTCTATAAACGGCACTATATAAATTGTTCTTTTATTGGTATTATTTCCATGACTCTACTTTACCATGTCTCTAATATTCATAATCATCGTCATTCTCCATAACTCATGATTGAGCATCGTGACTCCCATGATAGCCTCTGAAAACTACTTTCTATCCATCTCTGCACTTTGTGAATCGATGGGCACTCCTGTTGCATCTCTCATTTAGTCCGTCCAATGCATTGGGACTCTTCCTCATGTTTATCATCCTTCCAAGTTTCCAGTAACCACAAACCTCTCCAAACTATCTCCTTGACTATGATCAATGTGCCCAAAGAATCAGAGGACTCGTCGAACACATATTGTGTTGTTTGCAAAGTGGATAAACCAGTAACCACAAACCTCTCCAAACTATCTGCTTGACTATGATCAATGTGCCCAAAGAATCAGAGGACTCGTCGAACACATATTGTGTTGTTTGCAAAGTGGATAAACCAGTAACCACAAACCTCTCCAAACTATCTCCTTGACTATGATCAATGTGCCCAAAGAATCAGAGGACTCGTCGAACACATATTGTGTTGTTTGCAAAGTGGATAAACCGGTAACCACAAACCTCTCCAAACTATCTCCTTGACTATGATCAATGTGCCCAAAGAATCAGAGGACTCGTCGAACACATATTGTGTTGTTTGCAAAGTGGATAAACCAGTAACCACAAACCTCTCCAAACTATCTCCTTGACTATGATCAATGTGCCCAAAGAATCAGAGGACTCGTCGAACACATATTGTGTTGTTTGCAAAGTGGATAAACCAGTAACCACAAACCTCTCCAAACTATCTCCTTGACTATGATCAATGTGCCCAAAGAATCAGAGGACTCGTCGAACACATATTGTGTTGTTTGCAAAGTGGATAAACCGGTAACCACAAACCTCTCCAAACTATCTGCTTGACTATGATCAATGTGCCCAAAGAATCAGAGGACTCGTCGAACACATATTGTGTTGTTTGCAAAGTGGATAAACCAGTAACCACAAACCTCTCCAAACTATCTCCTTGACTATGATCAATGTGCCCAAAGAATCAGAGGACTCGTCGAACACATATTGTGTTGTTTGCAAAGTGGATAAACCAGTAACCACAAACCTCTCCAAACTATCTGCTTGACTATGATCAATGTGCCCAAAGAATCAGAGGACTCGTCGAACACATATTGTGTTGTTTGCAAAGTGGATAAACCAGTAACCACAAACCTCTCCAAACTATCTCCTTGACTATGATCAATGTGCCCAAAGAATCAGAGGACTCGTCGAACACATATTGTGTTGTTTGCAAAGTGGATAAAAAAAATATATATTACTTATTTTTCTGATGTTCCATGGATTTTGAAGGGTTACCATAAATCATTACTTTTTCTAATCCCATTGTAAATCCTCACGGGACCGCCCGCCCTGCCTGACAGACAGATAACCTTTAATCTGCTTTAAATAGATTACATGTTACGAGCATGTCTAGCATTACATAACATTAAATGTGCTGTGTTCTTTGTGAAGCTTTTTCTTTTCATTGTTTTTATCAATTTTTTCTGTAATAATTTTATATATGAGTCGTTCACAAGCCAAGTGAACCAAGTCCATTCTGGTTAGTTTTGACTAAACTAGGTTCAAACATACTTTAGTGTTTCTAATTCTGTAAGGGTATGATCGCAATTCTGATGTTATATTGAGTACATTTATTACACTTACTTGTTATATTGAGTACATTTATTACACTTACTTTGTCATATTGAGTACATTTATTACACTTACTTTGTACAAAATTATTTTCTGCTAAAAGCTAAATCTTTTCGCACACCTTTCATACAGTGATCTTAAATTCAATATTTTTGGACTTGGTTCACTTGGCTTCTGAACCACTCATATCATTTATGGGCTCTATTTATTAAATTATTTATTTATTGACCCTTATAATCTACATAAATACATACCATCATGTCATTTCTCTGTCAGGGTAGGTAGAGAGGACAGAGCACCAGACTTTTCTATCTTATTGGGTGTACAAATTAGTTCGGTCTGTTTTTTTTTGTTCAAAAATGCATTTATTTCTAAACAAAATGAATGAACAGATCAATTAAAGTATTGTCCATCTCGAAAAAATGACTCGTCTTTTGAGGCAATCCAAGTTTGGAGCCAATTTTCGGTTTCTACGAAAGAAGTGAACTGGTGACCTGCCAAATCGTGCTGCATCCTTCGGAACAAACAGTAATTAGAAGGAGCAATGTCCGGGGAATACGGCGGGTGTGGTAAAACATCCCATTGAGCGTTTCCAAATATTTTTTTACGACTTTTGCGACATGAGGCCGAGCGTTGTCATGAAGAAGAATAACTTTATCATGTCTTTGCTCGTATTCCAAGCCGGTTTTCTCGCAATGCACGGCTCAAACTAATTAATTGTAGCCGATACCGATCGCACGTAATGGAATCGCCAGGTTTCAGCACCTCATAGTAAACAACACCCCTTTGGTCCCACCAGATACAGAGCATGATCTTCGAATCATGTATGTTCGGTTTTGGTGTTGATGTTGAGGTTAAAATTAAAAAAAAATAATTGAAAATTCAAGATGTTATCAGCTGTTATACGAGGCATATCCAGAAAGTAAGTGTACTGAATTTTTGTAGGTTACAATTTTTTTTATTTAAACAAAAAAATTACGTGGTTACCGTAGTACATATGTAAGCTATTTTTCGACATAGTCGCCATTCCTCTCAATGCAGGTGGTGAAGCGGGGTATCAACTTTTTGATGCCTTCCTCGAAGTAGTTTCCCGCCAACCCCTCCGTCCACTTCTCCCCCTCCTCATTTACCTCCTCGTCGGTTGAAAACCTTTTTCCACCCATGTGCAGCTTCAGGGAGGTAAAGAAATAGTAATCTGAAGGTGCTAGGTCAGGGGAATACGCGGGATGGTTCAGGACATCCCATTTAAACGAGGCGAGCAGTTCCTTTGTGGCGTTGGCCGTGTGTGGTCTGGCATTGTCGTGCAGCAGGCAGACTCCCTTTGTCAGCATGCCTCTCCTCTTGTTCTGAATCGCCCTCCGCAATTTTTTTAGGGTCTCACAGTATCTCGCAGAGTTGATGGTCTCCCCTTGAGGTATATATTCAATTAAAATTATGCCTTGACAGTCCCAAAACACGGATGCCATGATTTTCTTGGCTGAAATTGTGGTTTTGAACTTTTTGGAGGAGGGTAAAGAGGTGTGACGTGACCGTTTTTAAACTCGCGACACCACTTGTACACACTCGTGCGATTCATAGCTTTATCACCATATGCAGTTTTCACCTCATTATAAACCTCAACCGGAGATTTTCCCTTCCAAACGAGATAACGGATGACGCCGCGTATTTCGCACTTGGCGGGAGATTGGATTGACATTTTTCACGAAACGTGTTGTCGCGTCGACACTTCTCAACGTACTGACCTCGAACCGGTCTCGTTGCGGAGGGGAAGGGTCAGGCTACACGGAAGTGTAGCCAACATGTCGAAAATAAAATCCATCCGGTCGTGAGAGCCCCAGTACACTTAGTTTCTGGATACGCATAGTATCTCGTAAAAAAAAGGGGGTGAGCTGGTCGACATGATTGAAGCCCTTTCGTAAATCTGAAATAAAAATCATACACAGTTTCTTAATAAGAAATAATGTCGTTATAGTTGGTACAAGAGAAAAAATAAAACAAAAAAAATTTTAATTTTTTTACCCTTTTTTTCAAATATTTAAAAAATGTTAAAATAGTAAAAAAAATTGTTTTGAAGGTAGGAACGATATAAAATTTTTTATCGAAGTTTCATACCAAATTTGAAGGCAGTTGGTTGGATAGAACTTGAGATTTTATGTCCACCAGGTCGGAAAAAGTAGTTTAGAGAAAAACGCGTTTAAAGTTTTGAGATTATTGTCCGAGTCAAACGGTGCAACGTAATTGCTGCCTCATTTATAGCTATAACTTCGTAAATATTTAGAATTTTAAAATTTCCTTTTGAAAACATATTCTTAAACGTCTAAACTTTAAGAATATACAAAAAAAAAATTTAAATTTCTAGAGTAGAATACATTTTTGGTTGGTAAGAAAATATTGCCATGTAGCGTATACTTATTAGGTTGTTCTGTGTGTGTATATTGAAAGTATTATGCAATATAATACAAAACAAATAATCTATTTTTTTTATCAAAGGTTTCAATTTTAACATTCTGAACTCCATATTATGACCTTTGGGAGAATTTCAATGATAACTATACTGATTAGGATGTTATTGAACGAGAAGATGGCTATGCCGAAGAACTCTTTAATCAATAAATGTGATAGAGATGAGGATTAGTGCCGCAGACTTTTTAACATAACAAAATCATGCTGATAGATTGAGGTTAAAACCTCATATACATTATAAGTTCTTTCATCATCCATTCTGCTCTTTAATATGAATAAAAACTATTTCCAGTTGCTGGTATTGGTCTATTCCGCTTGGTGACCTACATCTCCGCTCCCGTGGCCATCGTGAAGAGTCTCATATCTGTGCTGCATGGTATTGTAGCATCCTTCAATATCGCCACCATCGATGTCAATGAACGTGCCGCAATCGCTGCCAAGCAGAAGTAATTGCCGCTAGAATCTCGCTCCAATTTTATTTATTTACCATTGATGTCTTTCCCAATACTATATATATATAAGTGTTTATATATTTATTTACCATTGATGTCTTTCCCAATACTATAAGTGTCTATATATAAGGTTGAATGTTTTAAATGAATAATCATTTACTTAAGAAAAAATTATCCTATAATACAGGGCTGCCCAACTTTTTTGTGCACGTGAGCTACTTTTTTTTAAGGGTGACGCCGCGATCTACCAGATTATAGGGAAAATAAAAAATTTTAATCAGATATAATAACTTAATATTTACTATGAACAAACAATTATACAGTATTAAATTTACAAAGTTATCATTTTATGATGAAAAAAAAAGTAAGAAACATAATGCTGGTGTAACACATCGATCAATAAGCCCCGGGACTAACTACTAAAACAACATTTGTTTGCCAAAATTCTTCTTTATTCATCAACATAGTCTCCTTCAAGAGCGATACATTCATTCCAACGATTTCCTAACTTTTCTATGCCAGCCGTGTAGAACGATTTATCTTTGGTTTCAAAATAGGCGTTAGTTTCGGCAATCACTTCTTCATTGGAGCCAAATCTCTTTCCCATGAGCATCTTTTTGAGGTCTGCGAATAGCCACTAGTCGCTGGGGGCCAAATCTGGATAATACGGTGGGTGCGGAAGCAATTCGAAGTTCAACTCATGCAATTTGGCCATCGTTACCATCGACTTGTGACACGGTGCATTGTCCTGATGAAAGAGAACTTTTTTCTTCATATGGGGTCGTTTTTTTGCAATTTCTGCCTTCAAACGCTCCAACGCAAAACGTTATGTAATATTCGCTATTGATGGTTTTTCCCTTTTCAAGGTGATCGATGAATATTATACCATGCGCATCCCAAAATACAGAGGCCATAACCTTCCCGGCCGAGTTTTTGGTCGCTTCGGACGACTTTCAAGCCATCGCTGAGTTTGAACGGTATTTTTTCAGATTCAGCGATGGCTTGAAAGCCATCTGTTGGTTAGTCCCGGGACTTATTGATTGATGTGTTATGAGTCACACCAAATATTGTTGAAATTTGAGTTAAAATTTCTTTTATATTAATATTTTTTTGATAAATATTTCAAGAAGAATGCAATATTTTCAATCTTACCAAAATATTTTTCAACAGTTTCAATTTCGAAAATCATTTTGTTTGGGTTGAATTGAGTCATGTCAGGATGTATCTGTAAATATTTAGCAATGCTCCTATTGACAAATTGTCAATCTACTAAAATAATATTTTCTAGTATGCGCAACAGAAGAAAATGTTAATATATATTCTTAAAAGTATGTCGCGGTCAATTGATAAATCGCAATCATCTGGTTGGGCACCTTTACTATGATAGAACCTTGGAAATACAGTACAGTTGAAAATTTCATATTATTTTCCTTAAGTCAAATTATACTGTCAAGATGTATGGTTCATCATTATAGTATAAAAAAGATTTCCATAGTTGTGTTTTGTATCAGAGAATTAAAAATGTTTTTTGTAAGTAGTAAATACTTTACCAAGATACATAGAAAAGGTTCTACTGTAGTATTGAAAAAATGAAACTATTTTCTACTTAAAGTTATTGAAGTCATTATTTACTAGAAAATTTCATACTATAAATACACCAAAATATACACGTATATATTGCTGCTGCTCTTGTAAATTTGCATGGATTGTTTTAACACGTTCACTGCGTCGAACACGGCTCCCGTGTCCATACAAAATAGCCTTGAATGTTGAGTGCACTCATAAACGTCTCCCGATAAGGATTCGTCGCCGGTTGTTTACGCCAAAACCGGCGTAACGTAAAATCAGCTCAAAGCCACGCGGGCGGAACGTGAGTAGACCAGATGGCCGTCCACGCGCGCCGCGTGTGTATCCCAGTCAGTCGCCATCCACGCGTGTCGGGAGTGAGTCATCGACCCGGACGAGTGTACAGTGCAAGGAAAAGGTGACGAATTCTCACGTAACTCAAGGGTGTATATTATAAGAACTCATTTAAACCCGTTAAACATTATAATAAATGAAGTGTGCAGTATAATAAGTTAAGTGTGGTGTACATGCGTCAACCCTTTTAGCTCGAATCGACTTCCGCGCAAACCCGCAACTAAACCTGTAAGTACCATTCCATTTGTTCCTTTATTTCTATCTAAGGTTTGGCTTTCGCCAAACCATTTGGTCCTTCGATCCACTTCCAGTCCAGGTATACAGTCCATTAAAAATCTTTAGAATATAGTCTCGAATCTCGTATAGCCCGCTTCGTCATAAACATTTTTCTTTTTTTCTTCAAAAAATCCTCAATAAAGTTTATTTTTTCGTCAAGTCCTCAAAAGCAATTTATGTCTATATAATTTCTTTCCAATTCATTAATTGTTTGAATTGAATAGTGAGTTTGCGATTATTTGATAGACAATAGATATTTTGGGAATTAAGGGAAGTTTGCACAGAGTGAATAAAGATTTTATAATTTGTAATATAATTTTTAAAGTTTCCTTTTCGCTTATTTTTTTCAATTCAATTCTCATTGTGCCCATAAATCTGTTTGCACTTTTCTTCTTCTTTTTGTTTTTTCCCTTTGCTTGTTTTTCCCCTTTTTATTACAAAAACAAAAATGCCTTCAAAATCACAAGCCGCAAAATTTCGTGAGAGCCACAGAGCAATAGCACAGTTAAGAGACATTGCGTCTGCCATCGCTTCAGGTGACTTCTCGAAGTACGCCGTTGCTGACTTTGAGGGGCGCTTCGCAAAATTAGATGAGGTCAAGAGTAGGCTGGATGACGTTTATTACGAGATATTGGATTCCACCGATCTCGATGATAAGACGGAGACCCAATATAACGACAATTATCGTGCAGCATGCGATGCTTACACAGATATGCTTGTCGCAAACGCAAGTTTCAGCTCACGACCGACTGCATCGACTTCTCAGCCCTCGACATCATCTGTACCCGCTTCCGTTCTGCCCAAAATTGAGCTTCCCAAATTTTCTTCAAAATTGGAAGATTGGCCGTCATTCATTGCCATTTTTAAGAGCTTGACGGACCAAATCAGCAATCTTACTGATGCAGTGAAGCTCCATTACCTGTTTTCAAGTCTTAGTGGGGAGGCTCTTAGTATGATATCCCACTTAAAGATCACCAATGAGAGCTATGCGGTGGCCTTAGCCATTCTGACTAAGCGCTACGAAAACCGCAGGGTGCTCATTGACCGGTTTGTGGATGTCATATTGGAGCTTCCCACTATCACATCCCGCTCAGATATCCGTCAGCTATTCTTAACTCCTCTCGTTTCAGCTCAATCAGCTCTATTAAATTTAAATCTGCCCATTAAGGATTGCGATTACGTTTTCGTATCCATAGTGGTACGAAAACTGAAAGGTGAACTCCGCTCGTTATTCGAACGTAGGCACGGGTCGGATGAGTGTTTGCCTACTCTTCAAGATTTGGTCACATTTCTTGAAGAACATGCACGTTGTGTTGAAACTGAGAGAGCCAGCACATCTAATCAGCCCATTCTTCTGCCCTCACCACACTTTTATGGCTCAGGCAGACAGTCATCCATCCCGCAGCGTGCTCGTACTCCACATCCGGGTGTCAACATGAGACAGCAGTTTCGGTCCATTCAGTCTCCACAACCTCAACCAGCTTACTCAGCCCATACATCCACCACAACCTCAACGGCCGACCAATTTTATTGCCCTTGGTGCGACACTAGGGGCCACAGATTAATAGCGTGCCAAGAATACAATAATCAGCCCGTTCAAGGTCGTTGGGATTTTATCACAGCATGCCAGCGTTGTCGACGCTGTCTCGGACCTCATTGTGAAAATAAGTGCAAAACTACGAAATCTTGCAAGGAGTGTAACAGTAGCAAGCATCACACTTCCCTTCACCATTCTGGTGCGTCATCTCCGACGCAATCATCAGCCCATCTTCTGCCTCTATCACTCCGAGAGCAGCCTCGACAGCGACCAGCCCATGAATCTCCACAACGCTCTTCACACTCAGGCTATGGGTCTCCACCGCCACCCCGAAGAAATAATCAGCCCCACCCACAACTATGACTACCAACAATCACAGAACACCATGAACATGAACACATTCAGCCCACACACACTGATACACTCAACACACAAATCCCACACATCCGACTCCCGCCTTCACCCATAGAATTAGCTCAAATTTCTCCCGCTGTTAATCATAACAGCTCAGCTCAGCCTGAGCCTGAGACACCAAATAGCTCTCCAGTTTTATTACCAACGGTGTCACTAGAAATTGCAGATGTTAATGGACATTTTCACAGAGCAAGAGCACTTCTGGATTGCGGATCCATGGTGACGCTCATAACTCGGCACATGGCTCAAATTCTGCACCTGCCCTTTCAGCGCACATCACTTAAAATTGCGGGAGTTGGAAATCAGCACACACAAAACTCAAAAGCCTCAATCAAAATCGTTTTTAAGCCTACACACAATGACACACCTACGATTACGGCTACAGCTCATATTTTGAAGAATGTTACTGGTTATTTGCCATTAAGCAAAGTTCCACATATAAGTCACATGATGGACAAACCTCAGATCCCCCTAGCTGATGAGAAGTTTAATATACCAGCTCAAGTCGACCTTCTACTCGGCTCTGATGTTCTTGGCCGAGTTTTGGATGGTACTAAGGTCTCTTTGGGGCCCGGCAAGCCTATAGCCTTCGGCACGATCTTTGACTTTGCATTACTGGGACCTATTCAAGACCAAAATACTGCACCGGCATCACACTCAAACCCAACTCAAGCTCAACTCAGCCCAAAATCGGCCCGTACTCTCGGCTCACAATCAGAAGCATCATCCCAAAATATTCAAAAGGCACTGGAGAAGTTCTGGGAATCAGAAGAACTCGTGCCCCAAAACAATGTCAACTCGCTACCAGATCAGTGTGAAGAAATCTTCCGCACTACCACTACTCGGGATCCCTCAGGGCAATATATGGTCACATTGCCTTTTCTCAATAACGCACCCGAGCTAGGCAACACAAATGCTATTGCCTTACGCAGATTCCTCAACCTGGAGAAGAAACTCCAACAAAACCCATCCCTTCGCTCAAAATACATTGACTTTATGACGGAGTATATTAAATTAGGTCACATGTCACCCTGTCATCCAAGTACCTTTAATCATAAGGCTCACTTTTACATCCCTCACCATGGCATATTCAAGTCTGGTTCAGAAAAGCTCCGCACAGTCTTTGATGGCAGCTGTAAGAGTTCCAATGGTGTCAGTATTAATGACTGCCTTCACACAGGTCCACCTCTGCAGCAAGACATCATTGATATTATCATGACCTTCCGAACTCATGCTGTGGTATTCAGCACTGATATCCGAATGATGTTTAGAAACATTCTTGTTCACCCAGATCACAGACGGTATCAGCTCATACTTTGGAGGTCGTCACCAGATCAGCCCTTACTCACTTATGCCCTTTCCACCGTCACTTATGGTCTCCGGTCTAGCCCCTACCACGCAATCCGCACTCTTCTCCAACTCGCGGAGGATGAAGGTCATAAATACCCAAGAGCAGCTAAGGTCCTTACTAAGTCCATCTTCGTGGATGACATCCTAACGGGTGATGACTCTGTCGTAGAGGCTCAAGCGCTGCAGAGAGAACTGATTGAGTTACTTACCCTAGGAGGTTTTCAGCTCAGCAAGTGGACATCAAACACACCAAAACTTCTTGATGGTTTCCCAGATGATCAGTGTGATCTACCTAAGGACTTTGACATCAGCCCAGATTCTCCCACCATTAAGGTCTTAGGGATACAGTGGATTCCTCAAACTGACGAGTTCACTTACCGCATCACTTTGCCCCCTATGGAAAAGGTCACAAAACGATCTATCCTCAGCACAATAGCCTCACTTTATGACCCAAATGGATGGGTTACCCCTGTCATATTCCGCTCAAAACTCCTTCTCCAGAAATTGTGGACCCTGAACCTTGAATGGGATGAACCCACTCCCAAAGAAGTTCAGATGGAGTGGCAAGACATCTCAAATGATCTTCCTCAGCTCTCAGCTCTACGCCTCCCAAGACATATTTGTCAACACAAGCCCAATTCCGTTTACTCACTGCACGGCTTCGCAGACGCTTCAGAAGCTGGTTATGCTGCCGTCGTTTATCTTCATGAAACCAATGTCGATGGTCATGTAAATGTCCACCTCATTGCTGCGAGGTCCAAGGTCGCCCCGATTAAGAACCGTCTCACTATACCAAAACTTGAACTCTCAGCAGCCCTCCTCTTATCTCAGCTCATGACTAGAGTCTCAACTCAGCTATCAGCCCACATCCAATTAAAACATCACATATGCTGGTCAGATAGCACCATAGTACTGGCTTGGCTCAGCACACCACCACATCGCCTACAAGTATTTGAGGCTAACCGAGTCACAAACATCACCTCCAACTCATGCAACCTGGTGTGGAAGCATGTCCCTTCAGCCCTTAACCCTGCAGATTGTGCTAGCAGAGGAATGTCAGCTCAATCCCTATCTGTACACGATTTATGGTGGTCCACCAGCTGGCTCAAAGAACCGCCAAATACATGGCCCACTATGCCTCCAGCCCTAGGACGCCATGCCTTACCCGGACTTAAGGCCAGGAAGGTAACAGCTCACATAGCAGTGCCGGACCTGAATACTGATCTGCTCACACGTTTCAGCTCATTAGATAAGCTTGTGGGAGTGACAGGCTACATTAAACGTTTCATCGACAACTATCGGAAAACCAAGACTGCACGATGCATTGGTCCCTTGACAGTCTGTGAACGCAAGGAAGCTCTTCTATTTTGGGTTCGTTCTGTACAACAGAATGTATTCGCCCAAGACATCCACCGACTCCAAACTAAGGGGGATTGCACGATCAGACTAAAGCGACTCTCACCATTCGTGAAAGAGAATCTTTTGAGAGTCGGTGGTCGTCTCTCTCACGCTCCACTCAGATACGACGCTCAACACCCGCTCATTCTCCCGAGCTCTAGCCCACTCGTAGATCTCATAATTGATCACTACCACAAAATACACTGCCATCCTGGTGCCGACACACTACATGCACTCTTACGCCAGCAATACTGGATACTATCAGCACGCCGTGTCATCAGGCATCGTGTATACAAATGTATCCGATGTTTTCGTTGTCGCGCTCAGCCCAAGGCTCCATATATGGCCGACCTTCCCACAGATCGAGTTACACCACAGCCGGTGTTCTCTCAAGTCTCTACGGATTTTGCTGGCCCTTTTCTTATTAAATCCAGCACTTTGAGAAGCGCAAGGCTTTTGAAGGCGTACTTTTGTATCTTTGTGTGCCTCTCCACAAAGGCGGTTCACCTGGAGCCAGTCTCCTCACTCAGCACGGACGCGTTTTTTGCAGCACTACAACGGTTTGTCTCCCGTCGCGGTGTGCCTGTTCTCATCCGTTCCGATTGTGGCACAAATTATGTAGGTGCTAGGAATCAGCTCATTGAAGTGCAAAGGTTTCTTTCTTCCAATGATGATAAAATCACCCACAAACTCACTACTCAGCACATCACGTGGTTACTCAACCCACCTTCAGCTCCATCATTTGGCGGTCTCCATGAAACCGCGGTAAAATCCACCAAACAGTTACTTTACCGAATCATAGGTGATCAGCACTTAACATTTGAGGAATTTGCTACACTTTTAACGCGAATCGAGGCTGTCCTTAACTCCAGACCCCTCTGCCCTCTCTCCTCTGATCCCTCAGACTTTGAACCCCTTACAGCTGGCCACTTCCTCACGGGCCGCCCACTAACTGCCTTGCCCGAAACATCCTTCGATGATAGGCCCTTGACTACCCTCAGACGATTTCGGCTCATACAAGCCATCTCTCAGCGATTTTGGTCCCTGTGGACTCAATCCTATCTCCACACCCTTCAAACCCGCTCTAAATGGCTTTCACCATCCTCCCCTCCTCAAATCGGAGAGCTCGTCCTAATAAAGGAGGACAACTTGCCGGCACTGAAATGGCGACTTGGACGCATCACCCGCACCATACCCGGCAAAGATGGAGTGCCACGTGTTGTGGATCTGGATACAACCAGTGGACACTTGAGAAGGCCGGTTTCAAAGCTAGCCCGGTTCCCGTTGGAGGTCCTCCCGGCCCCCCAGGATGTTTACGCCAAAACCGGCGTAACGTAAAATCAGCTCAAAGCCACGCGGGCGGAACGTGAGTAGACCAGATGGCCGTCCACGCGCGCCGCGTGTGTATCCCAGTCAGTCGCCATCCACGCGTGTCGGGAGTGAGTCATCGACCCGGACGAGTGTACAGTGCAAGGAAAAGGTGACGAATTCTCACGTAACTCAAGGGTGTATATTATAAGAACTCATTTAAACCCGTTAAACATTATAATAAATGAAGTGTGCAGTATAATAAGTTAAGTGTGGTGTACATGCGTCAACCCTTTTAGCTCGAATCGACTTCCGCGCAAACCCGCAACTAAACCTGTAAGTACCATTCCATTTGTTCCTTTATTTCTATCTAAGGTTTGGCTTTCGCCAAACCACCGGTTTCATGTGTTTTGAAGACACGAAGGAATACACTTGTATATGATGTTTCAGTAGAAAGTAGAATTTGATTTTTAACTAAGTTATGGGTTTTCAAAAATTTGCGAATTTTAACCATCTCTGTATGACATTTTATCGCAGTGAATGTGTTAAATTTTAAAATGCTAGATCTGTTAACAAGACTATCAAACAAATTATAATGAAGAGTTGACTGGAATGAAAAATCTTATGACATTTACGGTACGAGTTACTCAAATTATACAGACAAATAAAACTTCTGCTTTCATGGTGATTGTCTTGGGTGATTTTATCTTTCATGGTGATCGTACAATGACTTTCCGTTGTCTTCTGCACCACAGTACTCTGGTTGACACAGTAAGCTGTTGCAGCCACGCCCAAGGGTGTACAGTTGTAAACTGCTTAGGAGATCCTCCACAGCTTAGGCTGATACTGCTAGGAGCTGCTGCCCTCCTGTCAGAGGGGTGGGTAAGCGAGATAAACTTTAGTTTTAATGAGATAGTAAGGGGTAGTTACAACAGGTCTGTTAAGGCTAAGGCCACACCAAAGTGCTTCGCTAGGTGCTACGTGACTAATAGACTAGGTAACTTCATGCTTGACCACACCAAAGTGCTTCGCACAAATTCATTTGACATTTGGGAGCGGTTGAGTCAACAAACGATGTCACTCTCAAAACTAACCAATTTCATTACAACTTACCATCTTTATTTACTTTCTGTGCAACTTCATTCCAAAGTGAATTTATTACAGGTACATTTTTGTATAATTTGCTCGATGGGTTCCACAAAGGCTCCCTTTTATACACAGCTGTTATTAAAACATCCGCCATCTTATAAAATCACTTGGTGACACAATAAAATTAACCAACACGTCTTCGCTATTAGACTCACTAGGTGACTAACCGTCATGTAGCGTGGCGCGAAGTGTGCATTGTGGCCATTGCGATAGTATGCGGTGCGTTGGTTCGCTAGGATATGTCGCCTAGCTCGCAGTGTAGCTCTAAGCACCAAGCGAGGCTTCTACCTGTGTGGCCGAGGCCTAAGGGAAGAGATAGTAGTGATAGAAGATATTGATCTAGGGTATGCTACATCCGTGCTTACGGGAACAACAAATCTCCTGAGGCTTTGTACGATAACTTTTTTAATAAGTATCCAAAAGTTAAATAAAGTTAATATGAGTAATGCACACCTATATCTCGCTTTACAGAAGAGATAAATTTCTTAAAAGTTGTCCGTAAATGGAAATTCTGGATATTGAATAAATTTTTTTCATATAAATGAATATTAAATGTACATGATTTGTTCCATGAAGGATAAAAATTAATAAAACGTTTGAGATAATTGAAGAGTTTATTCTGAAATATGTAGAACAGAGAAAATGTATACTTTTAAAATACAGATTTAAAGAATTACAGTCTTTATAATGAAGAATAAACTAGATTCCGTATCAAAATATGTCGCATGGGAACTAGGAACTGGGCAGAAATATACGTCCATTGTTTGTGACTTAACATATTTTCTCTTTTTATCTTTAAGCTTCTTTTCACAATATATAATCTCATTAATTTTTCCAGAATCTTGTGAACTTCTGTCTTCATCCGGATTATTTTCAATCACTATTTTAACATACTTTTCTTAAATTAGTCGACACTTTTTTAAATGTTTAATTTAATCAATGTTAATTCTCGATAAATCTTTTTTCCATATGGCGAATTTGTCGATTGGTTTTTTCAATTACAAAAGTGTGTCTGTAAAGTGAGTTATGGGTGTATTCTGTTAATGTATTTTAACATTCAATCTTTTGATATAAACTCATATAACAGATGATAGAAACATAAATACTGAAGCGATGGAAAGTTAAGTGGAAAAAAGTTTAATTTTTATATTATGATTATATTCTATTGTATATTAAGTTTGTCGAATAAGATTCGAATATTATTTTGTCTTTTTATAAATCCTTGAATATATTTTACCAGACCAAACTCATAGTATTGTAAGATTTTTTCTTTTCAAATATAATATATTCACTAAAAATAAGAGAAGAAAAATTTAGTGTGTATTTATACTGCTCCCTCATTGTACTAGAACAAAGTTCGTTGTTACCTATATTTTTGTGCAAAGTTTGTGCAAAGTAAAGATTTTCTGTAAATTTATATAATCATAAATAATATGTTACGTTTATGAGGTGCATGAATGTGCGGTATCATGCCGGACTTTCAAGCTTAAGGTCACCAGTTCAGACCCAGCGCTGTGTTATACAGGCATTTTTTTTCATCAACTATTCGGAGATAAAAGGATATCTTTGATTTCGTTCCTATCTATTCTTCCAAAAACTGAACAAATATTTATTAGATTTTTCTTATGATTTAATAATAAAATGGAAATGACAATTTATATAGTGCCGTTAACCTTTCCCTTCCTGTGCTAAAAAATTCCACACGTTCCGGTGCTGTGTATTCAATACACATGTAAAAATGAACTATTTAAAATAAGAATATTCATAGCCAATCGCTTAAATTAATTAAATTTGAAGTCAAAAGTGATAATAATTGAAATTTAATTGCTGAAAACATGAAAAAAAAAAACATCGGACGACGTTCACAAACCCTTGAACGAAAGCCCGCGAGCTACTGAGTGAGAGAAGCCAGCAACTGAGGTTTTATTTCTTGCGTTCCCATATACAGAAGTAGAGTGAGAGTGAGACGTGAATAGCGTCGCTTCCTCACCCATAGCGTTTTTTTTTAATGAATATACCTACAACACACACTGGCACACGTTTGATTTTATTGGTGTAAAATATCTCTGATGTGGTCGATAAGTGCTAATTATTATTAATATTTTTTCCTTCAATGTGTAAATGTATTACGGAGGAATACCTAAAATCTGAACCCAGTATTTATTATATTTATAGAGATATTAAAGTGTTTAGAAGCAATGTGTACTAGTTACACATCACAGGGCAGGAAGGGTTAAGAATGCAGACTATCCTCAATGGCACTCTAACTTGGGATCCGAACCCACTATTATTGACAGATTAAAAATAATAAGTAATAAATGAGTGTAAGGATAGGAAGTTGGTGGCTATGGTCAATAGATTAGGGACTTCCTCACATCTGCATTTGTTAAGAAAAACATGTTTTAGAAAAATAACTAAGGGACGGTGAACTACAAAGAAAGCATTGTAGATCTTCCGATACGTGATAGTAACACATGTTTTTTTTTAATTTTACTTTGCATGATGATATATATTTTTTAATTTTACTTTGCATGATGATATATTTAAAAAAATATTGTATTGATTTACCAAAATATAATTTAGGTAATTGATATGTTGAATGAATTTTGCATGAAATCAATGAAATTATGTCAATTGTTAATTCATAGCTTAAAGTTTTTTCATAAATATTATATTTATCACATTAATTTAAACTTTCTCTATATTTTTTTGTACTTTTTATAAAGATATGTAAATCTAGTCTAAATGACGATGTTAAATAATAAAATTTATAAAAATCATGTGCCGTATTTTACGGACTATAAAACGCACTTTTTTCTTCAAAAAATTGCCTCCAAAATTCAGGTGCGTCTTATACTCGAAATTAATATAAAAATGTCCAGTGTTTGATTTAAAATTCTCGCCAGTATTAAAAATGATGCGACGAACATGAGTTGCGGGGATTCACAAGCTTGCTAACACTGTCTCTAGCTAACGCTAACAAGTGTATATGAGAGAGGAATGGAACAAATGGATAATGGATGAAACCCAACATGAATTCACGCCGAAGGGAGCTTTAAAACGACCTATAATCAAACAAATGTGTCAGTGGATAAAACAGTCGTGGTCTAGACTGAGAGAAGATATTATTGTTAAATCTTTCAAGAAGTGCGGCATAAGTAGCGCTCTCGATGGCAGTGAAGACCATCTTATATATGAAGAGGACAACGGCGACGATGAAGAGGAAGAAGAAGAAAGTTCAGATGACGATTTTCAGGGATTTTAAAGGTCAGTTCGGTTTTATAAACTAAGAATTTTTTTTAGTCTGGCTTTGCAATCTAATAATAAAAATGGTAAAAATGTTATTTTTTTTTAAAATTGCCTAAAAATTAAGGGGCATCTTATAGCTCGTAGCGTCTTATAGTCCATAAAATACGGTATCAGGTTTAATTTGCTCTGTGAAATAATCAAAATGCTGTAAGTAAATTAAAATTATGAATGAATATTAATTAAAATTTATATTTTTAAATATTACTGTATATGAAAATGTTAAATACCACCCCGTATTATGAATATATTGTAAGAAACAACATATTTATATATATCTTCAACAAATTCATTATGGTTGTTTTATCGGCAGAAGCTTATTTTTATTTACAATTGAATATTTTTTCAGTATACTTTTAAGTTAGTCTGTTAAGGTTTCATTTTGCATATTTGTAAGGTGTACTTTAGTATTAACTCTTGTACCACAAGTGTGGATAAGGGCACTCTTGTACCACAAGTGTGGATACGGGCACTCTTGTACAAGTGTGGATAAGGGCACTCTTGTACCACAAGTGTGGATAAGGGCACTCTTGTACCACAAGTGTGGATAAGTTCACTCTTGTACCACAAGTGTGGATAAGGGCACTCTTGTACCACAAGTGTGGATAAGTTCACTCTTGTACCACAAGTGTGGATAAGGGCACTCTTGTACCACAAGTGTGGATAAGGGCACTCTTGCACCACAAGTGTGGATAAGGGCACTCTTGTACCACAAGTGTGGATAAGGGCACTCTTGTACCACAAGTGTGGATAAGGGCACTCTTGCACCACAAGTGTGGATAAGGGCACTCTTGTACCACAAGTGTGGATAAGTTCACTCTTGTACCACAAGTGTGGATAAGGCCACTCTTGCACCACAAGTGTGGATAAGGGTACTCTTGTACCACAAGTGTGGATAAGGGCACTCTTGCACCACAAGTGTGGATAAGGGCACTCTTGTACCACAAGTGTGGATAAGGGCACTCTTGTACAAGTGTGGATAAGGGCGCTCTTGTACAACAAGTGTGGATAAGGGCACTCTTGTACAAGTGTGGATAAGGGCGCTCTTGTACAACAAGTGTGGATAAGGGCACTCTTGGTTTGACATATTTTACATCAGAGATTGGCGACCTCTTTGCCTTATACATATTTTGAAAATTGCGAATCGGCCCATATTATATATATTTTTTTATTGCTGTTAATTATTAAAAATCTTAAAACAACAGTTTAAATTAGTTTTTACGTAAAATGTCCAATTTGATATTATGGAGATGTGTACGTAAGCTTTCAAAACAATTTGATTAATAAATAGTGCCGCGATTTTAATGGTTTCTTGTACTTGGTATTTCGGCTTCTCTGCTGGTGCTATCATTGTTTCAATAATAGCTATTTATGTCAAACAACTAATATTAAGACAACATATCCTGATGATGTCGCCAGCCAAAAAACTGAGACAACTACAATGCACCATACACAGAACAAAACTGTGAAAGTCACACAAATGTGCAATATTGATAGTATAGAGTTCTATAAATTAAACTACATTAATATATATTTAACACCCTGGCTTTAACAGAAGAAAACACTTTACATTAATCAAAGTGATAAGACATGAAGAAAACTTTTTTGGTTGGTTCGTCATGCTGTTCTCAACTTTGAGTCCATTGAGGGTGTAACAAATACTATATCTCCAGAGTCGGTGCCGTGTCGCCCATCTCTGTCATACATAATTCATTGTTTTTTTTTCTGTATTCTGCGCTGGATTCTAAAAATTGTCTATTGATCAACAAGTAGTGAATTATATTTTACAGTTTAGTTTTATAATACATTTTATTATATTATGTAGTATTGATAAATAATACTTTATTTACTAAGAAAACTTACAGTGGAAAATTATTCGAGTGAGTAAATTAAATTTTATTGTGATTAGTTTAAGCATTCCTTTAATTTTTCTGCATTCTTCCACTTCTCTACAGATACATTCCTTTTTGCGAAACACTATAAATGAAGTTCTGAATAGTTGAGAATTATTTTTATATCTCTTTTTACGTATCTATACTGTCTTTAAATTGCTTTCCTCTTAACTCATTCTATTAAAAATGTGCCAAATTGTTTTACAAAATAAATCTTCACATTTGTAAGTTCCAAGTTATGATTTCTTAGCATTTATATTTATGTATTCGTATCTTGAATACAACTTTCGTAACATTTTATGGACAAGTGATTTTTTTAAATGTTTATGTATTAGCTTTAATTTGCTGTTATAATTGTATGTTTTGTTATTAGTTGCATAATTTATTTGTGTCGGTAAGTTGGACAATAATTTCTATTAGACAACCTGATCCTTATAGGACACTTCCAGGATTGCTCTGGACGGAAGGAGAGATTGTCTCATCCCGATCACTATTCTCAGACATGAGGCGTGAATGAAGAAAAAGAAGAAGATATGGGCTTTTTTTTTTCTGTACTTTGAATTTGATATTATCTATTCATCACTTGACACTGGCGTATACTCCTTCATATATAGGAGTTCACGGCCATTATTCAGAGAGAGATCTATGATTAACTCTAATTTAAAAAAACCACTCAATATATTTATACTTTATTGGATACCTGATGAGATACAAGCAGTTCCTTATTATGAAGAATATTGTGGAATCATACTCCACTTGCTGTTATATACTTTGTCTTTTCCAAATTGATAACTTTGCGATGTTTTTTCAGTTGTAAAGAAATTTATACCTGTTATCAAGAACTTAAAATTATCCTTAAATTCTGATAAATAACTTTATGGCTTTGTCAAAGAAATTAATGTAAATATTTGGTCTTTGTGGGATATTTTTTTAGTATGTACTATGTACTTATTTGAGATGAAAATCTTATTAATAAAGATGATTTTTTTTGTGGAATGTCGATTAGAGTGTCTTAGAAAGTTGTGTCAACCTAAACCACTGCCTAGTCCGTAGCATTCATGTGTTAATATGTGTCGGAAGTATTCCAATACAAACTAATTTCACAGCTATCTTCAACCATTAATTAATCAATTTAAGTGATATAATAATCATGAATAGTGAGTTTGTTAAATAATTGACAATCTCAGTTTAAATTTCGGTTCCCGATGCTACCCAAAAAGAAAGTATGCCAGTTTGGTTTATTACAGGGGTCTCCAAATTACGGCCCGCGAGCTCCACCAATCCGGCCCGCGCTAGTGGGTCGGATATGCCCGGTAACCGGCCCGTCATAGTTTATTTTGATTAAATTGTAAAATTTACAATGTAAGTAAATCATACAAAATAATAATCAGATGTTTTTATTTAACGACCAATTAAGAAACACAATAACTGACATACATAATGAAATTGAACATTTTAACTGTAATTAATGATATGAGATTTATCCTAAAAACTTACAATAAGTGACATACATAGGTAATTCACATAATGAAATTAAACATTATAATTATGATTAATGAGATTTATGTAGCTGTAACTTTCCACTGACAATTGTTTGCAGTTGTGGATCAAGTTTACTAGTGGAAATTATCAGCAGCGACTTCAAATGCTCATCAGTTAATTTGGATCTGTAAATATTTTTTGTCTATTTCATTTTGGAGAATGTTTTTTCACACAGATAAGTAGTGCCGAAAGCGGAAAAAAGCCAGACTCCTCCACTAAGTCCTAAGGTCTTGCCCCTTGGGACTTAGTGGAGAAGTCAGTGTGGCCCTTAGGCTAAAAAAATTGGAGACTCCTGGTTTATTACATACATGACTTTTTTTATGCTCCATGCTGGGTATAAACGTTTGTAACCCTAAGTTATTAAAAAATCAAATATTGCTTTACTTTTTAAAACAATTAACATGGAGTATGACAATTTAGTAACATATAGTTTCGATTGATAACAGCTGTGAAATTTAAGGTATATTTTGTGTTAAAAATATCCAAATAAAAAAAGATTTAAAAATATTTTTTTTGTTTTATTTTTTTATGCTATTAAATAATCTATTCAGTGCTCTTCAAGTAGGTCAAGGTAGTTGATGTCCAGGTGCCATCTTTTCCTGGTGTTCCATCCAGTCATCAAGTGTTTTTTCTTTCTACTTCCATTATGTATATATCAGGTCTGTAAATATAAAACCAGAATTTGCTCATAGATGGCTCTAGTTGTCAATGTAGTGACTCAAACCGCGTCATTGGCGCATTTTTCTTGTGTTTACATTTGTCAAAGACTTTTAAAGCAACAAAACAAGTTTAATACAACTACTTATGTTTTCATAGCGTTGAACATGTCTGTTTTTGTGCCTGAAAACTACGATTTGCGGACAGCATTGATTTTCTGTTACCATTTAAAGAAAACTGCTGCAGAATCGCGTCGAATGCTTGTCGAAGCTTACGGTGAGCATGCTCTTGGTAAATCACAGTGCTTTGAGTGGTTTAAAAATTCAGAAGTGGCGATTTTAACGCGAGAAACGAAGAACGTGGAAGACCACAGAGAAAGTTTGAAGACTTGCAAGAATGAATTGCAAGCATTGTTGGATGAGGATGACGCTCAAAGATCATGGGTAACTCCAAGCAAACCAGCGACATCGACCCAAATCGCTTTGGACGGAAGACAATGCTCTGTGTTTGGTGGGATCAGAAGGGTGTTATCTACGAGGGTCATCTAGAAAGTAAGGTTACAAGGGCTCCTGAGGCCAGGGGAAATTCTTTGTTTCGAAGTTGGCGCACCTGGCGTGTAGAGGGGATCCTAAGTCAGTTTGTTTGGTCCCGCGTGTTTGTCGGCCATTTTGTTCAGTCACAGTAAATTCTTCCGATGGAGAGGTCGCCGCGCGCTCCCGCCACCTCCTGTCCGTGCGAGATCTGATTTTAGACTTTGCAAAACAATACTGCCGCGAATATCCATCGGAAGCTCGTGGAAGTTTATGGTAGTGATGTGATGAGTCGACACGTCATGAAGTGGGTTAGGTTGTTCAGAGAAGGCCGTATTGATACTCACGACGAGGCAAGGCAGTGATTTCTGACGAACTTGTGCAAAATATTGAAGAACAAGTGCGAAATGACCGCCGTGTGACGCTTGACCTTCATGAAGAATTTTCTGACATTTCTTGAAGTCTCCTTGGTGATATTGTGTTGGAAAAACTTGGTTATAAGAAGTTGTGTGCGAGATGGGTGCCCAGAATGCTCACTGGAGCACCGTCAAAATCGCGTGAATTTTTTAATCGTTTTGCACAGGAGGGAGAAGCTTTTCTAGATTCTATCGTGACGGGGGATGAGACGTGGGTGTGTCACTACACCCCAACAATTTTCCAATGATCAGGAGGTTGTAGAAGCTGCGAAGAAGTGGCTGAAAGAGCTGGCGGTGGAGGTCTATGACACTGGCATACAAAAGCTGGTGCCCCGACTACAGAAATGTCTCGACCTCGACGGTGATTATGTTGAAAAATAGTTTAATATATTTGTGAAGTATCCTATGAATTTCAATTAAATACAAACATTTTTCGATCCTACTTTAAATGTTGTAACCTTACTTTCTGGATGACCCTCGTATTATGAGCTGCTAAAACCTGGTGAAACCTTTAATACTGAATGCTACCGACAACAAATTATGGATTTGAACCAAGCATTGTGTGAAAAACGACCAGAATATCAAAAGAGGCAACACAGAGTAATTTTTCTTCATGATAATGCACCATCGCACACAGCAAAACCGGTTAAGGAAACGATTGAGGCGTTTAGTTGGCAAATACTTTCACATGCAGCTTACTCACCAGACTTGTCTCCATCCGATCACTACTTATTTGCATCGATGGGACACGCACTTGCTGAGCAGCGCTTCACTTCTTACGAAAATGGCTCGATGATTGGTTTGCCTCCAAAGAGCAAGTTTTTTTGGCGTGGCATCCAGAAATTGCCAGAGAGATGGGAAAAATGTGTAGCTAGCGATGGGCAATACTTTGAAAAAAATATTTTTTACTTTTTTCATACAATAAATGTGTATTTTCTATAAAAAATTCCGCTTTCATATTTACAAACCTGATACATCACCTAGATTTGTTTTCCCCATTTGCAATGAATAGCCTTTTCCATCGGTCTTAACAAATGCACCAAGAAAAGCAGTTCAGCATCTCTTGAATTGCAAAAAAAAAAAATACTTGTATCTGAGAAACGAAAACTTCAGTGCAAATTTTGTATTGAATTTTTTTCTTTACATGTTAACAAGCTAACTGCAGGACCAACTACCTTAATTAAGAAAAGGTATTAAAACAAACACTATAAAATAAGCAATTTTTTATTATTTTAAAGCGTACATTATAAATATGGATAATTGCGAACATAAAATAATAGAAATAAACATACTCGTTTATTAATTATCAAAGTAATGCGTGCAAATATACTAGTTAAATGATATTACGTTAGTAATTAAATGCGTTCCGCCGAACCGATTGTCCTTTCATTAATACTTTTAGTGATAATTTCTTAAAATAAAACATAGAACGTAAAGTTGAACCGGGTTAACAACTGGGATCAGCAAAATATGTAACTGGTTATATAAAAATATTTGTGGATTCATTTGATTATTACACAAGGCATTCCACTAAAACTTATTTTCAAGATACATTTACGTAAGACAAAAAAAATTATCGATACACCAAATGTGTACATTTTAAATGTGAAAAAAAAAATGGGCATGTGATATGCATGGGCAATCACAGACTCCCAAAACGGGTCTTGTACGGGGAAATGGTGGGCAAGCGAAGAGTTGGTGGGTAATCAGTAAAATAACGTGTTTCATTCCCGATTTTTCTTTTCCATTCCTCTCCACCATCCCTTCCTTTTCTTTTAATTAATGATATCTCACTTTACATGAAAAATAATGTTCGGGTGATTGTCCGTCTTTGTGGGGTTCGTGGGCATATGCTCACGTATGTGTTTATGGATTTCGTGGGGATGGATAGTCATTTGAATGAAGTATGCAACCATGTATGTAACTTGCTTCATTTACTTTTGTCTGGTTGGTTGGAAGAGATTGCTTCCTGGCAATAAACCCACAAGATTGCATTTGCATAAAAGTGTTAAATAAATAAATAAAGGTCAGTATGTGAAAAAATCTAGACTGGGATATTGTTTTTTTGGACACCATCAAGTATCGCAGGCCACAAATGTCGAACAAGCCAGATATTCTTGTGTTATGTTTTTTGACAAATACTAAACTATATTTTTTTTACATAAATGTATCTTGAAATTATTTCAATTTAGCCGCTCTACCCTTTGAGACTACTCATACCGGCTCGCATAATCTCATCTACGAGAAGAAGGTTGCAGGCGATAATCGAACAAGAGTTGATAATTTGTTTCTTAACAATATAATTATCATAGACGCCGACGTCTCTAGGTTTCATCGGTTCACCCGTAGACAGGTCCAAACCAATTGGATCGGGATTCAAACGAGACTCTTCTTGTAGTTTGACTAATGTGTCCTGAACATCGTAACCTGAGTTAACTGCCAGAGTTTTAGGAATCACCAATAAGGCATCAGCGTATGCTTGGACGCCTAATTTAGCTTTACCCTTC
The DNA here is from genome assembly GCA_949825065.1 of Odontocerum albicorne. Taxonomy (NCBI): domain Eukaryota; kingdom Metazoa; phylum Arthropoda; class Insecta; order Trichoptera; family Odontoceridae; genus Odontocerum; species Odontocerum albicorne. Next base: position 2,755,982 of record OX463858.1, read on the forward strand.
ACATTGTCTTTGAATTTCATAAGTTCGGTGTAAGCTTTGATTTCGTATGCTCCAGCACCAGGAATAATACACTTATCTTCGATAGCGTTATTAATAGCCCTTAGACCATCTCTCACAGCATCCTTGATTTGAGCTAGGGTGTGTTTGTTTGGTCCTTTGATCAAAATTGTCACCGAAAGAGGATTTTTAACATCCTCTACAAAGGTGTATTTGTTTTCGCCCAATATGTGTTCGTATATTGATCCTGCGAAGCCTAAATGAGATTCGTTGAGGTCGTCTACGGAGTTGACGGCGACACCTCCGCATGCTAGTGCAAGACGCTCCATGTTACGGCGCTTGGCCCTGCGAAGTCCGACGATGCCTTCCTTGGCCAGAGCGTCCAGAGACATGGGGTCGATTCCCTTCTGGTTGAGGACAGCAAATGTTTTGTCAGTACCGTCACACAGTTTCTTTTTCAGAGCAATGATCTGTGAATCGAAAATAAATAGAATTAATGATAAAACAAAAAAATTTTACTCGCTATATATCATAGAAGAAAACTTCCTCAAAACATATAAGAAAATCAAAATAATTTTAAGTACAGACATCTAAGGAGAAAAAAAAACAAAATATGTGGAAATAAGACTATGAACGTAGTAACAAGTCTTTGAGATATAATTTATGGGCAAGTTTTTATTAAGGGAAAGAACTAAAAGTAAGAAACTAAATAATTTCCTTGAATTTTTTCAGATTGTGATTTCAGAAAGTGATTTTACAGATAATTACACTCACCTAAATCTGAATGTATTACTAACACATAACGGAAGACCCACAAATGTTTTCTTGTAATTAGTTTTCCCTTGGTAAGTTTTCTGCAGTTTCTTATTAAACATGTTTTTCTGAAGTATTCAATCTAATCGCTGCATCCACTACCTTCGTATCCTTACCTCAACTTATATATTGGGTTGATGCAAAAGTAATGATCGTTTTTTACATGTACAATTAAACATTTTTTTTTTAGATTTGTAATATTTATTTAATCAATTTTATAATTTCCATCAGTTCTTATAACCTTCTCCCATCTTTCTATCAACTTATTAATACCATTAGTGTAAAATTCCGTGGATTTTGATGCGAAAAATGTAGTAAGGGATGTTTTTACCTGCTCTATTGTATCAAATTTTTTATCATTTAAAATTTTTTGCAGCGATCGTAATAAATGAAAATCGGAAGGAGCAAGATCTGGACAATACGGTGGATGCTTGATAACATCCCAATTCAACTCATTTAGCTTGTATTGGGTCATCAAAGCCACATGTGGTCACGCGTTGTCGGGATGAAACACTACCCCTTTTCTGTTTACCAATTCTGGTCTATCATTTTGAAGGGCGATGTTCAATTTGGATAATTGCTGACAATATCGTTCTGTTGTAATTGTCTGATTGCGTTCCAAGAGTTCAAAATACACAATACTCTTACAATTACACCAAACACAAAGCATTACTTTTTTTTATGGATTTCGGCCTTCGAAGTTGTTAATGGGGCTTGTCCAGGTATAGCCCAATGTCTTTTTCTTGTCACGTTGTTGTACACGACCCATTTCTCATCTCCTGTTACCAAACGATGCAAAAAAGATTCATGTTTTTGTCTCGCACTCAAAGCAAAGCACGTTGAAACATGATCCAATAAATTGGCAGCCGACAATTGATGAGGTATCCGAACGTTGTACCGCGAAACCATCCCCATACGCTTCAAATGTCTTAATACGGTTGTTTGGTTGACTCCCATCATCGACGCGATCTCCCTGGTGGTTGGACGTGGATTTGTGTCAATTATGACTTTTAACTTGTTGTCATCAGACTTCAATGGCCGCCCGGTACGTGGTTTATCAAATAGTGAAAAATCCTCAGATCGGAATTTTGTAAACCATCTTCGTACCTGTCGAACTTTGATGACATCTGCTCCATACACGTCGCAAATGTTTTTGGTTGCCACACTCGCGGTATTGTCTTTACGGAATTTATAAAGTAAACAATGACGTAAATGCACTTTATCGACCGACATTTTGAAAAAATACAAGGGCTTTTCACTGTACTCTGGCCAGGCCAAAACTGAATAGAAAGTAGAGGAAAAGCATCCTTTATACAATGGAATCATTTAAAAGAAGATACTATTCATCATTTCTTACCTGGGATTTTTTTTACCTGGGATCATAAAAAACGATCATTACTTTTGCATCAACCCAATATTTTTAATCTGTTAATAATAGTGAATTAGTGTCGAGTTGGAGCTCCCTTGAGGAGAGTTTGCTCTTTAATCCTTCCCTTACGGTGATAAAAATAATACGTGTGCTCCGGTGTTGGGTAGTGAGTACGCAATAAAAAATTAGCGATTTTAAATCGGAAAAATAAGAACATTCATAGATAATCCCCTTAATTAATTATAATTGAAGTTAAAAATTATAATGATTGAGATTTATTTGCTGAAAACATTAAAAAACCATCTGGCAACGCTCACGGAACGGGCGTACGTCTAACCTATTTGCAAGCCTAGAAGCTACTAGTGGCGCGGAACGTCAGTCGCATACCCCGGCGCTTACGCTTATGCTTGCGACGTTGAGACAATTCAGCTCCTCGCAATTCAGTGCAGTATGCAAGAGTGAGATGCGAATATAGTGTCGCGCTTCCCGCATACTATTCACCTATCGTCAAGACGAGGCACTCGCAGCGTTTAAATGCGAATTTGTTTTCGATCTTTACAAAACACCTCGATGTAGTCGATAAATTCTGATTATTATTAATATTATTTTTTAAATCAATGCATAAATATATTATGGAGAAATACCTAAAATCTTAACCTTGTATTTATTATATTTATAGAGATATTGATGGTTATTAGAAGCAACGTGTAGAAGATACCCAACACAGGGAAGGAAAGGTTAAATAGTGCTATATAAATTGTACCCCCTTCTCTACTTAGGCCAAGGCCACACCAAAATCCTTCGTTAGGTGCTAAGCTAGATTTTACGTGACTCATATTCTTCATGTGTGGTGACTTCAAGCCTGGCCACACCAAAGTGCTACGCACAAATTCATTTGACAGTCGGGAGCGGTTGAGTCAACACACGATGTCACTCTCAAAACTAACCAATTTCATCACAACTTACCATCTTTATTTACTTCCTGCGCAACTTCATTCCAAAGTGATTTTAATTACAGGTACATTTTTGTATAATTTGCTCGATGGGTTTCACAAAGGCTCCCTTTTATACACAGCTGTCATTTAAATTTCCGCCATCTTGTAAATTAACCAACACATCTGTTCGCTAGGAGATTCACTCGATGACTAATCGTCACGAACGTGGCACGAAGCGTGCAGTGTGGCCACTGCGGTAGTATGCGGTACGTTGGTTCGCTAGGATATGTCGCTTAACTCGCAACATAGCTCTAAGCATCAAGCGAGGCTCCTTTCTGTGTGGCCGAGGCCTTAGTTAATTATTTAAATCTATTGGTAATTTAGAAACTGTTGAAAATCTATAAAAACTTGAGAAACTGAGTTTTTTCACTTTAAAGATATTTCAGGGGTTCTGTTATCAATGACTTGATAGTGAAATTCTATTAAAATTCTTCCTTCATGACAGGTATAGGTGCATTAGAAATGGTTGAAAATCAGTTATTTGAAACATTACATATTACTGAAAATTGAGGTATTCTTTAGGTGAAGTCACCATTAACAAAAGAGTTGCGTATGGATAATGCATTTTAACTAGACGTTCAAGCCCATTGTTTAGTCAAACTAAAGAGCAAGAGCTGCGAATCAGGATTCTTTTAGTATGTATTGCTTGAAAACAAATATAAATTAAACATACTGAAGAATATGCAAAATTGAACTTGAACAAACTTATTTCAAACATTTGAGAAAAAAATTACCTTTTTTACACGTTGATCAATAAACTCCCTCTCGGCAGCAACGAGCTTCTCCCTGTCTTCAGCAGACTTGTAGAAAAAGCCAGAGTTGACTTCGGACTTCTCGTACTCCAGGGAAACGTTGCAGGTAAGGATGTAGGCATTAGTCAGGCGCTTGGGCATGTCGGGGTGACGCGCTCCATGATCCAATACAAGACCTGAAAAAAGAACATAAAAATAAATACATGAAACAGACATTAAAAAAAGGCAGCATGAATATCTTTAGCAAGTTAATATCATACGACACTAAATTCAATAGTAAATCAAAATATGTGACGATACTGACCTCTGACCAGCTGGGTTTCGGTGGCAGTCTTGTGTTGCATCTCCATGAGCTCAATCATGTGCAGGTCTACGGGTTTGCCCTCCTGCCTGATGGCCAGCACGCCATCCACGCAAGCCTCAGTCAACACATCAGCCAGGGAGTGATGAACCTGGACAAAAAAGGATTAATAAGTTTGGTACAATAGCTGATACATATTGTTCACAAGGTGCAACATTTGGTACAATAGCTCAGTGGTCCCCAACCCCCGGGCCGTGGACCAAATGGTACTGGGCCGCGCAAGGGCCTGCTTAAAAATCAAAATTACTTTTGAAAAATCGAACATACCCAATAAAACTTAATTATAGCTTAAAATAATTATTCCGTTGAAAACCACTTCACGCTAAATTACCACCGACCTTCCGACAATACCTTCGAAATAAAACATCACCACACTACCATATGCATGCCGCATGCGGAGTCGTCCTTGAGTGATTCCGAAGGCGGTCTTGCCGTAACTTAAACAAGGCAAATACTATATATTTTATATACTTTATATATACATAAGATGTCAAATGTACCACAGTTGTAAATTTTATTATTATATATTGTACAAATATATTGTTATTAAATTTAAAAAAAACTACACTCAATGTGCTCCCCCCCCACCCCCCGTGGGCCGCGGTAAAATTATGAAACGTTGACCGGTCCGCGGCGACAAAAAGGTTGGGGACCACTGCAATAGCTGATACAGATTGTTCACAAGGTGCAACATTTGGTACAATAGCTGATACATATTGTTCACAAGGTGCAACATTTGGATCACATAAATATAGGTTTATTCATAGTACATGAAATTTTGACAAAGCTAGAGAAATAAATTATACTAAGAAAATGTAGCATGGTCCCTGTGACAGTTCACAAATTTGCCCCATTACAACCTTGTAACGACGTTCAATAATTTTAATTATTTTATCAACTTTAATATAAGCCTCGATTCTAATAAATAGCAAGTTATTTAGGTAAATATAGTACATTACATAAAACCAACAATAATGACAAAGTAATACATCTTGTTACAAATTAGCAAAAATGTGCCAGTTTGTTAAAATCAAATAATATTTGGTGACGTTTGTCAAAAGTCACTACGTTAGTCTGCATTGTCTAGGGATGGGGTATTGGATAATTGGATGTTCGATTTTTTTATGTATAAAACGAAATGTTCGTAATTAGTATTAACTCATTGTGGATCTTAGATACAAATCATACAATACGTTAGAAAGTCAGTATAATGAAAATTAGGAATTAAAACGTCAGTTTAGAGAAAAATTATTTTTCGATTTATAAAAAAAATATTCGATTTGTAAAAAAAAAACAACTTTACTCCATCCCTTTGAAACATGACGTTTAAAACGCCACACGACTCATCCTAGATTTTCTGAAGTATAGAAGACAATTTTTGCTTGAACATGTGACATGGCTGATAAATAAAACTAAAATAAATTAACAATAGGTTTATTGATAACAATATATTTAGTATGTAAATCTATACTGAAATTACACATATATGTAGGATGTAAATCTATACTGAAATTACACATACATATGTTAAGAAATTGGAAAAGAAAATACATTTAAGAGAGAAGCTATCAAAATGTCTGGGCCAACCCCAAACATCCTATTAGCCGAAATATACCCCCACCATTAGGATAAGTCCGGTCGCAAAGGTGCAGGATGTTTTCAGCCCACACCCTTTATACACATTAATTGTTATACAAAAAATTATAATAAATAAGTATTTATTAAATAATTGTTAAAAATATAATTGTGCATATACAGCCTGATTCAACGACAACAAAAAGAAAAAAAAATCAAATACTAGGTTAGTCAAAAAGTTTTGAAAGCGACATCTATGGAGCAGTAGAAAACCAAAATTTCTACGCCATTTTAATATTTCATCTTTCATAAGAACGTACTCAAAATTTCATTTTCAATTCATCTGTCAATTCATTCTTTGTTTACAAGCCATTTGAAGTTGACGTGTCAGTGTATTTTTTAACAATGGAAAAATCCGAATATCGTGCAGTAATTAAATTATTTGTTTTGGAAGGTTTCCATACTGAGATCCATGCAAAGATGGTGAAAGTATTAAAGGAGTCTTCTTCTTCATTTCCAACCGTTCACCGATGGGTTTTGGAGTTTAGGCGTGGCCGTACAAGCGTTAAAGGCGATCCACGCTCAGGACGTCCAAAAAGTGCATCAACACCAGAAATCATAGCGAAAATACAGGATATGGTTTTGGAAGATCATCGATCGACTGTGGATGTGATCGCTGACACCATAGGCATCTCACATGGAAAAACATGGCATATTTTGGCTGAAGTTTTGGGTTTCAAAAAACTGTGTGCACAATGGGTGCCGCATTTGCTAACAATGCAACAAAAACACGTTCGAATGCGACTTTCTGAGCAACATTTGGAGTAATTTCGAAAGGATAAAAAGGATTTTCTGCGTCGATTCATCACTATGGATGAGACTCGGGTCTACCACCATGATCCTGAATCAAAACAAGAGGCTAAGGAGTGGTGTGAACCAGGCACTTTGGCTCCGAAGCGAGTTCGTGTCCAGAAATCGGCCAAGAAGGTGTTAGCGTCGGTTTTTTGGGATGCAAAAGGAATTTTATTGATAGATTATCTCCAAACTGGTAAGACAATCAACTCTGATTATTATTGTGACCTTTTGGTCCAGTTGGATGAAAAAAATGGTGAAAAAAGACCCGGTTTGCAGAAGAAAAAAAATCATTTTTCATCAAGACAATGCACCTGCTCACACAGCTCAAAAAACCATCGCGAAAATCAGTGAATTGGAGTACGAATTGTTGCAGCATCCACCCTATTCGCCAGATTTAGCTTCCTCTGACTTCTGGCTGTTCTCCCACCTCAAAAAATTTCTTCATGGAAAGCATTTTTCATCAAACGAAGAGGTTATAGCCGTCGTAGAGGAGTATTTTGCAGGCCTTCCAGAAAGTCACTTCCGTGATGGGACAACAAAGTTGGAAGATCGTTGGACCAAGTGTATTGATCTTATGGGAGACTATACTGAGCAATAAAAGTGATTTCCCCCCAAAAAAAAATGTATTTTCATTTCCGCTTTCAAAACTTTTTGACTAACCTAGTAAGAGTCCAAATTTATCATATTATTAGTTAAAAGCTATTTTTGTAGTCTCTACATGTATAGTAGTTAGTGAGTTGTATTACTAAATGTGGACTGAGCATTTGAGAAAAGGAAGTTGTTCCTACCTTGGTTCTGAGAGATGTGCGTGCCACTTCCATGAGGTTCTCTTTCTTGATCTCGATGGGTATCCGTATGCTCTCCAGCGTCGCAAGGGCCTTCTGCCGTGCCAGGTCAAAGCCCTCCGTCAGAATGCGGGGGTGGGTACCTGGAAATCATTACGATTCATTATGTAACAGTAAATAAAATACATAAATCTATCATTACTGGAATTTGTATCGCTTGTAGGGTTAAATTGAAAATACATCGAGTTCTAACAAAAACAAGTAATAAAGGGTCTTTCAAATTGAGCGTTTTTTTTTTAATTGTTAGATAAAACACAGATGGCGTCGCGAACTTGCCTGGGTCTTGTGACATTTGAGAAGTGTAATGTATGACATTTATAAAAATGAAGTCGTATACAATACAACAACGCGTTTAAATTGTTGAATTATTTTATGTATTGTAATCTCCGGAAACGGTGATGTTAATTGGCCACCAAGATCATGTGATCTGACACCGTTTGACTATTTTCTCTGGGGTTACGTGAAAAGCCAGGTCTATAAGAATGACCCCCAATCAATTCCTGGGCTGAACAACAAATTATCCGTGTTATTGGCGAGTTAGAACCGCAATTATGCCAAAATGTCATCGAAATTTTTGACAAAAGAGTGGAGACATCTGTTGAGCTGCAAGAGGTGGACATTTTGGCTGATATTGTTTTTTTTTTGTATTTAAATGTCATACATTATACCTCAATGACCAATAAAAAGTTTTTTGAAATCAAAGCAAATTATGTGTTTTATTCAAGAATTAAAAAAAATTTAATTAAAAAAATCGCTCAATTTGAAAGACCCTTTACAAACAAAAAATAAGATAATTAGAAGAGAGAGAGAGAGAGAGCTAAAGAAGTAAGAGGTGAGAACTGAGTATAAGTTTGTATAAGAGATAATATAATATGTAATATGAATGTCTCATAGATATAAAAGTACTATCAATCATCAACAAGAAGCACTAGTGACATAAATAAATATTGGTAAAATACAAAGTGTTTTTAGCGTAACTAATTGCACAAAGTCACCACAAAGTGTAGTCATTATTTTTAGTGTCAAGTATTTTTACTGCGAAAAACAAATTCAGCTATAAAAAAGGAGCTTTGGATGTTTCCACTTAGGCAGGTGAGGGATTCATAAGTGAATGTTTCAGCTGAGTGTTTAAATATTTAGGAATAATACAATATATGAAAATTGTGATTAAGGAATAAGGCCACTTTGTCACAGGTGTTATCTAGTGCAATGGTTCTCTATATACACAAAAGGTGGGTTTATGCATCGTTACGTACCTGTAATCTTGGGTACACTTTCCCATCAAAACAATTGAAATGGCAAATGTTGTGGATAAAAATTATGTTTCAAATAAATTAAAGTGCACTATATAATACTTTGGAAGTGTGAAGACAACTAGTCAAGTTTTTTTAATATAAAAACGACACAAAAATGAACATAGCTTCAGATACATGCAAGAATGAACATAGCTTCCGATACACACAAAAATGAACATAGCTTCCGATACACACAAAAATGAACATAGCTTCCGATACACACAAAAATGAACATAGCTTCCGATACACACAAAAATGAACATAGCTTCCGACACACACAAAAATGAACAAAGCTTCCGATACACACAAAAATGAACATAGCTTCCGATACACAAAAATGAACATAGCTTCCGATACACACAAAAATGAACATAGCTTCCGACACACACAAAAATGAACAAAGCTTCCGATACACACAAAAATGAACATAGCTTCCGATACACAAAAATGAACATAGCTTCCGATACACACAAAAATAAACATAGCTTCCGATATACACAAAAATGAACATAGCTTCCGATACACGCAAAAATGAACATAGCTTCCGCAACATGCAAACATGGCATAGCTTCCGATACATGCAAAAATGAACTAAGCTTTCGAGACATGCAAAAAAATGCCATTTAAGTCTACTGGGACAATTCGTCACACAAAATGACGACCTCCGTGGCCTGGTGGTAAGCCACTTGTCTGCTGATCCGGAGGTTGCGGGTTCGATCCCCGCTGGAATCTAGATTTTTTTAAATAGGATTCCAGTCTGGTTAACACTTAGGGACTATAAAAACATATTTCTGGTTGGTTGGAAGAGATTGCCACATGGCAATAAACTCGCCAGGTTAAAAAAAAAACTTTTTTCCTAGAATTTTTCATATACACACAAAGTTTAAAAACTATACTTGCTATATGAGTTGTCAAGATGCAAAACGCATTCTGGAAGACTTTTCGGTTTTGAGTAAATTATAATTAATTACTTAAATGTAAATATGGTATATTTGATGCTTTATGCCTTTATAAACAATAAATAAGTCCCATAATAAATTATTTTAACAGAAACACTATAAAACACCATTTTTGATTAAATTATGTGCAGAGTGGATTTTGACATTCGCCATCTTCCAAGCAAGGTGAGGATATACAAGATCTGTGTCTGCCCCATAATGACATACAGCATCGAGTCCAGAGCCGACACTGTCAGAACCAAAAATCTCCTTCGAACCAGCGAAATGAAGGTACTCAGGAGTATCGCTGGCAAAACCCTTCGTGATAAGAGTACGAAACACAGAAATCAGAAGGATGTGCGAAGTTGAAGATATTGTCAGATGGGGACGACAGAGAAGAAGGTTCTGGAATGAACATGTATACAGAATGGCGGAACCATGAGCCGTAAGAATGGCCAGGGACAGTATCCCCCAAGCGAGCAGACCTCCAGGACGACCTCCCAAAAGATGGAAAGACAGCAGGCAGTCGACGTCACAAGAGGGAAATGATGATGCAGGACCATAACAGGCTAACAGGCCTAAAAGAAGAGGAAGAAGAAGAAATAAGCCATCTTCCAGAGCGGATTATGCATCTTTGCGACTCATATTTAGTGACATATACCTTAAATTATAATAAAAAGAACTTAAGAAAGTGTTACATTAGTCGAAACTAATCTAAGCAAAGTGAGAAGAGCCAGACCTTCAGTGATGTAGAGGTCAGACTGCTTGAGCAGCTCTCCGATGAGCAGCACAGTCGAGGTAGTGCCGTCACCGGTGGAATCATCCTGCGCAGTGCTGGCTCGTGCGATAAGCGATGCAGTCGGATGCTGGATCTGCATCTCGTGCAGCAGAACATTGCCGTCCTTTGTGATCTTAATGTCACCTGCTCCCGACACCAACCTAAAAACATTTTATTTGGAAATATAAATACGGTATACGATCATGTCATTTTCCTTTATAAGTAGACACCTGGCATTGCTATAAAGGTACACATATTTCTTTCTTTCACATCCGTACACTTTTGATTTCAAAACTTGTTGACAAATAAAAAGGAGTGAACAGTACATGATTTAGCTTTTCAAGATAAAAAATATATAATAGTGCAAAGAATTTATAAAAAAATATATAGTAGGGCAAGGAACCCTTTGTTCTACGTACCAACTTACAGAAGGAATATCATGGCTAAACACTCTGCCACGCATGGTATAGAGATACTGAACAAACTGAATGACACTATGGATATACCCTCGCACCGCCTAGCAGTATGAGAAGAATCCTGGCTAATATTCTTCCTTACGAATAAATTAACAAGTATAGGAAAAATCCAAGTGGTAAATAAAATTAACACATATGATTATTTTACTTGAATTAAATTAAAGTGTATTTAAATAAGCAAAAAAAATTATCATATATATTACAAGTTGTTTTTAATGAGGAGATTTAAGCTTCCTTACATAATCAATTCAATTTGTGAATTAAATAATTAAGAGTAAAATGTGTATTTATCTACACATCAAAACAACAGCAGTGAAGATACGAATTACATGGACGGCAAGGTGTACTAATGCCTCCATTTTCTAAGAACTGAGTATCATCGAGAGATCGTTGCAAATATGCCTACGACAACGCATATGGTTTTATGGACACATTGTTCGTGCCCAAGGAGAGGAGAGACTTGTGGTTACTGGAGGCGCGGAATGATAATGCACAAGAGGGAGAGTCCCGATGTGTTGGATAGACCAAGTGAGAGACGCAACAGGACTACTCTTAACTGCTCATTGAACCGCGGAGTGCAGAGATAAATGGAGAGGAGGCTATCATGGGAGTAAACATATTCAATGCATATATTAGGTGTACCGGAAAAGAATGTCGTTTTTTTTTGTTATCGCTTTTGAGTGGTCAGTTGTGCTTCGGCAGTCGAACTTTTACGTGTTCTGTGTTGTTTCTCTGACTACGTATACCTGGAGTGTACTAGGACTTTTAAACAAAAAAAATTACAACCCTATATACAATGGAGAGCTTTGTACCGAATGAGGAATTTATTCGAAATATTATGCTTTACCATTTCATGAAGAAAGAAAGTGCAACACGTGCTATAAAAAATATTTGTGATTTACTGGGAGATATTTTGAATGTTCGTAAATGCCAGAGGTGGTTTAAACAATTTAAATCCGGCAATTTTGATCTAAAAAATAACCCTGGAAGTGGTCGACCTGTTAAAGTGGATAGCGATGTTTTAACTGAGCAACGCGGATGTTCATGGTAAAGCGTGCAAGACCATATCAAAAAATTGGCAAGACATGGAAACAAGGAAAATGGATACCTCATGAATTAAGTGAAGAGAATCTAGGTGAGCGTATAAACGCGTGCACTGAGTTATTGGAATTAAATACCAAAACTCCATTTCTACAACATCTTGTAACTGGTGACGAAAAATGGGTGTTGTATTCAAACCAAAGACGCAAGAAACAATGGCTTTCAAAGGGCCAGGTACCAAAACCCACCCCTAAGCCCGGGCTCACTGCAAAAAAAGTTCTTTTGTCTGTTTGGTGGGACTGCAAGAGAATAATTTATTTCAAAACATTAAAACCCGGACAAACAATTAACGCCCAAGTGTATTGTGATCAACTAGAGCATTTAGATGCAGAAATAAAAAAAAAAAGACCTGCACTGGCTAATCGTGGACAAATGTTTTTACAGCACGATAATGCACGACCGCATACCTCAAAAATTACGAAAGAAAAAATTAAAGCCCTGGGTTGGACAACTGTACCCATGTCACCCACCATATTCACCGGATCTTGCTCCATCGGATTACCATTTGTTCCAGTCAATGCAACACTTTTTAAACGGAAAAGAATACAAAAATTATGAGGATGTCAAAAAAGGCATATCTGAGTATTTTGCATCGAAACCAGCTGAATTTTACGAACGCGGTATTAAAAAATTGACTGAGAGGTGGAAGGAGGTTATATCAAACGATGGCAATTATATTTTGAACTAAGTTTTAATAAATAAATACATTAAATGCACCAAATTGTTTTATTGAAAAAACGACGTTCTTTTCCAGTACACCTAATATATGAGCGGTTGTATCACATTAGTCACGAACAATCCATAGTGAGCAAGAAACTGACGATGATGTCACTGCAGAATGATAACCTATTTTGTGGATATAGAAGACACTTCACTAGGCAAGGCCTGTGACAAAGTGGTATCATTCCTTAACCCTTCCTGTCTTGTGATGTGTAACTAGTACAAATTGATTCTAAAAACTTTAATATCTCTATAAATATAATAAATACTGGGTTCAGATTTTACGTATACCTCTGTAATACATTTACGCATTGAATGAAAAAAAATATATTAATAATAATTAGCACTTATCGGCCACATCAGAGATATTTTGTGAAAATCGGGAATAAATTCACCAATACAATCAAACGTGTGCCAGTGTGTAACGTAGGTATATTCATTCTAAAAAACCGGTATGGGTGAAGAAGCGACGCTATTCACGTTTCACTCTACTTCGGTATATGGGAACGCAAGAAATAGAATCTCAGTTCGCTCGCTTCTCTCACTTTAGTAGCTCGCGGGCTTTCTTTTGAGGTGGTCTCTTCGCCCGTTTTGTGAACGTCGGCCAATGTTTTTTTTCATGTTTTCAGGAATTAAATTTCAATTATCATCACTTTTGACTTCAAATTTAATTGATTTAAGCGATTGGCCATGAATATTCTTATTTTAAACATAAGGTAGACGACCTCCGTGGCCTAGTTCATAAGACGCCTGTCTCCCAACCCAGAGATTGCGGGTTCAAATCCCGCTGGTACCCAGATTTTTTTAAAAAGAATTCCAGTCTGGTTTTCACTTAAGGCATCTTTAACATCTTTCTGGTTGGTTGGAAGAGATTACCACATGGCAATAAGCCCGCCAAGTTGTACTGTATACAACGAAAGTGTAATACAATACAAGGTATTCACAAACTTAAAATCCAAGCTTGGCCACAGTCGAGATGAAAATAACGAAAAAAATTGTGCAAATTTGAAATCTATATTGGCCTCTGAAAAAAACGGTTACAATCAATTCCATGAGCCTAGAATACTTCAATCAATTTTTGTTTCACTAAATAGACATTGTAAAGGTTAGGTTGATTAAAGCGTGACTATGTTTTTTTTATACAAAATTAAAAGAATAAAAATTCCGTTACGGAATATTTTCTCAATATCTTGATCTAATTTCATAATAAGAGTTATTTTGCTACAATAATCAAGTCAATAAAACAAAAATATTTAACATGTTTCTCAAAGTAAGGTATGAGATGTCAAAATAATGTGGGTGGGACATCGCCGCGACGTTAACGAAATACACCGTATAAGCCCTAATTCAATTATAACTACAATATTTCAAATAATTTTATGTCATTTAAGTTAAAAAAGATTGAAAAATGGGTTAATCTAAGTGTAAAAAATATACATACATTTTCATCGTTCCTTTCGGACCTAAATTAGTTCTCATTACATCTTGAAGGCCTTTTGCTGCAGAAATGTTCACAGCTAAAGCCTGCGCGGCCCTAGCGAATTCAGCTTTAGGATTTAATAAACTTATCGCAGCCATTTTAATAAAATATTTGAAATCTTTTTACTTTTTAATCGGAACAAAAACTACGAGAATATTCGAAACAAGCACGAGGTTGTTAGGCAGACCGGGAAATAATTGCCAGGATATGAAAGGTTACCACCACAAAAAAATAATAGGACGTATTTGAATTAATTACGATGCAAGAGGATAATAAGAATATCGTTAAAAAATAAATATGTTAAGAAAATACGTAGTGTTAAGTAAAAGTAGCATCTCAAGAGTTGCTTTAAAGTAAACACCGTTACTGTTTTTTTACACAGAATTATGATTTTATTAGTATACTACTTTAGATTTAAAAGGAGCTGTGATAGTACCAACTATTTTTACAAACTGAAAATACGATAATGGCAATGATAAATTTTAAATTACATGAATTGTTTTCTGCATATATATTTTGGCCAATGAATATCATTTAATTAAGTTGTGTTACACTTATTAAAAAAATGGGAACTAGTAGAAATTGAACCCATAACGTTTGGAAGGCCATTGAGGCCTTTATGTTGTGTACTTTTCTTTTAAAAATATTTGACAAATAATGTGTTTGAAAGCATACATCTTCGCCACTGATTAAATGTTATCATAAACTAAAGATCATTTGAAAAAAAAATTGCATCATATAAAAGAGTAAAACACAATTTATTCCTAACACTTTCTTAGCCTTTCTACTTCTTTTATAATTCATTCAATATAAAATCCCGCTTAATTAATTCAACATAAAAT
The DNA here is from genome assembly GCA_949825065.1 of Odontocerum albicorne. Lineage (NCBI taxonomy): Eukaryota > Metazoa > Arthropoda > Insecta > Trichoptera > Odontoceridae > Odontocerum > Odontocerum albicorne. The sequence continues at coordinate 2,771,174 of OX463858.1, forward strand.
CACCATAATATTAAAATATTCTTAAAACCGAATTTTAACTTCCCCCCATAAATTCATATCTCAAATGCTTGAAAGAAACTTTTAGCACTTAGCATTGTTCTCATATATGTTACCATTAGATTCAACAATACGAATGAAACATAAAATTGCACAATTTTCATTAGTAGTTCAATATTACAACATGTATATAGTTATTTACATTCTATGTAACTCGAAGTATAACTTGGTGCCTTTGATATTAAACATAAACTTCGAACCATAAATAATAATTATAATAAAAAAAACTTACATATATATATATTTATTAATTTAAATAATCTCGGGTACAAAGGAATCAAATTACTTAGATAAAGTATTGAAGATGCTGTCTTGTAGCTGGTCAAGAGCTGTACTCTTTCATTGTCCACAAGGAACGATGAATTGGATGTCCATCCTACACCGGTGTTGATAGGGAGATTCGTGGTGGAAAGGCAGACTGTGTTCTGACTAAACAGAGACATTATATGGCATCTCTGTGTTCTTGATGGAACATATAGAGTGAAGATGATGAAGTCTGGATTTTATACCACATTTTTGTGGTTCATAATGTCGACTATTCAAAAATATAGCAGCTTTCATGTTCAGGGCTCTTTGGTTATCAATTGCTCTATCAATGAGAATGTGTATCAAATGTTTCAGTCCAAAAATATCAAAAAAGTCTTAAACCGTTTGAAAATACCAGAAGTCTTCACAAGTTCTTAAAAGAAAAAAATATATCAAATTTGTCCAGTCTAAGTCTGACAAATGGGGCTAAAGTTGAAAAACTCCTGAATAAAATATAATACACGGAAAGTGTTATGTATTTTTTTTTTAAATAATCTAACCAGCGGCTGACTGAGCCAACATGTTTCCGAGAATTTCCCGATGGGCTCATATGTGAATGGGGGTGAAATATTCAGTGTACAGTTTCAAATAAAAAAAAAACGCAAATTAAACAAAAGACAATTCATTTGATCAATCCTCTATGATCAGAGAAAGATTACACAGGCGTTACTGATAGCTGACCAATTCTCCACGTAATATAAAAAAACCCCAGCTACGTTTGCGAGGAAATTGAGTAAGAATCGTGCAAAAACTGCACAGCATGTCACTTCTACAGAAAATTTACTTACATTTATCTATAAGTATATTTTACAAATATTTCTTAACCCTTTTGTTAATACAGGTACCCTGCACAGGGTCTTTTTCCAAGCTAAAATATATCTTGATCCGATTATGAAATTCCTTAATTCAATCGCATCTTGAATCGTTCATGATGATGTCTTGCAAAAAGATCTCTTGAACAAGATTAGTTATAATGATGTAATATTAGTTTTAAATCAAATTAGGGTTAAAAAAGCAAATGATTAAATAACTGTCTAATGAAAAAAAATACAGAGGGTGCTTGAAACATTAGACACAAAAAAGTGCAAGTCTTAACCGAATTCTAGGATTTATTTTAATTATTCGTTTACCATAGAATTTAAGTAAATGTGGGTATTATGAAAGTTGAATTCATCTTGATTTTTTTAATAACTAAGTTTCCATTTTAGCGGAGACACAAGTCAAATGCGGGAGAGAATGTATTTTTTTCAAGATGTAGAGCTGAAGATATATGCTGAAAAAAATCTTCAACAGCTTGACACATAAATTTATCTATTCTGCAAGAACTTCGTCAACAATTTGTCTGCAGGATAACAGTCAAACTTATGAAATATTTCATGCAGAAAATTAATCAGGGATTACAAGGAGATTGTGAAATAAAACAAATAGATAAATTAACAATTTTTAAATTATATTTTTTAGATTTATTAAAATTACAATGATCAATATAAAATAACTTAATATAAGTAAATAATTCTAAATTGGATGTTTACCAAGAACTTTTGAATAACATTATATTTGATCATTATTATTTGTGAAATTTCATCAATTTTAATCGATACATAGAAAAAAATTATATTTTTCTGTTTTAAATATATTCATACTATTTTTGATTGCACAAACTATAAGGAATTTTATTTTTGACATTTTTATACGATTGAGTTCTAATTTTTTTAACACGTGTTTTGAAAGACATGTTTAAAAAATCGCAAAGGAACTATGATTGTACAAAGGTTTGTGTAATGAACAGCTATGGGATTGAGTTTAATTTAATATTTACTAGTACTAAATTTTAGAATATTAATAGTTTTTGGTCTTATCTGTTTGAAATATATTTTAAAATGAACTATTCAATGTATTTTTTAATTCAAATGTAGGTGTTATTAAAACGTTTTTCTATAATTTTCTTCGAAGAATTAACAAGTGAACAATTTAAATGAATTTACCTACCGATTGCTTAAATAAAATACTTGGAATATTTCATGTGGCATGGCATTCAGTCTTTTTAATTTAGGATGAGATGAATAAGTGAGTTTATAAATATATAAGTTAACAACATTATTAAACTTTTTATCATTCAATATGGACAAGCATGGTTTTCAAACCTTCACACCCATTCAGGAAAAAGTTTTTTTTTACATCCTTGAAATTTTATAAATCAAATATTCTATATTTCAAACCAGCGTCAAATACAAGAACCAAACTTCACCTATCACAAAGTCACTACATTAGGTTGTTTCTCAATCACGGAGATAATTAGGAACTCCTGCATCCGAGTTACAAGATGGTAAGAAAGAATAGAATCGAGCAGTCATGTGTCAAAGATGAAAAGCACAAGAGTAGTCTCCTTGACAATATATGGCAAATTTACTTAAAAAGATGAAAATATACCTGAATTTTAGGTTCACAGGTCAACTGTAAGAAAGTTTTCAGGAGATCAAAAATATCCAGTGCTTTTTGAGCGGTGGAACGGCGCTCCACCACCTTTTTTACGGTTTACAAAAAGCATGACAGGAAGTGAGCTCCGGCACCTTTTTTTTTTTTTTTAAAAAAAAGCACTGAAAATACCTATGACTTTTGACATATATTTATAGAATATGCTTAAGAATATTAAGTTTTCTTCTCGAGGTGCCAATACCTATCGGAGGTTGACCACCATTATGGCAACTCTCATTTTGTTCACTGTAGTTTGGAACAACTCAATACAAATGAACCCAAACCATTTCTGTAAGTTTTTAAGTCAAGAGATATGGCATCTTTCTATGCCTCATTTACCATTTATTTTTCCGTGGATGATCAGTTGCATTATAATATATCCTACACCTTGCAAATCTTCAGAGTTCTTGGTCATTAGACATACGAGACTTCCACATTTGAAACACCATCTGTAGATTCACATCTCAAAAGCCTTGCACTTACGTGATGTTTCTTCGTGAGCTTACATGATTCAATGTCTCGATCCCACTCCATAGAGGAGAGTTGAGAAGATTTAACAGCAAACCATACTCATCCTTAATTCTAAGAATATACACATGATAAAAATTTTACAGTTAAAAAATGCAACTATGTTATGCCACTTTGTATGTCATGAACAGGTACTTGGCACACTCCAAGGTAATGCTATAATAAGTACGTATTGAATATATTAAGTACAGATAAAGAATACTGGGTGAACAGTGCCAGTTCTGCTAAGTACACTTGTGATCATCAATATGACTTGAAATTATTCCAAGTCTTCGTCATCTTCATTATGAATTGGCATAGGAGGGATGTACGGCATATCTCCCGGTTTCGCAATCAGTTTAAGTTCTTCCGCAGTCTTCAAACACTTCTCTGCATATTCTTTAATTACCATCTTCGATTTGTCTTCAACTTTTGTGAGGGCCATCAGAATTTCCATAACATCTGTGGAGATGACCTTCTCCGCAATTTCTCTGTCGCTATTGAGAATATTAAAAACAGTTGCAATGCCCCTATGTTGAACTGCTGCACTGGGATTAGCCAGTAAACAATGCAAAGTTTCAAGCCATGATTTTGTATCCAAAATTTTGCTACAGCACTTCTTACTGGATGTTGTTAAGATAGCCAATGCGCCGGCTGCCGCAATAGCAGTGTCTTCGTCTTCATCTTGAGTCAACAGACAAAAAAACTTTATACGATCATTCTCATCTTCATGAGCTTTGACAACATCTTCAGACATTACCATATTTGTGAGCACCTGTGTGGCAGCTCTCTTTAACATCGTATGATCTTCAAAGAGATGGGCCTCTATTCTAGCGAGTCCGCATTCCTTCAAAATCCTCGCTCTGGTTGTTTCATTCATAGCAGCCAAGTTGCAAAGTGCCATTAAGGATTCAAAGTTTTCAAGAGCAGAGCAATCTGCATGAAGTAAAGCTGTTAGAGGACGAACAACTTCTAGACACCTTTGTCCAGGGTAAGCCACTTCAGGGTTAATAGTGATACCGATTCTGGCAAGAGCCTGAGCGGCTTGTATTTTGCCTTTAGCTGTACCTTCCAAGGACATAGGAAGTAACACTTTAGCCCCTCCCTGCTGTACCACAATACCTCTCAATTCTTGTTGACTACAAATAGCGTTGAATACCCTGGCAATAAGTTCTTTGGAATTGTGACTTTCTGTTTTAGAGAGTGCCACCAAGGCCGTGGTAACACCTTCTTTAGCCAAAATACACAACCTTTTGCTGACAAAGTCTGGGTCATCTAATTCATGCTCTTCTGGTATATGATGTTTGGCAAACTTGGCAAGCTCTATCATTTCAGGCAGCATTTCCTGTTTGTCATATGCATTGCAGAGATTGACCAATGTAGTGACTACACCATAAATAACTGATTGATCGCCAGTTTTGGCTAATTCTACAAGCGCTTGTATAGCAGCCTTATCTTCGACTAATTTTTCTTTAACATCACCATCAAGTGTGAGATATGACAATCCTTCAGCAGCCCAACGCCTCATGTCCTTGTCTTTTGCAGGGTTGATGAGGAATCTTCTACAAGCTTCTGCCAATTTGGTAGTGGATCCATCTGCAAATGGTCGAATAGAGGCGTCTGCTCCTCCAGAACTACCCAGTTTACAGAGTCCAACAAGAGCACGGACACGGATAGAGTCATCAGGGGATTTGTAAAGTTTTTTAAGAATACCAACTCCATGGTTGATGATAGCTTTGGCTTTGTCTTTTTTAGATGCGGCAGCGATTAAACATTCACAGGCTACTTTTTGCTGCAATATTTCATCAGTGTTGGCCATGACAAGAATCATTTGAATAATACCATCTTTTGAAATGATAGCATTTCCAACATCCAGAGGCCCCATTAGAAGAGCTGTGATGGCCACAGTAACTCGAACTTTGGATTCTATATCTGGACTCAAAAGTTTGTCTTTCACAAATTCATCCACTTGGTTGGTAAATATTTCCTTTATCTTATCATAATACATATTCTCGTAAATCTTTTGAAGACAAACAGCGGCGATAGTTCTCGAAGATGGAGAAATATTCATAGCAGATTCATATTTGTATTCTTCCAATTCGCTGCAGACTTCCAGCAACCTTAGAAGACCTTTGATTTCCACAAATTTTTCGGCCCAGTTGAGCGTAGTATAATGGCAATTCTTCATCACCAACTCAATGATGGCATCTCTGGCGAGGCCCGTGATTGTTCGGTTGGTGATAGAATATGTCAAGCAAGTTAACAAAGTATCAATTTCACTTTTGTGTTCGTCGCAAAGTTTCTGATCGGGTTTGCTATCAGGTTTGTTATTCATGCCGGAGAATGTGTTGAGAATGGTCTGCATGCAGTACTGGGAGGCGTTCACTCTCTCCGGGATGTTGCTGTCGATGATTTGCAAGAACCAAGGGATACCGCAGACTTTCAGAACTTCCTTGACTCTTTGCACATCCCCTTTGCATAGTTGTCCGATAATTCTAACAGCATTCAGATATATTTGATCATTGGTCTCCACTTTGAGCAGTTTGAATATTTGTTGTACTACTCCATTCGCGTACATAATATCGGCACCTGCTTTCTCCCTGGAAAGTACAAGAAGATTACTCATAGCAGTTTCTCTTTTTTCCTTGTCTGCTGCGAAATCGAATGCGATCTTGAACATCTGTTCCACTTTGTTGCTGGTCTGCGAGTTAATTCTTGCACGATCCTGGACAATGGTGAATAGACGCGATAGTACTGGTTGGATGGCTTTGTTAGTCGGTTCCACATTATGTACGGCTCGAGCATCTCTGTAGGCTTCTTCATATCTCTCCAAGTTCTCCAGCGCCTGAGACCTTCTGAATAGCGCCTTGGGGTCTTCCGGTACAATTTGCAGAGCTGCATCACAATCTTTGATGGCATTTTCATAGTCACTAAGCTTAAGATAAGCGGCGGCTCTGTTTTTAAGGTAAACACTGAGGTCCCGGCTTTCTTTTTCGGCGAGTTTTACAGCTTTGGTGTATAAACTCACCGCTTCTGAATAGTTTTCCGATTTGAAGGAATCATTTCCTTTATTTTTATAATCTTCTGCTTCGAGATTTAGTGTTCCCATTGGAATAAATGTGAAATTCAATCACGATAACTTGAACCCCTTCGAAATGATAGTTAGGTTATATTTAACTGGCGCGTGGCGTTCTATCTCCGATTTATAGGAAATCTACACTTCAAGAACTTTCTCGTGTGTTCGAGCATGGGAATCAAAAATAGAAATTTTATTTTTATCTTAACGAATACACTTCCCCGAAAATGCCCGACAGATCATAGCTGTCAAGTTACACAATTCTTGCCATATGAAGTTAATTAGCAGATTGAAATTATAATTCAAACTGTATAATCACTTATAAACAATATATATTTTAGCCTTATTCATATTCAATTAATATAGAAAAAATCTTCAATGTGATATACGAGGTGTCACTGCATACATTATGATTGAGTTGTGCCTGTGGAATATATTGGATAGAAAACCATTCACGGTTATTTGTAAATATCATGATGAAATTATTTTTCCCTAGTTGATCGCGCTGTTTAGCATCAACATCTTTTTTAGATCGTAAAATGCCAAGTACGTATAACATATTTTTATAGCAAAAAATATATATAAAATATAACCAACAGTCATCAAGTATTTAACATTTTTATTTATTATGAAAAAAATTAAGTTATTAAGCATACACGAAATAATTGTTTATTACAAATATATGGTCTTGAGATTATTTTCACAGAATAGATCATGAAATAATTAATCTCAAAACATAATTAGAACATAAATAGACCGATTTAAATAAATGTTTAATATGAGGTGTATAGCCGCGCGGTAACGCACTGGACTTCCGTGCGGAAAGTCGCCGGTTTTAGCCCCGCATTGTGCTATTTTCCTCAAATGACAGACAGTTTCCCGCCTATTAAGAAATATATGATTGAACAACTAATATTTAATATAAACTTCAATCACAAATTATTTTCAGTATTTAATATACGTGTACGGTGATATACTTTGAAGAGGGCTAAAGTTTTTAAGATGTTTCAGCTTTTATTCTCAAGGTAACAAAAAGTTATCATTATATACGTTGTATTTTTTTTTTTTGAAAATGACGAAGATGAAACTTCCTTGTCATGTACACTCATATTTTTCCGATATCATTTTTAGGATAAATACTGCACTTTTGAAACATTAGCCACCTCTTAAGCAATATAAATCAATCTTCTGCACAAATAATAATAGTTCTAAAATTGTTCAACATTCATTCTCGAAAGAAATCGCTTTGAAAATCAACTTACATTTATGGCGAAAACTAAACAATAATTATGGTAACACATTTTTCCACTGTCATTCTGACAGCTGCCAAAATCAGATTATTCGTCTCCCCCCTCCCCGCCCCAGTGTTGTATCGCGGTTTTTTCCAACTGGATAATTTGTGTGTGAATTTTATACTAAATTATTTTTGAAAATGTTATTAAATTCATGTGTAAGAAGAGCCAGCCGCATCTTATCTAAAACGAATAATGAAAAGAAAATAGTATTTTATCAGAGTGTATTTCGTAATGTTAAACATTACAGTACTTTAGGAACAAATTTGAACAATATCGAGGGCAAGTGTTTAAAAACATTTCGAATCGTCAATCCGAGAAAATTTTTGCTCAACAAATATTTCTCTAGCCCCTTAAGCAGAGTTTCTTGTTGGAATTGCGGTAAATCCAACGAGAGTGTGAACAACGTGATATTTTGCAATCACTGCAATACAGTACAAAAACCGCAAAAGGATCAGAACTATTTCGAAATAATAGGCATTGATAAACAGTACGCTTTGGACGAAGCGTCTCTTACAAAAAAATATAAAGATTTACAAAAACTTTTGCATCCTGATAAATTTAGCAACAGGTGAGATTATCTATAACTTGAGAAAATGTAGTATGGTCCCTGTGACAGTTCACAAATTTGCCCCAATACAACCTTGTAACGATGTTCAGTAATTTTAATTATTTTATCAACTTTAATATAAGCCTCGATTCTAATAAATAGCAAGTTATTTAGATAAATACATTAGATAAAACTAACAATAATGACAAATTAATACATCTTGTTACAAATTAGCAAAAATGTGGCAGTTTGTTAAAATCAAATAATATTTGGTGACGTTTGTCAAAAGCCACTATGTTACTCTGCATTGGCTAGGGATGGGGTATACGATAATTGGATGTTTGATTTTTTTATACATAAAATTAAATGTTCGTAATTAGTATTAAGTCATAGTGGATCTTGGCCTATTTAAAGATAGATACAAATCATACAATACATTAGAAAGTCAGTATAATGAAAATTTGGAATTAAAACGCCAGTTAAGAGAAATTAATTTTTCGATTTATAAAAAAACTATTCGATTTGTAAAAAGAAATGATTTTACCCCATCCCTTTGAGACATGATATTTCAAACGTTACAGGGAGCGTACTACATTTTCTTGAGTATAGTTTATTTGTACAATAGTTGAAAAAAATAATAACTATAGAATCTAACTAGAATAACAATGTTTGGAAAGGAATACATCTTATGCTGACTAAACAGAGTTATATAAGTCTATAGTAGAACAACACACCAAATTATTGAGACAATACAATGTCTGATGAGGACCTCAGTAAAACTAAAGATGGTCAATATTAAAAAAAAAATGCTGTTACTCCAGTGCCAATGCATCAGCTCTAATAAGAAATAGACGCCAAATTCACATTATCTTACCGAAAACTTTAAAGGTCTTTATTAATTTAATACACGTCGAGCTTAAGAAAGACACTGTCGGCCATAATCAGCTAATTTCGGCTTTGTAGAGCGTCGTCTCTGTCACACGATGCGCTAACAGTCCGATATCTAGTAAGAGCTAAACGACTGACAAATCGCGACGGAACCCGTGTATGAATGACAGAGACGACGCTCTACAAAGCCGAAGTTAGCCGATTATGGCCGACAGTCTCTTTCTTAAGCCCGATGTGTATTACTTACCGCCGGGTACTGTACCCTGATCACCCACTTTGTATTAGGCCTTATATTATAAGCGTCACGGGTTATGGGTATTCATTTTTTTTCTTAACATACGCAGATGCAAAGAAGTACCTATTCTAATGGCCGCCGTCACTACCTTCCTATCTTTATACTCAACTTATATATATATATACCATCCCATCCTTTAATTTTGATTGATGATATCTCACTTTATATGAAAAATAATGTTCGGGTGATTTTCCGTCTTTGTGGGGTTCGTGGGCATGTGCTCACGTGTATGTTTATGGATTTCGTGGGGATGGATAGCCATTTGAATGATTTATGCCACCACGTAACTTGCTTCATTTACTTTCATCTGGTTGGTTGGAAGAGATTGCCGCCTGGCAATAAACCCGCAAGATTGTATTTGCAATAAAAGTGTTAAATAAATATTTATTTTGCAACATTTTTAATCTTTCAATAATAAGGAGTTTGAGTCAGCTCTCTAAACAGCGCTGTATAAATTGTCAATTTATTATGATTTCCATTATGTGCGATAAAACTTAGCTTGTTATCAAATTTAACTCCCAAGTCACGGACCTGTGAAACAGTTTTCAATTTTATTAAATTTAAACCAAAGTTAAAAATTGAGTAACGATTTATAAAATCGTTGGATTTATAAAATCGTTGAACTCTCGATATGTCCCTTTCTCCTTGTGAAGTCTTCAATGAATCACTCTGGTGACACTACTCTTTCCGAGAGTTATTGCGGGCTCCATTTGCCTAGCGGAGGTGGCCACTGCCTCTCAGACAGAGATTGTTTATTAATCTTCCTAATTTACCGCTCTTCTTTATTTACGTCGTCCTTTACTGTCCATGCAGTGAGACTCTGGAGCCAGTTACAAACCAATGTTAGAATCGCTCCGTCCTTGGCATGCCTTAAGAAGCTAGTGAAAAAATTCTTAATTTCTAGTCAGTAATATAGCGTGTTTCATTCCTGATTTTCCTTACCTCTCCACCATCCCTTCCTTTCCTTTTAATTGATGATATCTCACTTTATATGAAAAAGAATGTTCGGGTGATTGTCCGTCTTTGTGGGGTTCGTGGGCATATGCTCATGTATGTGTTTATGGATTTCGTGAGGATGAATAGTCATTTGAATGATGTATGCAACCATGTAACTTGCTTCATGTACTTCCCTTCCTTTTCCTTTGATTGATCTCACTTTTACTTTTATATGTTTATGTCCATAAATTTCATAAATATGAATATTTTTTGCGACCATGTAACTTGCTTTATTTACTTTTGTCTGGTTGGTTGAAAGAGATTGCGACCTGGCAATAAACCCGCCAGATTTAGTTACAATGAAGTGTTAAATAAAATAAATAAATAAATCAGCTCTCTGTAACCGTTTGCGGGGTAAAATTATTTTATTCGACCAGTTCCAAAAAAATTTACACCATCCTATAAAAAAAATATGATTTACTAAGTTTTATTAATTTTTTTAAAATGAAACATAATATGTGGACATTTTTTTTTATTATACTAACCCACGGGAATAAAATCGATGTCGAATCAGATTCGATATAAGACCGCAAAGGATTAAACAATGAAATAATACAAATTGACAATTCTTTCCTTTAGCATTTACAATCCATGAATTAAATCTTACCTGACAGTTAAGCTCCTTAGATCGCTAATAATTTGATACAAATTACATATAATTTTTTTTTATAGGAAGAAATCCGAACAAGAAATATCTGCAGAATATTCTTCTCTAGTAAATAAGGCTTATTCCACATTACTTCAGCCATTATCCAGAGGTAATAACCATATTTTGTACGGCTTCGAGACAATGTAGATAATGTAAAATAGTGTTTCTTGAATTCGTATGTTTATTTATACTTTCACTACCGACCTAATAGTGTTGGGTACCCCCAGGTCCAAAATGGTTTTTTAAGAAGTAAAATTTGGACTTGGTAGAAGTAAGATTAATGCTGTGGAGTACACTAAGGAAAATTTGTAGTGTTAATGTATGAAAGAAGGCAGAATGAAGACATCAGGAAAGAATGGATGAATGTTTTAAGTAAGATGAAAAAAGGAGCTTTAAGATGGTTTGGACATGTGAAGAGAATGAATGACGAAAGAATATACAAGTCAGAAGTGCAAAGTGTGTGTAGAAGATGTAGACTGGGGACTAAACGAGTATACAAGTCAGAAGTGCAAAGTGTGTGTAGAAGATGTAGACTGGGGAAGACGTGGCTGGATCATTTGGACAAGATTTTGAAACAAGGTATGAATAATAGAAGATTGTGCATGACGAGATGTTTAAATGTGGAGGAGGCGAAAGTTGTGTTTAGATAGAAAAGTTTGGAGATCTATTCTCTCTGCTTACTCCCCCCCCCCCTCCAAGGGGCATGGCGTGACGATATGTATGTATTTTTATTATTCTAACAATTTTATTTTTGTTATACGAGTACGTATCATAAATTGATGTCAATAAAAATATATCGTCGTCATACAGGAGAAAATGACCAACTAACAAAATGCAAAATGTTCAGGAGAGCCATTTAACCATTTTTACACTTTTGTTTTCAATTTTTTTTTTAAATAAATGTATTCACACTTTATTTTTGTCTTTATAGAAATGTTCATTGCTTTCAAAATAAAGAAATAATATTTTTGAAAATTTTCATACAATTTTGCTTGTAAGAAAATAAACATCAATAATGCAGATAGTCATTTTAAACAAGTCAAGATATTATTATTATTCTTCCAAGTTCTTGCTGCGTCATTTCTTCCAGGCCACCATTATGTTAGTAAGGTGTCAGATAGTCATTAATCACGTTTTCGCGAAAAATGCACTCGGTCACTTTCTCTTGTATGACGGCGATATGTTGATTTATTATAAAAACATAATAAATTATTTGTTTCAGGAACATATATGCTCAGATTAAAAGGTTACGAAATTCCAGAGAAAACCCAATTGGAGAGTAAATTTTTACATGAAATTATGGAGAGAAATGAGGAAGTGGAGAGTGCCAGCACACCAGAAGAAATCTTGAAGATAAATAAAGAAAATAAACAGGTCATCTCGGATCTTGTAACGAAATTGTCTGATGCATTCGATAAGCAGGACTTGGAAACAGCCAAAAATATTCTTATTCATATGAAATATTATGTTAGCATTGAAAATCAAATTAAGGGAATGATAAGAGAAATGGGAATAGTAGAGTGAAATTGTAATAAAATTTTCTAAATAATCATCCAATAATAATTTAATAAATGTTGAACAATACAAAGTGCTTTTAAACATTTATGAACTAGTCCTTAAGGGAATAGATGATGATGATTTGTTGATAAATAAAACACGTTTTGGATCGCAATGCGGAAGAAGAGTTTTTATTAGTAAACGTAGGTATTTATACTATTTCCGCGTGTGTGCGGGAATGCGAGCAAGATATCCTTCGTCTTGTTTCTGCATTAGCGAAACGATTAATGTTGTATGTAGGTATCATTCAAATACGGAACTGGCGAGACAGCGTGGTGCGTTCTCGCTCTAGTATGGAATGCGGTCCGCTCCGGGCTATGGGTTGAATGGCCGGCGTGTGAACTTTGGACTTGTTTATTTATATTTGTCGAGGAATGCAAAGGTCACTTCATCGGTCATTGACCGTATGTATGAACGCCCACAGTGTTCCGAATGTGCGACTGAGTGTGCGACGACCGCCACAAACACATTGTTGCAAAATATTTAAATATGACTGGGTAATTCAAATGATACCATTGACGTTAAAATGTTAACTTTTGTATGAAGGAATGTCCTTTTAGTCATTTATCTTCATTACTTCATATTATCTTCATTACTTCATATGTAGAATAACCATAAGATTTCTAGCCCATCGTGGGCAGCTTTAGGATTACAACGGACAATTATTAATTTTGATGATTTTTTACTATTACACTACACTCTCGATTATCCGGGGTCTCATTAACCCAGGTTGCAGATTAACCGGGGTAGTAAAAAAATTCTAAATTGTTTTTTATTACATTTTTATTGTAAAAAAATTGGAAACCTTTACTACCCCTGTTAATGTGACCCTGAACAATCGAAAGTCTACTGTATAATAAATAAATTAGTTTTGGATTGAATAGACTACGTATTTGCAAATGCCCCTTTGTAGACAGCATTTGAGAAGGAACCCTCAAGTGCAAAATGTATTTTATTTTCAATGGGGTTTATTACTCGTATAGTGAGTACTTGTAAAGTGATCGCTCATCCAAAATTTAAGGTTAAGGGAGTATTCTATTCTAGGGGCAACAAAAAATATTTTTCCGATACATTTTTTACAGTCTGTTTATTGATGATTTGAGAATGTAAAAAAACATTTTTGAAAAAAAAAAATTTAATTCAAGATGTTATATCAGCTGGTATATCTTGTCATAAAAAAAGGGGGTGAGCTGGTCGACATGATTGAAAACTTTCATAAATCTGAAACAAAATCATACACAGTTTCTTGATAAGAAATAATGTCGTTATAGTTGGTACAAAAGAGAGAAAAAAATCGTAAAAAAGCGACTGTCTGAAAAAAAGTTTAAATTTTTTACCCTTTTTTTAAAACTAGTAAAACACATATTTTCTTCAGTTTTTAATTTTTTTTAAATAATTTTGATAAAGAAATATCTATCGAAGTTTCATACCAAATTTGAAGGCATTCGGTTGAATACAACTTGAGATTTTATGTCGACCAGGTCGAAAAAAGTAGTTTCGAGAAAAACGCGTTTAAAGTTTTGAGATTCTTTTCATATTATAGTATCTAATTTAAGATTTGATTAGTACCTATTATACTTGAAATAATGGGAAAAATAGTCCTACCGAGATGCAATAGTTTATATGGTGTGTGTCAAGTTCTAGATGTTTTAAAAAGTCTATAATATTTTTAATTTTTTTGGTAGGTAAATCAGAAATATATTTTCATAAATAATTTTCTTTTATTTATCCCTTTCAGAATGAAAATATTAGGTGTTAACGTAAGTTGTGTCCGTTTTATTCCAAATTTAAAAATGAGCACCAAAAGTAAAACAAAATGGTAAAGGTTATACGTCATTCGAAAGAAAATTTTCTGCTCTACAAGATATTGTGTTTGCTTTTACGTTACATATATTATTTTATTTGATTACAAGCCTTCAAAATGGAATGTCAAGTAGACGAAAGTGAGCATTTTCGACACCTCCTTCTGTTCGCATACTGAGACTATTAGGAATTTCCTGGAGAGACCACATCACAAATGAAGAGGTTCTCCAACGAATCGAAGGAGGAAGGCACCTGCTCAGGATCCTGTCCGAAAGGCGTGCAAGATGGATCGGTCATATAATACGACAAGAGGGCCTCTTGCATGCCATAATGGAGGGTATGACCGAGGGGACAAACTCTAGGGGACGCCCACGCCGAGAGTACCTGGAGGACCTGTTGGTGGACGTGCGCTGCTCAACATATATAGATTTAAAAAGAGCCGCACAGGACAGGGGGGAATGGAGGAGAAGAGTTGAAATTGCTGCAAACCAGTCTTAGGACTGCAACCACGGAGAGAGAAAAGCAAACACATCTTGTAGAGCAGCAAATTTTCTTTCGAATGACGTATAACCTTTACAATTTTGTTTTACTTTTGGTGTTTTTTTTAAATTTGAAAAAAAAACGGACACAACTTATGTTAACACCTAATATACGAGTATCTGACACTTCTTTTTTCATATGTTTTACAGATTTTCACAACTGTTTAAAATTGTTGCTGTGTTGAATTGGTTTAAATGATGGCCGACGTTTCGAAGGGATTGCAGATGTTACAGCATTAGGCTATTTTTGGTCTTCTGACAATACAGTGGAGTTTTCCATTAAATATTATTTTCAAATTGCGGATAGTAAAACTCCGAATAAGGAGGGAGGGGACTACTGTATATTTGCCTCTTCCTGGTTTCTAAATAAAGTATTTCCCTTATCAAGTGCCAACTTTATATCATGTTGCTTGGCTACACTTTAGTACTGAATTATATTTCTTCATGGCAACTGACCAAGAAAAAAATATACTATAAGGTGTACAATATTATTATGTGCATATATTGATTTGTTTTGTAATTAGCATTATATAATACACCAGTGATAGGTAATCTATGACACGTGTGTCAGAGGTGACACGCCAAGAAATTTTGGGTGACACACATCATTTACGGACATATCTGGTGAGCTCACATTTTTCTCATCTAATTGCTGTCCCTCGAACATGAAAGATATTTGGGATCTAAGGTCAGTTGGAAGAGGGCCAGAAACGACCATTGCATTGAAAGCGTGACATTTAGACACACTTTCTGGTATCTGACCTTTCTACTTACAATAAATATATTTATACATATGTATATATCAGGTCTGTAAATATGAAACTGTAATTTTTTAATAGAAAATACACATTTATTGTATGAAAATGGTAAAAAATATTGCCCATCGTAAGCTACACATTTTCCCCACCTCTGTGGCAATTTGTGGGTGCCACGTCAAAAAAACTGTTGCTCTTTTGAGGCAAACCAATCATCGAGCCATTTTCGTAAGAAGTGAAGTGCTGCTCAGCAAGTGCGTGTCCCATCGATGCAAATAAGTAGTAATCGGACGGATCCAAGTGTGGTGAGTAAGCCGGATGCGAAAGTATTTGGCCACGATGGCTCTTGTGAATTTTATCTACCATTATGTTTATGGATAAAATTATGTAATAATAATATGGAATACAGATATGCCATCCAACCATTCACTGAGGTTGTTGGCGCCAGACTGACGTCGTCATGATTTCTCTTGTGAATTATACAACCAAATCAAGATGGTTCCGCAATGGTATCCTCGGGCACAAAGTTCAAAATTCAGCATTGTCATCAACAACACAGGGATGCCATAAAATACTACCATTCAGGTTGGTCCACAAAGTCTGCCACTCCACTTCACGCCCTCCTTATCATACCATTGGTGTATGGCAGTGGTATGCACTGGTGCATGGTATAGGGTAAGCGGTTGATGTATTGAGTAATTTTTTTAGAAAGCAAAGAAAAATCATCCATTTTATTTAACACTCAAAAGTATTCAGAGATCCCAACGTCACCTTATTATGGTAGCGTTTTTAAATGGGTGCCCCAGGCACTAAAATGCCTTGAACCAGCACTTACTTAAATAGTATTTTTTTAAATACATAATTTTTAACCCTTTGCACTCCAATTTTTTTTTATAGGTGTTACCCAATCACATTTAATATTGCTATATTATTTGACATCATCCAAGGCAAAATAGAGGTTTATGATCATCCAAGGCAAATTAGAGAGTCGAAGAGGTGTTGGCAGGAGGCAAATCTCTTGGCTCCGCAATATACGTGATTGGACTGGTATAAGGAGTGTTGGGGATCTTTTTCGGGCTGCCGGGGACAAAGATGCCTACTCTCAGGTGATAGTCAACGTTGGGGGGACCTGACATGACACTAGGAAGAAGAAGATATTATTTATAGTTAAGGCACTAACATTGTGGAGGTTAAAAGACATTGTAATTTGGTTTATCAAACAGTTTATTCCACTTTTTGTAAGAGCATAACCCTACCCTAATGATGAGGTTTTAGCGTAATGTTCGTAGTGGGACGTGTTGATGATTTTGATTGTTTGGTATTTAAATAAAATACATCAATTAGCAATGCGGAAAGAGAGAGTGAATGAATCAATGAATAATAAATAATAATTAATGATCTTTATTTATCGGTAAGTGGGTATTTATACATTTCAGAATGGGCGCGGGAGTGCGCCCGCAATATATTTTTATCTCGCTTCTGTGCGTGCAGAAATGGTCGATTGAAATATTGGAGACATCGCAAATAATATTGTGGGTAGACAATTTGTTGGCGAAAACGGCGAGACAGCGTGATGCGTTTTCTTTCTACTGTGGAATGTATCGTAAATAGTATTTGTGGGTAAACAATTTCAATGTTTTGGTATGCGACCTTTGGACATATCTAAAGGTCGTTTCGTCGGTCGTTGACCGTGTGTGTTGACAATATTTCAGCGACGACAGTAGTTCCTACAAGGTGAAAGCCTTGAAACCGGTAGGATTATAACGTTACAAAAAGTGGAATAAACAGTGTTTGATAAAACAAATTACAAATTCAATATTGCTTATTTTTTTAAATAAATATCGAAATACTTGCTAGCAAAAAGTGTAAAAATTATAAACACGATATAAATACAAAGACGGAAGTTAGCGCCGAACCGACAGTAGCATCTCGTTACTGTGGCACCTGCAAGTATACCGATAAAATCAAAATTGCATCACTTTGGCATCCCCCAGTGTAAAGGCTTAAAATTGAATTTTGGGTCATCATTTACCTTTCCATTCCTGTGCTAAAAAAATCCGCCCGTTCCGGTGCTGTGTATTCAATACACATGTAAAAATGAGCGATTTAAAATCGGAAAAATAAGAATATTCATAGCCAATCGTTTAAATTAATTAAATTTGAAGTCAAAAGTGATAATAATTGAAATTTAATTGCTGAAAACATGAAAAAAAAAACATCGGCCGACGTTCACAAAACGGGCGAAACGACCACAACGAACGAAAGCTACTGACGGGACGGAAACATTAACACTGTGTATGTTATACCTCGAAGGAAGAAACACAGCTCCGAACTGAGATTTCTTGCTTTCCCATATACCGAAGTAGAGTGAGAGTGAGACGTGAATAGCATCGCTTCCTCACCCATAGCGATTTTTTACAATGAATATACCTACGTCACACACTGGCACACGTTTGATTGTATTGGTGAATTTATTCCCGATTTTCACAAAATATCGTTGATGTGGCCGATAAATGCTAATTATTATTAATATTATTTTTCCATTCAATGCGTAATTGTATTATGGAGGAATACCTAAAATCTGAACCCAGTATTTATTATATTTATAGAGATATTAAAGTTTTTAGAAGCAATGTGTACTAGTTACACATCACAGGGAAGGAAGGGTTAAGAGGAATTATACCACTTTGTCACAGGCCTTGCCTAGTGAAGTGTCTTCTATGCGAGCTACTGAAGCGAGAAAAGCAAGCGAACTGAGATTCTATTTCTTGCTTTCCCATATACCAAAGTAGAATGAGAGTGAGATATGAATAGCGTCGCTTCCTCACCCATGGCGTTTTTTTAGAATGAATATACCTACGTCACACACTGGCACACGTTTGAGTGCTAATTATTATTAATATTTTTTTTTCATTCAATGCGTAAATGTATTACGGAGGAATACCTAAAATCTGAACCCAGTATTTATTATATTTATAGAGATATTAAAGTTTTTAGAAGCAATGTGTACTAGTTACACATCACAGGGAAGGAAGGGTTAAGAGGAATGATACCACTTTGTCACAGGCCTTGCCTAGTGAAGTGTCTTCTATGCGAGCTACTGAAGCGAGAAAAGCAAGCGAACTGAGATTCTATTTCTTGCTTTCCCATATACCAAAGTAGAATGAGAGTGAGATATGAATAGCGTCGCTTCCTCACCCATGGCGTTTTTTTAGAATAAATATATATCTACGTCACACACTGGCACACGTGAGTGCTAATTATTATTAATATTATTTTTTTCATTCAATGCGTAAATGTATTACGGAGGAATACCTAAAATCTGAACCCAGTATTTATTATATTTATAGAGATATTAAAGTTTTTAGAAGCAATGTGTATTAGTTACACGTCACAGGGAAGGAAGGGTTAATGAATGCAGAACAGATGTAAAAATAAAACATAAATATGTGGTAATAATAATTATATTATGCAATAAATAGTGAACATTACACAATAATACTCAGAGTAATGCCATCACAGCAATCACATTCAATATTTTATATCAATTCGTATGTTATATTTATTTACATTGTAGGTTCATCTTAAAACTGCTCCAAAGACAGCCTTCGTAAGTCTCCTCCACAATAAACTTCATTTTTATGTTTCTCAATTCGTAACGATTAAATAATATTTATAAAATAATAATTTAACAAAGTCAAAGGGGCACTATAACATAAACTACACTCGTACAGATCAATATCAAGATGCATCAAAATTATTCTTCTCGATAGCATATTATTACAATATTGATGCACGGTAATGAAAGGTGTACGAGGACAATTAACGAAAGCAGTTGAGTAAATGCAGTGGAAATGCGTACACTTACAATAATATATGGTATGTTGATGTATGAAAGAGTAAGAAATGTAGTTATTTAGGATGAACGAGAGCTTAACCCTTATCATGGCATTGTAACACAGGTGTTACACTAAATTAGCGATTCAAAAAAAAATAATCCAGAAACTGTAACGTAATTTCAAATATGGCAACACATTCAAATACTATACATGCACTATTGTGTGCAGTGGTATCATCTGGTGATAAATATTGACAACGCTACAACCTTTCAAACGACATCGGGTCAACATGTCTGTACAGCGTGGGTGCATTTTGAAAATTGGGGTAAATAATTTCAATATCTTATTAATCACATGTAGAGAAAATTTTATTCAAACCATTTTATTTGTTGATAATTTATGTAAATTTTGTTCATGTTTTAGATTATAGAATCATTTTATAGCCCTTTTTTGTGTTTTATAAAAATTGATATTTTGGCAATGTAACGTGGGTTTTACATATAAAAAAACTATAAGGAAAAGCTGTGATTTTTTTCCTCAATTTTCCTCCATAACTTACCATATAACAAGGAATCACCAAAGAAAAACGTTAATATTTGTATAAACTGAACTTTGCCAAGAAAAGGGTTAATAATAAATGAGGTGCATGGCCGAGTGGTAACGCACTGGGCTTCGGTGCAGAAGGCCACCAGTTCGAACTCCGCGCTGTGCTTCTCTCCTCGAATGACACATGCATTTTTTTCGCCTAGTATTTGGAGGTATAAGGATACCTATGACTTCGGTCATATCTATTCTTACATAAAAACATGTCGCTGTGGAAAAGTTGTGATATTTTTTCCTCAATTTTCCTTCATAACTTACCATATAACAAGGAACCACCAAAGAAAAACGTTAATATTTGGATAAATTGAACTTGGCCAAGATAAGGGTTAAGACCAATGTGTCGAGCAGGGTGAAAATGAGTATGTTGAGGCGGTATGTATGGACATGTGGATCGACAGGTGATAAAAGACTGATAAAACAAATCTATAGTGCAATCATGAGAGGGAGTCATGGTAAGATCGAGAAAAGTATGGTTGGATCAAGTTGTTCATTTGGTCCAATCATAAATGCAAGTAGTAAACGAAAAAGAAAGGGAAGCAGTGAGAGAAACAGGATTAACTGTATAAGATGAATAGATGTAGAGGAGGCGAAGTAAGATATGATCAGTGCTCTGTTTTTTCTGCCTACACCAACAGGGAAATGGCGTTACAGCGTAAAATTTGTTTAATGAAACTATCGCAAAAATGAACTGTAATTAACAAATATGTGAAAAATTATTATATTTGATTCAAAATTTTTCGATTCTTTAAACCAAGGGTCTCCGAACTTTTTAGCCTAAGGGCCACACTGACTCCTCCACTAAGTTCCAAGGGCCATGACCTAGCTAGCTCATCATACCAACATACTGTACTTTTGAATTACGCGCAAATTTTCGTATTGGGACTAGCCTGTTTGTGTGTTTCTTAACACGTTCGCTGCTAAAGACGCCCCTGGGGCGTCAACACATTTTTTGTAGAGACGCTGATGACGCCCGTTGCGCATCATTCGATTCTCTTTATTTGTATGGTACTGAATATTTTAAGATTTCGAAAATACCGTAAGATTTTAAGGTTTCGAAAATATGATTTTTTTTCAGTACCTCTACACTATTCTATAAATACATATCGCAGTGACTGTGTTAATTGGTCGTTAAATAAAAACATCTGATTATTATTTTGTATGATTTATTTACATTGTAAATTTTACAATGTAATCAAAATAAACTATGACGGGCCGGATACCGGGCACCGGATCGTAGTTTGGAGACCCCTGCTTTGAACTATAGAGAATTTTTTTATCAAGTTACAAAATTTACTTTTGAAAAAAATAAAGTTACAATATCTAACTTTTAACATTAAATAATAGTAGAATAACATGTAAATATATAAATATTTTATTAAAATAACTAAAGAGAAATAAAATATCAGCATTGAAAGTGAACAACAATCTCATATTTTAATTTTAAAATTAGAACTAGTGAAATATAGTAGTGTCTTAAAATTTGTTTCAGAACTTAGAATGTTATTGACTCAAATATTAGAAAAAAAAAACACTTTTTAATTAGCAAGAAAAATATTCATCTAAACGTTAAGCATCACAAATATATAATCCACAAAATACGCCTGATGTATTTGTATGAAAAAGTTCAATAAATAAATATATAAAGCAATACCTTGCATAGTACGGTTAATGAGTGTTGCATAGTATGGTTAATGAGTGGCGAAAAAATAGCATACTATGCATACGCCCACTGTTCACGGTAATATATTTTGATAATTCAAAGTGTTTCAATCATACTACAGTAAATGTCCGTTAATTAGAACTATCATAATTCGTATTTTGTCCCATTTTCTTGGTCTTGAAATTGACTTTTCATTATTATTTTTCATTTTTCTACTCTAGAAATTTGAAAAAAATCGTTTTTTTTTGTTTTTGCATATTCTTAAAGTTTAGACCTTTAAGAATATGTTCTCGAAAAGAAATGTTAAAATTTTCAATATTTACGAAGTTATAGCTATAAATGAGGCAGCAATTACGCCGCGCCGGAATTGGTCGGACAATAATCTCAAAACTTTAAGCGCGTTTTTCTCGAAACTACTTTTTTCGACCTGGTCGACATTAAATCTCGAGTTCTATCCAGCCGATTGCCTTAAATTTTGGTGTGAAACTTCGATAAATGTTTTTATATCGTCCCTAGCTTGGATAATTCATAACTATTTAAAAAAATTAAAAACTTGAAAAAAAAGGGATTTTTTTTCAGACATCCGCTGTTTTACGACTTTTAATGTTTTTTTCTCTTTGGTACCAACTATAACGACATTATTTCTTATCAAGAAACTGTGTATGATTTTTGTTTTGGATTCATGAAAGGGTTTCAATCATGTCGACCAGCTCACTCTCTTTTTTTTTACGACATGATACAACAGCTGATAACATCTTGAATTTAAAATTTTGCTTACTCAAATTAATGCATATAGAATTTTTGCACACATTTGTGCATAGTGAAATAAAAAAATCATATTTTTTAAATTTATAAACCGTATTATAAAAAACCTGCACTGTTCAAAATTGCACTATACAAAGTATCGATGCATACAGAAACAATAAAAAATTGTACTATACAAAGTATCGCTGTATACAGAAACAATACAAATGGTACTACACAAAGTATCGCTGTATACAGAAACAATACAAATGGTACTACACAAAGTATCGCTGTATACAGAAACAATACAAATGGAAAATATTTTTAAACAGAATAAGGTGGTTACAAAAAATTGCAATGCCTAGCCTATAATGTGACTAGACTTAATCAATTTAGCTCAAGCGCGTGGATGCAACTTTAATGTGAATATTAAATATTTAATATCACATAGTAAAAATAACAGTATTTTAAAAACAACACACTCCATCGTGTATACATCATATTTAAATACAATAATAAAATATACAAGTAATTATTTGGTTTAACAAAGTTATATATATATAAAAAAAAAACTAATATTTTTTTACAAATAAAACATGTTTTCAACAAACCCAAAAATAAATGAAATTTATTTTCAAATAAAACAATTACCATTCTTCAAAAGGCGCACATTTAATGCAGACTTTTTTTAAACACAATACTCGAGTCGTAATATTTTTTTATAGATGTGCTTTATACTGCAATGCATCTCTAAATGTAAAAAGAGATAGATCAAACAATCAATTTATATTCGAGTGCACTTTTGTGTTGTAAGTGAATAGTAAAATCAAATGATTTTTTCTTTGAATGAAATTGTTTAAAAAAGTAGCCGGCTATATTTTTTATAATTATCACAATCGAAAGAATGCAGCAAAATCAATATTGGAATGTTAATAGATGTATAATATTTGAAATGCCAATATTGGGAATGAGTGGGTATAGAAAGAATATATAGTATCACAAAAGGAAGAAATCTCCGCTATCAATATACAAAAGAGAAACTGAATTGTGATTACATATCTTAACACTATTTTCTAAATGAAAACCAAAGAACTAATAATTTTTCTTAAAGTATCTTCTCTCGCAATCTTTACGTAAAGAAAAAAAAAAAAACAAGACCGTATGTAACATTTTTGCAAATTAGACAAGACAATAAAATATTTTGGGACTTCCCCACTCGAGCATTTCAAATTGAGGTGTTTTTGAAAATAACGTGCCTAAATTTTTATGGCCTAAAGCGTTCTTATTGCAATGCAGTGAGCATGCAAGGTATCATCCGTTCAGATTGAACACACCAGCCACTGTTTTTTTCCACTGATATTATGGTGTTTTTATCATTTATCTGTGATCATCATCACAATGAACAACGATCACTTAAGCTGTGTAGTATGTCGTTTACCATATGATGATTCCCAGTGCATTCATTACACTCCGGCGATTCGACACAAGCCCTAAAAAACCGTTAGAGTTACCATAAAATCTGGAAAAATAAAGGGAAAATTAAATAATATTTGTTTTTGTATTAAATTTTTTTTTAATTTCGTAACAGATTAAACTCAACAAAAAATATATTTGGAAAAATGTTTATACAGTCTCGGTGAGAAATATAACAATGAATATATTTGAAATAAACATTAGTTTCCGTGTTCTATTACGGCTATTTAATACAATTAATTTAAATAAACAAATATTTTACATAATTATAACAATATACACTAATCTCATACTTTCAATATCGTAAGACTGGGGTATAGATACAAAATATTCATATGCAAATCAACTAGTGTCGGTGCTAAAAAGCAACGGTATTTCTAGATATTATAAATGTGAAAATAAAATATATAAATACAGTACCCTAGATTTAAAATTTCTCAAATTATCGTGAAAAGTTAGTTTAAAATGTTATTCGGAGTTGATGCCATGTTGAGTTGGCCTAAATAAGGGTTACGGTAATGTTTTTTTTTATCAAGCCATGAGGATGAATGTATTTAAAAAATTATGCTCATCATTTAAACCTACTCAACACGGCAACAACTCTGAAAATGTTATAAAATAGTGGAAAACAGCTTGAAAATCAATTATGAAGTACTTTTTGCCATTATTCGATAGTAAGAGGTTTTTTTGCTAATTTTACACTTAAATTTTAATGACTCTCGGTGTCATCGTTGATTTGCAAAAATGACTCGAAAAAATTTATAGTAATTCAAGTTTCCAATAAAATTCCGTCAAATCAAGAGTTAACTGTATTTGTGTTCACATTTTAATACAAACCACTGTTTGTGTAAATATATCAGAAAGAATAATATATTACAAGTACAGATTTGATTTTGATCCTAGGAGCCAGAGATACGCAACTCTCTTAATAAAATAATTACGTACACTGCAACCCGGTTATAACCCTGCTATACCGTGAAATTTGGACAAACCACGGGTCTTGGATGTTCCCAGAGAGAATCACAGAATTGTATCAGTTAGTTATACTGCCCTCATAAGCAAAAACGCAGCTAATGGCAAAAGTTAAGTTTTGAGAAAACTGCACTTTTATATTTTTCATTGCTGCTTAAAAATGTTGTGATTCATAAACAAAAAAGCAGTAAAATGTGATTCATAAGCAAAAACGCAGCCAACGCATAGGCACTTGCTGTCTTTTTGCTTATGAATCACATTTTATTGTTTTTTTTTGCTTACAAAAACCTAGTATTTTGTAAAATTAAAAAAAGACATTATGTCGATTTTTGTGTTGAAATAAATGGTTTTCAGTATTTTTATGGAATGTCTGCCTGACCTGGATAGAGGTGTTTTATGGCACCCCTATATTTCTGATGTAACATATACTGCCCTCATAAGCAAAAATGCAGCTAATGACAAAAGTTAAGTTTTGAGAAAACTGCACTTTTATGTTTTTCATTGCTGCTTAAAAATGTCGTGATTCATAAAACAAAAAACCAGTAAAATGTGATTCATAAGCAAAAACGCAGCAAACACATAGGCACTTGCTGTCTTTTTGCTTATAAATCACATTTTACTGCTTTTTTGGTTAGAAAAACCTAGTATTTTGTAAAATATAATTTGTAGTATTTTGTAAAAAAGACATTATGTCAATTTTTGTATTGAAATAAATGGTTTTCTGTACGAATTATGGTTCAGAATTTGATATGGAATATTGCCTCATACTTAGTTAAATTTCTGATTTTTTTCCCGTTAGCTGCGTTTTCGCTTACGACGGCAGTATAGTGCAGTTGATTTGTAATGCGGTTCGTATGAAAACCCGCAAGCCTGCATTATAACCGGAGAGTAGTGTATCTTTATGGCTAAAAGAAATAATAAAAAATATACAACTAAAACAGTATCAAGAATATAAATCTAGAAAAAATGTTTACTTTACTATAAAGCAGAATAATGACAATTCCCATACTCTGGGGTAGGATTTTACAATCTATTGATCTTGATAATATACATACATGTAAGTTTACCATTTTTTACGAACTAAGTAAACCGAAAATCTTAGAATTTCTGCAAGAAACAATTGTGTATTATATAACTAGTTAATGATTACACGATTCGCAGTAATAAATAAGAAATAAAACATTTAAAATTTAACAAATAAAAATATTCAACTACACATTTTAAAATCAACAAACAATAATATATTTTGTAACGATTACCATACATTTTTTAAGACATGTTTTAAAAAAAAAAATTGACAAGATGACAAGAAAGGAATATGGCCACTATGATGAAGAGCGATCGTGATATTTTTTTGTATATACAAAAGAAACTTAAAAACTATATAAAGTACCGTTCGATAGAGTATAATAACACTAAATGATAGTAAAAAATACGTAAATGTTTTAAAAATAAATATTTGATCTTTAAATGCCAACAACTTGGCGATATTTATACATTATATATATTTATATCATCGCTGAAGAATGAGAAACTATTACAGAATTTTGATATAAAATTGAACTAAAAACCAGTTTCGCCAACAGTTCATATTACCAACTTTGAGGTGCATTGTATGGCACCTCAAAGTTGGTAGTATGAACCGACTGGAAGCAAACGAAATGCGGATGCACCGGAGAATGCTACGGATACCCTGGATGGATATGGTCAGCAACACCAGGGTTCTTCAAATAGCCAAAGTTGATAGAGTTGCTGACTAATATTAAAATCCGAAAGGTGTCCTATTTGGGGCATGTACTTAGAGAACCAAAGTACAAATTACTACACCTGATCATCCAAGGCAAAATAGAGGGTCGAAGAGGTGTTGGCAGGATGCAAATCTCTGCCTCCGAAATATACGTGATTGGACTGGTTAAGGAGCGTTGGCGATCTTTTTCGGGCTGCCGAGGACAAAGATACCTACTCTCAGGTGATATTCAACGTTGGGGGGACCTGACATGACACTGATAAGAAGAAGAAGTATGGCACCATTCAACAATTTAACGTATTTAAAAGCGTGGCCGGAAACAACATCGTCTTTGGCTCCAGTAATCAAACCTTCAGGTTTAGGTCTACTGGAGTAAGCATGTTGGTCAGTACAAGTTAGGACAAAATTCACACGCATACTTGCCGTGTACATCGGCATACATTTTGAGATTGCAAGTTGCTTCTGAAACACAATTTTGCAGGAGATCAAAAAATGTATTTTACACAATACAGTTTTAACCCTTTTAATGGATATACATTAAAAGACCCATAGTTTTTTTGTGAAAAAATAGTACACATTTAAATGTTTAAACAGAATTGTGAGTTTATAAAGATCGGTATACTTTGGGTATTTCATAAGAGGAAAACAATACGAAATCATCCAAGCCATATTGCACGGGAAGATCCAAGGAAAACCAAGTGTAGGAAGAAGAAACTCCTGGCTGAAGAACCTAAGAGAGTGGTTCCACTGTAGCGCGGAGACATCGTTTAGAGCAGCTGTAGACATTTAAAATAGACAAGAAGACTATGTTGCCCTCATAAGCAAAAACGCAGCTAATGGCAAAAGTAAAGTTTTGAGAAAACTGTACTTTCATGTTTTTCATTGTTGCTTAAAAATGTCGTGATTCATGAACAAAAAAACAGTAAAATGTGATTCATAAGCAAAAACACAGCAAACGCATAGGCACTTGCTGTCTTTTTGCTTATGAATCACATTTTACTGCTTTTTTGCTTAGAAAAATCTAGCATTTTGTAAAATTAAAGAACACATTAAGTAAATTTTTGTATTGAAATAAATGGTTTTCTGTATTTTTTTATGGATTATGGTTCAGAATTTGATATGGGATATTGCCTCATACTTAGTTAAATTTCAGATTTTTTCCCTTTAGCTGCGTTTTTGCTTATGAGGGCAGTAGAGAAAGTATAAAATTTTGATAAAAACTGAAACTTGAACTTAGTTAATTTTTGATAAAAAGTGGACATAGGATGAGATAACACTCGCCACGTAGAATGTCAAAATAACTAATGAAAAATTGTGATTGAATTTAATTCCAACTGTCAGCGATGACTGGAAAATAAAATTAAAAAGATAAAATGAAGAGTAATAATAGGTAATAAATATTAATATACAATAAGAACGTTTCCAAAATGGATTCAGTCGATACTAAGCATATTTATAGCACCACCGACCTAACACACTTAATAATACAAATATAAGGTATATCATTTCTTCAAATTACAGTTAATATCAATGATTGTTCGTGAAACAATGTACAGAGGTGTCAAGCATAATATTTAGCGCAGCCCGAGTAACACTGAAGAGTTTCCGAGGGTTTTATAGAAATTTAAAATATATATTATAGGATACAGATATAAAAACAAAACTTAAAAGCCTTAAAATATGATAGTTTATAAATTCTACAGTAAAATTTTTATATAGCAACAACGTGATTGAACAAATTATGAAAGAAGGGAGTGCAAGAAACGTGAGATGCGAGAATAGAAACACACGGAATCAAATGTGTCAAAAGCAATTTGCTAATGACATCAATTGTGAGAATCCAACAATTGGGTTACTTCGATTGTTGCATTGATTCGGGGAATACTTTTAATCTATGTAGATGTTGTTGAGTTCGTATTAATAAGTGAAAAACATGAAGACCTGTAAAATAGTCTGGAAAGGTGGATAAGAATCTTGGAGGACAGTGGATTGAGACTGAGCAAAAAGAAAACAGACTATCTGTACCTACCATTCGAGAACACAAATGCTGTCACTCCCGTAATGCAAATGGATGGAGAAACATTACCAAATTGTGACTCCTTTAAGTATCTTGGGTCACTCATCCAAAGCGATGAGGATGTGCAGCAGATGTAACACATAGAATAAGTGTGGGATGGATGAAGTTTAGATTAATGACGGGAGTTCTATGTGATCCGAAAATGCCAGTAAAGTTAAAAGGAAAAGTATACCAAACGATTGTCAGACCCGCACTCCTCTATGGCTCCGAATGCTGGACGATGTATAACTCATACTCTAGGCAACTAGAAACTGCTGAAATGCGCATGCTAAGATGGTCAACTGGTGTGTCCCTAAGAGACAAAATAAAAAAACTCGCGCATTCGTGGAAGCCTAGGTGTTACAGACATCAACAGTAAGATGGAGGAGAGGCGATTGAGATGGTGTGGGCACATTGGACGCAGAGCACCCGATCACATTGTGAACCAGGCAATCTCCATGGATCTTCCTCGAATAACAACCAGAGGAAGACGAAAGAATTCGTGGGTGGTGCAAAAAGATAACCTGATGCAGAGGCACGGCCTGGGGGACGCATTATCGTAAGAGTAGCTGTAAAGTAGTTCCCGTATTACTTAATTTTTTGAGTAGTATGCTACTTTAGATGGAAAAATAGCTATTAACAGTGCTACTTTTTCAAAGTACAACATTGTAAATTACTATATAAAGATAATAGAGTTTTCTCTCCATCTTTCTCCTTTTCATCCATTTGTTTGGGATCAGCTTGTGTACTATTTTTTTGTCCCGAGTCTTTATCGTGTACCACTTGGTTGTCAATCTGCAGTATCTTCGTGTCATTCTTGACTGTCGACAGTCAGGTAGTTAGTTAGCGGTCGTTCAGAACCTCTCTTGCAGCATCCAACTGCAGGGCCTTATTTAATATGGGTTATTGTCTCTCCTGCGTACATTGTAATATCATTTCAATTAGCACCACTAGATAATGGCGTTTAGAAGTTATGTAATATTTTTTATCATTTTTGTATCATAACCTTTTGTCTATTTAGAATATCAATAACCTTTTACACTGTAAAACCGATGTAAAATATTTTTCTTTTGTAAATTTATGAGTCTTGACACTAGTCCAATAAATTTGCTTTATATATGAAGTATTTTTAAAACTGACAATTATTTTATATAAAAAAAGATTACAGATGATGGAGTGCCTATAGTTGGGGACAGCTCGCCGTTTTCCATCTTTTTTTTTCTTCATATTTGGTGGATTTTTGTTTTTGTAGAGGCATCACCTGTCTCCTTACTGGCTGGTGTTATTGTTGAAACAGGATTTGATGCGATACATGAGGATTTTTAAAGTTATCACGGAGAGGTTGTTTTTCCCGCCGAGAGAGCTCGGCACCATTCCACAGAAAGTAGTAAACCCTTTCAGCAACGGGAGAAAAATACGAACTTGGCAATAATTCTTAAATTTTCAAGTCATAAAATTTCAATTCAAATATACTATTTAAAAATTAAATTGTAGAATTATTCAATATTTAAAAATTATGGATACGCACGCATTTACATCAAGAAAATTCTAAACAACACGTTATTATATAAGAACTATTTTGAATATTATGCGAAAAACTCGCACAATTAATTTTAATAACTCTCAGAACATTATAAAAATATTTTGCAACACATCTCAGCTGTAATGTTTTGATTCGATAAGTCATATTTGATCCAAAAAGTTATGGTTCATTTTAATAATACTTAGTATGCAATAGACATATAAGAATTTTAAATTATTATCTTTAGCAGTACACCAAATGAACATTTATCAATACAACATGTTTTTATATATTTATTCTAAAACAACCATAAACAGGCAATATTAGTTATTTATCATTGAGTAGTTCGTTAAATATTTAAGGAAAATTTATATATGTTTTTAAATCTATAGCAATACTCAAAATGAACTTGAATTTTAAAACACTATGTTTTATTAAATTCATGAATTGATTACACACAAAATAAATAAAATCAAATTATATTATTCCACAAACTTTTCCTCCATTTTAAACAGTAATAATGTAATTGATTCATTATATATTGCTTTAACCAATATTTTAATGGTCGAAATTAACTGTAAAATAATTTAATGACCAAAATTAACTGTTCATTGTTCAAATAAATAAATGTTGAAAGAAGTGTGTGAAACTGTAGATGTGAGAATATAAACGAAGTGAAAGAAATGTGAATTATAGATTACTGTTTTTTTTTTAAATTTAATTCATAAATGTGTTTAAAATTACCGTATTTCACGGACTATAAAATGCACTTTTTTCTTCAAAAAATTGCCTCCAAAATTCAGGTGCGTCTTATATTCGAAATGAATATAAAAATGTTCAGTGTTTGATTTAAAATTTCCGCCAGTCTTAAAAATGATGCGACGAACATGAGTTGCGGGGATTCACAAGCTTGCTAACACTGTCTCCCTCCCGCCCCGCCATCACAAACCCAGAACATTGTCTAGCCTATGATGCGTCATTGCAGTCTACGGTGCCAGTCAACTTGAATTGAAAGTGATTTGTGTTATCGGTAACAGAACAATATTTTTGTTAGTAGCTAGTCTCGCAATGGAAAAAAAAGGTGTTGTTGTTCACGTACATGACATATATGAAGAGGACAACGATGACGATGAAGAGGAAGAAGAAGAAAGTTCAGATGACGATTTTCAGGGATTTTAAAGGTTAGTTCGGTTTTATAAACTAAGATTTTTTGGCTTTGCAATGTAATAATAAAAATAGTAAAAATGTTATTTTTTTTTTAAATTGCCTAAAAATGAAGGTGCGTCTTATAGTCCGTAGCGTTTTGTAGTCCGTAAAATATGGTAATGAATAAAAATGTATTTCCCATTTACCAATGAGTTACATAATGACCATCTTCAGAATAAATTACTTAACCTGTACACCGCGTTAAAAATCAAATTCCACGAATCCTGTCCGCGGCACAATTTCGGCGTTTTTTTATTTCTAAGTTTAAACGCGTATTTTGTTTAGAACCACTGATATTTGATTACAACACCAAGTAAACATGACATTCAAGTAATTTTCTGATAATAAATATTAGTCATTACTCTTAAGGAGACTCATTAAATAAAGGAGATAAACTAAACATTACGTAAAATACACAAAGGAATGCTACAGATCAGATCACAGGCATTTGTGCTTCCCGCGAGGAACACGTTAATGACCATCTAAGAATGAGTTACTTAATGACCATTGTCAGAAGAGTTACTTAATGACCATCTTCAGAATGGAAACTGGTAAATAGGCAAAAAGAAGGTGGAATAATAATACCATATAACCTTTGATTAACATTATGTATTCTGGAGTTCCACTAATTTTTAATATTTAACTCATTAAATTGAACTGGGTTTTAAATACTTATTTAATTTAAATTATTTTGCAGGAAAAAGGTTGATAAGGAAATTTATCAAAGGCAATCCAATTAAAATTACGTATAATTTCAGTTGAACGGTGTGGAGGTGTTTTGTAATATTTGTTATAAAAAAGTGCTAATATAACTCGTAAATTCCCCTCCCCCACTTTCAGGTTACGATAGAAGTTTAAATAAATTAGTGTATTACTTAAAAAAAAATTTACACGTAAATTCTGATTTATATAATTATACCTGTTATGTGTAGA
Source organism: Odontocerum albicorne (assembly GCA_949825065.1). Lineage (NCBI taxonomy): Eukaryota > Metazoa > Arthropoda > Insecta > Trichoptera > Odontoceridae > Odontocerum > Odontocerum albicorne. Next base: position 2,803,674 of record OX463858.1, read on the forward strand.
TAAAAGTTTTGGTACGTGTGAAATTGAACACAATTTGTGTAAGTATACATTTATTTAAGTGTCGTAAGAAAAATATTGTACGAACAACATCAGAACAAACACAATCTTACCCCTAATTGATTATGGGAATGTTCGTTATGTCGTTACTACTGAGGAGTTGTTGGATAGACTGGAGACGCTCTAAAATGTATTCAATTTATTTATAATCTAAAATAATAACTCCAATGGCTTAATATAAGAAAACAAAGAAATCTCCACTTTCATGTTAACCTTGTTTGGAGTGTTGAACAATTTAAGTCGTCCTCAGTATCTGTATCTGCGTGAATAATTCTATTATCTTTCCGAGCATGGACTGCTCCCCCGATCTCGTGACCGCAAAATCCTTTGTATATCGTTGTTTATAGTTAAGGCATTAACATTGTGGAGGTTTAAAGACATTGTCATTTATTTTTATCAAACACTGTTTATTCCACTTTTTTATGACGGTATAACCCTATCGGTTTCAAGGCTTTCACCTCATCTTCAGGGGAGCGCAAACAAGACTAAATGCTGTTCGAACTGGCACTGATATACACGCTTCAACGGTTGGGGGCTGGGAGGGGGAGGAGGGGAGAAAGGCATTTGACAATTTCAGCCAAGAGCGGAGAGATTTTGGGTAAATAACTGTTCAACAGATGTTCCGATCGGTGTACTGATTTAGAAATTTCTAGGGCCTCTAATCTGTCCAATTTATTTCCGTTACCACTGATATGTAAGAATTTGGCATCATCGATAGAAAAAGTATGATTCTCGCGGTGACAATGATTAGCCATTTCAGAATAAATTAGAGGATTTGTTAAGGCGGATTTGTGTTCACGAAATCTCTTTTCAAAAGAAAGACAGGAAGATCTTTTATTTACCCAAAATCTCTCCGCTCTTGGCCGAAATTGTCAAATGCCTTTCCCCCCTCCTCCCAGCCCCCAACCGTTGAAGCGTGTATATCGGTGCCAGTTCGAACAGCATTTAGTCTTGTTTGAAGATGAGGTGAAAGCCTTGAAACCGGTAGGGTTATACCATCATAAAAAAGTGGAATAAACAGTGTTTGATAAAAATAAATTACAATGCCTTTGTATATCATTATATTACAAGTTATTCTACACATCATCCTTTGCGGTTCGCTCAGCCTGACTTTAGAACAATCTACCTTTCTCGAACGGATGTGCTATCTGACCTCATCTCATAGTAACACTAGAGTCTAAACCAGAAGTGACCTATAAGGCAATTATCCGAAAAATCTGTCTACGATTCCTTCCACCTTATTTTATCAATGCAGAATTATATATTAGTTACCATTTCATATCAGTTCATATAATTCAATTCACGGTCACAATGGTAGAAAGTGACATATAACTGACATATTGCGAATCATATAAGTTCATATAATTCAATTCACGGTCACAATGCTAGAAAGTGACATATAACTGACATATTGCGAATCATATCAGTTCATATAATTCAATTCACGGTCACAATGCTAGAAAGTGACATATAACTGACATATTGCGAATCATATCAGTTCATATAATTCAATTCACGGTCACAATGCTAGAAAGTGACATATAACTGACATATTGCGAATCATATCAGTTCATATAATTCAATTCACGGTCACAATGGTAGAAAGTGACATATAACTGACATATTGCGAATCATATCAGTTCATATAATTCAATTCACGGTCACAATGCTAGAAAGTGACATTTAACTGACATATTGCGAATCATATCAGTTCATATAATTCAATTCACGGTCACAATGCTAGAAAGTGACATATAACTGACATATTGCGAATCACTCTGTCCGTGTATTATTGAACTTCACAGTTTCAATATATTCGAATATCAGTAAGGGCTGATATCCTTTGCCGAGTGCTAAGGCTCAGCGAATGCTCTTTTAATAAGCGATGACTTATCGCTGCGATATTTTTTTACGGTAACTGTAATAAAAACTAAATATCGCTGGACACTCAACAGGTAATGAGGATAGCTGTTTCTAGTTAAATTCCAAGTTTAAGGGAATCGTATGAACAACTGGTTCACCCATTCCACTTATTATCGAGTTGTTTTTAAGGGGCCTTATACATTAAGGATACTGTGAAACAAAAAAAGTTAAAGAGTCACTGAAACACTGGATTAAAAGATGTTTAGCTCATTATATTAGAACATGGATCGCTTCAACTCCAGGCTATCCAACTGTATGTAACTTGAATGTGATTTTTGACAAATTTAGTTTGGTGAATATTTTCAAAAATATACTTTTTTTATTTTCAAAGATTCTTTTTAATAATATGGCACCAGATGAATTTTATATAGAGAAATAAAATTTTATTGATGGGACACAGTTACATGATTCGGTCCACACATAAATAAGTAAGATTGAGCCGAAAAATAAACTTTTAAACTCAAAAAAATAACAACAATTCTATAATAATCCATCGCACGTTAAAACTTCATAAATAAATTACCATTAAAATATTAAACCAATCGGAAACAAAATGAATATTTAATTTCAAACAAGATATTTTTCACTGGTTAAAATATATATATACATACATAGAAATTAGATTTTAATGACTTAGGGTTATAATGAAAAGAAATCACAAGTTCATTTGATTGCGAGTCGATCGATCGGGACCTCCGATAACAATCTCTTTTGTGACCAGCCGGTTGACTCCATTTCTTCGTATGTTAGTATAGTCTTGATACATTTCAGGAGTTTATAATTGCACACATTTTATTACATAAAACATACACTTATAGCGAACCTTCCTTTTTAATAAAAAAAAAACATATTTATTTGTTGATAATGTAAATTTGCCATAAAAAGTCATATAAATGACGTATAAAATCCAATCCACAAGCATAAAAATAAACCATCGCCAAATTTTTCTAAATTCCGATTATTAAACTAAAAAAGACTAAAATTATTCCGATTTAAGTTAAACTTAAAAAAAACTCGATATCAATGTAAAACAATTTTTTAATATATATGTAAAGTAGATATTAAAAAAAATTCATTGACATTATTGGGAATGAAATACATAATAAATCGATTGATAATGTTATTCCTGATTTTGACAGCTGAATCATTTGTTTTAAATTCACAATGATAAAAAAAGGTGCGCATATTTAAAATTATTAAAAAATAGTATCAAAAGTGTACGACATTCTCCAAAGACCCACTAGAGTGCAGAATTTCAGTACGTGACGAGCCAATTGAACAAGCAACCCAGTTCAGATATCTCGGCAGTGAGCTGCTCAGCTCTCGTGACCTCCCAAGAGAAGTAAGGCCTCAGGTAGATAAAGCTGCAGTTGTGGCGGGCTGCCTGAGGGATGTCATATGGAGGAATAAAGATATGAGAACGGATAGCAAGGTACGCATTTATAAGACCTGTGTGCGACCTATCCTCACATATGGCATCGAAGCGAGGGCGGACACTGTCAGGACAAAAAGTATGCTAAGGACAATGGAAATAAGAACTCTACGTGATATTGCTGGGAAGACTTAGTACAGAGAATGAATTCCATACATAGCACTGCGTGGGGTACCAGATGGATGGCGTCCACCATGGAGACCCCCGAAACGATGGAGAGATAGCCGGAGCTCAGCATCACAGGAGGACAATCCTGCAGTAAGACTCTTAAGTCTATAGAAAGTTTAAGAAGAAGACAAAATAGTAAAAAAATGAGAGCAAGTATAATTCATTGTCATATACCTTATAAAATGATATAAATATTTCAAAGTTAATTTGACTAGTTTTTTGCATTTTTCTTCTCAAAGAATGATGCAGTCTGGACAGCATTAGGTGTTCCAGAAATCAAGTCCTTCAGTGCAAGACTTCCGGCTCCTTGCACGCTGTAGCAGATTTCCAATGGATTTATCCTTGCTAAACAATTCTTCAACGCAGGTTCGTGCCATTCTCCCGCGCAAATGATAGGCAAGTCAATAAGTTGAATATTATTCGTAATTCGCAAGTCTCGAACGCTGCTCCACACCAAATATCTCGGTGTTACTTTAGATTGGACACAAGTATTCTAAACCTATATGCAACAGAAGGTTAGTACTCGCATAAACCTACACAGAAAACTAACAGGTTCATATTGCGCAAAAAACTATGTACTCCGAACTTCAGGACTGAACTTTTAGGGTTACTCGACAAGACAACACGCTCGCTCAGTCTTGGAACAGATCAAGCCACGTTGGACAGGTGGACGTAACCCTGAACGAAACATGCTGACTGATTACCGGCTACCTTAAACCATCCCCTTTAAGGTATTTATATTTATTTTCTATAGTGAATAAAGCTGGTGATAAAAAAGGGTTTTTATTTTCAAAAAATATATAATTTACGAGTATGAAATAAATATCTATGTAGTTGATGTATTAAAACTTAAATTATTTTAGAATATTTAAAAGTAAATTACCTTCGTATTCTACTAATAACATTAATCTCCACACGCGTGTTTCTACCTTCTATCCTGAGGCTCTCTTCAGGCAGAATGATCCTGAAGAGAAACTTGGGAAAGGAGTTAGAAACACGTGTAGCGGGTATTAATGTAATTAAAGGAATAATAAAGTTAAATATTCTAACAGAGTTCCACAAAATTAAAACCGAAACCTTCGTTAAATTATTTTATTCCCTTCATTTATAATTTTAGCATTTCCATCTACAATTTTAATAAAACATATCCCATCACACTTGATTGACTAAAGAAAAAGTACCATTTCCTCTAAATGAATAATAATAGTTAAAAATTAATAAATTCTTGATCACGCCGATGCGTGACGCGAAGTATCGTCTTGTTGGGCCGGCCCTGTCATGTCGGGCCCCCCTATCGCCGCGACTGGCCCCGCGCGGTGGTATTGTCACCTACGTTGAATGGTATTATTGTCGCCGGCTGTCGATGTTACCGTGACAGGAGAACGCCGCTTTCTCGTCCACTTGTTCATAGACCATCGCCGGGAGAAGACCTCAAATCCGGGCTAGCCAGTCGCCGGCGCGCTCTTCATCGCCGAAACCTGGGCCGAGTTACCTGTGACTAACCGCGACCACTATCGAGAAGTGCACGACGGGTTACCTGTTGTAAGCCGAGACCTCCGAATCCTGTTATCCACGCTATCATCGAACTTACACCACAACCGTGAGTAAAAATCCCTTATATCCTATTCTTTCCAGTTTGGCTAACGCCGAACTAATTCTAGTTAATTTTTTTAACTATGAATAAAAGTTGTGCAATTATAAATTCCAGTGGAATAGCTTCAGTTTCTGAAATGTATCGACAGAGCGTAATATGTAACTTTTTTTTTATTAAAAATGTGTGCCGTGTTACACGTAAGCTCTCATAAATTCTGAAAACATTTATATTTCATTAAATAGAAATTTCTTTTAAAATATCATATTACATAAATATTAATAAAGTTTTTCCACAGATTTTTTTTTACGAAAAACAACATCAAAATTTCAGTATAACTTCTTGCCATTGAATAATAATACTCGATAGTCGAACGTGACACCCGTATGTCGTGTCTTCCCTTTGTTTCTCAATATCAACTATGTTCGCTATAGATAATACTTTTCTCGTGTTACGCCTTTCTACTCAGACTTGTATTTCATATCTTCATACCCGCATAAAGGAGAAATGTTGAATTTTGCACGTGCCAAACATTCCGCACAACACCTGACCATCGTTGAAGCAAGCAACTTTCCAAATTAATCAGGATCTATATACAGTGAAACCCTTTTAAGATGCTTTTCTAGGAATAGCTAATTTAAATTCTTAAGCAGGAACTAGAGGAATCGGATACTAATGTTACACTATATAATGATGTTACGATATAAGACTTGCAGTCTCAGCTTAACGTGGAATGTCTGCCTGACCTGGATAGAGGTGTTTTAAGGCACCCCTATATTTCGCCACTATGATTCTCAACAGGTGATATAATATATAAAATATTTTCATCAATACTAATCTTAGACATACATAAATGTTCAATTTAAGTCTTCAAGAATGACTGCCAAGGATTTTTGTTACAGGACCATGTTTGACTTGATCTTTGAAAACAGGGGAATTCTTTTAAGACATTCCCATGTTTTCTAGTTTAAGAAATTACAATTTTCCTAGCAAATATTCCTCAAAGCAAACACTACCCTCTTAAGAAAATGAAATAAGCAGGTCTCTTAACAGAGTTTCACTGTAATTAAGTTTTACGTATTAGATTAAATTCCTTAGTTGCTCGCCTCAACAAAACAAATTCAAAAACGTATCGCACTGCAGTCCTCCCACCCCGGTCTCTGTGGCCTAGCTCAGACTGCACATCTTCTTTAAATCACTATCCTCACCCTCGGCCAGCTCCGCCTCGCTGACCAAGGGCTGCCTGCCCTCCGTGTCGGGCAGGTACGGCTCGTAATCCAGCCCCTTCCGCTCGTAGAAGAGCATGTATGCCGAGCTGGAGTTAATAGCCGGCACGGAGTTGACCCCAGACGGGGTGAGCTCTCGGCAGGAGCTGTCATTGTAGCAGTACCAGGCGCCTGTAGGGTTCTTGGCGTAAGCAACGTAATGACCACCGTTCATCATGCCAGAGTGACTCTGGAAATACAAACATTTCTGGTTAAAGATAAAAGAACCTAAAGGTAACAAAACATATTATGCAACGTTTTGTATTTGTGTTTCTGTATATTTTTGTGTTAATTTTTATTCTTATGATTGTGTGCGGTACATTATGGGATGAACATTTTTGGTTTTATTTTTGTTTCATTTTTGGTTTTACTTTTGTTTTTATTCTTACGATTGTGTGCGGTATATTGTGGGATGAACAAGTTTGGTCTTTCTGGAGTGATGATGTGTGAAGAGTTTGATTCCGCATGATGTTTCCAGTTGTAGTTGAGTGTCACTGTTTGTCAGGTTGATGAGAATGTGCAACGGGGTTTTGTTTTTGTGTTATCAAAAATCGGAAAGAAGTGTCGATTTATTTTTTCACGCTAAATATCCTCAGTGAGATACAGGCAAAAGCCTAGTTTACTGGGGACACGACAAATGAAAGGCAACAAACCCAGATCCATTAAAATAATGTATGTCTAAATTAAATTACCTGTTGTTTTTTCGCAAATTTTGTATATTTCTTGTAATAATAAATAAATAAATAAAAGTGTAATGAGGAGTTGCTGGACATGATTTTGGTGTAGTTGTTGAGATCGTGATGCGTAAATTATATGTCAAGGGTTCCTAGCTTGTGTTCTGCGGATAAAATAATATGGATTCAGCAATAATAAAAATAATAAAAGGACAATTTATATAGCGCATGACAAAGCAAACTCTCCTCAAAGGCGTATTAACTCAGGATTTGAACCTACTCATAAATTTTGATAAGACCTCTCAAAATTGACTGCCTTTAACCTTTCCCTTCCGGTGCTAAAAAAAATTGCGCGTTCCGGTGCTGTGTATTCAATACAAATGTAAAAATGAGCTATTTAAAATAGGAAAAATAAGAATATTCATAGCCAATCGCTTAAATTAATTAAATTTGAAGTCAAAAGTGATAATAATTGAAATTTAATTGCTGAAAACATAAAAAAATATCGGCCGAAATTCACAAAATGGGCGCATAGATCACTTTGTATGGATGCCCGCAAGCTACTGAGACGGGACTCGGAACACTAACACTGTGTATGTTATACCTCGAAGGAAGAAACAACTGCGAACTGAGATTCTATTTCTTGCGTTCCCATATACCGAAGTAGAGTGAGAGTGAGACGTGAATAGCGTCGCTTCCTCACCCATAGTGGTTTTTTAGAATGAATATACCTACGTCACACATTTGATTGTATTAGTGAATTTATTCCCAATTTTCACAAAATATCTCTGATGTGGCCGATAAGTGCTAATTATTATTATTATTTTTTTCATTCAATGCGTAAATGTATTACGGAGGAATACCTAAAATTTATTATTATTAAGTATTTATTATATTTATAGATATTAAAGTTTTTAGAAGTAATGTGTACTAATACATCGATCAATAAGTCCCGGGACTAACCAACAGATGGCGTATCTAATAACAAATCCACACCATTCTCAGTTAGTACCAACCTTTAGAAGTTACGTGTCAAACTTTCATGACATTCTGACATTGTTTCATTGAGTTACAGTGGTTTTAGTGATGCTACTTTTGCTATTTTAAGATATCATTTGGAAGTGTTTAAACTATTTTGCATGAACATTTGGTCATGAAAAAGCTTTTTACAAAATGGGTGCCGCATTTGCTCAGAATGGAACAGAAACAACAACGCATCGATGATTCAGAGCGCTGTTTGGCACTGTTTACGCGAAATAAACGGGAGTTTTTGCATCGGTATGTGACACTTGGAGAACGGATGAAATTTGGATCCACCACTTCACTCCGGAACCAAATCGGCAGTCAGCTGAGTGGAGAGCAGCCGGTGAAAGCCGTCCGAAGCGACCAAAAACTCAACAGTCGGCCGGGAAGTTTATGGCCTCCCTATTTTGGGATGCGCATGATATAATATTCACCGATCACCTTGAAAAGGGAAAAACCACCAATAGCGAATATTACATAATGTTATTGGGGCGTTTGAAGGCAGAAATTGCAAGGGGCTCCAGAGAAAGAGATTTGGCTCCAATGAAGTGATTGCCGAAACTTACGCCTATTTTGAAACCAAAGATAAATCGTTCTACATGGCTGGCATAGAAAAGTGTTGGAATTAATGTATCGCTCTTGAAGGAGACTATGCTGATGAATAAAGAAGAATTTTGACAAACAAATGTTGTTTTAGTAGTTAGTCCCGGGACTTATTGATCGATGTGTCAGTTACACACCACAGGGAAGGAAGGGTTAAGTGCTTCTTAAAGGTGCACACTTGCCACAAGACCAGCAACAGCAAAAGCTCTATCTAATACCTCGATCTATTGGAAATTCGTTTTTCAGCTCTTACTAATACAACAGTTTAAAGTATGTATGAAAAATATATTTAAACTTCCAATTCTTAAGAAGAAAAGATACAATCTTTTTTCTTAGAAAACGTGTTATTTTCCTTTTGTAAATTATTTTTATTTTCGAGACACCCTTGATATTTCACCGCGACCTCCCTGGGAGTCACAACCCATATTGGTTGAGAAACGATGCTCTACAATTCACCTTTCAACAAAACTGAAATAAAATATTACAAATGGACATTTTCTTTGAGTTGAAACTTCTATAATATATGATATATGTCATCCCTCACGGTCGAGTATAATTATCTGCCACCTTGTAGATGGAAGAAGTCTGCGTGTGTATTGTTTTACAATGCGTAAGCTGATGTTCTTGAACAAGCTCACAGTCTTGACAGATAAAACCCAAAGTTCCGAAGGCAAGGAAATAAAAGTTTCAAGACGACCAGCAGATGCTGGCAATTATTAGGCATAGTTTAATAGTGCTATTTTTCTATTGCTTAAAAGTGAAAATATTAAAAATTTACGACAAACAAAGTTAAGTTATGGAAAACCGTAAATTCAGATATAAAATAATCCACGAGCAAAACCAATCAAGAATTGAATTTCTCAGGAATTAAACCAAAGCTTCTTTCGGGCCTCGGCCACACAGGTAGGAGCCTCGCTTGATGCTTAGAGCTGTGTTGCGAGTTAGGCGACATACCCTAGCGAACCAACGTACCGCATACTATCGCAGTGGCCACACTGCACGCTTCGTGCCACGTTCATGACGCATTTAAAGTGAAAAAACTCAGTTTCTCAAGTTTTTATAGATTTTAAACAGTTTCTAAATTACCAATAGATTTAAATAATTAACTAAGGCCTCGGCCACACAGAAAGGAGCCTCGCTTGATGCTTAGAGCTATGTTGCGAGTTAGGCGACATATCCTAGCGAACCAACGTTCCGCATACTATCGCAGTGGCCACACTGCACGCTTCGCGCCACGTTGCATGACGATTAGTCATCGAGTGAATCTCCTAGCGAATAGACGTGTTGGTTAATTTACAAGATGGCGGAAGTTTTAATGACAGCTGTGTATAAAAGGAAGCCTTTGTGGAGCCCATCGAGCAAATTATAGAAAAATGTACCTGTAATAAAATCACTTTGGAATGAAGTTGCACAGAAAGTAAATAAAGATGGTAAGTTGTAATGAAATCGGTTAGTTTTGAGAGTGATATCGTGTGTTGACTCAACCGCTCCCATCTGTCAAATGAATTTGTGCGTAGCACTTTGATGTGGCCAGGTATGAAGTCATCTAGTATATGAGTCACGTAAAACCTAGCTTAGCACCTAACGAAGCACTTTAGTGTGTCCTTGGCCTAAGTGTTGACTTGGAAAAATAAATAATTCGTGAAATGAGAAAACAAAAAATTATACAAAAAAAAAAAACAATCAACTCACCACCACAGCGTACAATCGGTACTTCAAGTTGAAGGGATCTTCTCCCGGCTTCAACTTATGCTGTTGGAAGTCCACAAAATCATCGTCCACTACCGGTGTCTTGCTGAGACTTGTCGAGACCAACCGTTCTCTTGTAGACACTATTATGGAGCCTTTTCGATCAGTCGGCACATTTTTATCCTTTTCCAAAGCCATTTCTTTAAAAGTATCATTGTTTATTACATTTCCTCTTTCTTCCTTATTTTCTTTTTTGCTAGTATCTGAACGACTTGCATCACCTATACTCTTCGGACTGTCGTTTAAATTTAACTTGGTTATTTCTTTAACTGTCTCGCAACTAGAATTGATCTCCCTGTCGAAGCGTTCTTCTCTGTAATCGTTTTCTTCTGTAGATTCATCGTCTTCGCTGACTAGTTGCGGCGCCATCCTGATTAACTTGTTGGCTCTGTGCTGCTTGATATCACCGTGTCTGAGGATGGTTTCTTGGGGCACCGAAGCCAAGAATGCTGTAGGATCGAAGTCTTCGAAAGGGAAATTAACAGCTTTGTGAGATTTTATCCACTTTTTGTTGACATACTGGAAACGTTTTAGATGGATTACCTGGAAAAGAAATTTTATATTTTAATAAGCAAAGTCAGTCACACTAAAAAAATTATTTTGAATATAAAAATTATCAGTTCTCGTTTTGATATTTTAAAATCCTTATTATTCATTCATTATCACTCGATACCATTATTTTTCAACCTTTTTTTTAGCCTTATTGTTTTGTTTTTTTTTTTTACCTGGCGAGTTTATTGCCATATGGCAATCTCTTCCAACCGACCAGAAATATGTTTTTATAGGCCCTAAGTGTTAACCAGACTGGAATCCTACTTCTGGGTAAAAATCTGGGTTCCAGCGGGGATCGAACCCGCAACCTCCGGATCGGCAGACAAGTGTCTTACCACCAGGCCACGGAGGTCGTCAGCCTTATAGCCCCTCCTAAAGATAAAAGTACGCAACCCCCTGCAAAAACATAATATCTTGGTGATGAATATGTACGTGGTCGTATAAATGTTGTACTTCCACAAGACGATAAACATTATCAGGTAAGGATATGTACTGTTTTAAATTACTTCCACAAGATGATAAACCTTATCAGGTAAGGATATGTACTGTTTTATGTTACTTTCACAAGACGATAAACCTTATCAGGTAAGGATATCGGGAGTGGTGGTGTCATGCTTATTAATTTTTAATTAAATAAATAAAACATTTATTTCTTTTGTATTCATTACTGTTTATTATTTTTCTGAGTTCACAACCGGTTTCAAAGACCTACGTCTTCCTCACCAGGTAAAGATGAACTTCATTTACGGGTTCATCTTCACCTGAAAAGGAAGACGGAGGTCTTTGAAACCGGTTGTGAAGTAAAAACAGTGGTGTACGCAAAAAAAAAAGAAGTGTTAATTTTCTTTTGAAAACGTAAGTGATTTTTTAATATTGACCCACAGGTTGACAAATGATGCTCTATACATTTTATCAGGAACACAGGGATGCCTTAAAACTCTTACAATCAGCTCAGTCACATCCTTTGGAGCCGTGGACAAACCGATTAATAGTGCACCGTTCCACATATGTAGTTTGAGAGATACATACCAGTACGGGGGGCAGCCTCCAAATCTGCAGCTTTTTGGTAGCGGGCTGATGGGAGCGGCAGGCGGCGCAGTTGTATGTTTCCTCGAGGCGTTCCTCCGAAGTGAAGGCACGCAGGCAGTGCTGCAGCTCCACAGGGGCAGCTTGACCCTCACGGCACTCCCGCACTGACTCGTGTTCTACGAATATCTGAATTCAGAGATCAAACTCATTGTATATATTCAAATATAGTGAAGACTCTAATTTAAATGATTATAATTTACTTCTTGAATCTTCAAAAAGGCTTTGGTTTCACATCGTGGTGCCATGGTTTTATGTAAAAAGAAATAAGATAAATAAATAAAACACTTATTTTATATGTTTGTGTTCACTATTGGTTTATTTTCAGTTTACTACGGGTTTCAAAGACCTCCGTCTTCATCGTCAGATGAGTTTATCTTCACTTGACGATGAAGACGGAGGTGTACGAGATGTACACAAAAATATAAAATAAGTGTTTTATTTATTTATTTTATTTGTCTTTACGATTATAATTTATTTGTTTTTGCTAATGTCTGAGAAAGATGTAAATTATATTTTTAGCAGTCATATGGTTAGTTGTTTACAGTGCTTTCTTTAAAAAAAAAAATGTGTGGGAGCTCACTTCGTGTCAAGCTTTTTGTATACTGTAAAAAAGGTGGTAGAGCGCCACACCATTGCGCTCCACCGCAAAAAAAGCATCGAGTGATCTTTTTAAAAAAAAAAAAAAAAGTGCGGGAGCTCACTTCTTGTACACCGTAAAAAAAGGTGGTGGAGCGCCGCTCCACTGCGCTTCACCCAGAAAAAAAGCACTGGTTGTTTATACTTCGCTATATATGAATAGAGCAGGTTTGGTCAGTTCCAGTTTGCATCAGATTAGTGAAGTGTCAAAAATCAATAAATCCTAACGATAATTTATATAGCACCATTTAGAAAGGGAACTCCCCTCAAGAGCGATCTAACTCGGTATTTAAACCCACTATTATTGATAGATGAAAAATAGAATAAAATAAATATTTATATATAAATTAAGTGTAATTATTTTCTAACCATAATAATAATAGTAAAAAGGACGATGTATTTAGTGCCATTTAGAGAGCAAACTCAAAGCCACTACAACTCGGGATTCAATCCAACTATTTATTATTCATAGATTAAAAATATTAGTGTAGGGATAGGAAAGTAGTGGCTTTTACCATTGATTTGGTACTTCCCCGCATCTCCATATGTTTAGCAAAAATATAATTGGTACGAAAACTGCTGAAAACTTATCGAGGGAATACGGAGTACAAAGAAACCTTTGTAGATCTTCCTATATGTGATAGGAACACATTTGATTTTAGCTGGAAGATAGTACAGTCTGTTTGACAAGAGCGTGTACGGCTACATTTTTTCCTGCAAACCGTTAGAGGGTAGATTCAAACGCGAGCAGGTGCAGGACCCTTCCCCCAAGATGCTTCGTATAGAAAAACTCAATTGTCGTTCGGCCTTGGTTACACAAGAACATATTTCACCATGAGTGCTGCGTACTCATCACGTTACGAAGCCGTGTTTCTGTGTACACATTCGAAAGAACCGAAAATGTTGTATGGAACCGCCGCTAAATACATGAGAAAGTCGAAGAAATTTGTAAGTAAGTGGGTGAAACCCTATTCTGACGTAAGAAACGTCGTTGACCTACGAAATCGTGACACAGAACAGAAAATGACAAAAAGGAGGATAGAGTGATTTTACGGGTGTTTGAGAAGAATCCTAGTCTATCATTGCGTAGTGGACAGGCGAACAGGAGGTTGAGGCGTACCTTTTCCCTGTTGGACTGGTATCTGAGATGCAGGGCTGTGGGCTCCCAGTCCACGGCCAGGTGCAAGTCCTCGACCACACCGGCCGCACGCAGCTCCTGCATGTCCAGTCGGCTCAGCAGGGGTTCCCGCCCGCACTCCCACTCTTGAGCACCTTCCGCGCCTCCGCTCTCCAGGTCTGGCTGCAGCCCTCGTCCCGCCCCCGTGTACAGGTGCTCGTTCGGACTGGAACCTAGCAACATAACAAGTATTATAGCTGTTCATCATTAAAAAAAAGCAAACAACATTTTATCCATCACTTTAAGACCTAAATTATTTAATTTCATTTGGAATTAACCCCGTTGATTAATTTGATGACCCCGGTGATTCACAAATCGAGACAATTTTTAGACCTTCGCATCATAACTCAATATATTTTTACATCACGTCATTTGAATTTCACATCTTTTTGCCCATGCCCGTTGTATGCCACAGATAACCTTAAATGTATGCTGCGGTATCTGCTGACACACCACATGCTCGAGACTGCTCATGTGAATCCTCCGTTACGCGTCTCGATCTCTCTGCTGCTACACGTTTTTACAACATGGGGAATCCCATGTATGTACACTACTTTTTTAAAGTGAACCAATCACGGGAATATGTATTTCCTTAGTTGATCGTCAACATTAACTTATTGTCAAATAGATCAATACTTGAGATTTTCAAAGTGAACCAATCACGGTAATATGTATTTTCTTAATTGATCGTCAACATTAACTTATTGTCAAATAGATCAATACTTGAAATTTTCAAAGTGAACCAACCAATCACGGCAATATGTATTTCCTTAGTTGATCGTCAACATTAACTTATTGTCAAATAGATCAATACTTGAGATTTTCAAAGTGAACCAATCACGGAAATGTATGTTATTTCCTTAGTTGATCGTCAACATTAACTTATTGTCAAATAGATCAATACTTGAGATTTTCAAAGTGAACCAATCACGGTAATATGTATTTTCTTAATTGATCGTCAACATTAACTTATTGTCAAATAGATCAATACTTGAAATTTTCAAAGTGAACCAACCAATCACGGCAATATGTATTTCCTTAGTTGATCGTCAACATTAACTTGTTGTCAAATAGATCAATACTTGAAATTTTCAAACCAGATTGAATTCACTAATTCACACTTTTAAAAAGTGTATTTTTAAACGTTTTTCACTTTTATTATATTTATACCTTATGATCGATATACTATACCTTATGATCGATTATCATTGTCAGCCATCCTGCAGATAGTAGAAACCAAAAAGGTACAGTACCCAGCGGTAAGTAACACACATTGGGCTTAAGAAAGATACTGTAGGCTATAATCGGCTAACTTTGGCTTTGTAGAGTGTCGTCTCTGTCATTCATACAACCTAGAAAGACTGACAAATCGCGACGGAACACGTGTATGAATGACAGAGACGTCGCTCTACAAAGCCGAAGTTAGCCTATTATTGCCGACAGCCTCTTTCTTAAGCCCGATGTGTATTACTTACCGCCGGGTACTGTATGTGCGTTGTGGGCAATCCATTGCACTTTAGTGAGCACACAGTTTTGATATATCAAAGGAGACAAGACTGGATCATTAACAAGTTATTTGTTTCTCACAATTGTCAAGATCTATAGCCTGTCATTAATAGATAGGTTATTGTCAAAGTTCAACCAAAATAGACGCCACAATTTATCGCAAGACAATAAAGGGTCTGCTAAGTTTTTGTGTAATGACAGATCCCCACTTGAGTTGTCTCTGTTCTTTATTATCTTTAATAACTGTTACAGAAGAGGTGCCTTACTATTTCCATACAGGTTGAAGATGAGAGGATCATCAGTGCAGGGCAGTGGACAGCCCCGGCAGAAGCTGGTCCAAGGGCACACGGCACATCTCAACCCCCGTTGCCCTACCACACGAAGCGTGAACGGGAATGTGTAGCCCAGGCTATCGTCGCTGCAATACATACATATAACAATAATAAATTTATTTCTGCTAAAGAAGGTTGTATTGTGGTTTCCATATCATAAGCTTCTACTTAAGGTATGCAAACCATAACATTTACAAGGAACATTATGCAGAAGTCTGTCCCTAAACATAGAAGCATGGAAATAATGATACTGAATATATCATTAAGGGATCGGAAACCATATGACTGAATAAGACAACAAATCAAAGTGGCTGATGTAAATGAAAAAAAAAAGTTACTCAGAAGCGGAATTGGGCGGATCAAATCATTTGTAGATCAGATAATATATGGAACACAAAGATCTTTGATTGGAGACTGTATACTGCCAGAAGTGTGGGCAAGATAGATTGATGACATTTGAGAGATGGTGAGCAGAAATTGTAGATGAAATGTACAAGACTGTGAAATGAGAAAGCTGTGTAGTAGACAACACTGGATGATGATACGGCAAATATGGGAAAGATAGTGATGAATAAAACATCATGAAGAATTAGTAGAAAAGCCTTAACTCTGCAATTCGGAAACTAAAATACCTGTAGAAAATGAGAACATGGATTGGTGGAATTTAAACAATGATTTCGGTTAAGTTTCATTTGCTCATATCTCAAATCAGAGAAACACTCACCAATCTGTGGCATGGTTGGCTTGATCAGGCGGCTGTGGCGGTGGAACGCTGAGTAGTCTCTCCACTTGTCTCCACACGGCTCCGTACAACTCCCTTCCCCCGCAACCCTCCTTGATGGGGATGACCAGGGGCGTTCCAAAAGGCTCCCACTTCCTCTTCTGCTGCGACAGAAAGTACGACTCTTGCCTCGACTGCTTTCGGTGCACGGCAATAAGGTAGTTGCGAATTCTAGGCTCGTCGTCAAACTTCATCGTTCTGTCTCCGGAACAACTTGAAGCGCCATCTTCATCGGACTTATATGGCGTATATCCGAAATCGTTGTCTACATTCAATTTTCTAGCGCTCAAAGTGGGCGAAGCCTTAATGAGATCGCCCGAGAAGTTTTGTCTGTTTTCGTTTGCCTTTCTGGCTGTTAGTAATGGTGAACCTTTGTAAGTTCTAGATTGCAGTTGTATTTCTTCCACTTGCCTCGAATCCTCGTTCTTTTTGGTGATCTTTGGACTATTATTATTAGACTTATGACAAAGTACGGGAGATCCTTTGGAATGTGTGTTTTTGAGATTTTCTTGTGTATTCTTTATATCGGAACATTTCTTTGGACTAGAATTGGTATAATAATTAGCGGAATTGTTAGGCGGGGTGCTGCAGTTGAGGTCTCGGTGGGTGTCAAGTTCCTGAATAGAGTTGTATCCAGAAGAGCTGTTATTACTCTCCATGGACTTGATATTTTTGGATGTGAGGAAATTCCCCGATGATGGACTGTCACCGTAATCACTGGATATGGAAGACCTCTGAAAATTCATTGCAATTTAGAAGAAAAAGCATTATGACGCGAGTGTTAATAATTTTTAGTTAACCAGAGCCCGTATTACGTTAAATATTTGGAAAATACTTTCAAGCGCCAATTCCTAGTTATCTTACAGTTTAATTTTAAGATTGCTTATGTCGAAAATAGGTAAATTTTGTCATATTGTTTGCTGAGAGTTTTGCTATGACTATAAAGGAAACCGTTTGAAAAATACTTTGGAAACACTCAGGGTAACGGATTTTTTTTAGATAATAAATGTGAGAAACATTTATTACAAAACATATGTGGATATTTATTAAGAATCACCTAATCATAAACAGTGGATATTTATTAAGAATCACCTAAGATAATATATTGCTGATGGATTTCAAGAAAGATTATTCTTCCTGGATGTGCGACTAGACATAATAAACAAGAAGAAAAACACATTACGTGGCAAGCGGTCACACGTTGTGGACAACATATTTTGAAATTTTCGTGAAATTTCCATGCTATGCAACATTGTTGTACATTTTATCATATAAGTTATATACATATGTTATTTAATGTAAGTTTATGCTCCGAGACATATTATTTCTCACTATAGTGAGGTGTGTTTTAAACTCACAATAAAATAGTAATTTTTTAAGTGGGAATATATCTCAAGTGGGTTTACCTGAAATTTAAGAATAAAATATAAATTTTCGAGAAACAAATTATATTTTTGATAACACATATATCTGATATGCCTCCAAGTTTTAGGTCAGCTTACTCTACTTTTCGCTGGAAATTCACATCCCCTCTAAATCACTTTTCTCACATGTAAGAGAACAAGGGAATTTTAACATAAAGTTGGGTTACTCCCAACAAAGAAGCAAGAGTTCCTGGATGAGCAATAGAAGAAGGCATTCGGGAGGAGATGTGCAGAGCTGATTCCACTTAGAAGTATGGAGCTATGAAGACAAAATTCAGGTTAATATTATTATATTAGGTGTTAACATAAATTGTGTCTGTTTATTTACAAATTTAAACATGAGCACCAAAAGTAAAACAAAATGATAAAGGTTATACGTCATTCAAAAGAAAATTTTCTGCTCTACAAGATATTGTGTTTGCTTTTACGTTACATATATTATTTTATTTGATTACAAGCCTTCAAAATGGAATGTCAAGTAGACGAAAGTGAGCATTTAAGACACCTCCTTCTGTTCGCGTTCAATCGAGGGAATAAAGCTGCAAAAGCTGCTCGCGATATTTGCGAAGTGTACGGTGAAGATGCTATGAATGAAAGGACAGCTCGTCGATAGTTTTTTCGTTTCAAAGACGGTAATTTCGACCTGAAAGACATGGAGCATTCCGAACGACCAGTGGACTTCGATGAGGACCGCTTAAACCATATTATTCATGAAGATCCCCTTCAAACATTTTTTATCACCATTTACAAACCAATTTTCATCACCAGTAATGATGCGGTAAAGGAAGCTTTGCTTGTGGCCATGAGTAGCTCGATGACGCGCGAGCAAACCAGAAGAAATTGTCGAACGTTGATTTTTGTTGTTTTACTCAAAACATGTAGAACCCAAGCGCCGAAATTCTGGACTTTTCCCATTGATTTAAGATGGCGGTATACAGTCACGTGACTAAAATTCATCTGCTCAGCCAATTCTACGGTGGTTTGAAGTGGATCTTCATGAATAATATGGTTTAAGCGGTCCTCATTGAAGTCCACTGGAGATGTCGAAAATGCTCACTTTCGTCTACTCGACATTCCATTTTGAAGGCTTGTAATCAAATAAAATAATATATGTAATGTAAAAGCAAACACAGTATCTTGTAGAGCAGAAAAATTTCTTTCTAATGACGTTATAACCTTTACCATTTTGTTTTACTTTTGGTGCTCATTTTTAAATTGGAAAAAAAACGGACACAACTTATGTTAACACCCAATAGATAGGCAGTATGGACACTGATATCTACAATAATCAAGTTTCCAGGAACTTGTCCAGACAGTTTGTAAACTGGTTTAATGTCACAGCACCAAGAACATCTATTGAACACTTTATTCTAAGATTTCACAACTCAGACAAAATTATTTCAAATTCAAGTGAGTAAAAAAAATTTACTCACAAAAAAATTGGCATCTTTAAAATATTTTCCAGATAATCAAAATTTATATACAACTGACTTAATTGTGAAAAATTATATTATGTTTTCAATAATGCTAGCATTAATTTTAAATAAAGGATATTTAAGATCCACAATAATTTAATTAAAAAATATTCACTCGTAAACTTATAAATAAGACTGTCCAAGTGAATGTTTTAAAAAATTATAATCATCTGGTTTTTATAGTTATGACAATTTTGATAATACAGCAAAACCTTCAAAGGTTATGTTTTTCAAGAGACTTTTTATTAAATAGCAATTTATGGCAAGGAAATTTATTATTACCAGATTCATGTGTTTCTCCCATTATGGAGAATTAATTTTTATTCTGTAGAATGGCGGCAAGCCCTTTCGGCAGAAAAAACAACCTTTCAACAACAATTTAAAAAATTCATGCCCATCGCATCAGATAACATATGAATTAATAAGTCCCGGGACTAACCAACACATGGTGCCTCTAATAACAAATCTATACCATTCTCAGTTAGTACCAGCCTTTAGAAGTTACATGTCAAACTTTCATGACATTCCGATATTGTGTTATTGAGTTAGTGGTTTTAGTGATGCTACTTTTGTTATTTTCAAAACAATGGAAAAAACCGAATTTTATGTGTTGATAAAACATTGCTTTTTAATGGGAAAAAATACCGTTCAAACTCAGCGATGGCTTGAAAAGTGTTATCCGGGCTCTGCTCCGTTGAAAACAACTATTTATCGGTGGTATGCTGATTTCAAATGCGGTCGTACAGACACAAATGATGCTGAACGCTCAAGTCGTACAAATGAGGCTGTTACACCAGAAAACATAAAAATACCCCTTAAAATCGCAAAGAAAAGTTGCATGAGATAGCTGACATCCTGAAGATATCATATGGTAGTGTTTACACTATTTTGCATAAACATTTGGTTATGAAAAAGCTTTTTTCGAAATGGGTGCTGCGTTTGCTCACAATGGAACTGAAACAACAACGCATCGATGATTCAGAGCGCTGTTTGGCACTGTTTACGCGAAATAAACAGAAGTTTTTGCGTTGGTAAGTGACAATGGATGAAACTTGGATCCCCCACTATACTCCGGAATCAAATCAGCAGTCAGCTGAGTGGAGTGCAGCTGGTGAAAGTGGTCCGATGCGACCAAAAACTCAACAGTCAGCTGGGAAGGCCTCCGTATTTTGGGATATTCATCGATCACCTTGAAAAGGGAAAAACCATCAATAGCGAATATTACATAGCGTTATTGGAGCGTTTGAAGGCAGAAATTGCAAAAAAAAAACAGCCCCATATGAAGAAGAAAAAAGTTCTCTTTCATCAGGACAATGCACCGTGTCACAAGTCGATGGTAACGATGGCCAAATTGCACGAGTTGAACTTCGAATTGCTTCCGCACCCACCGTGTTCTCCTGATTTGGCCCCCAGCGACTATTGGCTGTTCGCATACCTCAAAAAGTTGCTCCAGGGAAAGAGATTTGGCTCCAATGAAGAAGTGATTGCCGAAATAATATTATAATGGTGAGGGAAATGTTTTTTTCTCCAAAAAGCAGAAAAAAAATAGGGGTCGCCTTAAAATCAGGGTTGCCCTGTAGTCGGGCCAATATGGTATACACTTTCCGTTATGAACAAGAAGTATGATACTGGTAACAACAATTATTTTTGCACGTCATAAATTGTTATTAAAAAAAATAAGTTGTCTAAGCAATACACAATAACGCTTTCTTGTTGACAAATGGTTTAATACGAAGAACAAAAAATCAAATTTTTTTTACTCGTGTTCTTACTTTTTTTACTTTGTGTTCTCAAGTGCGCAACATGGAAACACCATTGAGTCCATGCCCCATAAGGAAAGAAAAGTGTAGAAGGGTGACTATGATTTTTTATTCATTATATATTCAGATTATTTAGTTTATTTATTTACTATTCATTTAAAAATACAGAAGTGGATTTTTTGTTTAGAACAAATATTTGTTTATTGATACAAAAAAAGAAAGATTTAATTTATGGTTTCGTGGTACATTGTGTTGACTACTTAGTTTTATCTATGCATGAATATGCATATTTGCGCACTTCCCTCTTTTTTCCTTGCACATATAAGTTGATGAGCCGCACACACAATGAAAAAATTAGGGGGAACGTTGGTTGCTACAACCAGTTTTCTGATGTTACATGGTCATCTTGCTAGAGGTCTTCCTTTAATTTTTTGGTCGACCTTGCAGCAATTTCTTCATCCACCTATCACCAGTATATCTGGCAATATATCCTGTCCAGTTCCACTTCTAGGAGGTAACATTCTCAGCGACATCTACGATTCTGGTCTTCTACCATATCCAATAATTCGTCTTCCAGTCCCGTAACGAAATATCTGTAATTTTTCTCTCCATGGCCTTCTGTGTCACCCTGAGTTAATGCATTACCGTATTAGCCCAAATATAATGCGATATTTTTTTACTCAAAATATTTTTCCAAAAATAACATTCGCGTTATATTCGGGGTTTAGGCCGTGTCCAATGAGCGCAGAGCACACAACCAAGCTTTTTCCCCTATCGCACGCATAGTTTATGCATGTTTCGACCAGATAGAAAATAAAAACGAATATATGCAATTTGTCACACAAGGCGAATGACAGGTGTTTAATAGTGATAGTCGAGACATTGGCGGCAATAAGCTGAACCAGCGAAGATTAGTGACACGTCTATTGAAAAAGTTTTTAAGAAATGTTGCATTTCCAACAATCTGGATGGGAGTGAGGATGACATTTTATGGGAAGAGGAAGATGCCATAAATGATGCATCGAGTATTAATCATTCAAGCGACACTGATGATAATTCAAACATGTCTGAATAAAAAAATCATATTTTTATAATACAATTTACCTAATAAATTTTTTTTTATATTTGAATTTTTCCTTTCATTCCTGCTCCAAATATATAGGTCGCGTTATATTTGGGCTAATACAGTATTTGTTTTATGAACATTGCTGTCTCAAGTCCATGTCAGTATCGAGAGGACATTCTTCTTTAGGTATCTCTGGTACTTCGGAGGTTTTTCAATTAGTAAGGAGAATTATTATAGTCAAATGGTTAGCATGCTTGCTTTACATTCTCATCCCATTTTGGGATTAATTACCAACAGCTCTTGGAATAGTTTTTCATCTATATTTATTGCTGTACTGGGACAAAGTAGCTGTTAAGTGTAAATTGAAAGAGCATTCATGGAATAATATCGCTTCACAAAACAATCTTCTTCTTCTCCCTGGCTCCATCCCAACTCATTGTCTGCGAAGACTGTTGGGGTCAGCTCTCCTCGTCCTCAGGTTGTATGCTCTTCTGTCCCGGACTACGTCCCCCAGGCTGTGCCTCTGCATCAGGTTATCTTTTTGCACCACCCATGAATTCTTTGGTCTTCCTCTGGTTGTTATTCGAGGAAGATCCATGGAGATTGCCTGGTTCACAATATGATCGGGTGCTCTGCGTCCAACGTGCCCATACCATCTCAATCGCCTCTCCTCCATCTTGCTGTTGATGTCTGTAACACCTAGGCTTCCACGAATGCGTGAGCTTTTTATTTTATCTCTTAGGGACACATCAGCTGACCATCTTAGCATGCGCATTTCAGCAGTTTCTAGTTGCCTAGAGTAAGAGTTATACATCGTCCAGCATTCGGAGCCATAGAGGAGTGCGGGTCTGATAATCGTTTGGTATACTTTTCCTTTTAACTTTACAAAACAATGATTTATATATTATTTATTTTCCGATTCCTCCTTTTTAGAAATGATTACATTTGTTGAACTGCTTTTCCGGCTAATTCATCTTAGAGAAATTGTTCCCATAACCTCATCTCAAGTGAGGAAGGTATAGCGATGTGCTACTAGTGTGACCTCTAAATCGAGTAACGTCTAAATCCACAACTAAAACTGGGTTTATTTTTTAAAAAATGCTTCGAGGATAAATTATAATAGGTTATCCAGAATGCCATTAACCCTTATAACTCCAGAGGCGACATATAGTCGCCATGGTAATTATTTTAATAACTCCAGAGGCGACTATATGTCGCCATTTTTTATGGTTGTATTGTTTACATAAACAAACATCTCGGGACACCCAGGAGCAGGTATAAACATGTTACATTAGTTTCACAACAACTGTTCTACTGTTTAGACGTGTTTCGGTTGAAAAATAATCAGTACGCACCCTTTTACACCGTTGAGATTACACAAGTTTTTTTTTTTACCCTCTAAAATAATGGAAAAATCGCAACTGAGTGAAAGTGAAGACGAATTTATTTTAAATGTATATAGTGATGAAAGTTGTGATAGTAACATCAATATTCAGACCTCTAGTGATGAATCAGAGTACATTGGTCATAAAAAACGCAGAGTTGGTCCTCTTCTATCATCAGATAGTTCTTCAAGTACTACAAGCGCTCAAGATTCACAAGACGATGAATGGATTGATATATCCAATACGGTGGATTCTCCTGACATTATAAATTTTGACATCGGAGCTCAGAATGTCGGACCAAATGTTCCTTTAACAATCAAAGAACCAAGTCAATTTTTCAAATTATTTTTCACGGAAGAAATTGTAACGGAGATAATACGGGAAACAAATGCATATGCAAAAGTCAAACTTCAATCAAAAGTTCTAACTGCAAATTCTATTTGGCAAAATTGGCGTGATGTACAAAAAGATGAATTTTGGGCATTCATTGGAGTCATTTTAAATATGGGAACAATGCCACTTGCCAATATGCAAGAATATTGGTCTACTAGAGATAATTCCAGAGTCCCATTCTTTGCAAATATTTTCACGAGATCTCGATTTCATCAAATATTCTGGATGTTACACTTGAATACACAAGAAACTGGCCATAGTGATTTAAGAACACGGATTCAGAAAGTCAGTAATTTTTTAGAATATATAAATAAAAAATTTGCTGACTATTTCATACCCAACAAAAATATCTGTGTTGACGAATCAGTAGTGAAATTCAAAGGAAGAATATGCTTCATCACTTACAATCCAAAGAAGCCTACTAAATGGGGAATACGCATTTACGTTTTGGCGGATTCTGAAACATCATATGTGTACAGTATTCTTCCCTATTACGGTAGTATTACTACAGAGAATTTACCAAGCCCAGATTTGCCTGTGAGTTCGAGAATACCCATCTACTTGTTCAGAAAAATTTTGGAGAAGGTACCCCATGCACAAGGATACCACTTGTTAACAGACAGGTACTACACAAGTCTTCCACTTGCTGAAGCACTATTGAAGATGAAATGTCATTTAACTGGGACGATACAGACCAACAGAAAAGGCATTCCGATCACCATAAAAAAACCAAAGTTTGGCAATAAAAAAGTTTTGGCTGTAAGAAAAAGAAAAACAATGCTTTTGGCATGGAAGGATAAAAGAATAATTACAATGCTGAGTACTGGTGATTCTGCTGGCATGTCGTCTGTTTCCAGAACAGGGAAGGGAGGTGTTCAATTAGTTACAGAAAAACCAAATGTAGTACGAAACTATACCAAATCTATGGGTGGAGTAGACCGTGCCGACCAGTATGCTTCCACATATTGTTTTCTCAGGAAGTCATTAAAATGGTGGAGAAAACTTTTTTTCTGGGGAATGGAAATTTGCTCAATCAATGCATACATCCTCTACAAGAATATAAAATTGAAAAATAATGAAAAACCACTAACTCATTTGAAATTTGTCAAGAATTTAGTTGATCAGTTGGTAGGAGACTTTCGGGAGCTGCGAAGTAGGCCATCAACTTCTACTTTTGATGTACGACTAGATGGTAAACTTCATGTTTTGCAGAAGGGAAAGAAGAAGGACTGTGTGGTCTGCTCAAATAGAGGCAAAATGGGCAAACGACATGAAACATATGAGTTTTGCGACACCTGTCCTGGAAAACCTAGGATGCATTTAGGGGATTGTTTCCTCAGATATCATACTTTGAAAGATTATAAAACTAAAAAATAATGTTGAATTGTTATTTTTTTTATCAAAATAAACTCATTTAAACATTTATCTAATAGTTTGAATAAAAAAATTGCATGAAACCTTATTAATTTTTTTTTAAATAAATTATTTCTAAAACCTATCATTTTATAGTAAAATTTCAAAAAAATACCCTGGAGTTGTTGGTATGTCATACAAAAAAAAATCTGGAGTTCAAAGGGTTAAAAGAGTTATGTTTATTTTTAAAAACATTTGGATGTTAAGTGTGCGTTAAAATATGACTGTTGAAAGACTTGCCAAATAGGATTACTTCGCGAAAAGTGATACGTCGAATTAGGGACATTTTTGACATAAATTTGTGTCAAATATCGCAATCTGAGATAACAAAAATATAAATAATTCGGCGACATAATTTCGGGGTTATACTGTAATATCAAAATATTTCACCTGTAATAAAATCATATTTACATAAATATTTTTTTCACAGTATTAAACAACATAATAATTTTTTTCACAGTATTAAACAACATAATAATATTTTTCACAGTATTAAACAACATAATCATTTTTATCACAGTATTAAACAACAAACTACTGAGGCAAAATAAAATAGAATCAAAAGTAATTAAAAATAATAGCTCTTTTCTCAAGTCTACAGCATAAATGGAACAAAACTACGGGTAAATGGGATTTCTCAATCAATGTGACAACAAAAGTATCTACAACAGGTCATATAGTATATTACATTATGTACAACATTCAACAGTTTTTTTAAATTTAAATAAAAAATTGTTATATTTGCTAGAATTGTCGTGTTCTGTGTGTTAACTTTGAAAACAGTCAAAAGTAGAGTTTAAAATCCTCTTTAAGTTACTTCCTTCCGATTGAAAAAATAATTGCTCAGCTTTTATATTGAATCTCTTATTTATTCAACTAAAGGTGTAATCCTCTGTGGATTGTGGATTGGTGGTAATGCCCAACTTCTAGAGATATAATAAAGGTGTAATCCTCTGTGGATTGTGGATTGGCAGTAATGGCCAACTTCTAGAGATATAATAAAGGTGTAATCCTCTGTGGATTGTGGATTGGCAGTAATGGCCAACTTCTAGAGATATAATAAAGGTGTAATCCTCTGTGGATTGTGGATTGGCAGTAATGGCCAACTTCTAGAGATATAATAAAGGTGTAACCCTCTGTGGATTGGTAGTAATGACCGACTTCTAGATATATAATTATATTATAAAAAAATAAATCTAAGAAATTAACAAGAAAAAACTCACGAGAATTGGGATAAAAAAAGATTTTGTATAAACAGACATATCACATCACACCATTTGCCTTTTAAGTTAGGCAGAATGTATAAGCAGGCATATCACATCACACCATTTGCCTTTTAAGTTAGGCAGAGTGTATAAACAGGCATATCACATAACACCATTTGCCTTTTAAGTTAGGCAGAGTGTATAAACAGGCATATCACATAACACCATTTGCCTTTTAAGTTAGGCAGAGTGTATAAGCAGGCATATCACATCACACCATTTGCCTTTTAAGTTAGGCAGAGTGTATAAACAGGCATATCACATAACACCATTTGCCTTTTAAGTTAGGCAGAGTGTATAAACAGGCATATCACATCACACCATTTGCCTATTAAGTTAGGCAGAGTGGATAAATCTCCACACCTTATTTTAATCCACACATAATAGTTTTTGTCTCTTCTACATACTTAACATCATCCCATTTCCCTCTGCTGGGGTGTGCAAAGGACATGATTTTCCTATCTCAACACACATATTTCCCTTCTTCCACATCCATACGCCGCCTATGATTTCTCTTACTTCTCATATTTCCTTCTTTCTAAATATCACTCACTTGATCTAACTATACTTTCCTTCCTTCTTTATCTTTCACTCACATTTACACTGTATATTTGTTTTGTTTCATTCATTCATTCTTTCTTCTTTCATTCATTCCACATGTTTAAACCATTTCTGAGTACTCATCTTCCTTCATTTTACTTAACACATCAGCCTTAAGTTCACATTCATCATTAACCCTTATCATGGCATTGTAACACAGGTATTACACTAATTTAGGGATTTTAAAAAAAATCCAGAAAATCTAACGTAATTTCAAATATGGCAACACGTTCAAATACTATACATGCACTATTGTGTGCAGTGGTATCATCTGGTGATAAATATTGTCAACACTACAAGCTTTTAAACGACATCGGGTCAACATGTCTGGACAGCGTGGGGGCGTTTAGAAAATTGGCGTAAGTAATCTTTAAATATCTTATTAATCACTACATGTAGAGAAAAATTATTAAAACCATTTTATTTGTTGATAATTCAGCTATGTAAATGTTATTCATGTTTTAGATTATATAATTATTTTATAGCGCTTTTCGTGTTATATAAAAATTGATATTTTGGCAATGTAATGTGGGTGTTACATATAAAAAAAAACTATAAGGAAAAGTTGTGATTTTTTTCTCTCAATTTCCCTTCATAACTTACCATATAACATAACAAGGAATCACCAAAGAAAAACGTTAATATTTGGATAAATTGAACTTTGCCAAGATATGGGTTAACACATTCACTGCGTATAAAATGTCATACAGAGATGCTGAAAATTCGCGAATTTTTGAAAACCCATAACTTAGTTAAAAATCAAATTCTACTTTCTATTGAAACATCATATACAAGTGTATTCCTCCGTGTCTTCAAAACACATGAAACCCGCGACGAATCCTTATCGGGAGACGTTTATGAGTGCACTAAACATTCAAGGCTACTTTGTATGGACACGGGAGCCGTGTTCGACGCAGTGAACGTGTTAAGCAATGTTGTAATATTTAATTTAATTATTGTATTAAAAAAAAATAATTAGCAAAAAAACTAAAAAAAAAATTCAAGCATTTAAAAGTGTGAAAATAATAAATACCTCGCAAATTGAGGTAAAAAAAAAAATCAACACATTTAGCATTTATCCATTAATGCACACCAACAAAACACAATGCAATGAATGCCTCGTGATGAAAATCTCATTAAGTACCTTTTGAAATGAACTGTTTTCAAAATTACGACACAAAATACACACTCAAAAACCTACGTCATTTAAAAACAAAAAATAAATAAAAAACCCAGTGTCAAAAAGCAACACAAGCTTGAAAAAGAGGAAACAATGAAAAAATTACACACAAATAACTAAGCGGGAAATCAAACCTCCTTTTAGGCAAAAGGGACATATATAAAAAGTATTTAAAATTTTGCGACGTTAAAAAGATGTACTTGGAAAACATTGTAAATTTCAAACAATATTCGAAAAATGAAAGATCAACGAAATATGGACATATTTTACATTCCCTACTACTGTCGTCCGGAACGCTCCATATTTTTCAGGTCGAAATTACCGTCTTTGAAACGCAAAAACCATCGACGAGCTGTCATTTCATTCATAGCATCTTCCCCGTACACTTCACAAATATCGCAAGCAGCTTTGGCAGATTTATTCCCTCAATTGAACGCGAACAGAAGGAGGTGTCGAAAATGCTCATTTTCGTCTACTCGACATTCCATTTTGAAGGCTTGTAATCAAATAAAATAATATATGTAACGTAAAAGCAAACACAATATCTTGTAGAGCAGAAAATTTTCTTTCGAATGGCGTATAACCTTTACCATTCTGTTTGACTTTTGGTGCTCATTTTTAAATTGGAAAAAAACGGACACAACTTAAGTTGACACCCAAAATAAATAAACAATGCCGAGACCAACAATTGATGAAGAACATTTGCGTCATTGTATGATATTTTTGTTTTATCAAAAAATGAAAGGGAAAGAAGTGACGCAGAAAATTAACGAAACGTATTGAGATGTATTGACACTTAATAAGTGTCATTGGTAGATATATTTTTTTTAAATGGTGACAGGAACCTCAAAGATGCTCCTAAAACGGGTAGACCTTTAACAAAAGATGATGATGGTCTGAAGTCTTTAGTGGTCTGATCCTCGACAGTCCATCTCAGAATTATCAAGCAAGCGTAGCTGACCATGGTCAGCTATACAGGATCACCTTCATCGCATAGGAAAAAGTTAGAGTTGAGGAATTTGGGTTCCTCGTGAATTATCATCAACTGCACTAGAGCAGCGATGAACTATCTGTTCGTCTCTCTTATCCAGGCATGAATCTGAACCCTTTTTGCGGCGAATTGTTATTACCTGTGACGAAAAATGGGTTCTATAGAATAATTATACAAGAAAAAGACAATAGCTTTCACCGGGTCAGGTATCTATTCCTACTCCAAAACCGTCTCTAATAGTAAAAAAGGCACTTCTTTGTGTGTGGTGGGATAGCGCCGGAGTTATTCACTTTGAACTACTGAAACCAGGCGAAACAATTAATAACTGCCGACATATACTGTCAACAATTATGCATTATTTTGTAAGTTTTTTTTTTAAATAAACTTTTTATTTGTAATTGAATGATTTTTTTTAAATTTCTTTTCGGTCCCCCTAACCGGTTCACTACCACGAGCGCATTGACACGCTCTCCGATTCAGTGCTCGCCAGGCCGGTCATACAAAATGAACGCGTAAACGCGCTCTCCTTTGAGCTTGTCGCAAGTTAATATCAAATCCAATTGTAATAATTTATAAATTGTAACACATAGTGTAACACATACCCAAGCATGCCCAGCAGAAACTGAGTAGGATAAAGCCATGGATAGACACCGAACTCCTATCAGCAAGACTGCTGTACTAAAAGGTACGTGACGCTGATCTGTCGGTAGCACATTCAAAATGTGCTCTATTAATTATTGCAACTGTCGTTAAACTGTCAAAAATAGGTAAACCAACACTATTTGTCAGTAAGTTACGCACTTGAAATGTATTTTTCTCATTGTTTACAATTTTTTTAAAACAGTTTCTATTCTACCTTATTGGCCCGACTATAAGGTGAGGTTTTTATTTAAAAAACTAACACAAGAATGTGGGGATCATCATATATTCTCTCAAACAAATGAATAATTAAATTCACTACCGTGCAATGACCGAGACAGTTTTTTTTTTTTACCCTGGCGAGTTTGTTTATTTTTTAACCTGGCGAGTTGGTTGGAAGAGATTGTCATGTGGCAATCTCTTCCAACCAACCAGAAAGATGTTTTTATAGGCCCTAAGTGTTAACCTGGCAGGAATCCTATTTAAAAAAATCTGGTTAATAAAAACTGCTATATTGCCCCAAACACTTATCTTTCTATCACAATATTTCTTAATGAGCTTGTTCAACGGACAGTATTGTTTACAAACTGCTGGTGTGCTGCTAGTTTCTGACAGTTATTTTTTGCTACATTTTTCATATTCTTACAACATCAAAAATATGAGTTACCATATTGAAAGGTGAGGAGCTCAAAAAATTCAAATCATTCCAACAATTCGCAGGAATTTCGATGCCAATTTCAAGGTTATGGAAGTAAATTTATGTTCCTCAAACCCAATTGTAAAGGTTAACAAACACTAGAGAGGGTATACAATCACAATTGCTTATGAATTTATTATTTTTAACCCTTATCTTGGCAAAGTTCAATTTATCCAAATATTAATGTTTTTCTTTGGCGATTCCTTGTTATATGGTAAGTTATGAAGGAAAATTGAAGAAAAAAAATCACAACTTTTCCTTATAGTTTTTTATGTAACACCCATGTTACAAAACACAAAAAGGGCTATGATATGATTCTATAATCTAAAACAAGAACAATATTTACATAGCTAAAATTATTCAAACAACTAAAATGGTTTGAATAATTTTTCTCTACATGTAGTGATTAATAAGATATTTAAAGATTATTTACCCCAATTTTCAAAACGCGCCCACGCTATCCAGACATGTTGACCCGATGTCGTTTGAAAGCTTGTAATTTTGTCAATATTAATCACCAGATGATACCACACACAAATAGTGCATGTATAGTATTTGAATGTGTTGCCATATTTGAAATTACCTTCGAGTTTCTGGGGTTTTTTTTTTAAATCTCTAAATTAGTGTAACACCTGTGTTACAATGCTATGATAAGGGTTAAACAATTTCTTCCAGATTTACCTTACAATCTATTGGGTTGATGCAAAAGTAATGATCGTTTTTTACATGTACAATTAAACATTTTTTTTTTAGATTTGTAATATTTATTTAATCAATTTTATAATTTCCATCAGTTCTTATAACCTTCTCCCATCTTTCTATCAACTTATTAATACCATTAGTGTAAAATTCCGTGGATTTTGATGCGAAAAATGTAGTAAGGGATGTTTTTACCTGCTCTATTGTATCAAATTTTTTATCATTTAAAATTTTTTGCAGCGATCGTAATAAATGAAAATCGGAAGGAGCAAGATCTGGACAATACGGTGGATGCTTGATAACATCCCAATTCAACTCATTTAGCTTGTATTGGGTCATCAAAGCCACATGTGGTCACGCGTTGTCGGGATGAAACACTACCCCTTTTCTGTTTACCAATTCTGGTCTATCATTTTGAAGGGCGATGTTCAATTTGGATAATTGCTGACAATATCGTTCTGTTGTAATTGTCTGATTGCGTTCCAAGAGTTCAAAATACACAATACTCTTACAATTACACCAAACACAAAGCATTACTTTTTTTTATGGATTTCGGCCTTCGAAGTTGTTAATGGGGCTTGTCCAGGTATAGCCCAATGTCTTTTTCTTGTCACGTTGTTGTACACGACCCATTTCTCATCTCCTGTTACCAAACGATGCAAAAAAGATTCATGTTTTTGTCTCGCACTCAAAGCAAAGCACGTTGAAACATGATCCAATAAATTGGCAGCCGACAATTGATGAGGTATCCGAACGTTGTACCGCGAAACCATCCCCATACGCTTCAAATGTCTTAATACGGTTGTTTGGTTGACTCCCATCATCGACGCGATCTCCCTGGTGGTTGGACGTGGATTTGTGTCAATTATGACTTTTAACTTGTTGTCATCAGACTTCAATGGCCGCCCGGTACGTGGTTTATCAAATAGTGAAAAATCCTCAGATCGGAATTTTGTAAACCATCTTCGTACCTGTCGAACTTTGATGACATCTGCTCCATACACGTCGCAAATGTTTTTGGTTGCCACACTCGCGGTATTGTCTTTACGGAATTCATAAAGTAAACAATGACGTAAATGCACTTTATCGACCGACATTTTGAAAAAATACAAGGGCTTTTCACTGTACTCTGGCCAGGCCAAAACTGAATAGAAAGTAGAGGGAAAGCATCCTTTATACAATGGAATCATTTAAAAGAAGATACTATTCATCATTTCTTACCTGGGATTTTTTTTACCTGGGATCATAAAAAACGATCATTACTTTTGCATCAACCCAATAGTTACACTGTGATATATACCAT
This sequence comes from Odontocerum albicorne, assembly GCA_949825065.1. Classification (NCBI taxonomy): domain Eukaryota; kingdom Metazoa; phylum Arthropoda; class Insecta; order Trichoptera; family Odontoceridae; genus Odontocerum; species Odontocerum albicorne. The sequence continues at coordinate 2,836,522 of OX463858.1, forward strand.
ATTGATGGTGACTCAGACTTCATTAAAAATATTGTGAGAGAATAAATAGAAATATTTGGGGCAGTATAGGCATCTCGGTCATCGCACGGTAGTTAATTTATTATTCATTTGTTTGAAACTTAATATAAGGCGACACAAACACATGTTTGTGTTGGTTTTTTTAAATAAAAATCTCACTTTATAGTTGTGCCTATATGGTATATTAAAAAATTCACTATAGAAGATAAATTAAAACAATATTAATAACATCAGTCAACAAGTTAAGATTGAAATCCAACAAATTGTAAATACATATTACTGTTAAGTCAACAATACCGGAGAGACCGGAATTAATACGAGTATTTTATACAGAAAGGAGCAGGGAACGGGATAGCAGAAGGTGGGTGGACGGTGGGTGGTGTGTAACGTGAATATACCTTGAAGCAGAAAAGAGCGGGCATGCACAAGGAGGGGGTTGGGGGCCTTCTTACCTCGGCGGCCGCAGCAGGATCCGCCCTCTCGCTCTCTGAAACTAACAAGTACCACAAAACTATAATGTATTGGATTCTTCACAGCTCAGCAAAAAGGAATCATTAAATCGTTATGAATATGGGGTTAAAATACATTAATCCTTTTTATAAACTGTTTGTAATTGTATTCCATTTAGAGTACGAGGGCGGTTCAATAAGTACCCGTGTTTGACGATAGATGGCGTTGCTAAGGCAAGTTGCTGTTACCACCGTGTGCTGCCATCTGTTAAACGACGCTAAAAACAAATTTAACACTGATTCATAGGTTAGTTTGTATTTGACAGCCATTGCAGTAAGCAGTGCAACGTGGTTTTCGTTAAAATGGAGAAAGTGCAATATCATTCAGCGATTCGCTTTTTGCTTTTGGATGGGAAAACGTGTGAGGAGATAAAAGCGAAATTAGATGCTGTTTATGAGGACCCTTCACCATCAATGGCAACAGTTATATATTGGTTCAACTAATTTAAACGTGTTCAAATATCCGTTTTTGATGAGGATCGCCCAGGACACCTGGCAGATGTGGTTACCGGGGAAATTATTGAAAAAGCCCATGACACAATTCTCGCTGATCGTCGAACGAAAATGCGCGAAGTAGCAGAGGCCATAGGTGTGTCGATAGGAACGGCAATTAATATTTTACATGATAAGTTGGTGATGAAACATTAGTCGGCCCGATGGGTGCCGCGATTGCTTCATCCGGAGTTGTCGCCGCCAAACTGCATGAATTGCTGCCACCCCCCCCCCCACTCCCCCTATTCGCCTGACCATGCTCCCTGCGATTTCTTCTTATTCCCAAACATGAAGAAATGGCTTGCAGGATTTTTTTTAGCTCAAATGAAGTCATTGGTCGAGACAGAGGCGTATTTTGCAGAGCTCGACAATTCCTATTTTTAGAAGGGGCTAAAAAAATGGCAGGGACGTTGGGAAAAGTGTATATCCCTGAAAGGGGAGTATGTTGAAAAATAAATAATTTGTTTTTGAAAAAAATGGCGTCTTCATTCCTAACACGGGTACTTATTGAACCGCTCTCGTAGATCAACGAGCTAAAATCACATGCAGGTAAATCCACCTTTTTGGTATCATTTTTCAATTAAATTGAGGCTGCGTAGAAACATGCTGGACTTCGGTGCAGAAGGTCGCCAGTTTAAACCCAACACACTTAAAATCATTTGAGGCTAGCCCCTTTTTGATGTCAAATACACCCCTTTCACCTGATTTTTTTTCCATTAAAAACTGAATACATACTTCGGCCCATTTGCATATTGAACGTTCGGGAAATTCCCAGAAGCCTGTCACTGCCCACACTATGCAACTCCCGTGGAATAATATAGCAATAATTCCACCTAGAATTCAGGGGTATAAGGACACCAATGAATTTGATAATATCTATTCTTTTAAAAAGTTCGGAAAGTCATTATATTTAACCCAGAATTGCTGTTTTGTTTCCTTTGCTTATTCTTTTCATTATTTTTATTTGCTTTTTATTTATGAACATATAACACTTAAACTTGACATAGATATTAACCCTTCCTTCCCTGTGATGTGTAACTAGTACACATTGCTTCTAAAAACTTTAATATCTCTATAAATATTATAAATACTGGGTTCGGATTTTAGGTATTTTTCCGTAATACATTTACGCATTGAATGAAATAATAATAATAATAATTAGCACTTATCGGCCACATCAGAGATATTTTGTGAAAATCGGGAATAAATTTACCAATACAATCAAACGTGTGCCATTGTGTGACGTAGGTATATTCATTCTAAAAAAACGCTATGGGTGAGGAAGCGACGCTATTCACGTCTAACTCTACTTCCGTATATGGGAAAGCAAGAAATAGAATCTCAGTTCGCTAGCTTTTCTCGCTTCAGTAGCTCGTGGGCATCCGTTTGAGGTGGTCTCTTTGCCCATTTTGTGTATGTCGGCCGATGCTTTTTCATGTTTTCAGCAATTAAATTTCAATTATTATCACTTTTGACTTAAAATTTAATTAAAATAAGCGATTGGCTATGAATATTCTTATTTTTCCGATTTTAAATAGCTCATTTTTACATGTGTATTGAATACAAAGCACCGGAATGCGCGGATTTTTTTAACATGTTATTTTGGAAAGGAAAGGTTAACAGCACACATGATGTCTGTCTATAATGATAATAATAATTTAATTTAGGGCTCCAAATATTCGTTCGTACGTTACACCTAAACATATCTGCAATGGTGAAATAGACACGTTGAACAACAACAACATTGCAAGTTGTCTTCAGCCGTATTGATCGAGTCTTCGTGGCTAGAACCACTGGAATGGGCACATAACATAAATCACTATCTAGGAAGCTTTTTTGAGGCATCAGTTGATTATTTTAAAGTTGCGTAAATAAATCCTCTTTATATCTTGTAGAACATTGTTTCTCAACCTGTAGGTTAAATATCAGGGGAGTCGCAAAAATAAAAATAACTTAGTACACATTCTTGAAAACAACGGATAGATTAATTTAAAAAAATTGCAATGAAGTCCAGAAAATGATCCTGCCTCCCGTTCCAATAATTAGCACATGTCGCAGTCGCAAGTGTACAACCACTCGCAACTACTATACAACATGTTCATATTGGTAAGGTGCACATGTTTGTACACATCGTATCTAGCTAACGCTCCATTGCTGCCTTCACATCGCTACTAAGGCAGCTAAACAGTTTGTCAGCCTTGTATACATACTCACGGTAAGATTAAACTGTTTAGCTGCCCTGTTAGTGACGTAAAACAGTAGATATCCTTACTTGATAAGGTTTATCGTCAATAAGATATTAAGTTTTTGCAGGGAGGCTACGAAGTCATATTTATATTTTTATCTTTCGGGGTCGCTAGACTAAAAAGTTTTTGAAACAATGATTTTCCGATCATGGACTCAAGTTACACTCCAGCAGAGATTGCCTTTTGCTTTACCAGTTTATCGCTCTTAATTTTTCATGGCATGAAATATTTTTACTGTTTGTGCTGTTAACCACTTAACAGTCCGATTTTTAACACGCGACGTAATACAATGACGAACTCTGAACTAATAAATTCTCTACGAAAATATATTCCGTTCGGAGAAAACAAGTTGAAACAAGATCTGCCCAAACGACGCTTGAGAGAAACATTCCCAACAAGTCGAAACAAGATTTGCCCGAACGTGACTCGGGCTAGTCAGTATAAAAAGAAACTTCGTGCCTGGGTCATGCTCGGCCAAACTGTTAAGTGGTTAAATTAGGACCAGCTACTACTAATTCCCATGCCCTCGTTCATGTGCTTCGAAAAACTAATAACAAAATATTACATCTAGTTTTAGTGGCATAGGGTGTTTATTCTGGTTTTCCATCACCCATTATTCCAATCTGCCTGTCCTTCTTCAGGCAGTTGACAAGGTTGTTCAATGTTTTCCATCACCCATTATTCCAATCTGCCTGTCCTTCTCCAGGCCGTTGACGAGGTTGTTCAATGTTTTCCATCACCCATTATTCCAATCTGCCTGTCCTTCTCCAGGCCGTTGACGAGGTTGTTCAATGTTTTCCATCACCCATTATTCCAATCTGCCTGTCCTTCTCCAGGCCGCTGACGAGGTTGTTCAATGTTTTTTTTTTGTTTTTTTATTTGTTTTTCTATTTTGATATTCCTAAGTTTTATTTTCTCTTTATATCAATAATCTAATTCCTACACCTTTCACTCAAAACTTTCTAAAACAGTTATTTATTTTTCAACTTCAATAAAGTTCAAAAATAAAAAAAAATACTTACAATATGACCAAAGGTAAGTAGAATTCCAGCATGACTTTTTCATTTCAATTGACTATACTCAAGAAAATGTAGGATGGTCCCTGTGACGTTTGAAATTTTGTCTCAAAGGGATACGGTAAAATCGTTTTTTTTTTACAAATCGAATTGTTTTTTTAAAAATTGACAAATTGTTTTTCTCTAAATTGAAGCTCTAATTCCTAATTTTCATTATACTGACTTTCTAATGTATTGTATGATTTGTATCTATCTTTAAATAGGCCAAGATCCACTATGAATTAATACTAATTACGAACATTTAATTTTAGGTATAAAAAAATCGAAAATCCAATTATCGTATACCCCATCCCTAGCCAATGCAGACTAACGTAGTGACTTTTGACGAATGTCGCGAAATATTATTTGATTTTAACAAACTGCCACATTTTTGCTAATTTGTAACAAGATGTATTAATTTGTCATTATTGTTAGTTTTATGTAATGTATTTACCTAAATAACTTGCTATTCATTAGAATCGAGGCTTATATTAAAGTTGATGAAATAATTAAAATTACTGAACGTCGTTACAAGGTTGTATTGGGGCAAATTTGTCAACTGTCACAGGGACCATGCTACATTTTCTCTAGTATATAAAGATGTGTACTCACTGCGCTGTGACTGCGTGGAACTGAGCAGCGTATCGGGTGGCGCGTGATACGCGGTGCAGAGCTGAGCGCCGACTCGCTCCCCGTCCGAGGGCAGGCGGCGCGGCCAGTCCGGGCAGCCGGGCGCTCGCGGCACCACCACCAGGCAGTCAGGGGGGATCCCGCACAACGCCGACACCCGTTGCTTCAGCTGCCAGTAGCGGCTGTCTGAGTTCAGCCGTACGCCGTACTTCACGGGGACCGAGCCCGCCAGTAATATCACTTTAAATAAACAAAGTAATTCATTATTAATTGAATTGGTATTAATGTTGTAGATTTTTTGATGATTTTTGATTGAGAATGAACTTAAAATAAGCGACAGGCCTGTTTAACTCGATTGAATTATTTTCCAATTGTACTCAATATTTAGTTTGTCAAACTTATATGGGAAACAAACATGATAGATGTGGTGTTGGAGATGGATACTCCGTAGACTATGGACCGCAAGGCTCACTAATATCTCTATCACCCAAGAATTGGAGATTACCGTTTAGTACTTATAAAGTGGCTTAAGGCTTGGAGTTCAAACAGCCTACCAAGTTGCCAGTACTTTCACAGAAAACTTCGAATGTAGCAAAACTACCTTTTGATGCCACTAGAGTACCCAATCAGTCAGCAGATGAATCAATGTAAGGCTGAGTGGAGATCCCTTCTGAGGTAAGTAGCTAGGTATTATTTTGATGCCACTAGAGTACCCCAATCAGTCAGCAGATGAATCAATGTAAGGCTGAGTGGAGATCCCTTCTGAGGTAAGTAGCCAGGTATTATTATTACTAACTGTGAAACTGCACTATTGAAACTCACCTAATACTTCGATGAGTACGTAGCTCTCCATCGGCAGTGGCAGGCTGAGCATGTTGAACGCATCAAAACGCACCGACTCGTGACCACATGATGCGCAGGTCACCTGCGTAAGAACCAATTACATTTTTTAATAAATCGATATAAAAATTAAGAGATCCTGTCAGGCTCTTTTATTAAAATGTTTTATTTCCAGTTATATAAAAATAAAATTTTCTCTAATGGACCTTTTCCATGGATATACGAGGGTCATCCAGAAAGTAAGGTTACAACATTTATGTAGGATCGAAAAATGCTTGTATTTAATTGAAATTCACAGGATACTTCACAAATATATTAAACTATTTTTCAATGTAATCGCCGTCGAGATCGAGACATTTCTGTAGTCGGGGCACCAGCTTTTGTATGCCAGTGTCATAGACATTTCAGCCACTTCTTCACAGCTTCCTCGAACTCCTGATCGTTGGAAAATTGTTGGGGTGTAGTGACACACACACCCACGTCTCATCCCCCGTCACGATCGAGTCCAGAAAAGCTTCTCCCTCCTGTGCAAAACGATCCAAAAATTCGTTTGCGGCGGTCACGCGATTTTGATGGTGCTCCGGTGTGAGCATTCTGAGCACCCATCTCACATACAACTTCTTGTAACCAAGTTTTTCCGACACAATATCACCAAGGAGACTTCGGGAAATGTCAGGAAATTCTTCATGAAGGTCGTCAAGCATCACACGGCGATCATTTCGCACTTGTTTCGGAAAATGAATGCTGCAAGTCTCATTTTGGTCGGTAAGAAGTGTCGCATAATTCCACTACTTAAAAGACTTGGATGGTTGAAGACAGAGATGAGGGTTCAATATAAGGTTGGAGTTATGATCAACAATCAGGTTTCTCGATATTTCAACGATTTTTTCTAGACGGGAGATCTCCGAATTTCATCTCAGGTTAATCGTCTGAGTGCTGTGAATGCTTTGACTCTTCAGATTCTTAGTAGAGTTGGCAACCCTAAATATTTTGACAGAACATTTCAGGCAGCGGGATCTCCTCTAAGGAACTGATGCAAATCTCCAAATCAGCGAAGTTTTATGTAGACTTAAAAAGTCTCTTGTCTACTGTACATCTTCCAACGACGAACTCTGTAGTCTAGTTGGTACGACTACAGAGTTGGAACGATCCCCAATCAATTCCTGAGCTGAAGGACGAAATTATTCGCGTTATTGGTGAGTTAGAACCGCAATTGTGCCGAAATGTCATAGAAAATTTTGACAAAAGAGTGGACATCTGCGGAGCTGCAAGAGGTGGACATTTGGCGGATATTGTTTTTTGTTAAATGTCATACATTATACTTCAATGACCAATAAAAAGTTTTTTGAAATCAAAGCAAATTGTGCGTTTTATTCAAGAATTTAAAAAACTGTTCAATTCGAAAGACCCTTTATTTATCATTTTTGAAGAATACAGGCAATGTTTTTACCAAAGTCAAGATTTTAAAAGAAATTATTCAGCAGTCAATACGTTAAATCAAAACTTTTAGATTTTTGTAGATGAGAAGTAACAACATATGACAATGCAAGTAAGAGTATAAGGTTATCGTACCTTGGATTTGAGCTGGCCATAGAAGAGCTCCGTGATGATAGACTGGTTTCGGGCCATGTGCATATCCCAGGCCTCGTGCGCCACCACCTGCCAGAACACATTTATTCATTTCATGTCAGATATAAACCCAAAAGTCACGACAGGATTATTAAAAAACTTCACTAGTATAATTACTAAAATTCTTATGGCAAAAACAAATTAAGGCAGTCGTAACATCTAAAAGATGTGTTTTGAAAAAACAAACACATGTCTTGTAATCCGAGGGTTATATAGTAGATTAGTTACCCATTGGAACCCGGATTTTCTAAAAAAGATTCCAGTATAGTTTTCACTTAGGCCGAGGCCACACCAAAGTGCTTCGTTAGGTGCTAAGCTAGGTTTTACGTGACTCATATACTAGGTGACTTCATGCCTGGCTACACCAAAGTGCTACGCACAAATTCATTTGACAGTTGGGAGCGGTTGAGTCAACACACAATGTCACTGTCAAAACTAACCAATTTTATTACAACTTACCATCTTTATTTACTTTCTGCGCAAAGTGATTTTATTACAGGTACATTTTTCTATAATTTGCTCGATGGATTTCACAAAGGCTCCCTTTTATACACAGCTGTTATTAAAACTTCCGCCATCTTGTAAATTAGCCCACACGTATGTTCGCTAGGAGATTCACTCGATGATTAATCGTCATGCAACGTGGCGCGAAGCGCGCAGTGTGGCCACTGCGATAGTATGCGGTACGTTGGTTCATTAGGATATGTCGCCTAACTCGCAACATAGCTCTAAGCATCAAGCGAGGCTCCTACCTGTGTGGTCGAGGTCTTAAGGCCTTTTGAACATCTTTCTGGTTTTTCAATAAGCTCACCAGGTTGTACTACATAAAACGAAAGTGTAATACAATAGCAAAATAATAATAATAATAAAAGGATATTAAATAGCACCGTTTAGAGAGTAAACTTTCCTCAAGGGACTTCTAACTCAGGATTAGAACCCAGTCATAAATTTAGATAAGACTTCCAAAAAAGATCTTAAAGCTGCGCATGCCACCCATATCTCTCGACACCACCCATACCATTCCACATCACAGGACAAGCAATGGCAAAATCATAATATCCCACCTATTGGATTAATTTGGAACAACTAATTTATTAGATGAAAAAGAAATCGACCTAAAAGTTCTACTTCTCTCCGTCTAAAGTTCGAATTTATAAGTCTAAACGTCTAAAATTCGAATTTATAAGTCTAAACGTCTAAAGTTCGAATTTATAAGACCTGTGTCAAGTCAATCATGACTTATAATGTTGAAACCAGAGCAGACACATCTAGAATAAAACACCTTCTTCTAACATTCCTGATGAGAATATTATGAACCATCAACAGAAAATCTCTAAGAGATAAGGTTAGAAACTCTCACATTCAACAGACCAGCAACACAGAGGATATAGTCAGATGGAGTAGAAAAAGGTGGTATTGCTGTGACCACGTGGATAGGATGGGTACAGACAGAATCCCATACATAACGGTGCATGAGATCCCTGCAGGACAACACATGCCAGGAAGACCCCATAAAAGGTGGAGAGAGAGCTGGTGATCTATCTCCCAGAAATGACTTCGCAACATAACAGATCCAAGATACGTGTATATATCAAGAAGCATAAGCAGAAAAGAAATTGTTACTCATAACTTTAATACATAATTTATTTTTCAATCCATCAAAATTTTTCAAAAGTCAAAAACAAAGATCTGCCACAAAACGTCTTCATTTAGGTCAGTTCGCAGAACGGCACTCCATGTCTTCACGAAACTGTGAATCTCCCTATTGTAACACCAGTATAGAGCAGGCGTTTGTTTCGTCAAGTTCTCTGCAAGTGATAAAACCGTTGAGAAAGTGATGATACCTGATCCGGTCTCCCGTCCGAGTCCCTGAGCTCCCTATAAGGCAGGCCGCGTGAATCCACCCTGTTAAGGTCCTCGTGTAGAGCGTCCAGCAGCCATGCCAGAAGCTCCTGCGAGTCGTGCTGCCCACCACCGCCAAAGCGTGCCGCGTGCTTGCTCACGCACCAGCGCACCCGCAGTGGGGCCACTGACCTCGCACCACTCGACCACACCTGAGGACATTGTTAGTTCAGTAATGGTGTGTCACACAGATTTATTTAAGAACTGAAAACTGAACTCTGGTTTGAAATTTGTTTACATTCGTCTAATGCATAGTTCCCCAAACTTTTTCGCCCCGTAAACCACTTGCCGATTTTTTTGTTTTCCGTAGACCCCTGCCTGCATTTTTAGTAAACTTATTAACTTCAAATGTGTTTTTGACAGCTGACACAGTGCTTTTCACCTTGATAAGGTTTTTTGTAAAGTGGACACTTTTAAAAAAAGAAAAACATGTACAATTTTTATTCATACCTTTATTGAAGACACAAAATGCAAGTAAATATTTGGCTTTGGAACGAAACAAAACAAAGCCTAGTAAAATTCTTACATAAAATGAATACACAATTAATACTGTTAATGAGAGGGATGGACCTGATAGCAATGATTCAATATTTGGCTTCAAATTAGTGAGGTATAGTCTTAAATCTCCATGTTCAGTGGTTTGCATTAGATTTCTTTATTATAAGTATTTTTATGTCTAATATAAGTATAATGTACACACAATCTGTGTTAGGTGTAATAAGACATTTACGGAACGCCTAAATATTGATGATGATCTGCCTAAACGGGATCCGCTCACATGGACCCCCATTTACATCTCGTCCACCCCCATTTTCTTTTCTCGCTGACATAGACCCCCTGCAAGTCGAAATCGGCCCTTGGGGTATTTGGTCTAATGTGAAGAGTCAGAGGTATATAGATACTCACATCTTTGCAGAGTTCTCCGTAGCGTTGCGCCAATGCCCCACCGGTACCATGCGGATTCTCCCGGTTCAGCTCATACAGATGCATATCTCTCGTGAAGTACATAGTCAGCGGGCCTGTGTTCCACACCTGCAACCATATAAGACCACTGTAACACTTAATAATAACCACAGAACATATGATCAACCAACATAAGATTTATTTAGATATCAGGAATGAAACACGTTATTTTACTGACTAGAAATTAAGAGTTTTTTTAGTCGCTTCTTAAAGCATACCAAGGATGGAGCGAGTCTTATATTGGTTTGTAACTGATTCCAGAGTCTCACTGCATGGACAATAGTAAAGGACGAAGTAAAGAAAGAGGAGCGGTGAACCGGAAAGGCCAATAGACAATCTCTGTTTGAGCGTAGCGCTAATCCATATGATTGGAAAGACGCTGAAAATTTTCAGCGAGATAAGAGGGATGTACATCGCCAGTATATCGAGGCGAACATATATATCCTAAAAATGTTTCCGCTGCTGGCCGAGATCGTCCCATACCTCCCTCAGCCCTCAGTCCCCAACCCAAATGTCCCCAACTGTTAAAAGTGTGTAAATCGGTACCAGTTCGAACAGAATTTAGTCTTGTTTGTGCTCCACTGAAGATGAGGTGAAAGCCTTGAAACCGGTAGGGTTATTTCGTTACAAAAAGTGGAATAAACAGCGTTTGATAAAGCAAATTACAAAGAGACTTTCTTGTTTAAATTAATGCTGGCTTTGCAGTGTCCACATTAGCGTTAGTTTTTCTTACAAAGTTATCTCTTGTAACTCTTGAACACGATGAACAGAAGCAAAGCACCTGTAAACCGTACGCCAACGACACCATGACATATATTCATGTTTTCTGTTTAAAAAGTTTCCTGATTTTAACTTGAAAAGTAAAGAACGAAAAGGACTCCCAATCGAATCAAGTGATAACTGAAAGTGGGACAGCAGTTAAGATAAATTAGTAACAAAGAACTTTTAAAGACACTAACTTGACATGTGGGTTCCGCACTTAAACCACCCACAGAAAGGACTGACAATCTCACTCTATAGTGAGAGATTATCTGTATATACATGTATGCTCGCTGTAATACTGTGTGCATGCAAATAATAAATGCACAAGTACAATGAACCAACAGCGAGAGATTGTCTAATGATTGGATAAGATGAAATGCTTACGGCTTGCAGTGCGGCGTTCATGAAGCAAGTGTTGCCCAGATTGTGAAGGCCTGTAGCCCCAGCCGGGTGGGGATGTGAAGCCACGACTCCTGTCACGCTCGCCAGGGAATTGCGTCCCTCGGTGCCTGCTGCTAGGCTGCAAATATAACGTCTCTTTACACTTAAGAAGAGTTTGGAGAATTTTCAATGACAAATGAATAAAAAACACGCTATATGTGTCCGAATGTTACTGTCTCTCCGCAATGATAAATACAAAGAAAATGTAGCATGGTCCCTGTGACGTTTCACAAATTTGTCCCAATACAACCTTCTAATAACGTTCAGTAATTTTAATTATTTTATCAACTTTAATATAAGCCTCGATTCTAATAAATAGCAAGTTATTTAGGTAAAAGCATTACATATAAAACTAACAATAATAAATTAATACATCTTGTTACAAATTAGCAAAAATATGTCAGTTTGTTAAAATCAAATAATATTTGGCGACATTCGTCAAAAGTCACTACGTTTTAGTCTGTATTGGCATGGGATAATTGGATTTTTTATTTTTTTTGTATATTAAATTAAATGTTCGTAATTAGTATTAATTCATAGTGAATCTTGGCCTATTTAAAGATAGATACAAATCATACAACACATTAGAAAGTCAGTATAATGAAAATTAGGAATGAAAATGTCAGTTTAGAGAAAAACAATTTTTAGAATTATAAAAAAACTATTCGATTTTTAAATAAAAACGATTTTACCCCATCCCTTTGAGACATGACATTTCAAAAGTCACAGGGACCATGCTACATTTTCTTGAGTATAGTCTAGTTTAGTGAATATGTTTTAAGTAGATGTTGTCGAGTTCAGGAGGTTCCTTTTCCATATTTCCTCAATCTTCTCTCAATTTCATTTCGTATTCCCACTAGATCCACAAGACAGCTCAATCCCTTTTATACCGAAAATTGCTATACTAATTATAAAATCAAATCCTCTATAATTCGTATGCAAAGACTTGGAAACGAGTTTTGCAACAATTTAGATATTTTTAATATAAGTATATATAGTATTCGCCAGAATATCACAACAATATTTAGAAATAGCTACTAACGTTGTGCTCTCCTTTATTAATATAAATAACGTAATATACACAAAACATTAAGGATAATACTTTGCCTCTGGAGTTGAGTAACCCTGCATCAATATGTAGGAAGGTTTTAATTCTGCAAAGCAACTTGCATCTCGTTCTACTAATGAGGCCATGTGTTTTCTATATCTCAATATCTATCCATAAAATTCCCACAAAATTCTCAAAAAAAAACAATATTTGTTCTATGTTTGCGTTATTCCAACAAAAACAAATCTGAGTTCTTTACCTCTATAAAATAAGTCTTGGACAATTACGTAAGTCTGCTTGGTGAAGTTTGGTAATATTTTGTGGTATACATACATAACATATATTGAACTTAAATATACATATAATTATTAAATCATTTTAAAACAAAGACTGTAATTTATTATTACTACTGCTTTTTGTATCTTCATGTTAGTTTAAGGTAAAGTTGTATTATTTGTCAATAATTTTAAGCACTTGTATAACCTGTCACATGTTCATTTGTATATAAAGACACTGTTGTGTCGTTAATTAAATAAATAAATAAAAAAAATAATTTCCGTATTTCTTCAATCTTCTCTCAATTTCCATATTTCCTCAATCTTCTCTCAATTTCCATATTTTTTTGTAATTTGTCCCATAATTTCGTATTCTCATTGCTTTTGAGAGACAAATTTTATTTCTTTTTATTCAAGTCTTGTATCGTTGATTGAATTCAACAAATTTTTCATCAAAGGTTTCGGTTTTAATTTTATTGAACTCCATATTATAGGATTTGTGAAGTTAAACCTGTCAGATTCCTTCTTTTATACTTTGTTTTCGATTTGTATTTTGTTTTTCAATCATTTGTCTTTTAAGTTTATATTTTTTTGTCAGTGCGGGCTGTGCGCCTGTGGACGGCCCTGTAGTGTGTTGGTAAAATTTAATACTTGTTTCTTTCTGATTGTTTTTGTTATAACAATGTCAAATAATTTTTTTAATGTGTTGAGCACTCACCACTGGCTCTTTTATTATTTATTATTTTTGTTAAAAGGTACATTGTACGACACACCGATTGAACAAGTAACAAAATTTAAATACTTGGGTGCCAGCATAATGTGCAATAATGACCTCTATGTAGATAGTGCTTGAACAATCACAAAAGGCCGCAGCTATTTTTGGATGTTTAAAGAACACTATCTGGAAAAACAAGTATATGAACATCCAAAGCAAGGTGAGGATATACAAGACCTGTGTCCGCCCCATAATGACATACAGCATAGAGTCCAGAGCCAACACTGTCAGAACCAAAAATATCCTTCGAACCAGCGAAATGAAGGTACTCAGGAGTATCGCTGGCAGAACCCTTCGTGATAGAGTACGAAACACAGAAATCCGAAGAACGTGCGAAGTTGAAGATATTGTCAAATGGGGACGACAGAGAAAAAGATTCTGTAACGAACACGTATCCAGAATGGCGGAATTAAGAGTCGTAAGAATGGCCAGGGACAGTATCCCCCAAGCAAGCAGACCTCCAGGACGACCTCCCAAAAGATGGAAAGACAGCTGGTAGTCGACGTCGCAAGAGGCAAACAATGATGCAGGACCATAACAGGCCAACAGGCCTAAAATAAGATGAAGAAGAAGTACATTGTACCATTTATTTATACAGGGTGGCCACTATACAGGGTGGCCACTTGAAGTAAAAAACATTTTCAATGTTTTTTACTTCAAGATCCAAGTGGTCCAAGCTTTACTACCCCAAGATACTCAGCAGCGTCTGCAGTACGCCATTTGATTTCAATACCTAACCAGAGATAACAACAACTTTTTGAACAACTTGATAATGAGTGATGAAGCCCATTTTCATTGAAATGGGTACATCAACAAACAAAATTGCAGATTTAGCGGTACTGAGAATCCCAGGGAATTACATCAGCATTAATTACATCCCCAAAAATGCACTGTTTGGTGCGGTGTTATGGCTGAAAGAGTTATCGGCCCCTATTTCTTTGAAAATGAGGAAGGTCAGCCAGAAAGAATCAACGGGGCCCTGTACAGGACAATGCTTGAAAATATTTTACGCCCGGCGGTCAAATATAATCAGGAGGTACAGTTCCAACAGGATAGAGCTACTGCGCACACTGTCAGGGCGACGATGAACCTCCTGCGAGAAATTTTCGGTAAACGGTTAGGTCTTCCAGTGGCCACCCTTTATAAATAAATAATATTCAACAATAAATTACTTATAAACTTGTATTTGATTATTTTTTCACTTTCTGTGTCGTACTACATATTGGTATTTTCATGTAACATATTTTCAAGTTACATATTTTCATGTTACATATTTTCATGTAACATATTTTCATGTAACATATTTTCATGTTACATATTTTCATGTAACATATTTTGAAAAATATATGTATCCTGAAGTATTCATTTTTTTAGATGTTGATAATATGAAAAGGACACTCAAGTGTTGTAATTCAACAAATTTAAATAATTGAGTGAGTACCTCAATGCGCCGAGCTCCTCGGGCCAGGTGAGGTCCTTGTTACGCAGCTCCACCAGCAGACGGTTCCCGTCCTCGATCCCCAGTTGGCTCAGTGTTAGTCCCTCCTCCTCCAGCAGCTCCCCCGCACCGCGCCCTCCGACTAACCAAAGGCGCACATCCTCGCGCGCCAGGCACAACTGGGCACAGATGAACTCGCACACCTGACAACATGATAAAGAAATAAACAAACTGTTTTGTTTTATTAGGGTGATTGCCAACGTTAAAATGACTTGACATGGCACGTAAAGAGAAACATAGAAATAACTCACTCTGGAACAAAGAAGCAGACACAGAAGTGAAATTTTTCAGGAAAAGTTTCAATGCTTTAAAATTTAATGAACTTTATTGAATTTTTTGTACGTTATACAAGAAAAGAAGTACGCGGGAGGTCAATAAATTCGCAGAATGAAGGAATAAAAAAAAACAATATTTTATTTTTCCTTCTCAATATATTCACCATTAACCTTGCCCTTCCTGTGCTAAAAGAATCCGCGCGTTTCGGTGCTGTGTATTCAATGTATTCAATTACACATGTAAAAATGAGCTATATAAAATCGGAAAAATAAGAATATTCATAGCCAATCACTTAAATTAATTAAATTTGAAGTCACAAGTGATAATTGAAATTTAATTGCTGAAAGCGTGAAAAAAACATCGGCCGATGTTCACAAAACGGGCAAAGCGACCACCTCAAACGAAAGCCCGCGAGCTACTAAAGTGAGAGAACTGAGATTCTATTTGCGTTCCCACATACCGAAATAGAGTGAGAGTGAGACGTGAATAGCGTCGCTTCCTCACCCATAGTGTTTTTTTAGAATGAATATACATACGTCACACACTGGCACACGTTTGATTGTATTGGTAAATTTATTCCCGATTTTCACAAAATATCTCTGATGTGGCCGATAAGTGCTAATTATTATTAATATTATTTTTTCATTCAATGCGTAAATGTATTACGGAAAAATACCTAAAATCCGAACCCAGTATTTATAATATTTATAGAGATATTAAAGTTTTTAGAAGCAATGTGTACTAGTTACACATCACAGGACAGGAAGGGTTAACATACATTTTTCAGATCTTTCAATAAGCTTATTTATACCCACGAAGGAAAAAAAGTTTTACTTTTGCCCTCAAAATAATAGTCAGACGGAACCAGGTCTGGGCTATAGGGAGGGTAATTTAATGCCACAGTTGTGAAGAGCAGCTAATCAGAATCGCTTTTATACACAGGTGCATTGTCATGCAAAAGCAGCACCTTTTTTGTTCATTTGCTCTCCTTTTATCCTTCACAGCTTTTTTAAACTGCATCAGCAGACCAGAGTAGTACTTTTCAGTTATTGTGATGCCCTTATCTTTATAATCTATCAGCAGTATGCCTTCCGCATCCCAATTTTTTTTGCTATAATTTTTCCAGCCGATTGCGATACTGAACTTCTTAGGGGGCTATGCGCCCTTTTTATGCCCCTGCATGAACCCCTGCTCCGTATAAGGCTCATAATGATGAACCCAAGTTTCGTCTCCAGTAATGATTTGGCTTAAAATCTCATCTTTGTTGTTTCCGCTGAAGTCCAAAAACTGTCGTGAATATTCAATGTGTTGTTTTTGAAGTGGCATGAACATTCTGGATACCCACCTTGCGCTGACTTTTGACATCCCTAGATGCTGATAGAGGATATTCAAAATGGTTGTAGGCGATACTCTAGCCATCTCTACGAGATGTTTGAAGAAGTGGCCTCAACAGGCCGTCCTGGTCGGAGGTCGTCTTCAATCGATTC
Organism: Odontocerum albicorne; assembly: GCA_949825065.1. Classification (NCBI taxonomy): domain Eukaryota; kingdom Metazoa; phylum Arthropoda; class Insecta; order Trichoptera; family Odontoceridae; genus Odontocerum; species Odontocerum albicorne. The sequence goes on from OX463858.1 coordinate 2,853,368, forward strand.
TCTCACTGGCTTAAAAAGACTATGCCACTTGTGAACCATAGTTTTTCCAGGGCAACAGTCCCTGTAAACCACTAACATATCTTTCAAAATGATTTGAGGTGTTTTCCCTTGTTAAGTGAGAAACTTAATGACGGCGCCATACTCAATTTTTTTCATACTTGGGATGTTATTAACGTTTGATATACTGTCCCGACAATATCTTAAACAATACTGGCAAAATTAAGACTAAAACTTGGTGAATATACTAATAATTAGTCATATTATGGGAACATGCGCACTATCGCCCCCTCCCATTCTGAGAATTTATTGACCTCCCATCGTATTAAGAAGTGGGGTATTTTAAGATGTGTCAGTTATCGTACAAGTTGGTTCATGAAACTGTTTCGCTAAATATTTCAAACCTATGTGCACAAGATAAGGCTGCTGATGGTTTTCTACGTTACTTCATTCATTATCACCCTATATGCTGCATCAGGAACATTCATTATCACCCTATATGCTCCATCAGGAAGATTCATTATCCCCCTATATGCTCCATCAGGAACATTCATTATCACCCTATATGCTCCATCAGGAACATTCATTATCACCCTATATGCTCCATCAGGAACATTCATTATCACCCTATATGCTCCATCAGGAACATTCATTATCACCCTATATGCTCCATCAGGAACATTCATTATCACCCTATATGCTCCATCAGGAAGATTCATTATCCCCCTATATGCTCCATCAGGAACATTCATTATCACCCTACATGCTCCATCAGGAACATTCATTATCACCCTATATGCTCCATCAGGAACATTCATTATCACCCTATATGCTCCATCAGGAACATTCATTATCACCCTATATGCTCCATCAGGAACATTCATTATCACCCTATATGCTCCATCAGGAACATTCATTATCACCCTATATGCTCCATCAGGAACATTCATTATCATCCTATATGCTCCATCAGGAACATTCATTATCACCCTATATGCTCCATCAGGAACATTCATTATCACCCTATATGCTCCATCAGGAGCATAGGGATTCCAAAAAACACCTCCATCCAAGTTGGTCCACGGCTCAGCACTTCATATCCTTCAAAGTAGAGACCGAACTAGTTCTGAGGCAATTTAAAGCTAGTGTAAATAGTATATTTGCTTTTCTTTTACATACATTCTGTAAGTACTTTGACAGAGGTATTTAATGAATGTAGCGAACACAAAATTGAACGTGAAGTTCGACATACGTGTTTAGGGCATTGCAGGATTATTGCAACTGCTACGAGGCATCGGAAAAACCCTAAAAATCTATTCATCCTGGAGTATTATTTGTGAATACAGACTGGTGAAAAAGACTATCTGAAAAGATAGAGGCCATATTCTTCTTGCCTCGTAACCTCATGGAAATTTATGTAGTCATTGATTTTAAAAGATGTGCTGATATTTTAGTATTACTTACTTCTTAAGACTTTTAATTCTGCCAGCACCCTTGAGGTGGCTTTTGGCTGAAACAGGACTATATACATTTTCTATTCTATGATTATCAAATCATCATAACATTTTAGAGTTCATATTAGTGTAATGCTTCAAACGGAGTAAAGCAAGGATGCGTTAAGTGACCCTGGTTGTTGATTATTTACATGTAAAAAGGAACAACAGATTTCAATAGGTGGCATACAAGCGTCGAATGGGAATGTATGCACATTGCTGTATGCCAATGATGAGTAACCTATGACACGCGTGTCAGAGGTGACACTCCAAGACATTTTGGGTGACACGCATCGTTTACGGACGATCTTCACCCAAGAACGAGCTATACGCTTTCTTCGCTCGTATATTTACAACTACACTGGACAGGGTAGTGGGGGTTCGAGCGGTAGTGGCTTGCAACGTTATTGTTGCAACAGTGCCCAACCTGAATTTCTGCCGTTCTGACGTTTGATTTACAATACACCACCATAATTCTACAGTACTTTGAAATTAAATGGTTTCGAATGGATGCAATGTGATGATTTGGAGTTGCAGCTCGCAGAATTTCAAGACAGCATCTGGGCTCAAGAATTCGTCGAATTGAGGTCTAAACTCATGAATCTAGAAAGAAATCATTTGGAGAATGAAGAACAGTGCCACTACGAACAAGATATTGAATGCTTGGAACCGATTACCGAACACTTTTGGCACTCTGAAAAATCTAGCGATGGCTTCACTCGCAATATTTCCCTCAACGTACTTTTGTGAGACCTTATTCTCGTTGCGTTGAATAATATTAAAAAAAATAAAAGACACCAACTGGCTGATGAAGTTTGTAACGCTTGCTTGTGTTTAAAATGTACGAAATACCAACTTTCAATTGAAGATTTAGCAAATGCAATTCAACAACAAAAAAGTTACTGACGTAAATAATTATTTGTTTTTGCTTTTTAATAATAATAAATAAATAGTTTAAAAACAAAACTCTTTCATTTACTAGGGCTGCAAAAATTATTAATATTCCTAGATGTGACACGGCACCCGGATCATGCCAGGTTTTTTCAGATTTTTGACACGCCGAACCAAAAAGGTTACCCATCACTGCTGTATGCTGATGACATGGTAATGTTAGCAGAGAATGATAATGAATTACGGAGTTTGATAATTAAATTGTACACGAGATGTGAAGAGAAAGATCTGAGAATGAATATTGTGAAATTCAAAATAATAGTTATAGAAGTGATAAAGGAAAAGTGAATGCGACATATGGGTCAACAATGAAAGATTGGAACAAGTTAAGGAATTCGGCTATTTGGAATTCAGCTGACGATTCATTCATTTGTTCTACAAGGCCAAAGCATCTCAAAGTGTTCTTTTTCTCCTTACTCAATACATCATCCTTGAGTTCATACTCGTCCCTAATCACCTCTTTTCGTATTCTGTCATAAATGTAATTGTTAAGTTTCTTTATATGTATTTTTATTGTTTTGATTTTGATTGTATATTCATCTTGTTTTATTATTTGACCCGTTGCCCTCGAAAGCTTTTTGTTATGTGCCTACCGCTAACTTGAAGCATTTTTTAAGAAGAAAAAACATTTACGTTGAAATATACTCGTAATTAAATTTACAATATAAAAAAAAAACTTTTTTTTTCAATTTTTTATTTTGTTTTGGTAAAATAGGTATGTAAAAGGAATTTTAATTTAGGTAAAATTAAAAGGAAAAGTATACCATACGATTGTCAGACCCGCACTCTTCTATGGCTCCGAATGCTGGACGATGTATAAATCTTACTCTAGGCAACTAGAAACTGCTGAAATGTGCATGCTAAGATGGTCAGCAGGTGTGTCCCTAAGAGACAAAATAAGAAGCTCACGCATTCGTGGAAGCTTGGGTGTTACAGACATCAACAGCAAGATAGAGGAGAGGCGATTGAGATGGTATGGGCACGTTGAACGCAGAGCACCCGATCACATTGTGAACCAGACAATCTCCATGGATCTTCCTCGAATAACAACCAGAGGAAGGCCAAAGAATTCATGGGTGGTGCAAAAAGATAACCTGATGCAGAGGCACGACCTGGGGGACGTAGTCCGGGACAGAAGAGCATACAACCTGAGGATGAGGAGAGCTGACCCCAACAGTCTTCGCAGACAATGAGTTGGGATGGAGCCAGGGAGAAGAAGGTAAAATAGGTATGTAAGGAATAGAATGGACATGAAAATGGATTATTTGAAGTTTCTCACTGTATGGTATTTTACATAACAATCCCCAACGTGAAGTCCAGGTTTACTTTCGCAATATAATCGTGTTTCTTTTCTTCCACCCGGAATTTTTCTATTGGAACATACTGCGCAGTCCTTCTTAGTTCCTGAAGGACTGCGCAGTATGTTCCAATATGTTCCGCAGTATGTTCCAATAGAATGTAGAATATGCAATTTATTTATAAGTCGGTCTTCTGTAGGGAGAGGAGCAGAGCGTCGTCGAAATGGAGTATCTCTTCGATAATCTCCTGCTAATTGATCAACCAATCATTTTACAAATTTCAAATGTGTCATCAGTTTTTCATTGTTTTCTTTCTTGGAAACTTTATAAAGTATAGAAGAGTTTATGACACACACCTCGTTTACGGCACACACCTTCGACAAAAAAAGAGTTTCCTCCACCATTTTAGGGACTCCTATAGTTATTGAAATGTGACCGCAACATGCCAGTGCAGTACGCATTGAATTATGATAGTTCTCACCACAGTTAGCTTATACGGTAATAATATACCAGGAAAGTACACGTGTCACCCTTGGGACTTGTTTGTCTCTGAATAAAATATTGTATTGTGTGTTGAGAGTGGTATTTTGTGTTGCTATTTCGCCTCCTCAAGTGCGAGGAATAATATCGTTATCCGCAGAACTAACCTTGTCTTGGCGCCATAGTGGTGACATCGAGTAATATAACATACCATGCATGCCGCCGATATGGCGGCATTCGAGTGCAAAGGGTTAATGTAATTTTTGTAACTCATGTAAATCATAAATACTATCCATTTTTCTTCTCTTGTATAAATAAAAAATATATAATCGGTAAAAATTGTCAGGGTTCCCAACTTTTTTTACTAGAGTGCAAAGTTTACTAAAGTGATTAAAATATGTTGGGAACAACTGCCCTATACATTCCATCAGGAATGAACGAATGTCACAAAATGCCCTATCCAGGTTAGTAAAGACCGTTACGCTGCTTCCTACGTTATGCAAAACTCCGTAAATAAACAATGGACAGAAAATAATTTCTTGTAGATAATATCGACCTATAGCTTTTTGAGAAGGAACAGATTGAAAAATTTCACGTGATACAAGTATGAAGGAGAATGTAGAAGAGTAGAGTCACCTGTCTGATGGTGGCCAGGCGGGAGAAGGCGGCAGTGTAGGCCAAGTAGCGTGAGGGCTGCGCGGGCGAAGGAGACTGGTAGTTAGAGGCCATGCCCATAGTGGAGAGGGCGGCTGCTCCGTAGCCCCCCACCATACCTGACCAGGAAGACTGGGGGCCCACAGCTGCAAAGGAAATATTACTATACTAACACATCGATCAATAAGTCCCGGGACTAACTACTAAAACAACATTTGTTTGCCAAAATTCTTCTTTATTCATCAAACTAGTCTCCTTCAAGAGCGATACATTCATTCCAACGCTTTCCTAACTTTTCTATGCCAGCCGTGTAGAACGATTTATCTTTGGTTTCAAAATAGGCGTTAGTTTTGGCAATCACTTCTTCATTGGAGCCAAATCTCTTTCCCTGGAGCATCTTTTTGAGGTCTGTGAACAGCCAATAGTCACTGGGGGCCAAATCTGGAGAATACGGTGGGTGCGGAAGCAATTCGAAGTTCAGCTCATGCAATTTGGCCATCGTTACCATCGACTTGTGACTTGTGACACGGTCCTGATGAAAGAGAATTTTTTTCTTCTTCATGTGGGGCCGTTTTTTTTGCAACTTCTGCCTTCAAACACTCCAATAACGCTATGCAGTCATGAAAGTTTGACACGTAACTTCTAAAGGTTGGTACTAACTGAGAATGGTATGGATTTGTTATTAGAGATGCCATCTGTTGGTTAGTCCTGGGACTTACTGTTCGATGTGTTACTTAAGGAACTATTGTTGCCACATAATATCAAATCTTCAAATAGGTATTTTTACACATTATTTCAAGTCATTCATTCATTTGTATGGTTCTCTTCAATTCCTTTGAGCTGATGAAGGGTAGACAGAGGTCCAGTGGTCAGCACAAGATATATAGGGACATACTGCATGAGACATTTAAAAACATTAATGATCAGCACAACTGGGAGCAAACAGCAGAAGATAAGAGTCCAATGGCATGGAACTGTTACTAATTATCAGGGATCCAATGGAGAAAGACGCAGACAAGCTGCTGCAAGTACTGAAACTCCTTGTATTTTATGCAACAGTATATATCTATCACAAATATCAGGTATACTGATCACCCACTTTGTATTGTGCCTTATCGTCACGGGTTTTAAGCATTTACCTCTCAATATATCAAAATTGATAATGCGGATATTTTTTTCGGCCCCAGCAATCGAAGCTTCAGGTTGAGAACGACTGGAATAGGCAAGTAACTCGCAGTTCGCCATCGCGCGTGTTGGAAACCACACGAATACAGGTAACAGCACTCGCACATGTCTAGCACGTGCCAATATTGTTAAAAGACTTTAATCGAACCTGTAACCCTCGAATGGAAGATAAGCATATTACTAACTAGGCCACGGAGGTTGTCGTCAAAGTGAAATTGATCTTCTGTTACTCATTATGAGGAGTTGACTTTCTCGTAGTGGACCGGGTCTTGACTCTCGGCACCAGAAGATATTTTAATACTTCGTCAATCCATGTTTCCTTCGTACCATTCTTTTTTAAGCATCTACTATTGCAGATAGGATTTGAAAAGCGCTTTCTTCAGATCTTATTTGAATATCGACAAACTTGCCCTCTTTCAGTCTGCCATTTAACGCTTTATAGGGAAAGTTTTTATTTTTGAGATATTGAGTTTTATGTTGAATAAATCATTATTATGTGTATCAAATCAACTTTATTTCTTTGAAAATGTGTTTCAAAAATTTTTTTTTTTGAAATGAGGCGGTCGCATATGAGACCTGTGCCCATTTCAGGGGTCATGCCAGTGGCCGCACAAGTGACCAATGAATGTTTAGGTAATATCTCAGTTTAGGTTGCATTAGGAAATACAATTCTTATATGAGATATAATGAATGGGGATTTACTTATAATACCTATTTACATATTTGACAATCAATTGACCGTATGTTTAGATAGTTGCTACTGAACATGCAGCTAACTACACTTCACCTCTGCCCGTCCACTACATTTGTGTTACTTAAAAACGTTTAATTAAGAAAATGAATCCTTATAAGTATAACCATAAGGGTTGTCGCATGTGCCACCCATTTCTGCTTATGCCCATTAAAGGGTTAATAGAACGTCACTATTCCATTAAATTCCCTTGAACAAAAGTGGAATAGAGGACAAAAATAGAAAGTAACATACGTGCATGCTGCTGTCCTGGCACATTGTGCCTGAGAAGGCGCAGATTCCTGGGGTACAGTTCCAGCTCTATGTCCGAGTTAGGGGGTTGGATCACCTGAAATCACAATGTGTTTGAGTCAATTAGCATTATGAAGTCTTAATGTCTGGACTTCCCTACCGTTTGACCTATAATGTAAATTCCGATATACTGTCACCAATGATTGTATCCTCCTGTGTGAATTGCACTTTATTGCATACATTTGCTATGTTCGTGTTACTCAAAGTTTCTCATGAGGTGAACCGGTATATATCTTTGTGTCACTAGGAAGTAGCTTCTTTATTTTAAATACAGTTTAAGGACCGGCTACCACCGGTTCACAGAACGCCATTTGTGCTGTGACTAAATGTGTTCTTCGAGCATTTAGAGCAAATGCATTTCCATACTGCGTGTTTAATAAGAAGTTTAATTTTCCATCATGGAATGACTTGCAGTCAACCATCTACAACAGCCAGGAAACAGCATATGCAATTAGCCTTAATTTGATAATGCTATTCATAATAGCTATTAATATCCAATAAAATAAAATAAAAATAAAAGCTTATGAAAGATGGAAAAAAATTATGTTTGATAATTAATTTAATTAAAGCCACCCGTGTGCGAGTGGATATGCTTCTAATAATTGTTATTCCCAACAATCTTAATCCAGTACACTAAATCATTGGAGCGAACTAATCCTAATTTGACACTTAAGTTAATTGTTGTGGCTGCACAAATGTACTTGCACAAGGACAATAACCCTTATCTACTGTTTTACGTCACTAACAGGGCAGCTAAACAGTTTTTAACTTGCCGCGGTAATGTATATGACGAACAACAAGTTCAAAACGTCTCTACCAAATGTACGAGTAGATCCATGTATGGACAAACATTGAAATGAAAAAGAAATGCAACCATCACAATAATTAATTTCTTTTTTCAAAGACCAAATTTTTCATCCATAGAACCAGTAACTACATAAGTAATACACATCGAGTGTTCACGCCAAAACGTGACGTAGAGTACTGTTCCGCTTTTGGGCTGCTCTGTCATCGCTACCGGCCCTGTCGCGCGATTTAGTGGTATTGTCGCGAGTTCTAAAGATGGTATTGTCGCGAGTTATAACGATTTTGGTGCGACGAACAAATCGCATCGACGACCACAGTTGGGCACAGACCGTCATCCGGATGACACCGAATACATCAAGAGGGAAAATAGCTAGCAATACTCTTCAACAACGAACCAGTGACAATAAGTTTTCGACCACCGTGACCGAACTCTTCAGCCCGAACGAAGCTCCAGAGACCTGGAACATAAGCAGAGCTCAGCCCATACATCCGACTCCCGCCTTCAACACCTGTGAGTACCAATTCCCTTTTCATCATCTGATGGTGTGGCGTTCGCTCCACCATCGAGTTTAAGAAAGAGACTGTCGGCTATAATCGGCTAACTTCGGCTTTGTAGAGCGTCGTCTCTGTCATTCATACACGTGTTCCGTCGCGATGTGTCAGTTATTGTTAAACGTTCTAGTATCTTTCTTAAGCCCGATGTGTATTACTTACCGCCGGGTACTGTACCAGAATTTGTGCTTCATATTCCCGAAGAATAGAATATGTAAAAAGAGATAAAGTGATCTAAGATAGTGAGCTCACCTGTCGAGGCAGAGGTTGCGGCCCCCCATACCACTGTGCCAAGGCCTTCCAAAGGGAGTCTGGAACCAGTTCAAAGTCCCTGTGCTGTGACAGCGTCACATCCCGTCTCAAATGGCCTCCTTCTCCGGTTAGTGAGCGCACCTGGAATATATACAATCATATAGTCGGTTAGTGAGCGCACCTGAAATATATACACTCATATAGTAAATATAATATGATCTCTAGTCTCTAATAATCGATAAAAAATATTTTCAAGATGATCTGGCAGCACCTATCAACGGTGATTGAAAACATATTTTATTTTCATCAAAAAAATTTGCCATAGAAGATTTCCATCTATCATCCCTTATGATAAAATAATGAGTAGTCTTTTTGTTATATCTATATTTTCACGTTTTTTTTTATCATAAAAAATGGGGTCTAAAGGCATGTTTTTACCTCGAACCGTTGGGCTGAAATGATGCAGTTGGCACAGTTTGATATAACTATAATTGTTGACAGAATACACAATGGAAACTCATTGTGCAAGAATAGATGGCAAGTGAAGCCACAGTCAGTGGATATAGAAGAATAGATGGCACGTAGATCATGTGATCGTTCTCTGACACGCTACTTACTAGAGGAGTGGGCTATAACCTTTTCGAAGTCACGGAGAATTTTTGATTATAAGAAAAATTTGCAGAGCACCAAAATCATAAAGGTCATAAAACGAACAATAAAAAATGCGTGAACATTACTTTTATACATAAATTAAAATTAGATTACAAAACAAATGGGAATGCACAAGATTGCGCCCTGCCTCGTCTGCGTTGCCAACAGTAATTCGGCAATTGATCAAATGTTTCATATTTGACGGAGCACTTGTAACATCCTCGCGTAGCATTAGTTAAGAGCACTAGAGAAATGCTCCATAGACACTGACGACTGCACAAAATGGAACAAGCAATCAGAGCAGTGCTGAGTTGGAATGAGGGTTGTGACGTTACATTCTTCTTTCTTCTACTATGCATCTTATTGTTCCCCTCCGTTTCTCCCGACACACCCCAGCCTGTAGCGCCTCGATCATTGTTACTAGTAAGTCAGTTGCAACCTTTACTCGGTCGGTCCATCTTGTATGGGATCTCCTTCTTTCTCACTGCTTCTCTCCACATTTCCTGTACTGACCACACTTTCCAGACTGCCTTAGGTCGAGGCCACACAAAAATGCTTCGTTAGGTGCTAAGCTATTATAGATTTTACATGACTCATAAACTAGGTGACTTCATGCCTGGCCACACCAAAGTGCAACGCACAAATTCATTTAACATTTGGGAGCGGTTGAGTCAACACACAATGTCACTCTCAAAACTAACCAATTTCATTATAACTTACCATCTTTATTTACTTCCTGTGCAACTTCATTCCAAAGTGATTTTATTACAGGTACATTTTTCTATAATTTGCTCGATGGGTTCCACAAAGGCTCCCTTTTATACACAGCTGTCATTAAAACTTCCGCCATCTTGTAAATTAACCAACACATCTGTTCGCTAGGAGATTCACTCGATGACTAATCGTCATGCAACGTGGCGCGAAGCGTGCAATGTGGCCACTGTGATAGTATGCGGTAATTGGTTCGCTAGGATATGTCGCCTAACTCGCAACATAGCTCTAAGTATCAAGCGAGGCTCCTACCTGTGTGGCCAAGGCCTTAGTCTCACTTTACAATATGCCCGACGAACTGGAGGATAGGTTTCAGGCAAACGGACGACAGTTTGTCATTCCCTTTAAACACTTTATGTAATTCAGTATTGTAATTTTCATTAAGTTTTGATATTGAGAGGATATTTTTGAAGTGCAAATTCTTAGCCTTAATGAGTAGGGTGAGCGGGGAAGGTATACCTTGTAAGGGTTGGGCTGCAGCAGATGGGAGTTGAGGATGGCTCCCGGATGTCGCGCGCTACGGGAGCTGCTGCTACTGCTGACTCCACTACTGCTGGAGCCGCTGCCCAGGGAGCTGGTCTCCGCACCCACCAGCAGGTCACCCATGGACTCTGTAACACAATTGTCCCATCACTATTTACCAGAATAATCTATCGACATACAGAAGAATACCAAAGGGTATAAAAGTTGAATGACAACTCATTCATTTCTGGACCATTAATTATCAATTACGCTGTGCGTTTTCACAATACAGATCACCCTGTTATTTACATCAATTGGGTCCTGCCCAGAGCATGCAGTGCCGATATTCGGACAAACTATTATTTACATCAATTGGGTCCTGCCCAGAGAATGCAGTGCCGATATTCGAACAAACTATTATTTACATCAATCGGGTCCTGTCCAAAGCATGCAGTACCGATATTCGGACAAACTATTATTTACATCAATCGGGTCCTGCCCAGAGCATGCAGTGCCGATATTGGGACAAACAAGCGTATATTGTGAGTCCTGTTTATCCTCACAATCATATTCAGTGTTCCTTTCATTTAAGAAACCCCATTTTCGCATGTTCCCTTGCATTTAGTCATCCCCACTCGGAGTTCATTCAGTGTTCTCCAAGTAGGTCAAAGCAGTTGGTCACCAGATGCCATCTTTTCTGAGGGCTACATCCAGTCATCATGTGTTTTTTCTTTAACGTCATATCAACGAATGGCAATCAACACATTTGACTTCATATTTAATTAATTTAAGCGATTGGCTATGAATATTCTTATTTTTCCGATTTTAAATCGCTCATTTGTATTGATGTGTATGGAATACACATCACCGGAACGGGTGGATTTTTTTAGCACAGGAAGGGAAAGGTTAATGTAAATACGGATGGCGCACATCTGATAAATCTTCTAAGTTTCTTCCACAGTTGCGACGAGTGAACTGAAAATAAAGATGTTTAAAATGTGATGTATGTGTTGGTATGCAAAGGTGTCACATCACCTGCTCAAAAGGAACATCCGTGTTATGATTTTTTTATATCGAGACATGAAGAAAAATTGGGATTGCAAAGCAAGCAAAATTGTTCCTTCGCTGTCTGATTTTAAACCTTTAAAGCCACAGAGGTCATCACGTAAAAACTATATTTACGAATACAACTTACCAGTGGAGTTGAAGCTCTCGTCGCAGACAATGGCCTCATCCAGCGGAGGCGTGGGAGCAGGTGGCGGTCTCTTGCCGCAGACGGAACAGGCCTGTGCGTTGCGGGCTCCCGAAGTGCCCCCCGCTGCGGGGACGCCAGCACTGGTGTACGCTTGCCAGGCCGCCCACCACTCCGAGGAGATCAGGTACCAGAACTGGCCAACTGAGTATCCACGTCGCACCTCGCGGGACAGCCAACCCAGGACTGTAATGGAAATTAATTAAGTGTCATAATTATATAGATAATGAGGATGATATAATAACCAAAGAATATTCATACTCTTCATCTAGAAATCCAGACAATATTGTTACGCCAGCAGTACTGCTAGATACTTCTTTTTCTTCTTCTTAAACTTTCTATAGACTCAAGAGTCTTGGGGGTCTCCCTGGTGGACGCCGTCTATCTGGCACCCCATGCAGAGCTATGTATGGAATTCTTGTGGAATTCATTCTCTGTACATGTTGGTACCAGTATCGTCGACGCTGTCGTCCCCACCTGACCACATCTTGGTTGCTAGATACTAATAATAATAAAAGGACATTTACATGGCCCTTAAGAGAGCAGACTCTCCTTAAGGGCATTCCTACTTGGGATTCGAACCTACTACTATATAAATAAATATATATAATTTGAGTATGGCTGCGAGACATGGTCGCTCACAGTAAAGAACACAAAAAAGCTCCAGACCGCACAAAGGGGTATGGAGAGATGCATGTTGGGATATACTAAAAGAGACCGTAAACGAAACACCTGGATTCGTAATATAACAAAGGTAGAAGACGTTATAAAGGTGTGCAAAAAATGAAGTGGCAATGGGCCGGATACGTAGCCAGAATGTCAGACTCCCGATGGACATCCGAAATAATCCAATGGTACCCAAGAGGCATAAAGAGAAGAAGACCGAAGGTACGCTGGATAGGTGAAATCAGGAAGCATGGCTGAATCACATGGCACCAACAGCAAAAACCAAACTATTTGGAGTCAACTTGGGGAGACGTTTATCCAGCAATGGATCGACTCTGGTTGACAATGATGATATAATTTGAGTGTAAAGATAGGAAGGTGGTGGCTGCGGTCATTAGATTAGAAATTTCCCTGCATCTTCATATGTTTAGAAAAACATATTTTAGACTTTCCTGGTTGATAACTATCTGGAATTGAATGGTTTTGAGCGTTGAAGTGTTTTGGACGAGAGGTAGACGCATGGTTTTTTTTAATCTGGAAAAACTTTCCTGATTCTGATATAATTAAGAGTCTACTGTACTAAATAAAAATGGACTTACCAATCTCTTGTTCCTGATGTTTGCAGAGCGGCCTTAACCCAAGCACGATATGACAGACTTCATACAGCAGCTGCATGAATGGCGCAACAAGAGCCTCGGCCTGCTCTACGCTCCAAATTAAGAAGTCCTCCTGCGAGAGGCCCCACTCTTTCTCTTTGTCTTTCTCCATTTCAGCTTCGAAAGATTCCTTTTCCCGAAACTCGGACAATCCTTTAGCGTTATCTTCGACGCCTAAGCTGCGTTTCTTTTCTACGGAATAAGCAGTGTCGCTATCTGAAATACTCTTGTTTTCTGCCCCATATTGATCATCTATTATTCTATTGTCTCTGGCTTCATTATCTATAAAATTTTTGCTCGCCATATAATTTTTGTCGCCCTGTTCGTAAGACTCGGTTTGTATTTTTTCACCGAGATGGTATCGCTCGACGCTCGGCCTTTTCGTTTTCTCTTTCGATCTCCTTCTGGGCATTTGTTCGCTTTTCTCTGCAAATATTTTTTCTCGTAACGATTCAAACACGACATCGGCTTGGTACGATGATTCTCTTGACGACAGGTTTCCAATGTTGGCCTCGTTCTGGTTTCGAAGGGATTCATTGGCGACAAACGACAGAATATTGCACATGTGACGCAGCTCATTCTGATTCAAGAAACCGTCGCGATCTGTGTCGAACACTTTAAAACAAACTGAAAATGAAAAGAAAAAACTGATTAAAATTACAAGTTATTTAAAAAATACCTGAATTGATGATAAAATCAATTGATGTGGCTGCTGGATAGTATTCGTGATGTTCTTGGTCAAAAACTCATGGAAATCATATCTTTCGCGATTTCAACGCGGTCCTTTTTTTGCATGAAATTTAGGTCTTTCGGCACCAGTTTTGCAGTGGCCCAAATCACTAACCAAAATGTCTTGAGCGGATCCATAAGCGATGTTAAAGTCCTCTGCCAGCTCTCTGATGGTCAATTTGTGGTTTTCGGTCAACATTCTTTGATTTTATCGATGTTTTCATCAGTTTTCGACTGCCACTGGGTTCGTCATCCTCGACCGACTCACGACCACTTCTGAAGCGTTCCTTCCACCGAAAAACACTACTCCAACATTTCCAAGGTCTGCGGACCGTTAAATCCGTTTTTCACACAAAATTTAATGCAAACTCATTGATGCACCGTTGATGCCATTTTCAAATTTGTAAAAAATCAAAAACATGCACAAAGGTAGATGTACTCAATACAATAACTTTTACAAATGTCAAGCTATGACGCTGAAATTTGGAGGGAAGTGTCAATGATAAATGTGGTAACCTAACAAAAAAAAAAAGAATTCCAATCGGGTGACTATCAGCGCCACACAGTGGCCGGTCCTTAAACTTTTTGATCAAGGTAGTATATGGCACAAGGATATGAATTTATTCTTTTACAAAATTTAACTAGCTTACAGTCTAAATCCAGGGGACCTGCCAATTCACCTAGAATTTTTCCAAAAGTTGTTACATTCTGCGGAGAAAGATCCAAACTTTATTAATTGCTTGTTTAAATCAGACGAGGCCCATTTCGATCTTGACTGCAATGTCAATAAGCAAAACTGTCATATTTTGCTTATGGTAAATCTCCGAAAATTGCATAAACAAAAATTACACCTAGAACAAGTAACTCTGAACGAAATGGTGCAACTATAACAGTAAATGTGAGTGTTATTTAGATATTTTGGAGCAATTTTTCTTCCCAGAATTATGCCGATAAAGAATTACATAAAAAAATGTATGGTTTCAACAAGATCACAAGATCCATAATGGATGCTTTACGCAGGAAATTTGGCAAAAAACCATCTCACGGAACAGTACGTATCGTTAGCCTCCAAGGTCATCAGATCTCACTGCTCCAGATTTCAATTTATAGGTTTTTTTGCGAACAGGAGGTGTATAAAACTAAGATAAGCAAACAATACACTAAAACATCAATCAGGATCACGTTATTAAAGCCATACCCCAAGCCACATTAGCAAAATGTTTTAGTTCGATTAAGTCATTGTATCAATGAGAGCAGGGGCCATTTAAACCAAATTATTTAAAAAAAAATGACTCGTCTGAATTAAGTAAAAAAAATATTGTTTTTTTAATTTAAAAATAACAATAAGTCATTTAAATTCATTTTAGTAGCAAGATTCACACCTCACCCAGTACAATACAATACTGTCACCTCTGCATCTTATGTAATGAAGATAAAATCTAATATGTATGACAATTGGACATATTTTTGCATTAAGGTTCCAACCCACATTACACCTGTTTTGAGATAAGAGAAAAAATAACTTAATTTGTTCGAGCTTGAATTTAATTGAACGAGTTCAACTGTAAAATACGCATTTTACTGGCTTCGTATTTGCTCAAATACACAAAAAGATTAAGGTATAAATATACAAAAAAAAAATGTATTTTGTAACGTTCAATTATTTCTATATTGTTTATTGTCATCACCATCATGCCACGTCTGAGCTGTGGAATATTTAATCTGAGCACTTGAGATGTAAGTTATACTCACACTTGATCCTCTCGCATGAGGGCCCTCTGCAGGCGGCGCTGAGGCCGCAGCAAAGCTCCTTGAAGTCCACGTGGCCGTCGCGATTCTCATCCAGGGCAAGGAACAACCCTCGCAGTGCGGCACGTGGCACCGGCGGGGAGAGCAGCGGTGCCAGTACCTCCAGGTCTAGCTGCCCGCTGGCCGCGCGTGACTGCAGCACCCAGAAGCATTTCTCCAGAGCAGAGATGTCCTGCAGACAAGACCAGAATATGGATTAAGGAAGAGAAAATAAATATAGATCAGATTTTGTAATTTAAATTTATTCATTTCTTTATAAACAGAACTGTACGGCGCCGGTACGAAGAACTGTAACAATGAGTGGATGGCTGCTGCTCAATGCTCGGAGAATTCAGCTCACGGTGAAAAGTCACAAGCACCTGTTTCCGCCCGTGCATGCCGTCATAACGTGCAAAATATCACAATTCTCACAAGTTTTCGCAAGCATGGGCCGGTCGACTTTTGATACTGTCTGGCGATGGCCGCGCATAAGGAACATTTCAGTTACGGTCGTGACAGAGCACGGACCTCAACAAACATACAAATCATAAAAAAATACCCAAGAATTTATACATCAAAATACCTTAAACTTTCTGTAGACTCTCAAGAGTCTGTTACTGCAGGATTGTCCTGTGATGCTGAGCTCCAGCTACCTCTCCATCGTTTCGGGGGTCTCCCTGGTGGACGCCTTCCATCCGGTACCCCATGCAGAGCTATGTATGGAATTCTTGTGAAATTCATTCTCTGTACTAAGTCTTCCCAGCAATATCACGCAGAGTTCTCATTTCCGTTGTCCTTAGCATACTTTTTGTCCTGACAGTGTCCGCCCTCGCTTCGATGCCATATGTGAGGATAGGTCGCACACAGGTCTTATAAATGCGCACCTTGCTATCCGTTCTCATATCTTTATTCCTCCATATGACATCTCTCAGGCAGCCCGCCACAACTGCTACTTTATTTACCTGAGGCCTTACTTCTCTGGGGAAGTCATGAGAGCTGAGCAGTCCACTGCCAAGATATCTGAACTGGCTTGCTTGTTCAATTGACTCGTGACTGGCAAGTGTATGACATTCTCCAAAGACCCACTAGAGTACTGAAATTCTGCACTCTAGTGGGTCTTTGGAGAATGTCGTACACTTGGTTTTTGCTACGGAGATAATCATATTGTACTTTGAGCAGGATTCATCGAACTTTGTGAGCGTTCTCTGTAAGTCATTTTTATTTTCAGCTATGAGTGTAGCGTCGAAATACCATATTATAAAAATACCATATTATAAAAATACCATATTATAAAAATGCCAAATAACAAACAGGAAAACAAATACCTCATATGTTTTGGCCGATGCATACGTCCGATACAAGTACAATGTAGCTTTCAACCAGAATAAAAAGCAGTAGTGAGTGATATACAGATATTCATTAAAAAGGAACAGAATAACATACAATATATAAATTAAAAAAGTTAATTTATAACAATTACAGCAAAGAAACAGGCGTGTACAAGCGCACAAAACTATATGTCAGCAGCCCAATATGGGGTTGTTCAAAGGCAGACGACAGCCCACACTTTATTTCTATTTTAAATTATTATCATCCCTTGTGTCCTTGCACAGATTAGGGAATACTATGGATGAGAATATTTTCAGTTGCTTCAGGAGGAAGTTGAAACCAAATATATTTTAGATTTCGCAATGTATGATAAAATATGAAATTAAGAATGATTAGTGTATTTGGTGGTACTTACTACCTTGATCAAAAAGTTTTAGGACCGGCCACCGTATGGCGCTGTCAGTCACCCGATTGGGATTGTTTTTTTTTTGTTAGGTTACCACATCTATCATTGACACTTCCCTCCAAATTTCAGCGTCATAGCTTGACATTTGTAAAAGTTACGCTGTACTGAGTACATCTACCTTTGTGCGTGTTTTCGATTTTGTACAAGTTTGAAAATGGCATCAACGAGTTTGCATTAAATTTTGTGTGAAAAACGGATTTAACGGTCCGCAGACCTTGGAAATGTTGGAGAAGTATTTTTTGGTGGCACGAACGCTTCAGAAGTGGTCGTGAGTCGATCGAGGATGACAAACGCAGTGGCAGTCGAAAACTGATGAAAACATCGATAAAATCAAAGAAATGTTGGCCGAAAACCGCAAATTGACCATCAGAGAACTGGCAGAGGACTTTAACATCGCTTATGGATCCGCTCAAGACATTTTGGTTAGTGATTTGAGCCTCAGACGTGTCGCTGAAAAACTGGTGCCGAAAGACCTCAATTTCATGCAAAAAAAGGACCGTGTTGAAATAGCGAAAGACATGATTTCCATGAGTTTTTGACCAAAAACAACACGAATACTATCCAGTAGCCTTTGAATTCACCTGATCTGGCTCCCTGCGACTTTTTCCTGTTCAACCGACTTAAAAAACCACTTCGCGGAACGCGTTACAGCACCCGAGAGGATGTCGTGAAAAAATCGAAGACGGCTCTGATGGACATACCGAAAATTGAGTACCAGCGGTGTTTCGAGGATTGGATCAAGCGCTGGCGTAAGTGCGTTGCAGTCGATGGGGATTACTTTGAAGGGGACCATATCGATTTTGATGAATAAACTAGTATTTTCAATTTTATGAATAAAGTCCTAAAACTTTTTGATCAAGGTAGTATGAGCTACTTTGTGGTAGTAGACAAATGGAGGATTATCAGATAAAGAGACTGGTTTCGCTCATCATCAACGATCCTCGGGATGTATATTTCTTTATATCGACTATATGGAGGCCTAATGGCGTTTTCTTCAAGGCTTCAATGATATTCTTCTTCTTCTTCCTGGCACTGTCCAAACTCATTGCCTAAGTAGGCTGTTGGGGTCGGCTCTTCTCGTTCTCAGGCTGTATATTCTTCAATTCTGGGTGTCGCTTTCATCTAGGCCGTTTCTCTGCCAGATTTTGGAGCAGTGAGTCATCCAGGAGTTCTTTGGTCTTCCTCTGGACGGCTGTCGAGGAAGATTCACAGAAATTGCCTGATTTACAGTATGGTCTGGTGGTCTCTGCCTTATATTTATTTATTTAATTTGTCTTTATATACAAATGAACATGTGACAGGTTATACAAGTACTTAAAATTATTGACAAATAATACAAAACTTTATCTTAAACTAACATGAAGATACAAAAAGCAGTAGTAATAATAAATTACAGTCATCGTTTTAAATTTATTTAATAATCTTTGAGAATTTTGTGGGAATTTTATGGATATATATTGAGATATAGAAAACACATGGCCTCATTAGTAGAACGAGATGCAAGTTGCTTTGCAGAATTAAAAGCTTCATACATGTTGATGCAGGGTTACTCAACTCCAGATGCAAAGTATTGTCCTTAATGTTTGGTTTATATTACGTTATTTATGCCCGGATCATCTCAGCTGTCGCTCTTCCCGCTTACAATTTATGTCAGCGACCCCCAGGCTACCACGAATGCATGAGCTTCAAAGATATTCAATAACGGTATATCAAAAGTTCCATCTACGTCCGCCTAGAATAAAAAAATGAAGAGCAAACAATCTTGGAAGATTACCTTCAAGACTGATGCGGAGTTATCTCAAGGTCCCCGAGCGTTATCTTGCCCAGGTGATGCGGTTCTCTTTGCATTCTTCCAGATAAATTGGGTGTAAAGTAAACACATTTATTTAATCTCTTTATTGCTGTCACATCACGCTCGAGAATTTTTTATTTGGAAAATATTCTCGTAATTATCTAACATACATACCATCGCAACAGGTCCCTTTTAAGGTAGGCAGAGAGAACAAATCTCCACGTATTATAACATCATACATGCTCTTTGTTTCTCACACTAAACTAAACTAAATAGAGACCCTTTTATTTAACATTTTTTAGACTCCAATTAGGCTACGGAGGTCCTCTAGTACGTGGTATTATATATAACTAATGAAAAACATTAAAGGCATCATTATCACCATCACATCATGTCCTTTTTGGGGTAGGCAGATAATAGATTTCCATTTCATTGCATCCTGGCACACATCTTTAGTTTCTGCCATGTCCACCCATTTCATCACGCATACTCTCCTATTATGAAGAATTTTCACTCTTTCCTCTTACACAATTTAATTGATTTGGTCGTGCCACATTTTTTTGGTCTTCCCAACTTTCTCGTACCTTTTATACTATCCATTTAGTACATATTTCATCATTCATTATTTAATGCTCTTTTTTTTCCATTTTAAGCAAATCTTTTTTAATTCACATTTTTTCCTAATGTCCTCAGTCCTTATTCAGCCAAGAATTGTATTTCCACACAGAGTTATATTACACTTTCGTTGTATACAGTACAACATTGCGGGCTTAGTGCCATGTGCCAATCTTTTCCATCCAACCAAAAAGCTATTAAAGAGACCTTAAATGACGATCAGACTGAAATCCCGTTTATAAAATCGGGGTTCTAACGAGAATTTTTATTTATTTAAAAAAAAAATTTCATGACAAGAAATATACATAATTTGCAAAAAAACAACAGGTTATTTAATTTGGACACCCAATTTTAACAGATCTGGGTTTGTTGCCTTTCATTTGTCGTGTCCCCAGTAAACTAGGCCTTTGCCTGCATCTCACTGAGGACATAAAGGATGAAAACATAAATCGATACTTCTTTCCGATTTTTAATTTTATAAAACCCCATTGCACATTCTCATCAACCTGACAAACAGTGACACCCAATTACATATGTATACATCACACGAAATCAAACTCCTCACACTTCATCACTCCAGACAGACCAAAAACATTCATCCCACAATAATTGAAACCGTAACTCCCGGATCAGAAAACAGGCGACTTACCATATTCTACACAACACTCTTTATTTCTTAAACATGAAAGCCGATAAAGTATAACAGGAGATTTGAAGCAACAAGCCTGATACAACAATTTGAAGGAAAAGGAAAATCTACAACACAAAGTAATTGATGAAGAAATATGAGTATATTACATACTATCAAGCCGTTTCCAGGTTGGGGTAGGTAGAGAGGACAGAGCACAGGACTTTCTTATCGGGCCACACATCTTTTGCCTCTTCTACATCCACACACATACAACTAGGATTTCTCTAAATTTTTGCATTTCCTTCATTCATAATATAATTCACTTGGTGCAACCACACTTTCCTTGGTCTTCTACCACGCTTTCCACTCACATTTACACTATATATTGTTGAGCTATACAAGAGAAAATGTAGCATGGTCCCTGTGACAGTTCACAAATTGCCCCAATACAACCTTGTAACGATGTTCAGTAATTTTAATTATTTTATCAACTTTAATATAACATAAGCCTCGATTCTAATAAATAGCAAGTTATTTAGGTAAATACATTACATAAAATTAACAATAATGACAAATTAATACATCTTGTTACAAATTAGCAAAAATTTGTCAGTTTGTTAAAATCAAATAATATTTGGAGACATTCGTCAAAAGTCACTACGTTAGTCCGCATTGGCTAGGGATGGGGTATACGATAATTGGATTTTCAATTTTTTTATACATAAAATTAAATGTTCATAATTAGTATTAATTCATAGTTGATCTTGGCCTATTTAAAGATAGATACAAATCATACAATACATTAGAAAGTCAGTATAATGAAAATTAGGAATTAAAACGTCAGTTTAGAGAAAAACGATTTTTCAATTTATAAAAAAACTATTCGATTTGTAAAAAAAAAACAATTTTATCCCACCCCTTTAAGACATGACATTTGAAACGTCACAGGGACCATGCTAAATTTTCTTGAGTATAGTCAATTTGAATGGCAAAAGTATCTTTTCGGCTTAGTTTCTAGGAGAACTGTTCTTAAAAAAACATGTCACTGTAAGATACCGGTGTTGTCATAAAAATTGGCCCAGTTTACTGCCTTAAATGAGTGCAAATTTAATTGTGTGTGATAAAGAAAAGGGGGGAAATAAAATCTAATTGGATTGAAGAAATAGATGGTCGTATTCAACTTGTTATTTGGTGTTTTAACTATATCAGGCATGGCCAAACTTTAACCCAGATAAGCTATATTGTCTGAAGAACAGAAGCCATTGGCAGACAGGAAAAAAATATATTAAAATACTAGTTAAATGAAACATTTCCTTTAGGCCGAGGTCACACCAAAGTGCTTTGTTAGATGCTAAGCTAGGTGTTACGTGACTAATATACTAGGTGATTTCATGCTTGGCCACACCAAAATGCTTCGCATAAATTCATTTGACATATGGGAGCGGTTGAGTCAACAAACGATGTCACTCTCAAAACTAACCAATTACGAGGCATATCCAGAAAGTATGTGTACTAAATTTTTGTAGGTTACAATTTTTTTTATTTAAACAAAAAAATTACGTGGTTACCGTAGTACATATGTAAGCTATTTTTCGATATAGTCGCCATTCCTCTCAATGCAGATGGTGAAGCGGGGTATCAACTTTTTGATGCCTTCCTCGAAGTAGTTTCCCGCCAACCCCTCCGTCCACTTATCCACCTCCTCTTTTACCTCCTCGTCCGTTGAAAACCTTTTTCCACCCATGTGCAGCTTCAGGGAGGTAAAGATATAGTAATCTGGAGGTGCTAGGTCAGGGGAATGCGCGGGATGGTTCAGGACATCCCATTTAAACGAGGCGAGCAGTTCCTTCGTGGCGTTGGCCGTGTGTGGTCTGGCATTGTTGTGCAGCAGGCAGACTCTCTTTGTCAGCATGCCTCTCCTCTTGTTCTGAATCGCTCTTCGCAATTTTTTTAGGGTCTCACAGTATCTTGCAGAGTTGATGGTCTCCCCTTGAGGCATATATTCAATTAAAATTATGCCTTGACAGTCCCAAAACACGGATGCCATGATTTTCTTGGCTGAAATTGTGGTTTTGAAATTTTTGGCGGAGGGTGAAGAGGTGTGACGCCACTGTTGAGACTGCCTTTTGATTTTAGGTGTGTAGTGTGCAACCTAAGTTTCATCTCCAGTAACGATGGAGCGGAGAAATTCATCTCCATGGAGTTTGCAGCGCCTCAAAAACTCTTGCCCGGCATTATTTATTTCGCACTTGGCGGGAGATTGGATTGACATTTTTCACGAAACGTGTTGTCGCGTCGACACTTCTCAACGTACTGACCTCGAACCGGTCTCATTGCGGAGGGGAAGGGTCAGGCTACACGGAAGTGTAGCCAACATGTCGAAAATAAAATCCATCCGGTCGTGAGAGCCTCAGTACACTTACTTTCTGGATACGCCTAGTATATTACAACTTACCTTATCTTTATTTACTTCCTGTGCAACTTCATTCCCAAGTGATTTTATTACAGGTACATTTTTGTATAATTTGCTCGATGGGTTCCACAAAGGCTCCCTTTTATACACAGCTGCTATTAAAACTTCCGCCATCTCGTAAAATCACTTGGTGACACAATAAAATTAACCAACACGTCTCTTCGCTAGGAGATTCCCTCGGTGACTAATCGTCATGTAGCGTGGCGCGAAGCGTGCGGTGTGGCCATTGCGATAGAATGGGGTGCGTTGGTTCGCTAGGATATATCGCCTAACTCGCAGCGTAGCTCTAAGCACCAACCGAGGCTCCTACCTGTGTGGCCTCAGCCTTAGAGGAAAAAATGTTCGTGTCATGCGGGAAACAAGTAATCTTGGAGTTACGGTTGACCGTGGCTTAGGTATGATATCTCATATTAGATCATCCTTGTTGAGTGTGAGAAAGGTATTTTTTTACTGTTGTGCACTTGGCGAAGCCCAAATGGGACCTACTGTTCCGTACAAGCAGACTCTACTATAGTGCAGTGTTTTTGAGAATCATGTGCTATGTAACCAGGTGCTGGGCGTATAGAAGTTGGCTCTCAGGCGCCAGGAGAATGCCGATTGGCGGTCAACAGTGGACGCTATTGGCTATTGCCAAGGTTTATAGGTTATGCTCGGCGGAAGCACTCTCGGTCTTAATGGGGCATGTTCTGTTGAATCTGGAAGTCCAACGTTGCGCCGCGATCGTCCTTCTCGGTAGTCAGCCCACAAGTATTGGTGACATCCGCCTTTACCCCTTTCCTGGAATGGTCCCTTACATAATTATTAACCACTTAATGCCCTTGAACGAGACCCAAATGCGTTCCAATTTCCGCTATCCCAAGTCACGCTCGCTTGTCTCGACTTGCAGTGTTCTAATTTTAGCTAACACGTGTAACGTTCGCCAGTCTTTCGCGTTTTATTTATTAATTGTAAATTTGCCTGCAGTTGTGAGTGGTCATGTTTTGTGTTGCTTATTTCGTATTTACGATATTGTGTTCGTATTTGCGTAGGTCTATGTTTAACATAATGCTTTCAAATCTACCATACCAAATTGAATTATTAATTTTTCTTCATTTTTTTAAATTAAAATATGTTTAAATTGTTGTTTCAATTGAAAAGTGTATAAACTTAAAATAAAAGACAAAAAAATACTTGATGTTTTTTGAAACCTTTTTTGTAAAATAACCCTAGCATTAAGTGGTTAAAGCCAACTTAGAGGCCCGTTGTCAACATGAGAACATCGTTGGTCATCCTCCTGACCGTGGAAAGGCAGACATTCAAATTTTTCCGTTGCATCCCCGTGGGTACACCCAAACTATTGGACAATCCAATTTCTCTCTGACCATGGGAGCTTTAATGGCAAACTCTTTATCTTCAATATTGTCATTTCGCCCTGTTGTAATTTTTGCGGCTATCTGGATCGATCTCAGAGTTATTATTACCTTTCTATAATGTGTCCGTTCAGTAACGAACAATGTATTTGTATTTGCCTAAGCCTAATGACTTTCGTTAAATCTTTTTGAACAAAATTTTTTTTTGATTTTTTCAAAAACAAACTGACGACCATTTAAAAAAGTTATAATTCTACATTGATTATTCGACTCGAGAGATTCTATTTGCTTGCAGTCGGTGTATCTGACTTATGCGCCACCATAAAACAATTGTTTATTTGTTTTCTTGTTTGATATGTACTATAAATTCGTAGTTATATTATTTGAGTTTAACACGTTCGCTGCTAAAGACGCCCCTGGGGCGTCAACACATTTTTTGTAGAGACGCTGATGACGCCCGTTGCGCGTCATTCGATTCTCTTTGTTTGTATGGTACCGAATATTTTAAGATTTTAAGGTTCCAAAAATACCGTAAGATTTTAAGGTTTCGAAAATATGATTTTTTTCAGTACCTCTACACTATTCTATAAATACATATCGCAGTGAATGTGTTAAGTATGTAAATTTATGTTTGTTGGGGTCCGCGCTGCGTCGCGACCGCAACGGAAATGAGATTTATGCACGGTTATCGCGAGACTATATCGCAAGCCGGCCGGTCTCTGCTTGCGCGAAACTGCTGGAAATTGTGACATTTCGCGAGAAGTGATGGAATGCAACGGCGAAAACAGGCGTTTGCGATGAGCGATTGACCGTACATAAGAAGTGTCAAAATAAATCACCTTCTCAGTTCACTTTGCCTAATGCCTTTTACTTGAGACCATACTACCTGCCTGAGGAATCTCTTCACCCCGCTACTTCTCACCGATCTACGACTTTGCGACATGAGCTGAATTCTCCAAATATCGAGCAGCTGCCATCCTATTATGTTCCAGTTCTTTGTACCTGTACCGTACAGTCGATTTCGGGACATAGTATATGTTGAAAAATACAAATGACGAATTATTGTTGCTCTAATTAACGGACTTTTACTGTAATTCGAGTGTTGTTTTTGTTCATAATCTGAGTAATAATTATTTTTATAACAGAATCATCTGTGATATGAGGATATTAAAATGAAAACACAACTAGAGATTGTCTGATAACTGTCAGTTATCACGGACTCCGCTCAGATAGCGTATCTGCTCTCGCGCTTGCAGGGCACCCCCTGGGCACCGACAGACAGGACAATGGAAAGTGATGTTTGTCACATATAGAAGACGGAGAACTCAAATATTGAAATGTGGAAAACTTTAAAACATTCTGAATGTTATCTATCGAACATACTGTCAATTAGATGTGATCTTATCTCCAAGTAACAGAAACAATACTAGTGACAGAGAATCGCTTAATGGCACTTAACAAATAACGAATTCCTTTATTTATTTACTTATTCAACAGCACTGTCAAAAAATTCAAGTCTCAGTCAAGAGTGAAGATTTTTTCTCAGTAGTTTTTGTAGACTATCTCAAAATAAAATTTATACCATAATGCCGTGTCTCTTTGAGGTTAGGTCACGCCAATAGATTGCCTCGCCTTTCTATTCATGCACAAGTTTAATGTCTTACATATACATATTATTATGTTTTACTTTCAGTGTTGCAATTTATTTATTTTACTCAAGTACTTTATTTTGTAGTTTATTTTTTAACTCAAGTCTTGTACTTTTCTTGATTATTTGTATTTTTATGCATCATATTTTTATGCATCATATTTTTATGCATCATATTTTGAAAGATGCCTTAAGACTATGCTTTTCGCAGATGATGTAGCACTGATATCAGATAACCATTGTGACTTGCAGAGCAGCCTGTAGGATAGAGAAAGATCCTGGAGGAAAACGACAGAATATCTGTACCTGCCATTTGAAGACCCAAATGCCACAACTCCTTCAATGCAACTGGATGGGGAAATATTAGCCGGCTGTGTCTCATTTAAGTATCTGGGCTCACTCATTCACAAAGACGGAGAGTGCACCGCGGATGTTGACCATAGAATAAGTGTGGGATGGATTAAATTCAGTTCGGTAACAGGATTCTTGTGTGACCCAAAAATGCCTATGAAACTGAAAGGAAAGGTATACCAGACTATCGTTAGAACCGCAATTATGTATGGCTCAGAATGCTGGACTATGTACAGTTCCAACTCTAGGCAACTTGAAACAGCAGAAATGCGAATGCTTAGGTAGTCGGCAGAAGTATCACTGAAAGATAAAATTAAAAGCTCACGCATTCGTGGTAGCCTGGGGGTCACTGACATAAACAGTAAGCTGGAAGAGCGACAGCTGAGATGGTACGAGCACATAAGACGGAAACCACCAGACCATACTGTAAATCAAGCAATGTCCGTGGATCTTCCTCGACAGTGTAGGAAGACCAAAGAACTCCTGGATGACTCAATGCTCCAAAATCCTGCAGAGAAACGGCCTAGATGAAGGCGACACCCACAACTGAAGAACATACAGCCTGAGAACGAGAAGAGCCGACCCCAACAGCGTATCTAAGCAAAGAGTTGGGACAGTGCAAGGAAGAAGAAGAATTTTTAGAGGTTTGCACTTATATATGCATCCTGAATAATTGTTTTCGAAGATGTTGACACATTACCTTTAGTTCAATAATTGTTACTATGATATGTAAAGGACACTTATGTGTGTGTCATTTATTTTGTCAATAAATAAGTATATCTAGTTATACATGCTCTCTTGTTTTTCACCCAGCAAAAGTTTATACGAACGCCTATAGGCGTTGTCAGCATTGAATGTGTTAATTATACTAATAACATCCATCTGTAACAAATCATTCATCTAATAATTTCTTAGTCTATCATACATTGTATTGCCGCACTTCTTAAAGCATGCATTTGCACCGTATTTATTCAATTCTTATTACTTATTCTTAATGCCCAGTTTCGATCCCATTTTTGTACCCATGGCTCTATCCCACATTATTTTTAATGGGTATGCTTCGATATTGCTCCTTAAGCGTTAGGAATGATCTACGCACTTGTTTATAAACATAAAAATAGCTAACGGAAAAAATAACAAACCCCCTTTGTTGATTGACAAACTTTCGTTTAATGTACTGGACAATTATTTATGCCATCGTGAATTAAGATTGTTTTTGGAGCGGTATTCACGAACTGAGATGTTAAGAGCATCACTCGGAGTGATCTTGTTGAATGAGTTTTCCAATATTTTTTTTTCCAATTTCCGATATCTTCCATATTTCCAATTTCCGATATTGTATCGGACGTGTGCCGTCATCCTTGTGTGTGTATGTGGTATGATGAAATAGACAATGCTGTGTAGATCTGGAGGCAAATTCACCTTAATATTCGTCAATTTAAACTGTGTATGAACTCTTGTATATGTTCCTTGTATGTGAATTCTATACTATTTTTGTTGTAATAATGTGTAGAATGTTTTGTTATAAGAATATAAACTTAATTCTATATGTAAATGTTAGCTATTTAGCGACAAATATGTCTGTTTGTTTGAATCCGATTGCGCTCGCGACCGCCCAGGAAAATGTGCTGGCGGCGAGGCATCCAGACTAAGGCCAAAGTCAGTCGGGCTAAGCGGCGCCCCGAGCCCCGAAAGTGGTTGTACTTTGCGGGTAACGGGCGCTTACTATGACCGATTGGCCATTAATATAGAGGGCCCAAAGTTAGCAAAATATACTTCTCGACTGGACTACATCTGTGTTTCACTTCCCTTGAACTTCTTCGATCTTCTTCAACTCGACAAACCATCTTCGCTTCAGTGATCGCTCCGCTACAAACTCGTCACGCCACTGGAGCCACTTCGAGCAGCCATCTTGGATAGCCACGTACAGGCTCCGCCCCGAGCAGTGACAAGCCCCGCCCCTAGACAGTGGCGTAGCGCGAAAGGAATATTTCACCATCAATTAACTTTTTGGTGATTGACGCTTTCAAATCGCTACCTGAATTCTACGAGCATTGTGCAGCAACCATCCACCTATATACAGTCTTTGTACCTGTCCGGTACAGATATCTTCTACATCTCAGTGGATAAATCGAGGATTGAATTAATCGATAAACTTTGTAGGTATAACTAAACCCCGTCACAGGTAAGCATGAGTAAAATTGTTCCTGTTGTCATTATATTATATTAACCCTTATCATGGCACTGTAACACAGGTGTTACACTAATTTAGGGATTTAAAAAAAAAACAGAAACCTTAACGTAATTTCAAATATGGCAACACATTCAAATACTATACATGCACTATTGTGTGCAGTGGTATCATCTGGTGATAAATATTGACAACGCTACAAACTTTTAAACGACATCGGGTCAACATGTCTGGACGGCGTGGGTGCGTTTTGAAAATTGGGGTAAATAATCTAAATATCTTATTAATGTAGAGAAAAATTATTCAAACCATTTTATTTGTTAATAATTCAGCTATGTAAATGTAACGTGGGTGTTGGAAAAGTTGTGATTTTTTTTCTTCAATTTTCCTTCATAACTTACCATATAACAAGGAATCGCCAAAGAAAAATGTTATATTTGGATAAATTGAACTTTGCCAAGATAAGGGTTAAGACTTAATATTTTTTTATTTAATGTAATTGGGTTAAACCCGTATAAAACGTAAAACAAATAAATAATTAAAATCAAGGCGGAGAATAGCACTTCTCAATGTAGGGTAGCAATTGATAAAAATTAGTACATATTTTTCGTTGTGCTCTAATTCAAAAAACTAAAGCATACAAAGAGGCTTAAAGTAGTATTCAGTTTAAATAAGATTTTGTGTTACGAGACAATAAGAAAAGTCATGAGTAAACACACCAAATAATTTCCATGCCTTTGAGGTGTTAAATACGCCGGCAATGACCTTATCAAAGGTGTAATCGCTGATAGCTCATTGTTCTTGTGTTTGCCGATACTCCACCGAGTTGGAGGCGAGAGATAGCTCAGTGATCCACACTTTAATAGGGGACTGAGAATACATTGAAACATTGCTTTACGCTTCTAAAAAGAAAACCATAAACTAGTTGCAACCCGTGAAATATTCACGGAACTAAAACAAATTCTACATTTATGAAAATATATATTCATAAATGTAGAATTTGTTTATATATATATCATTTATACATCGTTCATTCAGTATCACGGACTCACCGAGATTCAAATTTCGAATTACTTTCGGAGAGAATCCAAGTATTCCTCTCTCGCTCTCTTGTATTCAAAATTCAATTCACGTATTCTTTGTTTGGCGACAGCCGTCGTATGGGTTTTGGCCTATTTATACTATGATAGAAAAAGCCTTTGACTGCGTTACAGTAACATGACTAGTAAGTAAACTTGACCTATAAAGAATTCCTGGTCAATTTCTCGGAACAAACTGCCCAATACTCACTCATAGTATAGCGAGTGCTGTGACATTGAACCACTTAAAAAACCGTCTAGACAAATTCTAACGCACAAAAATAAAAATGCTGTTTAGTGGTATTTTTTTCTTTGCTTATTAATTAAATTATAGATTCGAATAATTCATTCAATGTCACAACTGTTCTTCATTCTAAAGGAACACATGTCATGTTTTTGTCCATTTTATGACTATCGCAATAAATATGAAGTTAAAGTGCGTATTTAAATGCGGGCCTCTTAGTATCTGGTATGCAACTGGTGCATCGGGGTTAGGTTAGGTAGTTGGAAGTTAAAGTGCTCATTTAAACGCGGGCCTTTTAGTATCTGATATGCAATTGGCGCATCGGGGTTAGGTTAGGTTGTTGGAAGTTAAAGTACGCATTTAAATGCAGGCCTTTTAGTATCTGATATGCAATTGGTGCATTGGGGTTAAGTTAAGTTGTTGGAAGTTAAAGTGGTCATTTAAACGCGGGCCTTTTAGTATCTGATATGCAATTGGCGCATCGGGGTTAGGTTAGGTTAGGTTAGGTTGTTGGAAGTTAAAGTACGCATTTAAATGCGGGCCTTTTAGTATCTGATATGCAATTAGCGCATCGGGGTTAGGTTAGGTTGTTGGAAGTTAAAGTGCTCATTTAAACGTGGGCCATTTAGTATCTGATATACAAATGGCGCATTGGGGTTAGTTGTTAAGTAATATTTTTTAAATTTCATTATTGTGAGGCTCTGTAAAGCGAGGTATACGTGTACATACTCCAAAAGAGTATGTAAATAATGCCCTCAAACCAGAGGGTGCTTCCGAATTCATTAATGGAGTCCAATTACTTATAATCGAAATTCAACATACTCGATGTCACACAACGGATATGTGTCGAGTTGGTTCCAAGATAAATAATTTCTCGAGGGGAAATTAATAAATGAGTAAATAATGTTGTGTAATATTGCATTGTCAATAATGTTGTGTAATACTGCATTGTCAATATTGAACGACTTTTATCACCGTTTCTAGACATCATGGTTTAAATTACATATAACTAAATATGCAAAAATATATTGGGTGTTAGCATAAGTTGTGTACGTTTTTTTCAAATTTAAAAATGAGCATTGTCGTCGAACGTTGATTTTTGTTGTTTTCACTCAAAACATGTGGAACCCAAGCGCCGAACTTCTGTACTTTTCCCATTGATTTAAGATGGCGGTATACAGTCATGTGACTACAATTCATCTGCTAAACCAATTCTACGGTGGTTTCAAGGGGATCTTCGTGAATAATATGGTTTAAGCGGTCCTCATCGAAGTCCAATCCACAAAACCATCGACGAGCTGTCCTTTAATTCATAGCATCTTCACCGTACACTTCGCAAATATCGCAAGTAGCTTTGGCAGCTTTACTCTGTCAATTGAACGCGAACAGAAGGTGACGAAAATGCTCACTTTCGTCTACTCGACATTCCATTTTGAAGGCTTGTAATCAAATGAAATAATATATATGTAACGTAAAAGCAAACACAATATCTTGTAGAGCAGAAAATTTTCATTCGAATGATGTATAACCTTTACCATTTTGTTTTACTTTTGGTGCTCATTTTTAAATTTGAAAAAAAAAACGGACACAACTTATGTTAACACCTAATATTTTAATTTACAATCAAAATTTAAATACTACTCTGTGATAACTCGATGTATTGACTGTTATAAGATATTGAGCAGTCATTATTATGATTGCTCAGAACTCCGTTTTCTTTTGACCGAAACACACATTGGAGGATTAGTCAAAACCTTCGTAAACTAAATTCCACAATAATCCGCAGAAACATTGTTTTGCTGACCGAATTGTGGAATCTCGGAACAAACTGTACAATAGTGAAGTGAACGCGGTGACATTGAACCAGTTTAAAAAACTGACTAGGAAAGTTCCTACACACAAACCCAGATGCGCGGTTTTGTTAACAGAGTGCCAGATTTCCTACGACTAAACATGTTCACATGTCCAAACCATCTAAAGGCTCCTTTCTTTATCTTATACTGTTTATTCAACTTTTTGTAATGGTCATCATCAGAGGAGCACAAACAAGACTAAATTCTGTTCGAACTGGTACCGAGATACAAGCTTTTAACGGTCAACATTCGGGTTGGGGACTGGGCGCTAGAGGGGACTATCTCAGCTAGCAGCGGATAGATTCTTGGTATATATGTGTTTGCCAGATGTTCACCTCGATGCACTTACTTAGAAATTTCTAGGGCCTCTAGTCTGTCCAATTAAGGAACAGAAATAAATTGGACAGAGTTGGCTATGCAGATGAATTGTAGTCACATGACTGGATACCGCCATCTTAAATCAATGGGAAAAGTCCAGAAGTTCGACCCACACTTCAAGAACAATATTCTGGCTGCACTTCAATAACGTGAAAAAAAAAAAAAAGGAAGGAAAAAGAAGACACGAGAGGCTTGTCCGAGGTGGAAAGTTGTCGTTTTGAAGTTGAAAACTCGAAGTTATACATTAAGAAGCATCAAATATAATATGTTGTTGGATGATAAATTGGACTCACCCTTTCCTCGAGATGCGTGACACCTGCCAGGGTTTGGTAGAAGGTTGGTGCTTCCAGGTCGGAGGTGAGGCGCACACGTGGCTCCAGCAGCAGCCAGCGCGACAGCACCGTGGCATCGGGTCGCAGTGTCACCCAGCTGCGGAACTGGTCTGGGTCCGCACGCTCTCCGTTGCGACCAAACAGCGCAGCAAGAGATTCGGAGGACGCGATGCACAGCGGCCTGACCCCTGTTAATTTCAATTACAATTTTTTAATATTATTATCATTATAGACAAGCAACATACATACGAGTACATACCATTACACTGTCTCCCTGTCCGGGCAAGCAGACGACAGAGAGAGCTAGACTTTATTATCACCTTCTCATACAGTTCCTACAATTTCTCTTACTTTTTACATTTCTATACATACATACCATCACGCCATTTCCCTGTCGGAGTAGACAGAGAGGAGAGAGCGCTCCACACACATCCTTTACCGTTCCCTTCCCGTGCTAAAAAAATCCACACGTTCCGGTGCTGTGTATTCAATACACATCAATACACATGTAAAAATGTGCAATTTAAAATCTAAAAAATAAGATTATTCATGGCCAATCGCTTAAATCAATTAAATTTGAAGTCAAAAATGATAATAATTGAAATTTAGTTTTTAGAAAAAAAAACATTGGCCGACGTTCACAAAATGGGTGAAGAGACCACTGAAGCGAGCGAACTGAGATTCTATTTCTTGGGTTCCCATATACCGAAGTAGAGTGAGACGTGAATAGTGTCGTTTCCTCACTTAAAGCGGTTTTTTAGAATGAATATACCTACGTCACATACTGGCACACGTTTGATTGTATCGGTGAATTCATTCCCGATTTTCATAAAATATCTCTGATGTGGCCGATAAGTGCTAATTATTATTAATATTATTTTTTTCATTCAATGCGTAAATGTATTACGGAGGAATACCTGAAATCTGAACCCAGTATTTATTATATTTATAGAGATATTAAAGTTAGTAGAAGCAATGTGTACTAGTTACACATCACAGGGAAGGAAGGGTTAACCTCTTCTACATTCATAAACTTTCCCATACATTTTTTACGATTTCTGACTTTCTACATTTCCTTCTTTAAGGATTTCAATCACTTGATACAACCATACTTTCCTTGGTCTTGCTCTCATACGCCTTTCACTCACATTTGCACTATATATCTGTTTTGTCAGTCTTTCTTCATTCATTCGTTCCACATCCAAACCGTCTCAGCGTGCCTTTTTTCATCTTACTTAACACTTCACAAGTTCACATTAAACCCTTATCACTATTATGTATTCTGTCATAAATTGTCACCCCATGTATTCTAAGTGCACACATTTCTTTTAACTGAAATCTATGTATTTATACATAGATTTATAAATTTGATAAAATAAAAATGTTCAAAAAAATAAAATTGCCAAGATTTACCTGTTTCTTATCCCTTTACCTATTTTTTTTGTGTCCTTTAGTGTCCGGTTCAAAACTATAGACATGAAATACTGTAATTTCCTGTTATTCTGTATTGCTTTTTGTGTCCTAGTCGGTTCAAAACTATAGACATGAAATACTGTAATTTCCTTTCATTCTGTATTGCTTTTTGTGTCCTAGTCGGTTCAAAACTATAGACATGAAATACTGTAATTTCCTTTCATTCTGTATTGCTTTTTGTGTCCTAGTCGGTTCAAAACTATAGACATGAAATACTGTAATTTCCTTTCATTCTGTATTAGTATTTTGTGTCCTAGTCGGTTCAAAACTATAGACATGAAATACTGTAATTTCCTTTAATTCTGTATTGCTTTTTGTGTCCTAGTCGGTTCAAAACTATAGACATGAAATACTGTAATTTCCTTTAATTCTGTATTGCTTTTTGTGTCCTAGTCGGTTCAAAACTATAGACATGAAATACTGTAATTTCCTTTTATTCTGTATTGCTTTTTGTGTCCTAGTCGGTTCAAAACTATAGACATGAAATACTGTAATTTCCTTTCATTCTGTATTAGTATTCTGTGTCCTAGTCGGTTCAAAACTATAGACATGAAATACTGTAATTTCCTTTCATTCTGTATTAGTATTTTGTGTCCTAGTCGGTTCAAAACTATAGACATGAAATACTGTAATTTCCTTTCATTCTGTATTGCTTTTTGTGTCCTAGTCGGTTCAAAACTATAGACATGAAATACTGTAATTTCCTTTAATTCTGTATTGCTTTTTGTGTCCTAGTCGGTTCAAAACTATAGACATGAAATACTGTAATTTCCTTTTATTCTGTATTGCTTTTTGTGTCCTAGTCGGTTCAAAACTATAGACATGAAATACTGTAATTTCCTTTAATTCTGTATTGCTTTTTGTGTCCTAGTCGGTTCAAAACTATAGACATGAAATACTGTAATTTCCTTTCATTCTGTATTGCTTTTTGTGTCCTAGTCGGTTCAAAACTATAGACATGAAATACTGTAATTTCCTTTAATTCTGTATTGCTTTTTGTGTCCTAGTCGGTTCAAAACTATAGACATGAAATACTGTAATTTCCTTTCATTCTGTATTAGTATTTTGTGTCCTAGTCGGTTCAAAACTATAGACATGAAATACTGTAATTTCCTTTCATTCTGTATTAGTATTTTGTGTCCTAGTCGGTTCAAAACTATAGACATGAAATACTGTAATTTCCTTTAATTCTGTATTGCTTTTTGTGTCCTAGTCGGTTCAAAACTATAGACATGAAATACTGTAATTTCCTTTCATTCTGTATTGCTTTTTGTGTCCTAGTCGGTTCAAAACTATAGACATGAAATACTGTAATTTCCTTTCATTCTGTATTAGTATTTTGTGTCCTAGTCGGTTCAAAACTATAGACATGAAATACTGTAATTTCCTTTAATTCTGTATTGCTTTTTGTGTCCTAGTCGGTTCAAAACTATAGACATGAAATACTGTAATTTCCTTTAATTCTGTATTGCTTTTTGTGTCCTAGTCGGTTCAAAACTATAGACATGAAATACTGTAATTTCCTTTTATTCTGTATTGCTTTTTGTGTCCTAGTCGGTTCAAAACTATAGACATGAAATACTGTAATTTCCTTTAATTCTGTATTGCTTTTTGTGTCCTAGTCGGTTCAAAACTATAGACATGAAATACTGTAATTTCCTTTCATTCTGTATTAGTATTTTGTGTCCTAGTCGGTTCAAAACTATAGACATGAAATACTGTAATTTCCTTTCATTCTGTATTAGTATTTTGTGTCCTAGTCGGTTCAAAACTATAGACATGAAATACTGTAATTTCCTTTAATTCTGTATTGCTTTTTGTGTCCTAGTCGGTTCAAAACTATAGACATGAAATACTGTAATTTCCTTTAATTCTGTATTGCTTTTTGTGTCCTAGTCGGTTCAAAACTATAGACATGAAATACTGTAATTTCCTTTCATTCTGTATTGCTTTTTGTGTCCTAGTCGGTTCAAAACTATAGACATGAAATACTGTAATTTCCTTTCATTCTGTATTGCTTTTTGTGTCCTAGTCGGTTCAAAACTATAGACATGAAATACTGTAATTTCCTTTAATTCTGTATTGCTTTTTGTGTCCTAGTCGATTCAAAACTATAGACATGAAATACTGTAATTTCCTTTAATTCTGTATTGCTTTTTGTGTCCTAGTCGGTTCAAAACTATAGACATGAAATACTGTAATTTCCTTTCATTCTGTATTAGTATTTTGTGTCCTAGTCGGTTCAAAACTATAGACATGAAATACTGTAATTTCCTTTAATTCTGTATTGCTTTTTGTGTCCTAGTCGGTTCAAAACTATAGACATGAAATACTGTAATTTCCTTTAATTCTGTATTGCTTTTTGTGTCCTAGTCGGTTCAAAACTATAGACATGAAATACTGTAATTTCCTTTCATTCTGTATTGCTTTTTGTGTCCTAGTCGGTTCAAAACTATAGACATGAAATACTGTAATTTCCTTTCATTCTGTATTGCTTTTTGTGTCCTAGTCGGTTCAAAACTATAGACATGAAATACTGTAATTTCCTTTAATTCTGTATTGCTTTTTGTGTCCTAGTCGATTCAA
Source organism: Odontocerum albicorne (assembly GCA_949825065.1). Lineage (NCBI taxonomy): Eukaryota > Metazoa > Arthropoda > Insecta > Trichoptera > Odontoceridae > Odontocerum > Odontocerum albicorne. Next base: position 2,889,844 of record OX463858.1, read on the forward strand.
AACTATAGACATGAAATACTGTAATTTCCTTTAATTCTGTATTGCTTTTTGTGTCCTAGTCGGTTCAAAACTATAGACATGAAATACTGTTATTTCCTTTAATTCTGTATTGCTTTTTGTGTCCTAGTCGGTTCAAAACTATAGACATGAAATACTGTAATTTCCTTTCATTCTGTATTGCTTTTTGTGTCCTAGTCGGTTCAAAACTATAGACATGAAATACTGTAATTTCCTTTCATTCTGTATTGCTTTTTGTGTCCTAGTCGGTTCAAAACTATAGACATGAAATACTGTAATTGCCTTTCATTCTGTATTGGTATTTCTTATATCTAGTTAATATTAAAAAAGTTGTATTATTTCTCAAATTAATAAATTAATGAAAAATGTAATATAACATCTGTTTCGTCATGAAATGGCATTTTCAAACTCATCAGTTTAAACTGAAATACAATGTCTCAGTGGAGGTTGTTTTAAAAAATTCGACAACAGGTCCACAATAAGAGGTAGAACAGAATAATTGTAGATAATGGAAAAAATAATCTGCTGAGGAATGCAGAGTAGGTACCTGGGGGGTGCAGCGATGCATTTTCTGCCTGCAGCGCTTTGATGAAGTCCCATTTTTGTATATGTGTCCCCGCCTCATTACAATATAGTGTCCACAGGAATCTATAAAGAAAATATAATCGTTAAATTCTTAATATCATGTATAATTTTTGTATATGTGTCCCCGCCTCGTTACAATATAGTGTCCACAGGAATCTATAAAGAAAAAATAATCGTTAAATTCCTAATATCACATATGATTTTTGTATGTGTCCCCGCCTCGTTACAATATAGTGTCCACAGGAATCTATAAAGAAAAAATAATCGTTATATTTTTAATATCATGTATAATTTCAAAATACTTGCCAACTAAGGAATGATATGATGCGATTCCTTGCGCTAAGAATTTCCAACACATTCGCGAGGTCTTCAAATTAAGAAAAATATGTGACAAGTTGGCTTTTTGACAGGGAGAGGGCGAGAAGTGAGAAGCTGCTTTTGGAGGCCTTCACATAGACATGTGAAGACCTCCAAAAGACACGTGATATATTGAAAGAAAGGGATGTAAGAAGTCAGAGAAATCATTGGAGTTGTGTGAGGAGTACTCTCTGCCTACCCCATTAGGGAAATGGTGTGATGGTATGTATGTATTTGTATTACAAAGATAAAGGTAAAACGGTATCTTTCTAAATCGCTCCGTTATCTGGGCCGTGATTAGAGACTGCAAAACAATATTTATTCTCGGCTCTCCGACGCTCTGGAGTGCGCTCACGCTCACAATCACTATCTCTCGTATATGGGCTTACCTGATAAACAATGATCCAATAAATATATTGACGTATCAGTTTATTTGTTGTCCAGATAGTCTTTGATATTAGGATATATGGCTGAGGGGTCGCTAGGTAAGATTAATAAGACCTCTGCCTTTTACAGGCAATGTGATAATCTATAAGAGACTCAGAAACCGAAGTCAAGTGCAGAATTGAATCATCTCGTGCGGCTTTTAATGAAATGAGAAGCGTATTCTGTGATGATAACCTAAATTTGAAACTTCAAGAACGGTTAGTCAAATGCTATGTTTGGTCGGTGTTATTACATGGAGTGGAATCATGGACCCTCAAAGTCGGTAGTATGAACCGACTGGAAGCATTCGAAATGTGGATGCACCGGAGAATGCTACGGATACCCTAGACGGATATGGTCAGCAACACGAGGGTTCTTCAAAGAGCCAAAGTTGATAGAGAGTTGCTGACTAATATTAAAATCTGAAAGGTGTCCTATTTGGGTCATGAACTTAGAGAAGCAAAGTACAAATTACTGCACCTGATCATCCAAGGCAAGATAGAGGGTCGAAGAAGTGTTGGCAGGAGGCAAATCTCCTGGCTCCGCAATATACGTGATTGGACTGGTATAAGGAGCGTTGGGAATCTTTTTCGGGCTGCCGGGGACAAAGATTCCTACTTTCAGGTGATATTCAACGTTGGGGGAACCTAATCTCAGGTGATAGTCAACGTTGACATGACACTAGGAAGAAGAAGATAACAGATTTGCAAATATGAGTTCAGGATTAGCTATCTTTAGGGTTTCCTCCACGTCTCAAGGACCGTTGGATTAATTCTCAAACACCCTTTGAATAAACTGTTACAACTGCGTGTACTAAGAAATTATTACAAAATAGTAATAAATTCTCTATGAAAGATAACAATGTATGGTATTACAAAATATTGGAAGAAATTATTAAGAATGAATGTGAACATAAGGCTGAAGTATTCAGTAAGATAAATAAGATGACACAAATGGTTTGGACATATAGAACTGATGAATGAAGAAAGACTAAAAAACTAATGAATAATTAAAATTATTCGTCATCATAACTGGACCTCGTAGTCGAGGACCCCCTCACCATTCCAACATCAATTCAGTTCAGAAAGTGAAGCTGTGCCGTGGAGTTTTTGGTTCTTTCCTCTTTCTCCTCTGAGTGAACCGTTGCACACCAGCAAACTCACCGGCCACACCGCTGTGCTAGATCCAGTGACACATGGAGTTAAGATGATTGGAGCACACTGGCATGTTTTCTTTTTTCTCTTTTTGAAAGAATAAGACTGAAGTCATAGGTATCCTTATACTCTCGAATACTAGGAGGAAAAAATGCTTGTGTCGTTCGAGGGGAGTAGCACAGCACAGTATTCGAACCGGAGACCGTCCGCACGGAATTCCAATGCATTTCCAAAGTTAATAAAATTTTACGTAAACACATTACGCTGAAAAATTTCACAGATACAAATATATTATCATCAGAACAAGCTTGGTGAGTCGTGTGTACTGGGTGTATGTTTGTATGGACAAGCGAGGTTTGTCCTCAACACTAAAGTGTTAAACAAGTCGGAAAAAATGCACTTAAGCATTATCTTTCATAATAATATACATTCAGCACGTTTGGAGTGAAGTTAGCAATGAAAATTTTATCCTAACGACATATATTCGAGAAATATCACACTGATTTTTGGACAACACAATACATACCTCCTACTCAGTTTCTGCTGGGCATGCTCGGGTATAACTCCTTGAGCGTAAGAAGAGATCTGCGTCTTCTGGTATACGTTGTCAAACTCGTTCGAGGAGTTGTAAGCTGTCCAGCATTACTACAAAGATTAGCGTTAAATGTTCCTAACAATTACACTAGACTGCGCCGGCAAGAACTGTTCTCAATAACATATGCAAGAACGGGTCTTCCAGCCGCTATGCCTGTTGGAAGGGCCTTAACTCTTCTGAACGGGACTGCTTCGGATATTGACATATTTCATATCACATTACCAAAAGCAAAAGTAAATTTTCTTCTTAGATTGAGCGCGTTAGAAAGCACTCATCAACGTACTTAAGTGACTGTGAATATATGTGTATCATATGTTTGTGTGTATATACTCGTATTTTTTCTATGTAATTTTTCTTCTTTTTTAATGTCTTGTATTTTTCCAAGTAATTGGCATAAGCCTGTTTTGAAAAAATAAATAAATACCATACCATCATGACATTTTCCTACCATGGCCTATTTCCTTCGACTCATCCACATTTTTTCATCTTTTCATGCAGTACCATTTAGCAAAATGGCAAAAAAAAAAAAGAGCATACATAATCCAGGGGACCTATAAAAACCAAGCATTAGATGTTAGAATGACTTGGGAGAAATCTGAAAACTCTGGCATCTGGAAATGGAAGGAATCTGGAGAGAAGTAGTATGTCAGGTTAAAACCTTCAAATATTTCAATACACTTTGCACAAATAATTAGAAATGCTTTCAATAAAATAAAAACAAATCGATTGGAGAAAAAAAAAGTGACTCATCACCAACGTTCCCCCTAATTTTTTCATTGTGTGTGCTGCCCATCAACTTATATGTGCGGCGTAAGGAAAGAATCTGTGACTAAATTGTACTATAGCGTAGGTACACAGAGCGTGTGATTGTGTTTAGTCAACTGCTGTGTGCTGATTGGTCAGTTTCTAGTATTGGTGTGTCATCGTGTCAAAAAAATTGTGTCACCATGATTTCTAGTAATAATCTATACTGTGTTTCTTAACTCTTTCACGGCGGGGGACCACTTAACTGGCCCATACATAATACGTGCCGTCCTGGCGAGCGGCCATTTAAGTGGCCACTAACTTTGCGTGTCGATATCTCAGTCAAAATTAAATCTTCTTTAAAATGTTTAACCTGAATATAAGACAAAACGTGTCCTCTAGTGACATCTCTTTTAAAATCATCAAAACTTCAAGCACTTGATCCATAAGAAGGATTTAAACAGACCGATTCGAGGCCGTCGAAATTTAAAGCATTTTAAATTTTGGCGCCACACGTTCGGATTCGTTCGGGTGTCCCGAAGGTCATGTTTCTAATGACGATTTCTCCCGTTCAATATGACGTATTTTGCGTCGATATTTTTTTTGTAAATACGCGTATTGCGTATTGAATTAATTGCCTTTTTCATTGTTTATGGATTATTGTTTTCTTCGATTATTGCTTCTTATATTGTCGCACTTTATTTATAGCTTTGATTTGGATAATATTACGTGTGTATAGTGTCAGCTAAAAAATGCATCGGCGCACAGTTCCACAGTAATCAGATTCGGGATAATGGTGAGTCATATTTTTATGTAGATACAATATAAATTTATTGAGGTAAAACACCGCCGCCTGTGAGACACACGAAAGATACTCGAGCCATCGCCGTAAAAAGGTTAACCAATACGTTTCTAAAAAAAAGAAATAAACATTTCTATTTCTTTGAAATTTTCCATTGTGTATTTGTAAATAAAATAAAGGTTTGTTAGAAACAAATAAAGCTTCTAGTTTCTTTCAAAACTTTCTTTTTTTGTATCAATAAACAAATATTTGTTCTAAAGTAAAAAAAACCATTTCTGTATTTTTAAATGAATAGTAAATAAACTAAATAATCTGAATTTATAACAAATAAAAAATCATGGTCACCCTTCTACACTATTCTTTCCATACGGCGCGTGGACTCTATATGGTGTTTCCATGTTCCGCACACATCTCAAAGAAAGGAACCTGACAACTCATCATAAAATATCTTCTTCTTATTCTTAAACTTTCTATAGACTCAAGAGTCAGTTACTGCAGGATTGGCCTCCTGTAATGCTGAGCTCTAGCTATCTCTCCATCGTTTCGGGGGTCTCCCTGGTGGACGCCATCCATCCGACACACATGCAGAGCTATGTATGGAATTCTTGTAGAATTCATTCACTGTACATGTTGGTACCAGTATCGTCGACGCTGTCGTCCCCATCTGACCTCATCTTGGACCTCACAGACCTCTCGGATTGTGGTGTTCCTTACACAATCACGCAAAGTCTTCCCAGAAATAGCACGTAGAGTTATCATTTCCGTTGTCCTTAGCATACTTTTTGTCCTGACAGTGTCTGCCCTCGTTTCGATGCCATATGTTAGGATAGATCGCACACAGGCCTTATAAATGCGTACCTTGCTATCCGTTCTCATATCTTTATTCCTCCATATGACATCTCTCAGGCAGCCCGCCACAACTGCGGCTTTATCTACCTGAAGCCTTACTTCTATAGGGAGGTCACGAGAGCTGAGCAGTTCACTGCCGAGATATCTGAACTGGGTTGCTTGTTCAATTGGCTCGTCACGTATTGAAATTCTGCACTCTAGTGGGTCTTTGGAGAATGTCATACACTTAGTTTTTGCTACGGAGATAATCATGTTGTACTTTGAGCAGGAGCATAAAATATCAAATAAAATAAAATATATAATTGCGCAAAATCAAATATGGTTACAAGTTCCTTTCTTTGAGATGTGTGCGGACAATTTTTAACAGATGTGCGGCCGTATACGCGCACACCTTAGAGGGAACGTTGCTCGTCACAGATACGTTTTAAATAATAAATAAGTCATAGAGATTAATAAGTTTGTTTAAAAAGAAATCAAGATAAAGTATATTATACGTGATAAAACATTAAACATAGTTGAACGCTGTGTCATGTCAAGTGTTTCCATCAAATGACCATTATCTATAAGTAATTATTTGATTCACAATTAAAGCATGTAAATCCTGATAACAGAGAGAACAAAGCACATATGAAATGGAAATCTTTGGTTAATTGTAACACGACTTGGTGAAAAACAATCTAATACAAAATATTATAAAGCAAAAGTTACACATCTGTTTTTGTACGTTGGCAATGTTTCAAAATAACCATTCAGAAAGCATTATATTTCCCTTGAGTAACCTTCGTGTTTCCCTGTTCCTCCATTACGTTTCTTCCCAATATCCCCTCCTATTTCCAAATCACAGATGAAATCGAAAATTGGACCGAAGAAATGGTATATTGGACCAAAGAAACGGCATATTGGAGTGAAGAAATAGTATGTTAGACCAAAGAAAGTGAATCATGGACCAAATAAATGGTATATTGAACTGAAAAAATTATATATTAGACCAGGCGTCTCCAAACTACAGCCCACGGGCCAACACCAGCCCACGAGCACCACCAATCCGGCCCGGACATGCTCGGTATCCGGCCTGTCATAGTTTATTTTGATTACATTGTAAAATTTACAATGTAAATAAAAAAAATATTCGGACCCATACAGGAAAATGGATCTTGGAGAGTGAGATATAATGAGGAGTTATACAGCATATACAAAGAGCCCAACATCATAAAATACATCAAAATTGGGAGGCTATGTTGGGCGGGGCATATAGCAAGAATGGGAGAAGAGGAAATGCCTAACAAAGTACTCTTCTCCAAGCCCCAAGGAAGACGTAGCGTGGGTAGACCGAGGCTTAGGTGGATGGATGGGGTGCAGAATGATGCAAACGTGATTGGCATCAGGGGCTGGAGGAGTGCATCCCAGGATAGGGGGGAATGGCAGCGACTGCTGGAGGAGGCCGGGGCCCACAATGGGCTGTAGCGCCATTGATGATGATGATGATGAAATAAATCATACAAAATAATAATCAGATGTTTTTATTTAACGACCAATTAAGAACTACACAAACAGGCTAGTCCCAATACGAAAATTTGCGCGTAATTCAAAACTACAGTATGTTGGTATGATGAGCTAGCTAGGTCATGGCCCTTGGAACTTAGTGGAGGAGTCAGTGTGGCCCTTAGGTTAAAAAGTTCGGAGACCCCTGGTTTAACCCTTTCCGGTCCACAAAAAAAAAAAAATGTTCCATCAGGTCCACAAAAGATTTACAGAATTACAGGGTAAAACAATACATCCAGGTTGTTTTTAATAAAACTATATTTATGTTCACAAGGTTGTTTTTAATAAAACTATATTTATGTTCACAAGAAAAATTTTGGAAGAGATTTTTACATGGCAATAAACTCGCCAGGTTAAAACATAATTAAAAAAAAAATAAAATAAATAAAAAAAAAAATGTCGAATGACATTCGACATAGGACTCACTGGAATAAAATCGATGTCGAATGACATTCGACATAGGACCGGAAAGGGTTAAAGAATCGAAAAATTTTGAATCAAATATTATATAATAATAATTTTTCACAAATTTGCTAATTACAGTTCATTTTTGCGATAGTTTCATTAAACAAATTTTACGCTGTAACGCCCATTTGATTACATTGTAAAATTTACAATGTAAGTATATCATACAAAATAATAATCAGATGTTTTTATTTAACGACCAATTAAGAAACACAATAACTGACATACATAATGAAATTGAACATTTTAACTGTAATTAATGATATGAGATTTATCCTAAAAACTTACAATAAGTGACAAACATAGGTAATTTACATAATGAAATTAATTGCGAACGGAGCGGAGTCCACCCCCGCACCCTGCGCCATAGATATATCCCTCGCCGGCTAGTCCCAATACGAAAATTTGCGCGTAATTCAAAACAACAGTATGTTGGTATGATGAACTAGCTAGGTCTTGGCCCTTGGGACTTAGTGGAGGAGTCAGTGTGGCCCTTAGGCTAAAAAGTTTGGAGACCCCTGTATTAGACCAAAGAAAGTGTATATTGGACCAAAGAAAAGGTATTTTGGACCAAATAAAGTGTACATTGGACTAAGAAAATGTATATAAAACTAGGAAGTAAGGAATCGATCAATGGATTTAACATAATTTTAGTTTTCAAAATATATTACGTCAAAATCTGCTAGCAGTTTGACAGTTGAGATTTGTTCAAACTGCATTCAAGTTTTATTCTTAGCTATAGGAGTTTGAAACATTTCAGCTCTTTGTTTTTCACCTTTACAAACATTTAAGTGTTGTAAGTTAACTTAATCTTAAGTTAATTGCCACTATGGTCTAGTGGTTATCATGCTTACTTAGTATCCAGTCATCCAGGGATTGATTAAAAGATACCAGACCTTTCATAATCTGAAATTATTGTTGTGCTGAAGATTTTGAAAACATTTTGTGCTAAAAAATGTTATTTAATTATTTAACAGGACAAGAAATTGTTTTTCAAAACATATAATTACTGCAAATTTAAATCAGCTAAGCAAACATCTGATTAATAAATTCATCGACAAATATGCAGGTGAATTAATAATGTATAATAAAAAAACGTTAAAATTACTTGATGTAGAAAAACATTTTGTAAAGATAGAAATTAAAAAAAAAAATTTATATGCAATTTAAAATTAACGCAATATAATATTTGGACGTCTGTATCGGACGTATGCGTTACCCTAAAATATAATGGATATATTTTCTTGTTGTTTGGTATATGATTCTTGGGTATGTTGGAATGTATGTAAATGCTGGGAGAGGTCTCGGCAACTGTATCGAACGTATGCGTCGCCTTAAACATAAGACATTTGTTTTCTTGTACATATATAAATCCCTGCTGATATTTGTATATCATATATAAATCCCTGTTGATTCTTGTGCATATATAAATCCCTGTTGATATTTGTATTGATATATACTTTAACGTTATTTGACATTTTGTATGTGATAATTTTATGTTTGTTGGGGTCCGCGCTGCGTCGCGACCGCAACGGAAATGATACTTATGCGTCGTCATCGCGAGACTATATCGCAGGTCGGCCGGCCTCTGCGTGCGCACAAAATACGAAAAATGTGACATTTCGCGAGTTGTGACGGCACACAAAGGCGAAAACAGGCGCTTGCGATGAGCGATTGACCGCACATAAGGTAAAAGACTAAAATAAATCACTTCTCAGTTCACTCTGCCCCTACTGTGTTTTACTTGCGATCATCTAATACCTGCCTAAGAGGAATCTCTTCACTCTACTACCTTTTCACCGATCTACGCTTCTGAACGTGAGCTGAATTCTCTGAGCATTGCGCAGCAGCTATCCACCTATGTTACAGTTCTTTGTGCCGGTGCCGTACAGACGTCTATACGCAATGTGTATACAGTGGAACTGAGCCATACATCTGCCTCTTTTTTTGTACTACTCGGCATTCGTCAAACTTTTTAGAATAAAATTCAAGTCAGCATTCGTACGTTTGCCAGGAATTCGGATCATACCACTGAGTCTGTCCCGACTTTGTCCGAGTCAAGCGGTCAGTCTCGATATGGATCGCAACATTGGAATGGATTTTAAGGAAAGAATCCCAAGCATCTTCCAAACAATAACACCCATTCTCTTCTCTAACGCCACCAGCTCTCCTCAGTACAGGTAAAGTGCAGTTCAATTTTGATTTATTTCATGTACATTTGTTGATTTTATAGTTTTTATGTATAATTTACCGCATTAAGTATTATTTATTATAAAGGTTTAAATAAACAATGATCTAGGGGTCTGGAACGGATTAATCCAACTAACATTATTTCTATGTGAAAAAACCGATTCAGTATTCGTACAAATAAAAATTTTAACAGCCTCCTGGAACTAATTATATATGAAAAGCGGGGTTCTACTGTATAAGGAACAAGTTGTTCTTCCCGTAATTCCCTGTGTCTGAAGATTGTGTGTGTCTAAGATTAATTTTCAACCTACGTAAGTACTATCATATAACTTCATACCAGAAGGCATTGAACTGGTTGAATGTTAGAAATAGATGCCAAATTCACATACTGTCCATTCAGTGAGACTCTGGAATCACTTACAAACCAATATAAGACTCGCTCCGTCCTTGGCATGCTTTAAGAAGCGACTGAATAAACTCTTAATTTCTAGTCAGTAAAATAACGTGTTTCATTCCTGATTTTTCTTTTCCTTTCCTCTCCACCATCCCTTTCTTTCCCTTTGATTAATGATTGTTACCCACTATGTTTGTGACTCGAATATAAGGCAACCCCCCTATTTACGTGTCGCCTTTATAAAGATAAACCTCACCTTATAGTCGGGCTAATACGGTAAGTAAGATCAAGAAGAGCACTTTGAGATGATTTGGGCATGTAGAATGAATAAATGAAGAAAGACTTACAAATATTTAGTGCGAATGTGAATGGAAGGTGTCGTAGAGCAATACCAAGGAAGGTAAGGTTGGATCAAGTGAAAGATTGTGAAAAAAGGAAATGTGATATCAGAGAATCCAAGAATGCTGAATAAGAAAATTAATAGTAAGTGAATATTGCGTGTCATAATAGAGAAGTCTTGCGTTGGAAAAAATATTAGGTCCTTACATATGAAATTGGCGTTTTGTTTGGGAGGAACATAAAGTTGATTTTTTTTTAATATAATATATTTATTTAATCAAAGTATGTACCATTGCTATCTATGCACTTTTGCTATCTCATAGGTAGTTCATCGATCCCTTTACTAAAAAAACCATTCGGACGGGAATCAATAAAATCTTTGAAGTCGGTTTGGACTGCCCTATCGGAGTTGAATTTTTTCCCTTGCAAGAAGTTATCCAAATTTCGAAAAAAATAGTAATCTGTTGGGGCAAGGTCCGGAGAGTACGGTGGATGTCTTAGACATTCCAATTGAAGCTCTTCTAATTTGGTAGCCGTCTGTTGTGCAGTGTGTGGTCTAGCGTTATCATGAAGCAGCAGTGGCCTAGAGCGATTAACCAGCCTCGGTTGTTTAGCAGCTAGCTTTTCCATCATGGTTTGCAGTTGCTGACAATAGACATCTGCCGTAATCGTCTGGCCAGATTTAAGAAAGCTGTAGTGAACGACACCAGCACTAGTCCACCAAACGCTCACAAGTAACTTTTTTGGAGTCAATTTTCGTTTGGGGCATGGTTTAGCTGGTTCGGCAGGGTTCAGCTATTGCGATGAGCGCTTCCGATTATCATACAGGATCCACTTTTCATCACAGGTAATGATTCGATTCAAAATCCCTTCATTATTGTGCCGGTTGAGTAATGCAACGCAGCAGTCAACGCGCGTTTGTTGATTTGCTTCACTCAATTCGTGAGGTACCCACCTTTCAAGCTTTTTCACCTTCCCAATTTGCTTCAAGTGGATTAAAACAGTTTTATCACTAACACCGCAGCCTGCAGCTAACTCGGACGTGGTTTGCGATGGATCCGCTTCCACAATAGCCTTCAATTCTTCGTTATCAACTTTGGTCTCCGGCCGTCCACGGGGCTTGTTCTGCATGGTCGAAATTTCCAGAACGAAAACGTTGGAACCAAAAACGCACTGTGTTTTCTTTTGCGGCACCGTCGCCATACACATCATTAATCTTTCGAGCCGTTTCTGCAGCACTGGTGCCACGGTGGAACTCGTACTCGTAAATAACGCGATATTTCAAGTTTTCCATTTTGTAAACTGAGTGACGCAAAGAAAAAAAACAATTGAGGAAAAAACAAATGAATTATAATTTTCGAAACACAAATACTTGAGTAAATAGCTGTATAAATTTGAATTTGGAATTCCTAACCAAAGAGAAGATATTTGAGATCAAAGTTGCCAGTACGGCAAAACGCCAATTTCATATGTAAGGACCTAATATATGCTGTGTACTGCATTATTTTCCTCATTCAATGTGAGTTTTAGCAAATTATAATAAACTAAATGTAAAATTGTTTTACATCTTATGGTCTAAGAAAAAATGTAGATAAAAAATTGATATCCGATAACAAGTATGACATTTTAAAGCTTGGAGTTTGATTTGTAGGAGGGAAGGCTGAAAATTCCCGGCCTCGAGAAAGTATTTATTATTATTTTATTTAACACTTTTATTGCAATACAATCTGGCGGGCTTATTGCCAGGTGGCAATCTCTTCCAACTAACTAGACAAAAGTAAATGAAGCAAGTTACGTGGTCGCATAAATCATTCAAATGACTATCCATCCCCACGAAATCCATAAACATATACGCGAGAACATGCCCACGAATCCCACAAAGGCGGACAATCACCCGAACATTATTTTTCATATAAAGTGAGATATCATCAATCAAAAGGAAAGGAAGGGATGGTGGAGAGGAAAGGAAAAGAAAAATCAGGAATGAAGCACGTTATTTTACTGACTAGAAATTAAGAGTTTTTTCAGTTGCTTCTTAAAGCATGCCAAGGACGGAGCGAGTCTTATATTGGTTTGTAACTGATTCCAGAGTCTCACTGCATGGACAGTAAAGGACGGCATAAAAAAGGAGGAGTGGTGAACTGGAAAGACCGATAAACAATCTCTGTTTGAGCGTAGCGCTAATCCATGATTGGAAAGACGGTGAGAATCTTCGGCAAGATAAGAGGGGGCGGCGGGACAGTTAAGGATATTACACAATAGATACAGTATGTGAATTTGGCGTCTATTTCTAACATTCAACCAGTTCAATGCCTTCTGGTATGAAGTTATATGATCGTACTTTCGTAGGTTGAAAATAAATCTTAGAGACACATTTTGAAGACGCTGTAATTTGTCCAGCTGTTCCTCTGTAACATCCAAGTAACATACGTCCGCATAATCGGTAAGAGCTAAGATTGTACGAGTAAAAATTTGGTTTTGGTTGGTAGGAATCTTTGCAACACTTTAAGGGAATGAAGGCTGAAGAAGATCCGTCGGCTTACCTCATTTATTTGATCTCGCCATGAGAGAGTGTTATCTATTAGCACTCCAAGGTTTTTAACAGTTTTATGTAATGGTATGATAGAGCCATCAAGTAATATTGGAGGAAGTAAGTCAGTGTTGAATTTACCGAGAAGCTGAGGGCTGCCAATGAGGATCGCTTGAGACTTCTTAGGATTTATGAGTAAGCCATGCTCCCAGCAGAAAGTACTATCCAGTCTTAATTTATCGTTATCAATAATGTGAACTTTACGACTACTGGTAAACGTCTCATATCATTCGGAATTTTCGTTCAATTTTGTTTCACGGTTTTACATTGAAATAATTTTTTTAAGAGACGTCAAACATTGTCGGAGTCAGCTCTGTCGTATAAAATGGCAGGCAGATAAGTTTAAATGCGGAGCAGGATATTGAAGATGATTTTGACAGTACAAGAAAATACACGGAGTGACACAATGTATGATAGAATACGAAATGAAATGACAAGGGATGAATGTGAACTAAAGGCTATTGTGTTAAGATGACGAAGGGCACGCTGAAGCGGTTTGGGCATGCGGAACAGATGAAAGGGAGACTTAAAAAACAAATATAAGTGCAAATGTGACTGGAAGGCATGTGAGAGGAAGACTAAAAGAAAGTATGGTTGGATTCAAGTGAATGATATTTTGAAAGAAGAAAATGTAGAAAGTAAGTGTGTCGATATAGGAAAGTCTGGCACTCTGTCTTCTGCTTACCCCGACAGGGAATGGCATGATGGTATGTGTAAAGTGAGAAGTATGAATAATGGAAGATTGTTCATGATGAGATGTATGATTTATGGGGAAGGTGAAAGATGCTTGCTTGGATATAAAACTTTGAAGATCTATTCCCTCTGCCTACCCTGCAATGGACACGGCGTTATAATATATACTGTATTCTCCGAGTGCGCCGCGTCAGCCGAAGAATGCAAACACTCTTCAGGACTTGCCAACAACTGGGATGGAATTCTCCTGGGTATTCCCCACACCAACATAACTCATGAGCTGCATAATTGATGGTAGTCCCATGCACTAGGGCTGTCTAAAGGGTACCCCGGCTAATATGTACTGCCGAGTTCGCAGATAGACTTTCTTAAACTGGATGTCACATGAACTTATCATCGAGAGCCCACTGACCTAACATTTCCCGCACTGTTCGATTCGATAGACACCATTCGATAGAGCACCCCCCGGCAGGCTTCTCTATCCCCTTGGAAGGCCCATTATAGGGTAGCTGTTAAGCTATTTATAACATTGTAAGTGGCTCACGACAATTCTCGTGTACGGGTGCCCAACGGTAAAAAGCGGAACATGAGAATTATCGTGTTTACGTAGTCTGCGCTTAAATTGCAGGTCACGACAAAAGTCATGTTCAAAAAAATATTTTGCTAGTGACATCTCTTGAACGAAATACAAACTACATATATAATGGGTAAAGCAGGATGCTGTCGCAACGAATTTGAAATTTGATATGCTCGGCAGTTAAACTCGATACTTTTGTGTCCATTGTAACTTTCCGCTACATAAAGGTTCCTGTTATGAACGATACCACACACTTATGAACTATTAGTTAGTAATGTTCCGTTACATAAAGGTTCCTGTTATGAACGATACCACACACTTATGAACTATTAGTTAGTAATGTTCCGCTACATAAAGGTTCCTGTTATGAACGATACCACACACTTATGAACTATTAGTTAGTAATGTTCCGCTACATAAAGGTTCCTGTTATGAACGATACCACACACTTATGAACTATTAGTTAGTAATGTTCCGCTACATAAAGGTCCCTGTTATGAACGATACCACACACTTATGAACTATTAGTTAGTAATGTTCCGTTACATAAAGGTTCCTGTTATGAACGATACCACACACTTATGAACTATTAGTTAGTAATGTTCCGTTACATAAAGGTTCCTGTTATGAACGATACCACACACTTATGAACTATTAGTTAGTAATGTTCCGTTACATAAAGGTTCCTGTTATGAACGATACCACACACTTATGAACTATTAGTTAGTAATGTTCCGCTACATAAAGGTTCCTGTTATGAACGATACCACACACTTATGAACTATTTATTAGTTAGCAGTGATAAGAGTTTTATTAAACTGATATTTACACTATAAGATTTTTTTCTATAAGTAAAAGTATAATGATAATAATATTTTTAATTAAATTTGTTTTGTGTATTTTGGTGTACAAGAAAATAATCTACGGATACCGGCGAGTACAAATAAAGAAAAAACTTTTAAATCCAATAAAAACTGCAAAAGTTACGCAAATTTTAGCGAGGACATAGAGTAATCGGCGATATAGCAAAAAAAGCGACTGTGTTACGTAACCGTTGTGTGTTCACTTTCGTTTTTAGGGTAAAACGCACCTGGTAGGCGAGATACCCTTATTTTATTGATGAACTAATCCTTCCATAAAACTAAGGCATTGACTTCGAAGGGTCATTAGGAAAAGTGCATTCGAGTTCAAGGTTATATTGAAAAATAAAAGATTTTCAAACAGAAGTGTAAAGTTTTTTTCGAGGCTGCACATTTTTCAGCCTACCCTCGTAACATTCATCGTGCTAAATGTCAAGGATTACAAAGTGTAACTAGCGAGAAAGAATTTTATTGTTAATTTATTTGCAATGCAAAATGTTAAATTTGATGGTTGATAACAAACGATATTATTAGATAAGTTGAATAATATTTACTTATATCCAGCATTTAATTTTACGATATATTCGTAAAATTAAATGCTGGATATAAAACAAACATGGAGTGGAATCATGGACCCTCAAAGTTGGTAGTATGAACCGACTGGAAGCATTTGAAATGTGGATACACCAGAGAATGCTACGGATACCCTGGACTGATATGGTCAGCAACACGAGGGTTCTTCAAAGAGCCAAAGTTGATCGAGAGTTGCTGACTAATATTAAAATCCGAAAGTTGTCCTACTTGGGTCATGTACTTAGAGAAGCAAAGTACGAATGACTGCACCTGATCATCCAAGGCAAAATAGAAGGTCGAAGAGGTGTTGGCAGGAGGCAAATCTCCAGGCTCCGCAATATACTCGTACGTGATTGGACTGGTATAAGGAGCGTTGAGGATCTTTTTCGGGCTGCCGGGGACAAAGATGCCTACTCTCAAGTGATATTCAACGTTGAGGGGACCTGACATGACACTGGGAAGAAGAAGGAAGGCACGGTACAGAAAGATCAAGAAAAGAATGGTTTGTTGGAAAGGAAATGAACAAAAAAATTTAAGGTGATCTCTGTGGCCTAGTTGGTAAGACGTCTGTTTTCCGACATGGAGATTGCGTGTTCGATTCCTGTTGGACCCCAGATTTAAAAAAAAAATGATTTCGGTCTAGTTTTCACTAAAGGCCTCTTTAATATCATTCTGGTTGGTTGGAAGATATTGCCACATGGCAGTTGTAGTGTATACAATTTAAATGTAATAAAAAAGGTGCCGTATGAAGTGCATACATTTGGAGAAGGCGAAAGATGTGTATTGCGATTGAAAAGTCTGGCCCTCTGTCCTCTCTGCCTATCCTAACAGGGAATGGGAATGATGTCATGATTTTTTATTTTCCGCGCACACATTTCTACATTTGTTTGGCACTTATCAATCATTTTCTCCATCCATGTTTCACTATCACACATTAAACTGATATATATAATACTGCTTATTTGTTTCTTGGGTCTGGCGGAGTTAAGTGAAAACTATACAGAAATCCTTGTTAAATAAATCTGGGTGTCAAAAGGAATGGAAACATCAACACTCAGCGTTGAAGAACTAGGTCACGGAAGTCATATTTACAGTTAGTTGTAAAATTTGCTACAAGACAATAAGCCCAATAGGTTGTACTATATTCAAGTGTAATACAAAACAATACTTTTTGTACATACTATTATTTTATTCCAGTAAGAATCCGATTAGATATTTACCAGAAATGTTGCTAAAGCCTTAGTCTAAAACAAACTGGAATATCTTGTTGGTACATACAGCTTCTCTTCTCTCCTATCACTGCGATAGTACACAAAGATAACGTACTTAAAAATATATAGCAAAACTGTAATCAATAAAGTGTGATATTTATTCATAAGATTAATATCGAAACATTAATCAAACTGATTAAATAAAAAAATTCCCTAAATTTTTTAATTTGTTTAATCAAACACTGTTTATTCCACTTTTTGTAACGGTATAACCCTACAGGTTTGAAGGCTTTCATATCATCATCAGGGAGCACTAACAAGACTGAATTCTGTTCGAACTGGTACCGACATACACACTTCTAACGGTAAACATTCGAGTTGGGGACTGTGGGGGGAGGGAGGGAGATAACCTCAGCGAGCAGCGGCGAGATTCTTGGAATATATGTGTTTGCCAGATGTTCACCCCGATGCACTGACTTAGAAATTTCTAGCGCCTCTAATCTGTCCAATTTATTTCCGTTACTACTGATATGTAAGAATTTGGCATCATCGATAGAGAATGTATGGTTTTCACGGTGACAATAATTAGTAATTTGAGAATAAATCAGAGGATTTATGTTCATGAAATCTCTTTTCAAATGATCATAGGAAAGAACAAAACAAGTCCTGGATCTAAGACACCCCTTATATGGTCACCAACCAGCAGTATCTAAATTAAAATCCAGGAATATTTTCACAAAGAGAGCGCAAGAACTGACAATTCCTCTGGATAAAGCGTGTTTTTTTGGTGGAAAGAAAAAACACCCAACAACTGAATAGAGCCCTCGGAAAAGATGGCATCTGCCTTGGTCTACTTGGATAGCACTGAATATACTCCAAATAAGGGTGACTAGATGCAAGGCGAACATGCAAAGATGAGATGTTTGAACAAAAGTAACACTGAATGTGACGAAATTTACACGACTCACAACACATGTTAGTTTGTCCGAACATCGGGACTACATGTTCTGAGTACGACCTGATCGATGCTGATAATAGGGCGATCCTACTGGAAACAGTTGTACTCAGTTGTCTCCTACTGGAAACATGTGCCATAGTTGATCAAATGAAAAACTGGATCTCAATAACATAACTGTGTCAACTTAGTTTTTTAATTACATATTAATGAATTAACAATATGAAAATATATAATAATCTACTCACTTGATCCTCTCTTCCTGCGTTCCTTTGGTCAACACGACCAGACCGCAGAGGAGATCTTTGAAGGTGATCCCTCGCCGAGTTCCTCCACAGGCAGCAAATAGCCAGTCGGCCACAATAGCAGGAACTCCGTCTCCCAGCACATCCTGGATGAAGGCATTTTTGCTCAGAGGCACTCCTGCCGAGCCCGCAGACTTCTTGAATGCCTCTTCAATGCGCTTCAATTCACTATCAGAAACTAGAAATCACAAATTACTCAACTGTATGGATGGGAAATTCTGATTACGCTCTGTGACTACGTTAATTTTTACGAGACGCATGACTAAATACCTCGTCTATGAGTACAATCTAATACCGAATACATACGTACATAACATCAATCCTTACCCCTTTTAAAGTACGCAGAGAGGACGGATTTCCATACATTCCTATCTGTACAACTCATCCACACTCTTCTTTCTCATCCTTTTTATCTTTCCCGCAATTGAAATTTCTCCAACTATTTCCTTTCATTCTTTAATCAGCCTACATCTTTCATCAGCCTACATCTTCCTCACACAACATTCATTTCAGATATATATATTTTATATTCAGAACTCATTCTCTCGATATGTCCAAACCATTTCAAAATTCCTATTTTGATCTACCCATAACATCCAACTCTAACGAACAGTTATCCCTAATAAGGTCATTGCTTACTCTATAGTTATATTATTTATAGTTAAGGCGGCAACACTGTGAAGCTTTTAAGATATTTTAATTCATTACCTAAAAACACTGTTTTTTCCATTTAAGATAATGGTATAACCCTACCGGTTTCAAGGTTTTCACCTCATCATCGGGGGAGCACAAACATTTTTCTTATATGTGCACACATTTCTACAGCATTTATTCAGCTTCTATTTTTCCACGTTTCACTACCATACATCACAGTAATATATAGAATAAGACTTGTGAAACTATACTTTTTAAATCATCATCAGGGGAGCTTAAAATCTTGAAACCGGTAGGGCCAAGGTTTGAACCTCATCTTGTTTATCTTAAGTGGAAAACACTACTATACATTGTTATATCAGATATTCTTCGCAAATTGCATATTTATACTGCATTTATTCTACTACGATCACTCTTCCTAAATTACCAGGTGGGCACTTCTAACACAAATTTTCCAGAGGAAACGTAATATAAATTGTTAAATTTTTACAGGCTTTATGATTTTTGAGAGCTATTTAGGCAAAATAAGATGGTTTAGCAAGAAATTTTCAAAATCAATAAATATATAACCTTGTTTATAACACGAAAAAAAAAGTATTAAGTAAATGTGCAAAACAACTGGAAAGTAGAAGGAAAAATCACGTTTAATGTTTTTTTTCAGACTACAATGTCTCTGAATTGATCAAACTGCGTATTTCTAATTCAATAATTTAACATTTAAAACAATTTTCACTAAAATTTGAGTCAGTCGCGAACTACCGACTAAAAAAACACTAAACTACTATTTTTTTTTAATGTTATTTTTTGTTTCAAACAGTAGATATTTTTTTTTAATCAATCTTTCTTAAAAAGAGACAATTTTACCGTGAGACCAAAAGCTAAAATCCGATTGTAATCTTAGAGGAAATTGTCTAGTATAAGACATCAAAAATATCACTTAGAACTAGAAATTACCGAACAAGATGATCGAAAACAAGTTTTAAAACATCATTCAATTTCCCATCCCTACTGTCACTTCATGTGATTTGCATACATTTTTTTTATCATGAAAATATAATTTTACACACCACGTCTAGACGCGTCCTCGTAACTGATGAAACTAGGCTTTGAGTCCTTAGCGCCCATTTCTACAGGATATTATATAAAAACGTTTCACATTTGTAATACACTTGATAATAAAATAATGTAAAAAACACTATGACAGATCATGTCTAACCGACGGCCATGTTGAATATTTACGTTAAAAACAATGACACTGGTTGTACAACCACTGCTAATATTTTCCCTCGGAATGTTCCATGCTGTGTTGCTATTATAAAAATTTCAATGTATAAGTATGATACACACTTTTAAAGAATAACCAAAGAGAAAATTTCCTTTTCTAGGAGATAAAGGACTAGCATGTACAACGGATCCAACTAACATAATTATTTTTTTTGCTTGAAGAGAAGAATATTATTTTCTTCACGATTGATATTTTTCTCGAAACCTTATAAAGATTACAGGCACATATTCAATAAAAGTTAATAAAAAACATTATTATGGCTATAAAGTTATAAGCTGTTTGAAAAACATCATCGTGTGGCAAAGTATGGTTTATGTACGCCTTATGGTCGACCATGAGCTATACAAAAAAATGTAGCAGTAGCCTCTGTACTAGATGACACTACTGGAGCCATTTTAGAATAATTCGAAATAAAGTGACTTTTCTCACAACTAATAATGTATCGGACGTGTGCGGTCACCCTTGTATGTATATAGACATTGATATTTCTTGTATGTTGGATTGATATTTGCGTGTTATAATTATGTGTAATCCTTGACTCTTGATATGTGTATTGTATGTGAATCCTACATCTGTATTTGATATGATGTTGAAACCTTTGTATATGTATAAATTCCATAATAATGTTGTATGAAAAATGTTAGTCAGTTTGACTCCAATCGTGTTCGCGACCACAGGGGAAATAAAAGACTTGCGGGCGGGGCGTCGTGAGTAGGTCACGGGCCGGTCGGCTTAAGCAGCGCTCAAAACCCTGAAAGTTGTTGTATTTCGCGGGGAATGGGCGCTTGTGATGACCGACTGACCATTAATAAGTAAGGTCCCTATTTAGGGAAAATATATTCTCAGTAACCACCGACTCTACTGTGTTTTACTTTGAGACCCGCTACTTCGACCTGCCTGAGAGGAATCTCTCCACCCCACTACCTTCTTCTTCTGGATCTACGCTTTGGAATTCGCTATCTCAATTCTCCGAGCATTGCGCAGCAACCAACGCACCTACGCTGCAGTCTATTTGTACCATGTACGGTACAAATACTAATAAGTACATACGTACCATAACACCGTCTGCTTGTCGGAGTAGATAGAGAGCGCCAGGCTTTCCAATCACGATATACATATTTAGCATATTTCATAGTTTCGACAATTTTTCTTGTTTCTTGTATTTACTTATTTCAAAGTATCATTCACTTAATCCAATCGTACTTTCCCTGGCCTTCCTCTATCGCGCTTTTCACTCATATTTGCACTTTATATTTTTTTGTTAGTTTTTCTTCACTAATTCATTTTATGAGCCCAAACCATCTCAGAGCGTTTAATTTTTTTTTTATATGAGTCCGATGTCCAATTCGAGTATAGAAATATGTTTGTGTCCCATTCACTTTTTTCCCTATCGCCACCACAGTTTGAAATCTCTAGTAATTCTTCTATCATCTAAAGAAATACTATTTTAAAAGCAGAATTCCTTATCGTGATCTAAACCTTGATTGCTGACCCATATATAACCTTTTTATTTTCATTTCATATTTTTCCATCACCATGCTCCTGGAATTTATCACATTCATTATTTTTAAATCTTAAATACAATTTATTTACCACATTCTGTAATTCATCCTCACTCTCCGTTAATACGAGCTACTACCATGTCATCAACATACAATGATCCACGCACATTTTTTTGACATTATTCTATGTAATTTCTTCATACATGAATCTTTGTAAATATTAAAATAGTGTGAAATAATTCTTATAAACATTAAATAAATTCTTTGTTTACTACTTTTATAATATTAAATCACTCAGGCTAAGCACCGTTCACTCTAATGCATGATCTATTTTCAACGGCATGTAATAACGCAATACCACATGTTAATTTACATTCAACACCACATATTGCCCCTAATTACGTGGTCATATGCTTTTTACAAGTCCACAAAACGCACAATGCACGTTTTTATATTTTGTTATATATATTTTCCCACAAGCATACGCAAAGACAAATTTTTACCCTTGATCCTCTTTAACTTAAAGCGGCATACTAGGCACTTCCCACTTTCTTATCGCTCTTTCTATCAGAGTTTTTCTATGCACTTTACTTGCTACGCTCAGTAGAAGCATGGCTCTGTAACTTCCACACTCCATTTTTGGAGCTTTGCCTTTATATGACACTCTCCCTTCTGATCAGGCATCACCACAATGTAAAGACAAGAATCTCGATTGAGGGCATCGACCCAATATCACGTCTCTTCATTCTCTACCAAGATGTAATATGGATGTAAAGAAGCGTAAGAACGATATACATCGAAATTATCTTTCTTGCTACTAGGACTTCTCCTAGTGCTAATCAGTCTTGCTTTTGTGAGTTCTTCTCAATAGTAGGAACTCTCTGCTTCAATATTATTATATTTACCATAGCGTTCTCCAAGTGTGGTTGATGAAATTTAGGACGTGGGTGCTCTTCATTTTCGAGGCTTGCTGGGTCCCCACCATCATCCTCACGGTCAAAGTCAAGCTGGTACTTAAAATACCAGGGATCCACTACTCCAAAATATTAGTTGGTTCTAATGGAAGTCCTTCAGTCCACTGCATCGCTGGGACCGAATTTTTACTCGAGAACCCGTTCAGTTTACCATTACACTAATTTTTACGTTCTATTGATTTCTTGACTTCCTTCAGTGACTCCATATTCATAATTAGACTCATTGTAAAACCACCTGTAACTTGGTGTCATTCCAATATTTTGATTTGATTACTCATATTATATACCAGCGTAATTAAAAGCAAATTAAATATTGTTTTTCATAACTCACTAATCTTTTATCGCTTACACCTAAAATCAGCTGTTCCTAGGATAGCCGCTGTTGAGTGGGAGTCCGGCCTGAAGTTCTATCTAAACAGGCACATAGACAAATAAATTTGTGAATTCTATATTCTTTGCTAGACAAACATCAATATATAGGAGTTCACGACCATTATTCAAGAAGAAAAAGAAGAAGAAGAACGTCAAATTTTTCCGTTTCTGTCAAGTCGGGTGGTCCTTCCTGAGAATTTTCCAAAATGATTAAAAGCGCCTACAATCTTATATTCAAAAGGACATCAACCTTTATCCTGGCCGCCACAATAACGGCTTTCTTCTTCGAAAGAGCCATTGACTCTGGAGCGCAGGCTATTTTCGATAAAATCAACGAAGGGGTAGGTTATGTTATGTAATAATTGTCATCTTATACCATATTCCACATTTTTAAATGATTTTTCCATTAATAAATATATCTGACGTGAACAATTCTACTGAAATGTCTAGAAAGTATAATCTATATATTATTAATCTTATGATACTTTTGTATCGCCAGCAAATGCAGTTTTTAGCTTTTCACAGATTTTTAAATTTATTATGGAGAGGGTTTTTTTCCCACCAAGAAGGCAGCCATTCCACAGAAAGTAGTAAACTGTCTTCGTAATGGGAGAAAAGTACGAACCTGACATTGTGGATTATATTTTCATGCCATCAATTGTTATTCAAAAAGAAAAACCAGAACTGATATTTAAAATACTATGCATAAGCTGTTTGAACTGTATAGAAGTTGTGAATGAATTGCCTCGTAAACCACAATGATTTACTTGTCTTAACGAATGTAGGTCCCACATGTTTTATGTAAAATGATGTAATGTTTAACCCTTTATTTTTTAAATAAACTTTTATGACCATGCGATAAATTATGCCAAAAAATATTAAGACACAAATAACTAAAAAATTATAGGGAATCCACTTAAAAAAACTATTTAAGCGCCAACCCTAGTAACATATTATGACTATCAAACAAAACACTTCAGAAAAATGACAATATCTTGATCAGAAATTATGTTAACAAGTGACAAAAATATTCATAATTTTCTAAAGATTGCAGTGTCTGTGCTAATTGTAAAATGTAGCGTAAATAAGCTCAATAATATGAATGCTGTAAAATAAGCTCAATAATATGAATGCAGATATAATCACGCTTGGCCTGTACGGTACAGATTAATTATGCGGATAATTCCGTCATTGAAATTGAAATGGATAATGAACACACGCAAGTAGGATTTCTCAAGACACATCAAATAGTTCCAGTAGTAAAATTTCAGCAAAATTATTTTTATTTATCAGGTTAATCTACAATTTGAATGGTACTCAATCAGTTCAGTCACAATCTATATATTTCTTAGTTTTATGTTTCAATAAATTAAAGTTTTGTTTTTTCTCTCGTGTTACAGAAACAATGGAAGGACATCAAGGGCAAATATGAATAATCATTATCAGTACAATGTTTCCATAGTTTTTTTTTTGGTATCCAAATGTTGCTAAATAAATTATAATTTATATTTATTAATGTGTTTGATTTACATATATTTAAACCTTACAGCACTTATAAGGGAATATATTGTTCACTTTTTTGCCTGCTCAGCGGCTATCTGACAAACCCAACCATCCTGGATAGCCTTATTTTGTAAGTTTCGGACAATTATCTGAGGCAGCGACTCACAGATTGCTTTATCAACCTGTGTGTAGAATTAACCTGCCTTTGGAAATGTCCATAGGTAGAACAATAACATTTCAACCACATGTCCCCTCAGACAGATGTTTTTCGCATGTCAGTACATTCCTTGAAGGGAAAATTGTTACTCTTATTGTAACATTTTCCATATTATTGTTTAAATTTTTAAGATATATTTGTTTACACATGTATTGTTTTCAAGTTTTTTATATTAATTTTTCTCATCTTATAATAATTTTGTAATTTCTTTTAAAATAAACTTTTATTACGCTTGTCACCTCTAATGAAACTAGGTTTTTATTTTATTTTCAATTAAAAAATGTTTTTATTTCTTCTGTACCGCACAGGGTACAAATGAATTGCAACTAGGTGCGTTGGTTGCTGCGTCACGCTCGGAGAATTGAGGTAGAGAATTCCAAAGCGTAGATCCAGAAGAAGAAGGTAGTGGGGTGTAGAGATTCCTCTCAGGTAGGCCGGTAGCGGGTCTCAAAGTAAAATACAGTAGAGTCGGTTGTTACTGAGAATATATTTTTCTCTAAAAAGGGACCCTCCTTATTAATGGTCGGTCGGTCATCACAAGCGCCCATTCCCCGCGAAATACAACAACTTTCGGGGTTTTGAGCGCTGCTTAAGCCGACCGACCCGTGACCTACTCACGACGCCCCGCCCGCAAGTCCTTTATTTCCCTTGCGGTCGCGAACACGATCATAGTCAAACTGACTAACATTTTTCATACAAAATTATCAAATTTACGTCAATTTATACATACAACATTATTATATGGAATTTATACATATACAAGGGTTTCAACATCATATCAAATACAGATCTAGGATTCATATACAATACACATATCAAGAGTCAAGGATTACACATAATTATAACACGCAAATATCAATCCAACATACAAGAAATATCAATGTCTATACACATACAAGGGTGACCGCACACGTCCGATACATCTTTATTATTTTTTTGTGTAAAACTGAATTTTATTTTTGATATATTTTTTCTGGCAAATTGGTTCCGTCGACATCCCTGACTGATTGAAACTGGACTCTTCAAAGAATTAAGTGTATAGGAAAAAAAGGTAATTGGTTCGATGAACTTTTTTTCAAGTATTCATATTAATGATTTCATGTTTAAAACTCGCTAATCATACATTCTAATTTATTTCCAACACTACTATATCAGGAGAAACTAATGCCTCCGTTCTCGAAGAACTGAGAGTCACCGAAAATATGCCTATGACGAGTCCTTCGATTCTTTGGACACATTGCTCATGGCCAAATAGCACTTTGAAGACTTGTGGTCACTGGAAATGTGGAAGGGTGACGCGCAAAAAGTGCCCCAATGCGTACAACCCTTAACAACTGCTCTTCGAACTGCAAAATGGATCGAGAGGAATCTTCAAAGGGTATCATGTTAGTTACGATGCTGTCATGAGCTACACAACAGCTGATAACCATATCATCAGTATATAGCAATCCACATTCGTAATTTTTATGCAATTTTGTTTTAAAAACCTTTAAATAAAGTCACACTACTCCAGTCCTTCAATTGATATTTTTTATGCATTTATAAGTATTTTTTTCAAGGATAACAATTTTCCAGATTTTAAAATACAGAAATGTCTCGCGTAGTTGGGCTTTGATCAGACTGGTTTCACTATAATCCAGTTTTTAAATTTTGATAAGACCTGAAAAAAAATTTCTTCCCAACAACCAGAAAAATGTCAAAAGGCATTTGCGTGAAAAATCCAGACTGGGACACTTTAATATTGTTGGGAATTAAATCCAAAACCCCCGGTTGATACAAGTAACCCTCCGTGTGCCCACTGGGAGATGTGTTACATTGTTGTTATGAAAGTGGAATGAACAGACATACACGGTTGCCTCTTTAGCGTGTTAGCTTATTGAATGGGCTGGCTCTTTAGCATGTAATAGAGTTCCTTTTGAGTTTAGGAAGACTTATGGCATAGAAGTCCTCAAGAGGTTTCTAAATTTTACAGTTTTGAGAGATATTACATACTAAGTAATATACCCTTGGAGAAATGTTTTCAATTGTGAATTCCGATTAGAGACTTACTTGGGACAAAACTCTCATAATTTTTTGAATATTTATTCATGTGAAAAAGAGTATTTTCAATTGACTTTTTATTCATGCACCTCATTTCAATTATATCTATGTATATTGAAGATGTTGATGTCCAAGGACTTATTCAAAAGGAACAGTAAGGCCTCGGCCACATAGATAGGAGCCTCGCTTCATGCTTAGAGCTATGTTGCGAGTTAGGCGACATATCCTAGCGAACCAACGCACCGCAAACTATCACAATGGCCATACTGCACGCTTCGCGCCACACTACATGACGATTAGTCACCGAGTGAATCTCCTAGCGAAGACGTGTCGGTTAATTTTATTGTGTCACCGTGATTTTACAAGATGACGGAAGTTTTAATAACAGCTGTGTATAAAAGGGAGCCTTTGTGGAACCCATTGAGCAAATTATACAAAAATATATAATACCTGTAATAAAATCACTTTGGAATGAAGTTACACAGGAAGTAAATAAAGATGGTAAGTTGTAATGAAATTGGTTAGTTTTGAGAGTGGCATCGTTTGTTGACTCAACCGCTCCCAAATGTCAAATGAATTTGTGGGAAGCACTTTGGTGTGGCCAAGCATGAAGTCACCTAGTATACGAGTTATGTAAAACCTAGCTTAGCACCTAATGAAGCACTTTGGTGTGGCCTCGGCCTAAGCGAAACAAAAAAAAAGCACTTGGCTACTTGGTTCTACTTTTATTGTCAGTTTAAACAGGATCAATATTTCTGTACCTTGAATAGTTGTCAGGAACATAAAACCATAATTTTTCAACATAGTAGGATTAGGTGTAGCTCCCGTCAGCAACTTAAAAATATAAGAAGAGGCTCTCAAAGCCCTCCTCACGCTTAAAAGGTAGTATCCCAACATACCAAGAAGGATTCTTATAGGATAGAGCCACGTGTAGATCCCAACATGCCTAGAAGAAACCTTGCAGGATAGAGCCAAGGGTAGAAACCGCACTCACATAAGTACAGATGCATTATACTTCCCATGTCTGAAATTTGCAACTCGATCAGTTTGGAAGCATTAAAACACACGGCCATCTACAAAATATGTGGCAAACACAAGGGAATTAATAAAATATGTTTTCTATAAATATTTTATTGATTAAAATCTACATTATAACAAATAAAGAACTAACAATATTTGAACATCTATTATTCAGTCACTTCCCATGGCTTTTCTGGCCTCAAGTGATCTGATGGATGTCTCATCTTAAATTGAGACGGCTCACAAAGGGAAATACCACCCTCTTTTATACTATTCAGAAACTCCTGAACTTTTCCTCCTTCCACCGCTTTTATAAAACATTGTACTTCAGTGATTCCAGCCATTAAACATCTTTCGGCCAAGATTTTCCCGAGGTTTTGGTACGCCGATGTGTCCGTGTATCTGTAGAGATGTTTTTTGACACACCACTCTGTTGTGCTAGCTGTGATTACGTTGCCTCTTTCAAAATGGACCACTTTGGCTGTGACACATTTCATTTTTTTGTCTAACACAAGCCTGCAAATAAAATAAAAACAGTTTACAATGACTCTTTTACATACCAACACGTCACATCACATTTTATACATCTTCATTCACGGTTCACTCGGCGTGATTGGAACGAACTTCAAAGATTTATTGTATAGGACAGGGGTGGGCATACATGAGGTCAACGAGAGCCACATTCTGGATTTTCATATATATAAAGAGCCACACCATAGTCACGTTCTCGAGTAGTATTAAATACACTTATTCTAATTTATTACATATTCTACACAAATCTTAATTGCTATATAAAATATCAAAAATACACATATAAGAAAATATAAAAATAGCGCAGAATACGGTTTGCATGGTTTGCGCACATAAAGAGGCAGAAGATGCGCGCGCACCCTAGACATTGAAATCACAGCACACACGTATACACCAATACTTGCCTTTGTCTTTGACAGTTGCATTCATACATGCGCATCTTGTCACTTACAACATTAAGAAAGGAAAATCGTGAAAATACAAGTATAATGGGGAAAGAAAGTATATTTTTATAAGACATTGGGAGCCGCACTTAACCAAAAGTTAACGATATAACTTTCATTTTAAATAATTACTATAATAAATACAAAACAACAAATATTTTTTTATATAAATGCTATATTTGGACCGTGCAAATATTTATGGAATATAATTTCGGTCAAATGCCCGCCTCTTGCTATCACACAAATGCGAGCTCTTTCAAGAGCATGCTCTCCCATCTCGTAACATTTACACAAATTTTAAGAGATATTTCAACTATTGCTGCTCGAATATTGTTTTTAATACGAGGCATATCCAGAAAGTAAGTGTACTGAATTTTTGTAGGTTACAATTTATTTTATTTAAACAAAAAAATTACGTGGTTACGGTAGTACATATGTAAGCTATTTTTCGACATAGTCGCCATTCCTCTCAATGCAGGTGGTGAAGCGGGGTATCAACTTTTTGATGCCTTCCTCGAAGTAGTTTCCCGCCAACCCCTCCGTCCACCTCCTCCCTCCTTTACCTCCTCGTCGGTTGAAAACCTTTTTCCACCCATGTGCAGCTTCAGGGAGGTAAAGAGATAGTAATCTGAAGGTGCTAGGTCAGGGGAATGCGCGGGATGGTTCAGGACATCCCATTTAAACGAGGCGAGCAGTTCCTTCGTGGCGTTGGCCGTGTGTGGTCTGGCATTGTCGTGCAGCAGGCAGACTCCCTTTGTCAGCATGCCTCTCCTCTTGTTCTGAATCGCCCTCCGCAATTTTTTTAGGGTCTCACAGTATCTTGCTTGATGGTCTCCCCTTGAGGCATATATTCAATTAAAATTACGCCTTGACAGTCCCAAAACACGGATGCCATGATTTTCTTGGCTGAATTTGTAGTTTTGAACTTTTTGGCGGAGGGTGAAGAGGTGTGACGCCACTGTTGAGACTGCCTTTTGGTTTCAGGCGTGTAGTGTGCAACCCAAGTTTCATCTCCAGTAATGATGGAGCGGAGAAATTCATCTCCATGGAGTTTGCAGCACCTCAAAAACTCTTGCCCGGCATTATTTATTTCGCATGTGGCGGAAGATTGGATTGACATTTTTCACGAAACGTGTTGTCGCGTCGACACTTCTCAACGTACTGACCTCGAACCGGTCTCGTTGCGGAGGGGAAGGGTCAGGCTACACGAATGTGTAGCCAACATGTCGAAAATAAAATCCATCCGGTCGTGAGAGCCTCAGTACACTTACTTTACTTTCTGGATACGCCTAGTATACAGTACAACCTGGCGGGCTTATTGCCATGTGGCTATCACTTTCAATCAACCAGAAAGACTCAAACTGTTACGACTGTTAAAGAGACCTTGAGTGAAAACAAGACTAATCCTTTTTAAAAAAATCTAAATCCTCTCAGACTAGTCTTGTAGGTGCTCCCTGAAGATGAGGTGAAAACTTTGAAACCGGTAGGGTTATACCGTTATATTAAGTGGAACAAACAGGATTTGACTAAACAGATTACAATTAATTTGTTCATTAATTAAACTTTTAGAGTCGTGCTTTGTTATTTCTAATCGTTCAAGCAAGTCGAGTTGCAAATGTTTATCACAAAAATGCAATGGGATTGGACTACCACCATTCTGTAATAAAATGGAGTTCTACAATATAATATTGTATTGCATTACATTTTCGTTGTATACAGTACAAACTGGTGGCTTCATTGCCATATGACAATATTTTCCAACCAACCAGAAAGATGTTTACCCTTCCTGTCCTGTGATGTGTAACTAGTACACATTGCTTCTAAAAACTTTAATATCTCTATAAATATAATAAATACTGGCTTCAGATTTTAGGTATTACTCCGTAATACATTTACGCATTGAATGAAAAAAATTATATTGATAATAATTAGCACTTATCGGCCACATCAGAGATATTTTGTGAAAATCGGGAATAATTCACCAATACAATCAAATGTGTTACGTAGGTATATTCATTCTAAAAAACCGTATGGGCGAGCAAGCGACGCTATTCAAGTCTCACTCTCACTCTACTTCGGTATATGGGAATGCCATAAATAGAATCTCAGTTTGGTCGCTTCTCTCGTTTAGTAGCCAGCCAGCTTTCGTTCAAGGTGGTCACTTCCCCCGTTTTGTGAACGTTGTCCGATGTTTTTTTTCATGTTTTCAGCAATTAAATTTCAATTATTATCATTTTTTACTTCAAATTTTATTAATTTAAGCGATTGGCTATGAATATTCTTACTATATTTATCCGATTTTAAATAGCTCATTTTTACATATGTATTGATGTGTATTGAATACACATCACCGGAACGGGCGGATTTTTTTTGCACAGAAAGGGAAAGGTTAAAGAGGTCTTAAGTGAAAACCAGACCGGAAACTTATTCTTTAAAAAAATCTGGATTTAACCTTTCAAGCCAAGGCTCTTCTTCATCTTACTTAACACGTCAGCATTAAATTCACCTTCATCCCTTATCACTTCACTCCATATTGTCATACATTGTTAATCCATGTATTCTTCTCAATGCACGCATTTCTACAGCATTTTAAGCTTATTTTAGACATTATTTTAAATTTGCATAATCTGGAGAAATAACAAAACCATGAGAGCTTCTCTCTCTCTCTTTGAATAATGGCCGTGAACTCCTATATATGAAGGAGTATAAGCCAGTGTCGAGTGATGTCAGCTTCATAGTATCTAGGTAGTTCTATTCATATGGGCGACATGGCACATCAAGCAACTCGGCCCAGGACTACTGTTATCTAGTGAGATACTATGGAGTTAAACTATTTTACAACTAAAGTACTTAGTTTACCACTAAATAAATATTTACAGTAAGATGATAGTTAAATGTATGTGAGCGAGCGAATGATTTAAATTTAATTTTCTATCGATATTTATCACATATATTATACATATATTTTATTACAGGTTAATTTTGTTTTTGTTCATAAAATGAGTGATGCTATTCAATATGGAAATTTTATTGTAGCTCAACAGTTGGGGAAGATTTGCAGGGAGTAATATTTTTGTTTGTTTTTTAAAGATCAAAGGGAAAGTATTCAGAGAACAGGAGAAGAAGATATGTTCAAGATCTCCCTCCTCCCGGCCACACTCATACAAAGAAGAGTTCCTTATATGTAGTCTGGCCAGGTGGACAGGGGAATAGCAATGTCCAAAGCGTATTCGGCTTATAGTTGTCGCTTCTCTCCGAGTGCTTCTATAATTGGAAAACCAGGGTTTGATTGGAATGTAGGGTTGAATTGATGCACATCTTTTTCCCCTAGTGCGGTTCGAGGCATTCCAGTAATTTGTCCACTCCTCCATCATCGAAGAGCGCGCCAAAGGTAATAAGTCTTGTGCAGATGTGTACTTATATTTGTCTGTATTTCCTGAAGATGTTGCCTCTTTAGCTGTCATCCTAATGCTGAATGGTGTTTTCTATGATGAAATTAAATAAAAAAATATATTGTTAACATAAAGCATACTTATGCCAAAATTTCCTTTCAGCCTTTTCTAAATAAAAACCGGCAGGTTTGTAACCAATTCGCATTTTTTCCAAATTCCGAGGATTTCGGTTGTTTATAAATGGTGCTACATTGCTATCGTTCGTGACGGAACTGGTACAATTGCTATCGTTTCTGATCGAACTGGTACTAGAACATCGAACTGGAAGGTTAACGACTTTGTTCACTATTTGACGCAATAACATTTTGAAATCTGAATTTTAATTCAGAAAATAAACTCTATTACTATTTTTTCAATAAATGTCAACCACAGGAAGAGAGGTTATAAAATAGCCGATAGACAAATTAATAAATGTGATGTGAAAATAATTTATGGAATTTATTAAGAATTAAAGTCTGTTTAGACAACAATCGGTTGTTTTGTATTAGTTTTCTGAACACATATATTGAAAAAGATTATTCTTTACGAAACCATCAAATCTAAAAAAGGATCAACCTTGCAGTGTCTTAACGGATAGAAAAATCAAAATTATCATTAATTTTACTAGCTCCCTCACGAAATGCATGACTTTTTTTATGGCAGGTCGCCGGTTATAATCCATTTATTTTTCTCAACTCCGAAATATGTCAGGGGAAAACTTTGATTTTCTCTGTGTGACCCTTTGGAGTGGATACATGTAAACTGAGGAAAAGTTTTTTCTTCCATTCTCCAGAATCTATACGGTAAAGAAAGGTTGTCAACGATAGAAAGGATGAGAATATTGTCATACTTCGAACATGTCGTTAAAAGAGAAGAAATTATAAGGAAACTGGTAGTAACTGGAAGCGTTGACGGCTGCTAGTAAAAGGACAGTCTCCTGAAAGGTGGATATGTATCTCCTGAAAGGTGGATGAATTAAGAGGAGGGGAAATGAATCATCTATTCAACTCCAGACCATCAAAGAACCACGACGGTCAACCACGAGCAATACGACTAAGCAAATATATTTTATCAATGCTCGATTTTAAATACAATGGTAGAATTGTAAGAATGAGTAAAAAAAATGTTTTCTGAAATTATGTACGCTGATAGCATATACGTATACTTGCTGAAATAATAATAATTAAACAATAATTTATGCAGTGCCGTCCTGAGAGTAAAATCTTCTCGAGGGTAAAATGAAAGTGATTAAATAAATATGATAGGTGAGATGTATGAAATGTGCTTTGTAAAATTAAAAGTTATGGTTCCAGAAAAAGGTTTGGTTAAAATATACGTGGATTACTGATAGGCAAGTAGGATGAGATGTTGAAAAAAGAAAAACTTGGATGGGTATATAGTAAGTAAAACTCTGATTTATTAGAAGAAGAATAAAAGTAAAATGAATGCTATGAAGATGCGTGCTCTATGAAAAAAATGCTGAGTGTCAATGTGTGAAGAAGGCATATTAAAGATTTATGCACGTATACAGTGGATATTTTAAATTAGATGAACAAAGGAGATTTAAGATTGTTTGGATATAGGAGAGAATGAATGATAAAAAAATAACTAGGCGTACACAAGTCAAAAGAGAAGATGTGTGTATAAAAAGTATATTGAGGAAACATGGTTAGATCATGTGGACTATATTTTGAAAGAATATAAAGTTAGTAGTATAAATAATTGAAATCTATTTATAACAAGATGTATGAATGTGAAGGAGGCGAAAAAGTTTGGAGATCTGTTATTTATTCCTACTTTGCAAGGTATACGGCGTGGGGATATATTTTTATGTAAATATATATATTTGGTAGTAATTCTACCCTATAAAGCAATTCTTGAACCATCTTTAATTGTTATATTGAAAATATTTTATTTTATTAACCTTGCAGGGTTTTGAAAGAGGTCTATTAGAATAGTCAATCGATTATGTGTAAATGTTTTGTTTTCTCTCTTGATTTTTTCTAAGTAGGATATCAGATTATTATTCTAGTAAAGAAATTAATTGTTGAAAGATTTGTTTGGTCAATATAATAGTAATAATAAAAAAATAATTTATACAGCGCTGTTTAGAGAGTAAACTTTTCTCAAGGGCGATCCAACTCGGATATGAATTTGCATTTATTTATTTTTTGGCCAATGAAAAAAATTAAAACTCGTCTTTTTGTCCATGTTTTACGTAGCTTCGTGTCTATTTTTTACGGCTGCTAATATACAATATATATTTTTTCAACAGTTGGTATCCTTGTCGTAAAACTCTGTCAAAGTTTTGGGCTGATCCTCTCATCTCGCTTTGATGTTTTATAATTTTATTCCGTAACACGTACGAACACCAAATATGTAAATATTAAAACTTTGTATTGTTGTCATAATTTTTAATTTTGTAATCAACACGAATTTAAAATTATAACGCGCAAAAACACACGACGCGAGTGAAAATCATCAGGTTGTTGTTCGAAAGTGCTGTTATGACCATACGTAAACAAGCGTAGTTAAAATATTTTTTTCAATTATTCGCCACCCACACGATTTACACAATTGATTTATCAACTGGAACGTGTTTGATAGTGAATAGTGAAGTGATGTTTTAGAGGGATGAATAGAAGGGAAATGTTTCGTGTGTGACAAAATAGGATTGTGTAAAAATGTCATCGCAAAAAAGTAATACGGCCGATAAAAGTGATAAGACGGATAAGACAGACAACACTTCTGTTTGTTCGTCTGTGAGCACGCTGCATGATGGATCTGTGATCTCCACCGTACCCGATAGGCATGGCTTCCTCGGAGGGTCGCAGTACAGCCCGGAGCCGTGAGTTTTCATTTTATATTTATTTACGTGAGCATCTTGTCAGTGTTGGAAGAGTCCAAACTGATATTGTTAAACATTTAAAGCGATCGACTAGATTAAATTGGGAGGGTCACTTGTGGAATAGCAAGGAGTGCATACATACATATCACACTGTTTTACTATCAGGATTGTCAAACAAGACAGAGTGCCAGACTTTCCTTTAAAGACAAATATCTTTCGTCTCTTCTATTGTACATCCATACGTCTTATGCAAATCCTATGATTTTTTTTACTTTAAAATTCCTTCTTTTAAAATATTCACTTGGTCCAACCATACTTTCCTTGATCTACCTTTACCACACCTTCCTCTCATATTTCTACTGTATATTTATTTTGCTAGCATTTTTTTATTCATTCTTTCTTCATGCCCAAACCATCTCCGAGTGCTCTTCATCTTACTTCTTCTTCGATGGCTCTACAGGTCATATCGGGCCTCGGCCTCCATCAATCCTCGTCTCCAACTCCTCCTATCCCCCGCCGCGGCCCTCCAATCTGTCACTTGTAGCAGTTGGGCCGCATCCTTTTTCACCTCATCCTCCCATCGCAGCCTAGGTCTACCGACCTTTCTTCTTCCGCCCGGATGTCCCTCAAGGATCCTCTTAGGTACCCGTGATGACGGCATTCTCTGCACATGCCCAGACCATCTCAGCCTGCTCAGTCTGGCATGTACAGAGAGCCTGACAGCTTTATATGGTAGATGTTATACAGCTCATCAATGTATCTTATTCTCCAGGTTTCGCCATCGTTCACGTGCCCCAGGATTTTACGTAACACTCTCCTCTAAAATGTGTCCAGCATTTCTGCGGATCTTGCTGTCATCGTCCACGCTTTGCACCCGTATGTCACCACTGTCCTAATTATGGTCTTGTACAGGGTGATTTTTGTTTTTCTGTGGACACTTCTTGATTTAAGCACTGGGAGAAGAGAGAAGAATGTTTTGTTTCCTGTCGCAATCCTTCGTTTGATCTCTATGTGTTCTTCATTTTCCTAAGTTATGGTGGATCCCAGATATGTCAAGTCATCAACTACCTCAAAGTTATATCTATCTTTAAACTGAATGCTGTGTTGAGGGTTATTGTCCGGGCTTCTAGATTGTTTCATTATTTTCGTTTTGTCTTAATTTATTTCCAATCCTATCTCTTTGGCTGCTGTTTCTAATGGCTCGAAGACTTCTCTTACCGCTGTCAGGGATCTTCCCATCTTACTTAATACATCCCTAGTCACTGCATTCCGTATTCTGTCATTTATTCGACTCATAATTATTTTTCCACATTTCACTCCCATAAATGAAAGTTAGTACTAAAATTTTAGTCTAACATCATAATCCAAGAAATACGAAACTACTTTTCGGACAACCTATATGTATGTACCTTGTATCAATTAGGTAGCCATGTATTAGTTCAGTATCATTCTTAAATAAATTAAAGATGTACTGTTGCATCGAGCTATAGATCTTTCGCACGCAGATGATACGGTTGTTCTGGCAGACAGTTGACAACCTTCAAACACTTATAGATAGAATTAATGAAGCCGGTGTGAGGCTGGGGCTGAACATGAACTTGAGTTAAACTAAGTTCATGGTGTTTGGCCGGTAGGATCACGCAGGAGCACATCTTACATTGAAGGGTGCTGATATAGAGAGAGTGAAAACATTTAAATTCCTCGGAAGTATCCTAGTGGAAGACCTCGACCCAGAAACCGAAGTCAAGTGCAGAATTGAAAAATCTCGTGCGGCTTTTAATAAAATGAGAAGCATATTCTGCGATGATAATCTAAACTTGAAACTTTGACAACGGTTAGTCAAATGCTACGTTTGGTCAGTGTTATTGCATGGAGTGGAATCATGGACCCTCAAAGTTGGTAGTATGAACCGACTGGAAGCATTCGAAATGTGGATGCACCGGAGAATGCTACGGATACCCTGGACGGATATGGTCAGCAACACAAGGGTTCTTCAAAGAGCCAAAATTGATAGAGAGTTGCTGATTAATATTAAAATCCGAAAGGTGCTTATTTGGGGTATGTACTTCGAGGAGAAAATTACAAATTACTGCACCTGATCATCCAAGGCAAAATAAAAGGTTGAAGAGGTGTTGGCTGGAGGCAAATCTCCTGGCTCCGCAATATACGTGGTTGGACTGGTATAAGGAGCGTTGGGGATCTTTTTCGGGCTGCCGGGGACAAAGATGTCTACTCTCAGGTGATATTCAACGTTGGGGGGATCTGAAATGACAATGGGTAGAAGAAGAATAGATCTTTCTCTGATTCTTTGTTTGAAAGATGTCCAGGGATCTCTCGTCAGCCCTCGAAAGTGTCCAACACTCTGACCCATGGGTGATCACAGGTCTAATCACTGTCTTATACAGGTGACCTAGAATAAAGTGCAATTTTATTTAATTCGCATTAGTGATGCCGCGTATGACCGCGCAGAAAATTTTATCGCTTGAACTAACTCCATCCATTTAAAATTCAACTTGTTCAGGATTTAAATGGAGGAGATTTTGTTACGAGGTTGAATTTCGCGACTAAAATATTTGAACAGTTCTCGGGTTTAAGAAACTTTTCAGACGATGCACATTTCAATATGAATGGCTTCGTTAATAAGCAAAATTGCCACTTTTGGAATGATGAACATCCAAAACTGAAACACCAGATGCCACGCCATTGTGCACGAGTAACAGTTTATCTCGGGAAACATGAAGGTGCTGTTGCTGTTGACACGAAGGGGGTCATCTTGACTACAATATTTAAGAAGAAAAAAAAATTCCCAACCTTTTGTTCTATGTTTGCAGTGGTTGAAGTTGATTATAACAAACCATTGTTTTATTATAGGTTTTTTAAAACTTTGTTCTGGGCCACCCTATACATTAGAATCTTGGTGCAAAGTGAGACCAGTTGTGACTTGAGCTCAGTTTATAGACTAACTTAGCATTTATTAGCTGCTATTATTCTTTGCTTTATTTCCTCTCTGATGTCGATGTGTGCTATTTACGAATCCAAGGTCTTTTACTCCATGGAAGAGATAGTGTGTAATTTGTAGATCTGCAATGTTTCTTGTAGTATTGATCAGTACTTGCGTATATTTTGTTTTTGATTCAGCGATCTTTAAACCCATTGCTTTTACTGATTTATCCAGAGCATTAAATCTATCAATAAACACGTCTTTAGATCTTGCGATACCAATGTTGTCTACATATGCGAGGATTTCTGTGATCGGGCCATAATTTATTATTTATGTTATGTGTTTCCAGTATCATTTGCATCAAGCAGGTCTTGCTCAGAGCATGTAATCCCGATTTTGGACAAAGAAGCATGTTTTGTGAGTTCTGTATAACTAGATGACCACATTCAGTTCTACTTTCGTTCAAGAAACCCCATCTCTGCATGTTCACCTTGCATCCAGTCACTTCTGTTTTGAATCTATAAATATGTTCGTCTTATAGGTGGTCAAATCTTCCAATGCTGGAACTTCATAACTCAATCATATTCAAAGGATTCGTACTGGTTTATTGAATATATATACAAACCATCATGCCGTGTTCCTATTGGGGTAGTCAGAAAGACAGGGTGTCAGATTTTCCTATTGCAATACACATCGTTCACTTCTTCTACATCCATACACCTTTTCAAACAGCTCCTACGATTTATTTTATTTTTATTTTATTTTATTTATTACACATGACAAGAAATATACATAATTTGCGAAAAAACAACAGGTAATTTAATTTGGACATACAATTTTAATGGATCTGGGTTTGTTGCCTTTCATTTGTTGTGTCCCCAGTAAACTAGGCTTTAGCCTGTATCTCACTGAGGATATTTAGCATGAAAAAATAAATAGATACTTCTTTCCGATTTTCGATTACATAAAAACAAAACCCCGTTGCACATTCTCATCAACTTGACAAACAGTGACACTCAATTACAACTGGAAACATCATGCGAAATCAAACTCCTCACACATCATCACTCCAGAAAGACCAAAAATGTTCATCTCATAATATATACCGCACACAGTCATAAAAATAAAAACAAAAATATACAGAAATACAAATATAAAACAACAAAAAGAAACCCACATTCAAGAGCCCACACAAATATTCTCCACACGTCATTCATCCTGAAAGCCCAAATACTCAAACTCCTGTCGCAATAACAACCACGCTCCGATCGACTGTCTAAATGGTTTTCCTCCCTTAACCTTTATTGAATTCGGCATGCCATTGTATGTCATGGGAGCTAAATAAGCATAATGCCTTTGGGCAAAAGAGATTTTAACTCTAGGGATGGTGAACATTTCATTAGTTGTCATGCGTGTCATGTGTCTCTGCTGAGTCTGCATCTTCCCGTCCTCTCGATGGTAGTGCCAGATAATCCAACCATACTTTCCTTGGTTTTCTCTACCACGCCTTCTATGTACATTTTTACTTTATTTTATTTGTTTTGTTAGTTTTTCTTCATTCGTTCAAGGAGGGGGGGATATTGAATATACCATTAATTTCAACTCTTGAGTCTCGGAACCATTTATCCAGAGCAATATTAAAAAGTATGCAAGCCAGCTTTTTCCAGAGTGATATTTAAAACTATGTAACCCTTTATATACCTAAGGTCATTTATGGTCTGCAGTGTTTCAGACATATTACATTGCACTCTCACTAGGCATGTGTATAATATTTAAAAAAATATTATTGTCTGTTTCTCATCACTGAGTACTTCCTATATGAAAGAATACTCAGTTTTCTTGACTTAGCATATTATTCAAGGTCCGTTTGTCTTCCTGCATTCATTTTATGATTCTACCTAGTTTACCTTCATTCATAATCATTATTTTAATTCTAAAATTAATTAGCTTATTTAAAATGTTACAAACAGTGAAAACTAAAAAATTAATGACGCATGAACTTGCAATGTGAGCTCTTCAAATCTACCAGACCGATTTAAATTCAACTTTTACTGGAAAAGAAATTTTATCAGAATCCGTATGAAACACTTACATTCTTTATTATATTTTTCTCTCACATAATTATATTAAGTATTTAAATATAGAAAAAATAAACAATTTTTATTCTAAAAACATTACAGTAAACTCTTATTTATTCGGGATTGCATTAAACGGGTAGCTAAAAAAAACGGGACCAGGTTGATGGGTTCTGTTTCTAGGCAGTATGTTTATGTGTGATAGGGGTGTTGAAATGGATAGTGAAAGATAGGGAACAAGGTAAACGGAACACTTAATGTAATATATATAATACAACAACCGGGCAGTATCAACAGTAACAAAAAATATGGTACTTAAGAGTGCATTGGTGCCTACCTTGATGTATGAAAGTGAAACTTGGATTTGGCAGAAGTATAAGAGTAAGATTAATGCTGTGGAGATGCGCACACTGAGGAAATTTTGTGGAGTGTCAATGTATGAAAGAAGGAAAAATGTAGACTTAAAAAATGAATGCACGGATAAAATGGATATTTTAAGTAAGATGAAGAAAGAAACTTTAAGATAGTTTGGACATGTGGAGAAAATGAACGACTAAGCGAGTATACAAGTCAGAAGTGCAAGGTGTGCGTATGCTGAAAAACATATGATGTCCTCGCGCCCAGGCTTGTTCTTTATTGGTGGAGGATATTATGAGATGAGCCCTAACTTTTTTATAGCCTCTCTTGTAAATGTATTGTCTTCGACATTATCCTGAAATATATGTTATATCAGAATTGTACATGCTATGTTGCTATCAATAAACCTATATCTATTTATAAGATGTGTGCATGACGAGATGTATGAAAGTGGAGGAGGCGAAAGTTTGTTTGCTTGGATAGAAAAGTTTGGAGATTTGTTCTCTATGTTTACTCCACAAGGGACACAGCTTGATGATATGTACGTATGTCAAAAATTAGGATTTTTTTGTAACATTATAAAATATTATTAAAAATAAAATGTATTATTTCGATTTCGACTATATAATACATTAATAATCAGAAAATTCATCGTAACGAAATTGGTAATATGCAACAGATAAAAAAATACGTGAAAATTGCGAACACGTCACTGACCAGAAATCCCGGTTGATGACGTCACATTTATTATTATTTGGGTGCACTTAGATTCAGTGTTTACTTTAGCAAAAACAAATTTCTTTGCTGTCATATTTTATTAAAAGGGTGTATGTAGGATAATGTTGAGTTTTTGTTATAATATTTTCCTGAAGTGTAGATTATCCGGTTTAATTTTTTTCCCTACTACCTCGGATACTCGAGAGTATACTGTATTTCCAAATATTTTATCCAGCAGTGGCTGACAACTTATAAAACTTTTCTTGCTAATAAAATTCCCTGAATTTTGCTTATTTGAGGGATATATGGAATTATAATTATTGAAAGAAAGAATATTCACCTTTTATCATCAACTCATTATCTTATGAGGGTTGGGGTTGTAGCTCTGAAATTATTCTCCACTCTTTCTGGTCTCAAATTTAACCTGAAATTGCCTCCCAGTTTACTCCTACGAAAGTACGATCATATAACTTCATACCAGAAGGCATTGAAATGGTTGAATGTTAGAAATAGACACCAAATTCACATACTGTCTCAGTTATATAATATCCTTAACTGTCCCGCCACCCCCTCTTATCTCGCCGAAAATTTTCAGCGTCTTTCCAATCGTGGATTAGCGCTACGCTCAAACAGAGATTGTTTATTGGCATTTCCAGTTCACCGCTCCTCTTTTTTTACGTCGTCCTTTACTGTTCATGCAGTGAGACTCTGGATTCACTTACAAACCAATATAAGACTCGCTCCGTCCTTGGCATGCTTTAAGAAGCGACTGAAAAAACTCTTAATTTCTAGTCAGTAAAATAACATGTTTCATTCCTGATTTTTCTTTTCCTTTCCTCTCCACCATCCCTTCCTTTCCTTTTGATTGATGATATCTCACTTTATATGAAAAAGAATGTTCGGGTGATTGTCCTTCTTTGTGGGGTTCGTGGGTATATGCTCACGTATGTGTTTATGGATTTCGTGGGGATGGATAGTCATTTGAATGATTTATGCGACCACGTAACTTGCTTCTTTTACTTTTGTCTGTTTGGTTGGAAGAGATGGCCGCCTGGCAATAAGCCCGCCAGATTGTATTTGCAATAAAAGTGTTAAATAAAAATAAATAAATAAATACTCCCGGCCTGTTGCTGCACAACAGTACAAATGTTATTATTATTGTTAAGATAAAGAATTATGCTACTTATTTAGGTAGTATTTTCTCAGATGATGGAAGAGTTAAGAGGGATATTGAATGGTGTGCAACGAAAGGAAATAAGTCAATGGGGCACTAAACCATATATTAACTCGAATTGGAGAGTACCAAAATCTCCCAAGGTGACAGTATTTTAGTATCAACTTTGATGTATAGGAGTGAAACGTGGATGTGGGAAAATACTGAAAAGAGTCAAAGCTGTAGAAACTTGCGCACTTAGAACAATACATGGGGTGACAATGTATGACAGAATACGGAATTAAGTGATTGGGGATGAATTTGGAATTAAAGCTGATGTGATGAGTAAGATGAAGAAGAGCACTCTGAGATGGTTTTGGCACGTGAAGCGAATGAATGAATAAAGACTAACAATAGAATATATAGTGTAAATGTGACTGGAAGGCGTGGTAGAGGAAGGCCAAGGAAAGTATGGTTAGATCAAATGTATGATATTTTGACAGAAACAAATGTAAAAAGTCAGAGAAATTACAGGAGCTGTATGAGATGTATGTATTGTAAAAGAGGCGTAAGATGTGTGTCAAGATAGGAAAGTCTAGCACTCTATCTTCTCTGCCTACCCCGACAGGGAAACGGCTTGATAGTATAACTGCATTCACACGTGGAAATATTAAACATTCATGGCAAACTTTCGAAAAGATGAAAGGACATTTGGAAGTTAATGTTCACAGAATGAGAAACGTCCAATGCTGTAGCCAGTGAACTGGAAATAAAGTTATGGCGTGAGCTGGAGCTCATCGTGTAAATATTTACATTTGCCGACTGATATTATTTTTTATTAGTAGCCACGGCCCTTATCTCGACCATCCAAACAAACTTAAATGCTGTAATATTGTACGAGGCGTATCCAGAAAGTAAGTGTACTGAGGCTCTCACGACCGGATGTATTTTATTTTTGACATGTTGGCTACACTTCCGTGTAGCCTGACCCTTCCCCTCCGCAACGAGATCGGTTCGAGGTCAGTACGTTGAGAAGTGTCGACGCGAAAACACGTTTCGTGAAAAATGTCAAACCAATCTCCCGCCAAGTGCGAAATTTTGTAAAAAGGCAAGAGTTTTTGAGGCGCTGCAAACTCCATGGAGATGAATTTCTCCGCTCCATCGTTACTGGAGATGAAACTTGGGTTGCACACTACACGCCTGAAACCAAAAGGCAGTCTCAACAGTGGCGTCACACCTCTTCACCCTCCGCCAAAAAGTTCAAAACCACAATTTCAGCCAAGAAAATCATGGCATCCGTGTTTTGGGACTGTCAAGGCATAATTTTAATTGAATATATGCCTCAAGGGGAGACCATCAACTCTGCAAGATACTGTGAGACCCTAAAAAAATTGCGGAGGGCGATTCAGAACAAGAGGAGAGGCATGCTGACAAAGGGAGTCTGCCTGCTGCACGACAATGCAAGACCACACACGGTCAACGCCACGAAGGAACTGCTCGCCTCGTTTAAATGGGATGTCCTGAACCATCCGGCGCATTCCCCTGACCTAGCACCTTCAGATTATTATCTCTTTACCTCCCTGAAGCTGCACATGGGTGGAAAAAGGTTTTCAACCAACGAGGAGGTAAAGGAGGAGGTGGACGGAGGGGTTGGCGGGAAACTACTTCGAGGAAGGCATCAAAAAGTTGATACTCCGCTTCACCACCTGCATTGAGAGGAATGGCGACTATGTCGAAAAATAGCTTATATATGTACTATGGTAACCACGTAATTTTTTTGTTTAAATAAAAAAAATTGTAACCTACAAAAATTCAGTGCACTTACTTTCTGGATATGCCTCGTATATCCGTGTTTTTCATATTTTAAAATACATACATAATTATTATCCTACTGCATCCATTGGGAGATAGGTATGTAGGGAAAACAAATAATCTCTTATACAATAAGAGACGTCTTACTCAAGACATCTCTTATTGTACAATCTGTTATAATTACTTTTTTTTTACTATCATTTAGTGTCTCAAACATTTTATATTGAAGATCTGCAAATGATATTTAAAAGATAATTGAAAAAGGATAATTTATTCAGGGTTTCGGTTTTAACTTTCTCTTACATATTTCTTTAATTAAAGTTTATCATCGCGAGACGTATTTCTATCACCTATAGCTCTGTAGCGA
The DNA here is from genome assembly GCA_949825065.1 of Odontocerum albicorne. NCBI lineage: Eukaryota > Metazoa > Arthropoda > Insecta > Trichoptera > Odontoceridae > Odontocerum > Odontocerum albicorne. The sequence goes on from OX463858.1 coordinate 2,934,310, forward strand.
TATGCTTAACTTGATACGTCGTGATGATTTTGATATGTCTTGTATTTAAAATAAATACAAAACTCAGGAATGCGGATAAAAGTGAGAGTAAATAATCAATGAATGGTCGAGTGAATAATAATGTTTATTTGTCTACAAGTAGGTATTTTATAGTTGTGCGTGAATGCGCCCGCGATATATACTTTGTCTCACTCCTGCGCGTGCCCCAGTATAGCGGGTAGGATATTTATTTACCGAAACGGCGAGACAAAGCGATGCGCTCTCCCTCTACCGTGGCATGCCGCGTAAATAATATTTGCGAGTACACATTGTTGACGTTTCTGGCATGTGACAATTGTAGATGTCCAGAGGTTGATTCATCGGTCGTTGACCCTGTATGTTTGACAATTTATTTAGGGACGTAGGTATTCCCTACAGCTCATTCCGCCTGAATAAAGGAAATATGTGATTTGTTAATCAAGTGTAATTAGTGGAATAATATGAAAAACTGCAATGGCAAAGAACTCAGCAAAACTACGAATATATAAGGACCAAGAAATTTTAATAGGAACCAAACAAAAAAAAAATAAACATCTGATCTCAATTTTCTTATAAGGGGCGGAAATCTGGGTATTAAAAGCAAAAATGAGTAAAAAAAAGTTCTACAGATGCATGCTGAAAATACCTCGGATTTCGCATTGCATTAATATATGTTATACACCAAGCAACAACTTGGGATTGTATGAGGCTGTCTGTGACGGCTACTCCAGCTATTTGGCCATAGGGTATGCAGAGGAGAAGAGAATTTAGAAAAATTCATTTTAACGGGTAGAATAAAAGTGCAATGAGACAGAGGTAGAAAGAGACCAACACTATGAACTGACCAGTCAGAAAGGCAACAGGATTTTCTGTGATGGCAGAACTCTGCGAGGTCTAAAGTAGGATGATATAGAGAATTGTCGTGGATTTTGGCCCATGTGACACCGAATTAGCTGGTGACAGTGACATATTTTCCTAATGGGTGTCATTTCTGGGCGGAATAACAGTGTAGGTTGAATGGCTGATAGTGAATCAGGGAATGGTGTCAATATCGGTAACTATCGGTAATCATCGGTAACTAAATTAGCACTGAATGTGGTTGTGGATATATACAGGACTCACAACATATGCTGGTTTGTCCTAATATCGGTAACTATCGGTAACTAAAGTAGCACTGAATGTGATTGTGGATATATACAGGACTCACAACATATGCTGGTTTGTCCTAATATCGGTAACTATCGGTAACTAAAGTAGCACTGAATGTGATTGTGGATATATACAGGACTCACAACATATGCTGGTTTGTCCTAATATCGGTAACTATCGGTAACTAAAGTAGCACTGAATGTGATTGTGGATATATACAGGACTCACAACATATGCTGGTTTGTCCTAATATCGGTAACTAAAGTAGCACTGAATGTGATTGTGGATATATACAGGACTCACAACATATGCTGGTTTGTCCTAATATCGATAACTATCGGTAACTAAAGTAGCACTGAATGTGATTGTGGATATATACAGGACTCACAACATATGCTGGTTTGTCCTAATATCGGTAACTAAAGTAGCACTGAATGTGATTGTGGATATATACAGGACTCACAACATATGCTGGTTTGTCCTCATATCGATAACTATCGGTAACTAAAGTAGCACTGAATGTGATTGTGGATATATACAGGACTCACAACATATGCTGGTTTGTCCTAATATCGGTAACTAAAGTAGCACTGAATATGATTGTGGATATATACAGGACTCACAACATATGCTGGTTTTTCCTAATATCGGTAACTAAAGTAGCACCGAATGTGATTGTGGATATATACAGAACTCACAACATATGCTGGTTTGTCCTGACATCGGAACTACATGTTCTGGTAGGACCTGATTGTTGCGAATGATAGGGCGATCTCTCTTACTTCCTACTGGAAACATGTGGCATAATTGATGGTCTGGACACAAAAATGAATGAATGAGTCTGGACACGGAAATGAATGAGAGATATTTTTACGCTTTGAAGAGAATAAGAGAGAAAGAACTAAACTGGAAGTAGAAAATTATCCAATTTGATTTTTAAATAAAGAAATATAGGTTTATTGACAGCAACATAGTGTGTACATAATATATTTAAATACACTTCAAAAACACATAAATTGCAGAAAATACATTAAATACAGAAGCTATCAAAAGGTCTGGGCTCATCTAATAACACCCCCCGGCCAAGATACACCCCACCAATATAAGGCGAGCCCAGCCACGGGGACACCAGATATGTTTTTCAACCCACACCCTTAAGTGTTAATGATAGGAAGTCGCTATGTTTCTAGCTGTTTTGAGAATGAAAGTTTTGTTCAATTCGGCGGTTTGTAAGAGGAGTGTTATATTGTATTGTATATAGACCTTGCTTTGCGGGACTGGATTATTTAATTACAATTGTTCTTGGAAATAATTTGATGTATAATATATGTTAAGTACAAAGCAAGGTTAATTGGATTATCTTAAGCCACCAGTCGACTTTCCAAAGTCTCAGTCTTTAAAAATCTATATACATAATACGAGTAGACATTGGGTGTTATTAATGTGTGATATGTTCCCTTCATTTGAGAAGCTATAATGACCAACTTTTTGGGTTCAATCTTGTTCCTTCGCCCTTATGTAATTTTTGTGATCATCTGTATACATCGGCCATCTCCCTGTTGGAGTAGGCAAAGAGAAGATAGCGCCCGACTTTCCTATTGCGACACATCTTTCCCCTCTTCTGCATTCATACAGCTCCTAAGATTTTTCTGACTATTATTTACCCATATATCGCATTTACTTTTACCTTCACACTTTTCTATCACCATTACTTCGGATTTTGCAACATTCATCCTCAGATCTTTCTCTTCGCATCTCTCATACAATTTACTTAACAAACTTGGCAATTCGTCTTTACTCTCCACCAACAATACCACGTCATCTGCATACAGCAATCCACGTACGTTCCCATTCGACATTTTTGTGCCACCAATTGACCACTGTAGTTCCTTCACACATGAATCTTTATAAATATTAAAACATCAGGGTGACGGAACGCATCCTTGCTTTACCCCTTTCGAAATATCAAATCATTCAGTCAAGATGCCATTAATTCTAATTCATGGTCTACTTTCGATGTATGATGCAATACCACCACCACGTATTAGTTTACATTCAACAACATATTCATTCCATATTTAGTATGAGTTGAAAAATTGAAGCTGTCACAAAATTCTGGCACTTGAGTGGTTCTTATGTCACCATAAATATTATCAACATATTTGGATATCGGTAAACAATTTTATACAAAGTAAAATATGTTTTCTTATATACTACCTTGATCAAAAAGTTTTAGGACTTTATTCATAAAATCGAAAATACAAGTTTATTCATCAAAATCGATATGGTTCCTTTCAAAGTACTCCCCATTGACTGCAACGCACTTACGCCAGCGCTTGATCCAATCCTCGAAAACACCGCTGGTACTCAATTTTCGGAATATCCATCAGAGCCGTCTTCGATTTTTTCATGACATCCTTTCGGGTGCTGTAACGCGTTCCGCGAAACGGTTTTTTAAGTCGGTTGAACAGGAAAAAGTCGCAGGGAGCCAGATCATGTGAATTCGGAGGCTGCTGGATAGTAGTCGTGTTGTTTTTGGTCAAAAACTCATGGAAATCATGTCTTTCGCGATTTCAACACGGTCCTTTTTTTGCATGAAATTGAGGTCTTTCGGCACCAGTTTTGCAGCGACACGTCTGATGCCCAAATCACTAACCAAAATGTCTTGAGCGGATCCATAAGCGATGTTCAAGTCCTCTGCCAGCTCTCTGATGGTCAATTTGCGGTTTTCGGCCAACATTTCTTTGATTTTATCGATGTTTTCATCGGTTTTTGACTGCCACTGTGTTCGTCATCCTCAACCGACTCACGACCACTTCTGAAGCGTTTGTGCCACCGAAAAACATTTCCAAGGTTTGCGGACCGTTAAATCCGTTTTTCACACAAAATTTAATGCAAACTTGTTGATGCACAGTTGATGCCATTTTCAAATTTGTAAAAAATCGAAAACACGCACAAATGTAGATGTACTCAGTACAGCGTAACTTTTACAAATGTCAAGCTATGACGCTGAAATTTAGAGGGAATTGTCAATGATGTGGTAACCTAACAAAAAAAAAGAATTCCAATCGGGTGACTGACAGCGCCACACGGTGGTCGGTCCTTAAACTTTTTGATCAAGGTAGTATTCTGCCTATCATGAATTTGTCTAATTCTCTTAACAGTGCTTTATTTGAAGTTTTATTTTTTCTTTTTCGACAGAAAGCAAACAGTATCGCCCGCAACGATACTGCGCCGCGAACAAAAATGGCTTCGTATGCTCAACAACTGGGAATCGTTCATGTCCAAGAATTATCGCAAGGTGCGAGAGCGCTGCCGCAAGGGCATTCCCGCATCGGTGCGTCCACGCGCGTGGCTATACCTGTGCGGAGGACAACTGCTTATGGAGCGGCATCCTCGCCTGTACGAGCAGCTGTTGCAGGAGCCCGGTGACCCCAAGTGCCTAGAGGATATCAAGAAGGACCTGCACAGGCAGTTCCCTTACCACGAGATGTTTGTTAACGAGGAGGGACCAGGGTAAGTCTATTTGCTTTTATAAAGAAATTGTTGAGCTTTATGGTTTTCTTCTGTCTCCATCCTTACTTTTAGTTTATTTTAATTCTTTTATGGACATGGTTAAACATGGTAAGTCCGGCGTGCTTCTTGCTATTCAGCAATTTCTTCCTACGGGTATCCATGACCGATTCTGTAAAAAAATAAATTACGAGGCGTATCCAGAAAGTAAGTGTACTGAGGCTCTCACGACCGGATGGGTTTTATTTTCGACATGTTGGCTACACTTCCGTGTTGCCTGACCCTTCCCCTCCGCAACGAGACCGGTTCGAGGTCAGTACGTTGAGAAGTGTCGACGCGACAACACGTTTCGTGAAAAATGTCAACCCCATCTCCCGCCAAGTTGAAACGAGCAGAGGCCGGGCAAGAGTTTTTGAGGCGCTGCAAACTCCATGGAGATGAATTTCTCCGCTTCATCGTTACTGGAGATGAAACTTGGGTTGCACACTACACGCCTGAAACCAAAAGGCAGTCTCAACAGTGGCGTCACACCTCTTCATCCTCCGCCAAAAAGTTCAAAACCACAATTTCAGCCAAGAAAATCATGGCATCCGTGTTTTGGGACTGTCAAGGCATAATTTTAATTGAATATATGCCTCAAGGGGAGACCATCAACTCTGCAAGATACTGTGAGACCCTAAAAAAATTGCGGAGGGCGATTCAGAACAAGAGGAGAGGCATGCTGACAAAGGGAGTCTGCCTGTTGCACGACAATGCCAGACGGAACTGCGGAATGGGATGTCCTGAACCATCCCGCGCATTCCCGTGACCTAGCACCTTCAGATTACTATCTCTTTACCTCCCTGAAGCTGCACATGGGTGCAAAAAGGTTTTCAACCGACGAGGAGGTAAAGGAAGAAGTGGGCGGAGGGGTTGGCGGGAAACTACTTCGAGGAAGGCATCAAAAAGTTGATACCCCGCTTCACCACCTGCATTGAGAGGAATGGCGACTATGTCGAAAAATAGCTTACATATGTATTACGGTAACCACGTAATTTTTTTGTTTAAATAAAAAAAATTGTAACCTGCAAAAATTCAGTACACTTACTTTCTGGATATTCCTCGTATATTCATTAAAATGTATGTAAAAAAAATCTACTTATTCATTGATTTGGTATCTATATTGTAGAACTCCATTTTTAAACAGAATGTTTCAACACTCAATTTAAGTTTATTGTGGAAAAATTATACACAATTAATTTAAATTAAAGGGACCGCAACGTATTGAGTACAATTTGACAATGCTTTTATAAAGTTAAACAGGCCTGTCACTTTGATTTATAATTTTTTACAAGTGTTGAATCATTCTGCTTCAAAACAAATGACTAATCTTTATCAATAATGGTAGAACTAGAAGAAAGGAATTTGTTCAAGGATAAAGAAAGGAATTCGTTCAAGGATAAAGAAAGGAATTCGTTCAAGGATAAGGAAAGGAATTAGTTCAAGAATAAGGAAAGGAATTCGTTCAAGGATAAGGAAAGGAATAAAAAAAAATTAAAATGAAAGTATACTCTGAGTGTAGCACCGCGTGGGGTTCAAATCGACAACCTGAAGTCCTGTTCGTTACCGCGTGACCATGCATCTCTGGATTATTGGATCGAGTGAATGCTATTTTGAAAGAAAGAAACTTAGAATGACATAGAAATCATCGAAGTCGTATGGATGTGGAGGAGGCTAAGGATGTGTGAAAAGGAAACTCTTTTTTTTTTTTTTTTTTTTATCCACTTTGCACCGATTTCTCCTGTTACACAAAGAGGGTCTGCTTCTAGCGTTAGCTTATTCGTTAGGAATAATATCAGCCAGGATTCTTCTCATACTGCTAGGCGGTAACGAGAATATATCAACAGTGTCATTCAGTTGGTTTAATATCTCTATACCACACGTGACTGAGTGTTTAGCCATGATATTCGTCCTGTAAGTTGGTATGTACTATAGAACAGAGGGTGATTCCTTGCACTGCTATATTTATTGGGTACATATAAACTTAGTGCTTCTAGAATCGCGGGACAGTTAAAGGAACCTTGGAAAACCTTTATTAGGAATATCGCAATCGTTCTGGGATGGGTGTTAAAAGATATCTTGAATGCCTTGTTCTGCACTCTCTGGAGTTTCAGGTGATCCGTGTTGCTCATACTACCCCAAACGGGTGAAAATAGGACGAATAAGACTTTTATAGAGGAGGAGCTTATTTTTGGGTGAAAGGAAGCTGCGTCGATGAAATATCGAACTGATAGCCCCTATGCCCTTGTGACCCTTCTGTCTGATGGTATTCAAATGGGTTTTCCACGTCATTTGCCGGTCAAGGTGCAGGCCGAGGTATTTAACCACGTCCTGCCACTCAACCAGGCAACCACCGATGAATAAGGAATTCACGTGTGGCTGACTAATTATCAAAATAAAAAAAAATTGAAATGTAAAATTATGTGTGATTTAATTTGGTGTTGTTTAGTTGTACCCCCGCCCCTCCCCGCCCCTTCATTTGAAACGAAACTTTGGTTTGCATACGAAAACGCGTTAGGTTAGGTTAGGTTATGTTAGGTTAGGTTAGGTTAAAAAAAATAAAAATGTAAAATTATGTGCGATTTAATTTGGTGTTGTTTAGTTGTACCTCCGCCCCTTCATTTGAAACGAAACTTTGGTTTGCATACGAAAACGCGTTAGGTTAGGTTAGGTTAAAAAAAATAAAAATGTAAAATTATGTGCGATTTAATTTGGTGTTGTTTAGTTGTACCTCCGCCCCTTCATTTGAAACGAAACTTTGGTTTGCATACGAAAACACGTTAGGCGCGTTGTTAGCACCCGACGGTTGCGAAAAAAGAACGCACTATGTGCTTTGTTAGCATTGAACGTGTTAACTCCATCAGTTTCAATAATACTCTTTTCAACTTTCGATTATCTTTGCTTCCTCATGAAGTTACGTCAAACGTTTAAGAAATCAATCTATATTCTATGTACCAATTTGCAGAACCAATTTAATGACTAATCACTCAGTGATGCATGGCTTAGAGATATTGAAGCAATTGAGTGATACAGTGAATAAAAATATATTCTCGTCACCGGCCTAGTAGTATGATAAAGTATTCTTCCATATGAATAATAATTAGTCAGATCCCACATTATGAAACAGGACAAATCCTTATAATGTGGGAAATAAAAAAAATAGATTTCTATTTAAATTTTTGACAACACCACATTTTTCTTTGACAGTTTGTGTGTTTATTGAATTACGTGGAGAGTTTTGAGTCTCAGGTTACGCGGATGATACTTTGTATTAGGTGTTAACATAAGTTGTGTCCGTTTTTTTTTCAAATTTAAAAATGAGCACCAAAAGTAAAACAAAATGGTAAAGGTTTATACGTCGTTCGAAAGAAAATTTTCTGCTCTACAAGATATTGTGTTTGCTTTTATGTTACATATATATTATTTTATTTGATTACAAGTCTTCAAAATGAAATGTCAAGTAGAAAAATGGTGGTGAAAAATGTTTGAAGGGGATCTTCATGAATAATATGGTTTAAGTGGTCCTCATCGAAGTCCACTGATCGTCCGGAACGCTCCATGTCTTTCAGGTCGAAATTACCGTTTTTGAAACGCAAAAACCTTCGAAGAGCTGTCATTTAAGTCATAGCATCTTCACCGTACACTTTGCAAATATCGCGAGCAGCTTTGGCAGCTTTATTCCCTCAATTGAACGCGAACACAAGGAAGTGTCGAAAGTGCTTACTTTCGTCTACTTGACATTTTGAAGGCTTTTAATCGAATAAAATAATATATGTAACGTAAAAACAAACACAATATTTTGTAGAGCAGAAAATTTTCTTTCGAATGGCGTATAACATTTTCCATTTTGTTTTACTTGTGATGTTACTTGTGATGTTCATTTTTAAATTGGAAAAAAACGGACACAACTTATGTTAACACACAATACAAAAATATTCTGAAACAAGATATAGTACTTCTAATTGCATCGTCGAAGTCACAAATTGGATGCCTTAGAATAAATTAAAACTAAATCCAAGTAAAACGGAATTACCCTGGGTGGCTTCACCGTGTAGACAACATCTTGATGGAGATTGTGTTATCAGTTATGGGTGTTAGTATTTTGTCAAAAGATAGCATAAAATTTCTTAGTGTCTTTCTTGATAGTAAGCTTTAGTTCAAAAAACAGATAGGATATATGGTTTCTTAAGACTTCTATAGTATTAGAGAGTTAAACATTTTATGTCGTGTCTTCCAATAAAAGGAATACAAACTCATCAATTCCTCTGTTGTATCGTATCTGGATTATTGTAATTTTATTTATTAAAGTCTACCAAATTTGCAATTTCTAGACTCCAGTCTGTTTTCAATATAGCTGCTAGATTGATATAGGGTCTTTCGAATTGGGCGGTTTTTTGATAAAAAAAAATTTAATTCTTGAATAAAACACACAATTTGCTTTGATTTCAAAAAATATTTTATTGGCCATTGAAGTATAATGTATGACATTTAAACACAAAAAACACTATCTGCCAAATGTCCACCTCTTGCAACTCCACAGATGTCCACTCTTTTGTCAAATTTTTTTATGACATTTTGGCATAATTGCATTGCGGTTCTAACTCACCGATAACGCGAATAATTTCGTCCTTCAGCTCAGGAATTGATCGGGGTCAATCTTATAGACCTGACTTTTCACGTAACCCCAGAGAAAACAGTCCAACGGTGTCAGATCACATGATCTTGGTGGCCAATTAACATCACCGTTTCCGGAGATTACAATACATAAAATAATTCAACAATATGAACGCGTTGTTGTATTGTATACGACTCCATTTTTATAAATATCATACATTACACTTCTCAAATGTCACAAGACCCAGGCAAGTTCGCGACGTCATCTGTGTTTTATCCAAGAATTAAAAAAACCGCTCATTTTGAAAGACCCTTTATTATCAAATTATAAACTGTGCCAAACCTATAAGTATCTTCCAGAAATTGTTTTAAATCGTTAAATGTTGTGAAAATATATTTTAAAATATTTTGTCCTCAACTCTAGGCCTAGTGTTTGTTGTTATTTATGTAGATTCGTAACTCTATCTCTAGCCAATGCAGACTAACGTAGTGTCATCAAATCTTATTTGATTTTAACAAACTGCCACATTTTTTGCTAATTTGTAACAAGATGTATTAATTTGTCATTATTGTTAGTCTTATGTAATGTATTTACCTAAATAACTTGCTATTTATTAGAATCGAGGCTTATTTTAAAGTTGATACAATAATTAAAATTACTGAACGTCGTTACAAGGTTGTATTGGGGCAAAAAAAAACTGTCACAGGGATCATGCTACATTTTTTCAAGTATAAATCTACAAGGTTACGTGTTTTAATTTTATTAATCATTGATTTTTGCACAGTGTAATGATTCTTACTTATCGGTGTACGTTTAATTCCCAGAACTCCCACAAACATGTTACTCCTGCGTCGGAATGTAGGAAAAACTCAAGTGGTTTCCATCAGTGATAAGGTTCAGCAGGCGTTGAGCAGATGGGATTCCGTTCAACGCTATATCACCGACTTTCAGAAAAAAATACAACAAATATTAACAGAAAAGCCATGACTCAGTGCAGCAGTTATCTCGTCGTATCTTTACGAGCTTTATCTGTCCAATATCATTTCATCACTTTGTTGTTTAAATGTTTCTTTATTATATTTATTTTGGGTTTGGACTAATAATACTTCTTGAGTTATTAGATCCTGGTTGATGAAGTTTAGATCAATGACGAGAGTTCTATGTGATCGGATAATGCTTGTAAAGTTAAAAGGAAAAGTATACCAAATGATTGTCAGACCCGCACTCCTCTATGGCTCCGAATGCTGGACGGTGTATAACTCTTACTCCAGACAACTAGATACTGCTGAGATGCGCATGCTAAGATGGTCAGCTGGTGTGTCCCTAAGAGACAGGAAGCCTAGGTGTTACACACATCAACAGTAAGATGGAGGAGAGGCGATTGAGATGGTATGGGCACGTTGGACGCAGAGCACCCGATCACATTGTGAACCAGGCAATCTCCATGGATCTTCCTCGAATAACAACCAGAGGAAGACCAAAGAATTCGTGGGTGGTGCAAAAAGATAACCTGATGCAGAGGCACGGCCTGGGGGACGTAGTCCGGGACAGAAGAGCATATAACCTGAGGATGAGGAGAGCTGACCCCAACAGTTTTCGTAGACAGTGAGTTGGGATGGAGAAGTTATTAGACCCTGGTTAGCAAAAATTTGAGTTCAGTTAATTTTGAATAATAATAATAATTAATTCAGTTAAGAAACTATTAACCATAAATGACATATTAAATTACAAGACTAAATTCCATGAGTAAAATGTAATAAAATAACCTAGTTACCCAAAAAAATAGTTATATTTGGTTCCACCTTGTTTGCTTCTTAAATACTTGAATACTCACCTAAACCACCAAAAAACGAATAGAAGCATTTGTCAATAACATTACTTGTTTCCCTCCCTCTCCAAATCAGGATGACGATAATCAATAACACCACTTGTTTCCCTCCCTCTCCAAATCGGGATGACGATAATCAATAACATCACTTGTTTACCTCCATCTCCGAATCAAGATGACGATAATCAATAACATCACTTGTTTCCCTCCCTCTCCAAATTAGGATGACTATAATCAATAACATCACTTGTTTCCCTCCCTCTCCAAATTAGGATGACTTTAATCAATAACATCACTTGTTTCCCTCTCTCTCCGAATAATTGGTTATGTTAAAATTATTATCTTTATTTTCTACTTTTGATTTGTTATTTTAGATAGTTGAGTTTTTTACTATTTTTCTGTTAATGTGTAAAATAATAACATTATAACCTCTCAGCCAACAATTGGCACGACCACTGTAACTCCAGTCTACTTGGTTGGAAGAGATCGCTGTAGGGCACTAAATACACCAATTGTACTTATTTATAATGTACCATCTGTTACTTGGATGTTACAGAGGAACAGCTGGACAAATTACAGCGTCTTCAAAATGTTTGTCTTAGATTTATTTTCAACCTACGAAAGTACAATCATATAACTTCATACCAGAAGGCATTGAACTGGTTAAATGTTGGAAATAGACGCCAAATTCACATACTGTCTATTATATAATACCCTTAACTGTCCCGTCACCCTCTTTTATCTTTCCGAAAATTTTCAGCATCTTTCTGAACATGGATTAGCGCTACGCTCAAACAGATATTGCTTATTGGCCTTTCCAGTTCACCGCTCCTCTTTTTTTACGTCATCCTTTACTGTCCATGCAGTGAGACTCTGAAATCAGTTACAAACCAATATAAGACTCGCTCCGTCCTTGGCATGCTTTAAGAAGCGACTGAAAAAACTATTAATTTCTAGATGGTAAAATAACATGTTTCATTCCTGATTTTTCTTTTCCTTTCCTCTCCACCACCCCTTCCTTTTCCTTTGATTGATGATATCTCACTTTATACGAAAAGGAATATTCGGGTGGTTGTGCTCTTCTACGTGTTTATAGATTTCGTGGGGATGGGATAGACATTTGAATGATTTATGCGATCATGTAACTAACTGGCTTTATTTACTTTTGTCTGGTTGGTTGGAAGAGATTGCCGCCTGGTAATAAGCCCGCCAGATTGTATTTGCAATAAAAGTGTTAAATAAAATATTACGAAGTTCCAAATAAATAAATAAAATACATATTCACAAAATATGTTTATATGGCTATCAATCAGTAACAATCTGGCATTTTGTATTATAAATAATATAAATAGGCCAAAGCCCGTACGACGGTTATCACCAAAGAAAGAATACGAGAATTGAATTTTGAATACAAGAGAGCGAGATAGGAATACTTGGATTCTCTCCGAAAGTAATTCGAAATTTGAATCTCAGGGGGTCCGTGATACTGAACGAATTTTAAATACCTAGCTAATGATCTTTGAACCGGTGTAAAAGGGGACGATGTATAAATGATGTATATTAACAAATTTTACATTTATGAATAAATATTTACATAAATGTAGAATTTGTTTTCTTTTCCGTGAATATTTCACGGGTTGCAACTAGTTGTATTAAATGTTCATTGTATAAAGTACAACCGACCAGAAAGGTTTTAAAGAGGCTTCAAGTGAAAACCAGACTGAAACCTTTTTTAAAAAAAAAAAAGGGTACCAACGGGAATCGAATCCACAACACTCCGGAGACTCAACTAAGTCACGGAGGTCTGTTGTATGTAATTATGTTTCTTCTGTGAAGAGGTTAACCCTTATGAAGAGGTTAACCCTTATCATTTTTATTCTTATGATTGTGTGCGGTATATTGTGGGATGAATATTTTTGGTCTTTCTGGAGTGATTATGTGTGAGTTTAATTTCGCATGATGTTTCCAGTTGTAATTGGGTGTCACTGTTTGTCAGGTTGATGAGAGCGTGCAACGGGGTTTTGTTTTTGTGTAATCAAAAAACGGAATGAAGTATCGATTTATTTTTTTGTGCTAAATATCCTCAGTGAGATACAGGCAAAAGCCTAGTTTACTGGGGATACGACAAATGAAAGGCAACAAACCCAGATCTATTAAAATAATGTATGTCCAAATTAAATTACCTGTTGTTTTTTCACAATTACTGTATATTTCTTGTCATGTGTAATAATAAATAAATAAAATAAAATAGCATTGTAACACAGGTGTTACCACTAATTTAGGATTTTTTTTTTAAATTCAGAAACTCTTAACGTAATTTCAAATATGGCAACACATTCAAATACTATACATGTACTATTGTGTGCAGTGGTATCATCTGGTGATAAATATTGACAACGCTACAACCTTTCAAACAACATCGGGTCAACATGTCTGGACAGTGTGGGCGCGTTTAAAAAATTTGAGTAAATAATCTTTAAATATCTTATTAATCCCTGCATGTAGAGAAAAATTATTCAAACCATTTTAGTTGTTGATAATTCAGCTATGTAAATATTGTTCTTGTTTTAGATTATAGAATCATTTTATAGCATTTTTTGTGTTTTTCATAAATTTATATTTTGGCAATGTAACGTGGGTGTTACATATAAAAAAACCTATAAGGAAAAGTTGTGATTTTTTTCCCTCAATTTTCCTTCATAACTTGCCATATAACAAGGAATCACTAAAGAAAAACGTTAATATTTGAATAAATTGAACATTGCCAAGATAAGGGTTAAAAATAAATTAGATAATCTCATTATCTTTAACGTGTTCCTCGCGGAAAGCACAAACGCCTGTGATCTGACGACAATCCAAGTTTCAAATCACAAATACTTAAAAAAAATGACACAAAACCGGAATAAAAATGGAACTAAAATTTAAAATAATCTTTATTCTAGCGACATCTCTGAAAACCTTGTCAAATAATATATTAGTTTATGAGATATTGTTGAATAAACAGAGCGCCGAATTTTTTTGATTTCTCAATATTTCCAGCATTAACGACCTGTCGCGCGGATCGAGTCCTGCGATGAGTCTCTCTTACGTAAATAAACATTACTAAGTCTCTCTTACGTAAATAAACATTACTAGTGCTATATGCATTTGATTGGGTGAGTGTCATGAAGCATTGATTTGATCGTAGCATTCCTTTGTTTATTTTACATAATGTTAAGTTTATCTCCTTTATTTAATGAGTCTCCTTAAGAGTAATGACTATTATTTATTATCAGAAAATTACTTAAGTGTCATGTTTACTTGGTGTTTTAATCAAATATCAGTGGTTCTAAACAAAATATGTGTTTAAACTTAGAAATTAAAAAACGCTGAAATTGTGCCGCGCACAGGATTCGTGGAATTTGATTTTTAACGCGGTGAACAGGTTAAACAGTTTTACAATTGAATAACTCCGTAATCTTTAATTAAACATTTGCCATACTAACCTCAATTATCTTTGTCCACTAAATCAGTGCTCCGCAACCGGTGTGCCGTGGCACACTGGTGTGCCGTGAGCCGGATACAGGTGTGCCGCGGTCAAATTCAATGTACGGGTATTTGACATTTTACAATTTTTCATTATGTATTTAATACACAATAACTGGTGCCAACTGTTGAAAACTGCGTAGTGTGCTTTGTACACACCATGGCCGCACCAAATTAGTCATAGACAAAGAAAAATGACCCTTATGCGCGTCGCTGAAGACTCATGCCTAATTTAATACCTATATATTTTAGCTTTTGGTGTGCCGCGGAATTCTAGGAAGAATTTTGGTGTGTCGTAGGTGAGAAAAGGTTGCAGAGCACTGCACTAAATGATGCCAGAAAAATAACTCAATGCAAATTTATTTCTTTTTTTATATTGTAATGTTCAAAGTTTTTTTATATTGTAATGTAATGTCACGTCCTAAGGCAAGTAGATTTCACAAAACAAATTTAAATAAACATGTAGAGCAGTTATGAGAGTAGAAATCACACTAAATAGAAAATAAAGAAAATCCCACTATAATCACAATACACCAAAAAACAGCTCGTTAATCAGAAATATTCAATTTGCAGACGCTACACCAAACTTATAATTCCACAAAATTAGACACATAATTCCACAAAAGAGCACGCGCAAATCCACATAATTTGGATCGAATTTGAATTTTCATTTTGTATTGAGGTAATCTCTTTTTTATTTCATTTTTATGGAATTTCACAATCAATTCTTGGAAAATGGTCGCATAAGCAATTCTAAATCTTGAGCATCACAAATAAATGATGATACTTGAATGAGTCAATAAGAAAATGTCTGCGAGATAATGATAATCCCACAATTATCTCTGAAACATGATCCTACCATATTTAGCTTTATAGAATGCCAAACCACTGAGACATTATCTGTATCGATATAACAGCATTTGGTAGATTAGGCGTATTTTATTCCAGTTTCGTGGAATAATTTATTTGTCAATATTTTCATAAGAACTGAATAATGAATGATTTGCTTATAATTGTTATAATTTATGTTCCTCTTCTGCATTGTGACTTTAATGTTGAGGAACGTGACCCACAATAAGATTGCTGCAGGTCATAGTTTCCCAAACTTTTTTTCGCCCCGTAGACCACTTGGCGGGTTTTTTTTTGTTTTCCGTAGACCCCCTGCCTGCCTAATATTGAATTTTCCTAAACTTATTAATTTCAAATGTGTTTTTGACAGCTGACACAGTGCTGTTCATCTTGATAAGGTTTTTTTTAGAGTGGACAATTGTAAAAAAAGAAAAAAATGTACAATTTTTATTCATACCTTTATTGAAAAGACTCAAAACGCAAGTAAATATTTGGCTTTGGAACAAAACAAATCAAAACCTAGTAAAATTCTTACATAAAATTAATACACAAATAATACTGTTAATGAGAGAGATGGACCTGATGCTCTGATAGCAGTGATTCAATGTTTGGCTTCAAATTAGTGAGGTATTGTCTTAAATATCCACGTTCAGTGGTTTGCACTCGATTTCTAATATAAGTATTATGTACACATAATCTGTGTCAGGTGTAATAAGACATTTACGGAACCCCTAAATATTGATGATGATCTGCTTAAATGGGATCCGCTCACGTGGACCCCCATTTACATCTCGTGCACCCCCAATTTCTTTTCTCGCTGACATAGACCCCCTGCAAGTGGAAATCGACCCTTGGGGGTCCATATAGACCACTTTGAGAATCTTTGCTGTAGGTTATGCAAATTCTTCTCCAGTACTTTCAGCATTCCGCTGGCCGAAGAACCTGTGGCAAAAGCAGGCTCGTAATTTTCACCTGGTTGCTCCAGCACATGGGTGTTCTTCTTTTGCTCCTGTGATACTCCACATTGCCAGTGACTATGGGTCTCTCCATGCCCTCTTTTTTCCAAATATGACCGAATAACTGGAGAATGCAAGAAGCGCACGATTTGAAAGCCTCTCTGAGATATTAAGTTCTAAAATAGAGACATTTTGTTCATTGTTCCATTCATGTTACGCTTTATATAAATCCGTTTGTGTTATACTAAAGATGATAGTCCATAACTTATTTTGATGCCAACTTCTATGTTATGGGAGTGAAACGTGAACGTGGAAAAATTCTGATAGAAGCCAAATAAATTCTGTAAAAATGTGTGCATTGAGAAGAATACATGAGGTGACAATGTATGACAGAATACGGAATGAAGTGATTAGGGATATATGTGAACTTAAGACTGATGTACTGAGTAAGATGAAGAAGTGCACCACAATTGTATATTCATGATCCAAGCGTCACTGCGAAAAGTGTCGAATGAATGCAGCTAACACTGGAGCGTACATTTCTGGGCGTAATTAAAAGTGCCATAATCTATCAGAAATTGTATGACATTCTCAAAAAAGGGTATATATTCTTCAACTAGTCGACAAAAATAGAGATACTTTTTCACATCAATATCTCATAAGTTATGAACTTTACTCAATTATAAATGTCCGCCGCCCGTTCAATGTGTCCCACCTACACTCACTTAATTTTCCATTAATTTACAGTCACATTCTTCTTCTTCCCAGTGTCACGGCAGGTCCCCTCAACGTTGAATATCACTTGAGAGTAGATATCTTTGTCCCCGGCAGCCTGAAATAGATGTCCAACGTCCCTTATGCCAGTCCAATCACGTATATTGCGGAGCCAGGAGATTTGCCTCCTGCCAACACCTCTTCGGCTTTCTATTTTGTCTTGAATGATCAGGTGCAGTAATTTGTACTTTGCTCCTCTAAGTATATGACCCAAGTAGGACACCTTTCGGATTTTAATGTTAGTCAGCAACTCTCTATCAACTTTGGCTCTTTGAAGAACCCTTGTGCTACTGACCATATCCGTCCAGGGTATCCGTAGCATTCTCCGGTGCATCCACATTTTGAATGCTTCCAGTCGGTTCATACTACTAACTTTGAGGGTCCATGATTCCACTCCATGCAATAACACTGATCAAACATAGCATTTGAAATGGGTGCCGCGTTTGCGCACAATGGAACAGAAACAACATTGCATCGATGATTCAGAGCACTGTTTGGCACTGTTTACGCGAAATGAACAGGAGTTTTTGCATCGGTATGTGACAATGGATGAAACTTGGATCCACCACTATACTCCGGAATCAAATCGGCATTCAGCTGAGTGAAAGTCGGACGAAGCGACCAAAAACTCAACAGTCGGCCGGGAAGGTTATGGCCTCCGTATTTTGGGATGCGCATGGTATAATATTCATCGATCACCTTGAAAATATTACATAGCATTATTGGAGCGTTTGAAGGCAGAAATTACAAAAAAACGGCCCCATATGAAGAAGAAAAAAGTTCTCTTTTATCTAGACAATACACCGTGTCACATGTCGATGGTAATGATGGCCAAATTGCATGAGTTGAACTTCGAATTGCTTCCGCACCCACCGTATTCTCCAGATTTGGCCCCCAGCGACTATTGGCTGTTTGCATACCTCAAAAAGATGCTCCAGGGAAAGAGATTTGGCTCCAATGAAGAAGTGATTGCCGAAACTAACGCCTATTTTGAAACCAAAGATAAATCGTTCTACACGGCTGACATAGAAAAGTTAGGAAAGCGTTGGAATAAATGTATCGCTCTTAAAAGAGACTATGTTGATGAATAAAGAAGAATTTTGGAAAAATTTTTTGTTTTAGTAGTTAGTCCCGGGACTTATTGATCGATGTGTTACTTCTGTTTGCTACAAAATGCTTGCGGAAATAATTAGTGATTCAGCCGAGATGAATTTTGTTTTATTTTTAAAATATCTCGGACACCTGAATCAATACAGTTTTAACATAGTCATATGTGGAGCAATCTCAAGCTAGTTTTTCTATTTAGGCGTATTATTTGACTGTCTATGCACTACACGCTAATATTTAATTCAACTAACTGAAGAGTAGAATAGCTATACAAACTACGTAACATGTATGACGGAGTACGGAATAAAGTGATTAATCCTTACGGTGCTAAAATTGAAACGCGCGCTCCGGTGTTGGGTAGTGAGTACGCGATAAAAAATTTGCGATTTTAAATCGGAAAAATAAGAACATTCATAGATAATCCCCTTAATTAATTATAATTGAAGTTAAAAATTATAATAATTGAGATTTATTTGCTGAAAACATTAAAAAACCATCTGGCAACGCTCACGGAATGGGCGTACGTCTAACCTATTTGCAAGCCTAGAAGCTACTAGTGGCGCGGAACGTCAGTCGCATACCCCGGCGTTTACGCTTATGCTTGCGACGTTGAGACAATTCAGCTCCTCGCAATTCAGTGGAGTATGCAAGAGTGAGATGCGAATAGTGTCGCGCTTCCCGCATACTATTCACCTATCGTCAAGACGAGGCACTCGCAGCGTTTAAATGCGAATTGGTTTTCGATCTTTACAAAACACCTCGATGTAGTCGATAAATTCTGATTATTATTAATATTATTTTTTAAATCAATGCGTAAATATATTATGGAGGAATACCTAAAATCTTAACCTTGTATTTATTATATTTATAGAGATATTGATGGTTATTAGAAGCAACGTGTAGAAGATACCCAACACAGGGAAGGAAAGGTTAAGGATGTATGTGAACTTAATGCTCATGTGTTAAGATACAGAACAGCAAGCAGAGATGATTTGGGCATGTAGAACTAATGAATAAACAGAGACTAACATAACAGATGTACAGTGCAGATGTGAGTAGAAGGCGTATGAGAAAGGAAATGTGGTTGAATCAAGTGAATGGTATTCTGAAAGAAAGAACTGTAGAAAAACAGAGAAATCATCGAGATTGTTTGGAAGAGGTGGAAAACATGACGCTCTGTCCTCTTTGCCTTTCCCGACAGGGAAATGGCATGATAGTACAGTACCCGGCGGTAAGTAATACACATCGGACTTAAGAAAGAGACTGTCGGCCATAATCGGCTAACTTCGGCTTTGTAGAGCGTCGTCTCTCTTATTCATACACATGTTCTGTCGCGATTTGTCAGTCGCATCGTGCGACAGAGACGACACTCTACAAAGCTGAAGTTAGCTGATCATGGCTGACAGTCTCTTTATTAAACCCGATTTGTATTACTTACCGCCGGGTACTGTATGTATATATAATTTAACATGTGAACTGGTTAAAGTTGAATTTTTACCTCCAAATTAACTAGCATTTCTAAAACCTTAGGACCTAGGAATTATATGTACAATAAAAACGCATTGCAGTAGTTAATTCAAAAGTTATGAATGTACCTCGTTTTGGACGATAGTATAAAATAGATTTAAAAAGCATGTTATATGTTCAGTTCGGTGGTCAGTCAAAGAAGTAACAATTTTTAAGTGTTGGAAGAAGGCCTCAATTTTTTTAAGGTAGCAATGATGCATAGCAAGGTAGCAATGATTTTTTAAAGGTAGCAATGATGCATAGCAAGGTAGCAATGTTTTTTAAAGGTAGCACTAAGTACCAAAAAAAAAAAAAAAAACTAAGTATGCAGTTTCATTATATATGACATATAGAACGAAACTGCATACTTAGTTTTTTTTTGGTACTTAGTGCCTATTTTAATTCAACCATTCATATGATGTATTTGTTTTCCTGTTTGTTATTTGGTTCCTTGTATGATATGATATTTTGATGTAATAATTTTATGTTTGTTGGGGTTCGTGCTGTATCGCGACCGTAACTGAAATTTTCCTTGTGCGCGGCGGCCATCGTGAGACAGTATCAAAAGTCGGCCGGCCCATGTGTGCGAAAAACTTGTGAGAATTGTGATATTTCGCAAGTTATGACGGCATGCACGGGCGGAAACAGGCACTTGCGATGAGCAATTGGCTGCACATAAGGAACTCCAAACGTAAAAAATACATTATCAGTTCACTCTGTCTACTGCCTTTTACTTGCGACCATCTATTACATGCTAAAGATGTATCTCTTCTACTTCTCACCGACTTGCTACTTTTTACCGTGAGCTGAATTCTCCGAGCATCGAGCAGCAGTCATCCACCTATTGCTACAGTTCTTTGTTCCGGTGCCGTACAAGTACCAGCATGATGTATGGAAGTAATCGTGTATGTTGAAAAAGACTGAAAGGAGCCGAATAAATGCTATAGAAAGGCGTTGACTAAAAATAATACATGAGATGACAATAATGAATGAAGTGATAAAGGAAGAGTGTGGACTTAAGATTGATGAATTAAATAAGATTAAGATTATTACCCTGAGATGATTTGGGCACTTGAAATAATAAATGAAGAAAGTGTAAATGTAGGTGAAATGAGTGATAGAGAAAGACCAAGGAAATTTTATGACTGGATCAAATATGAGAATATGCATAGCAAGGTAGCAATGATTTTTTAAAGGTAGCAATGATGCATAGCAAAGTAGCAATGATTTTTTAAAGGTAGCAATGATGCATATCAAGGTAGCAATGATTTTTTAAAGGTAGCAATGATGCATAGCAAAGTAGCAATGATTTTTTAAAGGTAGAAATTCAGATGACTTGAACAGACAGAGATCAGCTGAAATGGAAGTGGAAAATGAAATAAGAGATGTGGGAGTTCTGTGGTTGCTGATAGAGGTGTAAATTATGACGACTATATCGATGACGGTAATATTATACGTTAATGATTGCGAGAGAACTAATTGAAAAAGATATTTAAAATTTGCATTACGAGTCTGTCGTATTTGATTATAACTTTTGGAAGCTAAGAGAAAGATAATTAAATTACGCAGTCTGCTATAAAGGTTTCACTATCGGAAGCTAAAAAAGATAGCTTTATTTGTCCTGTAACACTGATGTCTCAGAAAATATTTTTTAACAATTATATGGAATCGAAAATTAATGCTGCTTAAAAAAACTTCAATACTCATAAAGCAGTTTTTTCAATACTATATTTTTCTCCCATATTCAGTATAACAAAATATTTTTTATGGCCCCATAAATTTCGCTATAATGGGATTTGATCTGTATTATGCATTTCATGTAGTGTGATTGGGTAAAACCAGTATCAAGTATATATAATATAGAATAAAAAATACCAAATGATCTCTCTGTCTATAATAAGAGAGAATCAAGTTTCAAGATAGATAATTAGTAATTTACATTAATTTAAAAAATGAATTGCACACTTCAAGTTGTATTCCAAGAAATGGTTATTGAACATTTATTTACTTTTTTGCAAAATATACTGTTATTATTTTTAAGTTATACAAGCAGTGTGTTAACCCATTGGCATACAATTTTTCGATGAAAAATTAATGAACCAAATTACTTTTAATTTTTAATTAAATAATAATAAGAATAAAAAGTGTAACTGACTGGTAAAAGAGTTCATCTAGTGACAATACTCACACACACACTAGAATTAGCACTTGTGCAAGCGATATTACCTCTACGTATAGGGTAGTGTTGCCAATAAATACGATGATGGTAAACCACAAATTCCGAGCCTTCTCCGGTGGTTCTTAACCCTCGATTAATCAACAACTTAAGACAATGTCTCCTGGAAACACTCTTGAGCATGTCAGATCACTAGTTCAGAAACCTTTTTAATCATCTTTCTGGTCGTGTGGCAGAGATTGTCACATGGGTATAAATCTGTCAGTTGTACTGTAAAACAATAAAACATATTATTTTTAGTTAAGGTATTAACGTTGTGGAG
The DNA here is from genome assembly GCA_949825065.1 of Odontocerum albicorne. NCBI lineage: Eukaryota > Metazoa > Arthropoda > Insecta > Trichoptera > Odontoceridae > Odontocerum > Odontocerum albicorne. Next base: position 2,956,687 of record OX463858.1, read on the forward strand.
GTTTAAAGGCATTGTAATTTTGTTTTATCAAACACTGTTTATTCCACTTTTTGTAACGGTATAACCCTACCGGTTTCAAGGCTTTCACCTCATCTTCAGGGGAGCACAAACAAGACTGAATTCTGTTTGAACTGGTGCCGAGATACACACCTCTAACGGCAAACCCGAACAGGGGACTGGGGGAGGCATGGGACGACCTCGGCGAGCAGCGGAGAGATTCTTGGTATATATGTGTTTGCCAGATGTTGACCTCGATGCACCGAAATTTCTAGGGCCTCTAATCTGTCCAATTTGTTTCCATTACTACTGATATGTATGAATTTGACATCATCGATAGAAGAATTATGGTTTTCACGGTGACAGTGATTAACCATTTCAGAATAAATTAGAGGATTTGTTAAGGCGGATTTGTGTTCACGGAATCTCTTCAAAGGATCTTCCTTTCTTTCCTATATAGAAATTATCACAGTCAGCACATAAAAGTTTATACACACCACTGTTGCTAAGTATTCCATTTTTGCCTTTCCCGTTAAATATGAGTTTCCGGAGATTAAAATTAGTGTAAAAAGCTGGCTTTATGTGACTTACAATCTCGGTACCAGTTCGAACAGAATTCAGTCATGTTTGTGCTACCCTCTGATTATGACGTGAAAGCCTTGAAACCGGTAGGGTTATACCGTTACAAAAAGTGGAATAAACAGTGTTTGATAAAATAAATTACAAAACAATAAAATATGTTGAAGAATTCCCAAATTAATATTACTGTAATGGTCTTAATAAAAATTCCCAAATTAATATTACTGTAATGGTCTTAATAAAAATTCCCAAATTAATATTACTGTAATGGTCTTAATAAAAATTTTGGTAAACCCATATTTCGCTTTACGAGAATTCTTTAAAGGAACCAAAAACACAATTTACGAGAATTCTTTAATGGAATCAAAAAAATGAATTTGTTTAATGGGAAAAATTTAATATATCTAATATTATTGAATTTGGATTCAAATTGAAGATTTGCCCGAAATGGACCACTTTTAAGCTACACGGAAGACAAACAAAAATTTCTCGAGAATGAATATCGTTTTTTTACATTTTGTAAATGGAATTAAAAATTATATGTGTTTATCTGAAAAAAAAATTATTCGATTTATGGAATTTCATTTTACAGACCTCTTTTGAGCAACATATCTCTTCTGTAAAGCAAAGTATGGGTGTACTGTGAAAGTAGATGATGTCATTGAGACTGCACTGGGTTAAGGAGTGTTAATAAATTATGGTAGAAGTCTGTAATTTGCGGTGCTTGAACATTGCTACCGCTGTTAAATGCTAATGCCCTGGCTCTGTCTAGCCCCAACAATTTGTCTACAAGTGGCTACGTTATGAGCAAACACTCTGATATGGTCATTATTCGGGACTCCTGAATATTTTTTTAATTTTATGTACAATTATAAGACAAAATGCATTTCAAAGGATATTAGTTGAAATTTCAAAACTAAATTAATTTTGTTTTACATACATACCACCACGACATCTCTTTGTCAGGGTAGGTAGAGAGGGCAGAGCATCAGACTTTACTATCAACACACATCTTTCGCCTCTTCTACATCCATACAACTCCTACAATTTCTCTAACTTTATGAATAGTCTTTCAAATTGAGCGATTTTTCAAATTCTATTTTTTAATTTTTTTTAATAAAACGCACAATTTGCTTTAATTTAAAAAAACTTTTAATTGGTCATTGAAGTATAATGTATGACATTTAAACATAAAAAACAATATCCGTCAAATTTCCACCTCTTGTAGCTCCACAGATGTCCACTCTTTTGTCAAAAATTTCGATGACATTTTGGCATAATTGCGGTTCTAACTCACCAATAACGCGAATAATTTCGTCCTTCAGCTCAGGAATTGATCGGGGGTCATTCTTATAGACCTGGCTTTTCACGTAACCCCAGATAAAATAGTCCAACGGTGTCAGATCACATGATCTTGGTGGCCAATTAACATCATCGTTTTCAGAGATTACAATACATAAAATACTTCAACAATTTGAACGCGTTATTGTATTGTATATGACTCCATTTTTATAAATGTCATACATTACACTTCTCAAAGTCACAAGACCCAGGCAAGTTTGTGACGCCATCTGTGTTTTATCCAAGAATTAAAAAAACTGCTCAATTTGAAAGACCCTTTACATTTCCTTCTGTTAAAATATCATACACTTGATCAAACCATACTTTTCTTGGTCTTCTTCTACTACGCTTTTCAGTCACATTTGACATACACATATACATATACATATGAGTGGATACGCTCCCAAGCAAAAGTTGATGAAGTTGCAAAAAGACTCAAGTTAAAGTGGGCTGGGCACGTCGCCTGAACAATGGACTATCGTTGGACGTTTGAAGTGATGAAGTGGTATCCAATTGGTAGGACAAGTTTATAAGAAGACCAAAGGCATGCTGGGTGGACGAAATACGTAAGCGAGCAGCGATTACTTGGCAGCAAAGTGCAAAGGACAGAGTTTCTTGAAAATTACTTGCGTCCAGCAGTGGATGAATGTGGGCTAATGATGATGATGATGATGATTATTATTATAAGGATATAGTTGGAGAAATTTTGACTGAGGGAAAATTAAGAATTATGCGAAGCAGGATAGCATGTATGGATCTGAATTTATATATAAAAAGGTGTGAAGATATATTCTCTCTGCTTACCTCAAAAGGGACACGGCGTGATGGTATGTAAAATGAAAACATTAATTCAATATTCTCTCATCATGTTTAAAACATATTACTTTGCAAACAATATATAGTTTGTCAAAAACAATTGACCAAAACGTTTTGAAAGCATCACCTCTCACACACGGAATGACTTTGTTGAATGAATTTTCCAATATTGATATTTTCCATATCTAAGTGGATAAATTGAAGAATGATAAGAAGTAATGTAGATTGGATTTATCCGTTCCCGATCCCTTAAAATACATAGTGCGGCAACACAATAAATTTATCTGCATTTTACCTGTACAAAAGATAGATGATGGCGTAAGTGGAAGGTGGTGAGGCAGGTGGAGAAGAGGGGAGATGTTATTGTTTTGAAAGGGCGTCACCTTGCATAAAAACGTCGAGCGTTCTTTCTCTTTTTTGTCTTACTAAAATTTCACCTGTCCAATAAGGTTTGTTTTTGTCAGAGTTTAAATAAACTTCCGAAGTGAGACATGGCATGGTCATTGAAAATGTATGTTCAACAACCTAATTAAAACAATATGTTCGAGATGAAAAATGTTCGAGAACTGTGGTTCCACTGTACAGGCTGCCCTCCACTTCCGCACATAATTGGTTCCTGAAAATGTGTGCGAATGTTGAATGTTCGAAAGTAGAGGGATGTAAAAAACATTAAAACATCAATTTAACATATTTATTTATCAATAATACGAAGCATATCCAAAAAACTAAGTGTACTGAATTTTTGTAAGTTACAATTTTTTTTATTTAAAAAAAAGAATTACGTGGTTACTGTAGTACATATGTAAGCTATTTTTCGATATAGTCGCCATTCCTCTCAATGCAGGTGGTGAAGTGGGGTATCAACTTTTTGATGCCGTCCTCGAAGTAGTTTCCCGCCAACCCCTCCGTCCACTTCTCCACCTCTTCCTTTACCTCCTCGTCGGTTGAAAACCTTTTTCCACCCATGTGCAACTTCAGGGAGGTAAAGAGATAGTAATCTGAAGGTGCTAGGTCAGGGGAATGCGCGGGATGGTTCAGGACATCCCATTTAAACGAGGCGAGCAGTTCCTTCGTGGCGTTGGCCGTGTGTGGTCTTGCATTGTCGTGCAGCAGGCAGACTCCCTTTGTCAGCATGTCTCTCCTCTTGTTCTGAATCGCCCTCCGCAATTTTTTTAGGGTCTCACAGTATCTTGCAGAGTTGATGGTCTCCCCTTGAGGCATATATTCAATTAAAATTATGCCTTGACAGTCCCAAAACACGGATGCCATGATTTTCTTGGCTGAAATTGTGGTTTTGAACTTTTTGGCGGAGGGTGAAGAGGTGTGACGCCACTGTTGAGACTGCCTTTTGGTTTCAGGCGTATAGTGTGCAACCCAAGTTTCATCTCCAGTAAAGATGGAGCGGAGAAATTCATCTCCATGGAGTTTGCAGCGCCTCAAAAACTCTTGTCTTTTTACAAAATTTCGCACTTGGCGGGAGATTGGTTTAACATTTTTCACGAAACGTGTTGTCGCGTCGACACTTCTCAACGTACTGACCTTGAACCGGTCTCGTTGCGGAGGGGAAGGGTCAGCATGTCGAAAATAAAATCCATCCGGTCGTGAGAGCCTCAGTACACTTACTTTCTGGATACGCCTCGTATATTAATAATATTTATTTATATTTATATCAATATACATAATTAAGTTAACGTGGCGTGTTTAAGTGCTTTCAGGTGTTTTCTTTATAAACTTGTCAAGAGTTAGTTGAATACCACCCTTTTCTTTTCTTGATAAAGAGTTCTATAACATGCTGTGTCTTTCTCAATCGCCCTACGTACTTGAGATATACGTTCTCCATTGGGATCACATTCTTCCATGATAGTCAAATAATTAGTCAAGATGCACGAAGGATTCATTCATATTTTTGATTGTCAAAGTCTCGACGATTTCTTCTTCTTCACTTTCATTTAATTCTTGTTGCTCAATTAAGTATTCATTTGACAGAGGTACTGAGTGAGATTCAATCAACTCATTAACATCTTCGTTTTTGACGTCCAAATTTAGTTCATTCATTAGGCTAACTATTTCATCTGTGATAGTTTCCGGAGTTTCTTCAGAATTTATAAAATCACTCGTCATTTGTGGGCATAATTGTTTCCAGGAACCTTTCATTGTTGACTCTTTTATTTCAGCCCACGAGTCTCCAATATTGTTTATTGCGCTCGATATATTATAGTTGTTCCAAAAAAGTGAGAGCGACCGCATGGAAGCGAACAATTTTTGCATTATCGATAAAAATCTTTAAAAAATAGAATTAAAAAAAATGCGCGAAATAACAAATTGTGCGAAAGTCGAGGGCCACCGGTACTTCATTTTAATTCTCTTAGTAATTGATTTTCCTTCTTTCGTTTGGCCCAACTATATTTCTCTCAGTTGTCCTCTAACACGACTCCGGCTAATGCTTGCATTGTAAATTTGTTTAGTTACGCTTTCATCACTCCTCTGTTCATAATCTTTCAATTCGATCAACTAATAAATATACAAAATGTAACAAATAATAATATCATATATAAATTTGCATTGTTTACATATGATGATAAAAAATTGATATGGCAGATATATTGTAGATAAGAGTCATATAACTACTATATGACTCTTATCTGGGCTTGAATTCGGTACGACATATAACAAAAGAGAACAACACAAATCTAAGAAGTTTATTAAATAATATGTATCACAATAATACACAGTACCCGGCGGTAAGTGATACACATTGGTCTTAAGAAAGAGACTGTCGCCCATAATCGGCTTTGTAGAGTGTCGTCTCTGTCATTCATACTTGTGTTCCGTCGCGATTTGTCAGTCGTTGTCAAGAGTACTGTTACCGCATCGTACGACAGAGACGACGCTCTACAATGCCGAAGTTAGCCGATTATGGTCGACAGTCTCTTACTTAAGCCCGATGTATATTACTTACCATTGCTGAGATGCGCATGCTAAGATGGTCAACTGGTGTGTCCCTAAGAGACAAAATAAAAAGCTCACGCATTCGTGGAAGGTGTTACAGACATCAACAGCAAGATGGAGGAGAGGCGATTGAGATGGTATGGGCACGTTGGACGCAGACCACCCGATCACATTGTGAACCAGGCAATCTCCATGGATCTTCCTCGAATAACAACCAGAGGAAGACCAAAGAATTCATGGGTGGTGCAAAAAGATAACCTGATGCAGAGTTACGGCCTGGGGGACATATTCCGGGACAGAAGAGCATACAACCTGAGGAGGAGGAGAGCTGACCCCAACAGTCTTCGTAGACATTGAGTTGGGATGGAGCCAGAGAGAAGATGTATTACTTACCACTGGGTACAGTAATTGTATATTATGATTCAGGAAAAAATTATATCAAAGACATAAGAACAGAATTCGGATTGAAAGAAGATGCAAAGAAGCATTAAAAGATTCAGACGTGTAGAAAGAATAAATCTATGCGAGAAGTATGGAAGACACAATGTTTGACGATGTCCGTGGCCTTGTTGGTAAGACGCTGGTCTTACACCTGGGGATTTCTATTCGTGATGGTACCCAAAAAGGCTCTAGAAACGTTTGAAAGAAAGGTGTTGCGCAAAATCTATGGCCCAATCTGTGACAGCGAAGAGTGGCGTATTAGGTACATTCACGAGCTCTATGATCTGTACAAGGATCCTACTGTTGTGAGGGAGATTAGAGTTGGAAGACTGAGGTGGGCCGGACATCTTCAGAGGATGGGCGAGGGCGAGATCCCAAGGTGAATCATGGATGTTGCGCTCGGGGGGCGGAGAGCAGTGGGAAGGCCGAAACTCCGATGGCCGGATGGAGTGGTGAGGGATGCAAACAACATCGGTATCCGGAACTGGCGTAACGCTGCACAGGACCGTCAATCATGGGGGCAAGCTCTGCGGGAGGCAAAGACCCGACCTGGGTTGTAGAGCCATGGATGGATGGATGGATGGTACCCAAAAAAAAAGACTACGATAGTAAAGAGATCAATATTTCAAAACAATCAGCAGGTTTAATCTCCTGCAGCCCTTCAGTAGGCAGAGTTTTATCATCATAATCCTGTCGTGTCGCTCATGACTGAGTATCGTGACTCCAGTGATAGCCTCCGACGACTCCTCTCGATCCTTCTCAGCATTCTCCGGCTCGAAGGGCAGTTGTTAAGGGTAGTCCAGTCGCGTCTTTCTGCTTGGTCAGTCCAACACATTGGGATTCTTCCTCTTTTGCGTTGTCCTTCTTAGCTTCCAGTAACTATTAACCATGTAGAGCCGGGGTGTCCAACTGAAATCATTCGGTGGGCCAAATAAAACATTGCAAGTCTTTGATGGGCCACACATATAAATATTTTATAACTTAATAATATGACTTTTTTTATAGGTATTAAAAATAAACGAACAAGTTACAATCAAAATATTTTATTACTTTGTAATATTAATGGAACATTTGTTTTTTTTGTTATTTGATCTTTTTTTAATATCGACTGGTAATTTGGACCCAGGTAATAGATTCGCCACTCACAAAATTAATAATACGAGAACATTATTATAATTATCGTGCACGGAATTTGTTTATTATTTTATCAATAACAAAATGCAAAATGTATAGAAAGTGGGAAACCTCGAAAGGGCCACACAAAATCTTAAATTGGGTCACATGTGGCCCGCGGGTCACGATTTGGACACCCCTGGTGTAGAGTTTTATAATGTAGTGCATTTTTGTGATATTTTTTATTAGCGATATAAGAATTTATGGTAAGTTTTTATTAGCGATATAAGAATTTATGGTAAGTTTTTATTAGCGATGTAAGAATTTATGGTAAGTTTTTATTAGCGATATAAGAATTTATGGTAAGTTTTTATTAGCGATATAAGAATTTATGGTAAGTTTTTATTAGCGATGTAAGAATTTATGGTAAGTTTTTATTAGCGATATAAGAATTTATGGTAAGTTTTTATTAGCGATATAAGAATTTATGGTAAGTTTTTACTAGCGATGTAAGAATTTATGGTAAGTTTTTATTAGCGATATAAGAATTTATGGTAAGTTTTTATTAGCGATATAAGAATTTATGGTAAGTTTTTATTAGCGATATAAGAATTTATGGTAAGTTTTTATTAGCGATGTAAGAATTTATGGTAAGTTTTTATTAGCGATATAAGAATTTATGGTAAGTTTTTATTAGCGATATAAGAATTTATGGTAAGTTTTTACTAGCGATGTAAGAATTTATGGTAAGTTTTTATTAGCGATATAAGAATTTATGGTAAGTTTTTATTAGCGATATAAGAATTTATGGTAAGTTTTTATTAGCGATATAAGAATTTATGGTAAGTTTTTATTAGCGATATAAGAATTTATGGTAAGTTTTTACTAGCGATATAAGAATTTATGGTAAGTTTTTACTAGCGATATAAGAATTTATGGTAAGTTTTTATTAGCGATGTAAGAATTTATGGTAAGTTTTTACTAGCGATATAAGAATTTATGGTAAGATTTTACTAGCGATATAAGAATTTATGGTAAGTTTTTATTAGCGATGTAAGAATTTATGGTAAGTTTTTATTAGCGATATAAGAATGTATGGTAAGGTTTTATTAGCGATATAAGAATTTATGGTAAGTTTTTATTAGCGATATAAGAATTTATGGTAAGTTTTTTCAGGAAAATTTGCTAAAATGATGATAATTCTCAAGAGACTTTAATGTATGGGAGTGAGACGGGGACGTGGTACAAAACTGAAAAGAGCCGAATAAATGTTGTAGAAATGCTTGCACGAATAAATGTTGAAAAATGCATGGGGTGACAATGTATGGTAGAATACCAAATAAAGTGATTAGGAATAAGTGTGAACTTCAGGTTGATGTGTTCAGTAAGACGAAGGAAAGCATTCTGAAATAGTTCGGGCATGTGTAACGAATGAATGAAAGAAAGACTGACAAAATAAATAAACAGTGCAAATGTGAGTGGAAGGCGTGGTAGAGGAAGATCAAGAAAAGTATGGTTGGATCAAGTAAATGATATAAGAAAATGTAAAGTCGTAGGAGTAGTGTGAGAAAGTGTATGGATGTAGACAATGGGAAAGATGTGTGTTGCAACAGGAAGAAATTTCAAGATATTTATTTATTTTTATTTATTTATTTAATTAACGACACAACAGTGTCTTTATATACAAATGAACATGTAACAGGTTATAAATTACTTAAAATTATTGACAAATAATACAACTTTATCTTAAACTAACATGAAGATACAAAAAGCAGTAGAATAAATTACAGTCATCGTTTTAAAATTATTTAATAATCTTTGAGAATTTTGTGGGAATTTTATGGATATATATTGAGATATAGAAAACACATGGCCTCATTAGTGGAATGAGATGCAAGTTGCTTTTCAGAATTAAAAGCTTCACACGTGCTGATGCAGGGTTACTCAACTCCAGAGGCAAAATATTGTCCTTAATATTTGGTTTGTATTATGTTATTTATATTAATAAAGGAGAGCACAAAGTTAGTAGCTATTTCTAAATATTGTTGTAATATTCTGGCGAATACTATATATACTTATATCAAAAATATCTAAATTGTTGCAAAACACGTTTCCAAGTCTTTGCATAGGAATTATAGAGGAGTTGATTTTATAGTTAGTATAACAATTTTCGGTATAAACGGGATTGAGCTGTCTTGTGGATCTAGTGGGGATACGAAATGAAATACTTGCGAGTAAGTGAGGTGCATCAATCACTGAGTGAATGATTTTGTATAGCAGTACTATATCGGCTGTTTTTCTTCTGTCACACAGCTTCAAGAGTTTCACTGCATTTAAAAAGTTGGGATCTATGATATATACCCAGATTTAAAAAAAAAAGGGGTTCCAGTCTGGTTTTTACTTAGGGCCCATTAAAACATTTTTCTGGTTGGTTGGTAGAGATTGCCACGTGCCAATAACCTTGCCAGGTAAAAAAAAATGTGATGATATTTGTCATTAACTGATTTGTATACACAGAATTTTATTTATTTATTTTACACATTACATTTACATAATTTGCGAAAAAACAACAGGTAATTTGATTTGGACATACAACTTAAATAGATCTGGATTTATTGCCTTTCATTTGTGGTGTCCCCGGTAAACTAGGCTATCATGATTACAACGAAACATCATAACATCATGATTACAACGAAACATCATGATTACAACGAAACATCATCATTACAACGAAACATCATCATTACAACGAAATCAAACTCCTCACTCATCATCACTCCAGACAGACCAAAAATGTTCATCCCACAATATACCGCACACAATCATAAAATTAAAAACAAAAATTAACAAAAATACAAATACCTTTTCCACACGTCATTCATCCTGCAAGCCCAAACACTCAAACTCCTGTCGCAATAACAACACCCATAAACCCACACAAATCAAGGAAAAGGGAACTTTACATGAAATATACTTCTTTCCATTGCTTAACTAGACATAATTTATAATGTCAGCTTTCACAAGATGCCCTCGACATTGGTACGAGTGAGAGACACAATGCGTTAAATTAATAATGGCACCGTCCCGCACACCGCCTCATGCTCCAATAGATTATTGGGTGTTTAGCGATTGTGTCATATCCCCTGAGCGGGTACAGGCAATCTCCATGGGCAGAGGACAGTAAGCGGCACCATACGTTGAAGACCTTGTAGTGCGTTATCAATTCATTTATCTCCCTATGCAGATAGATGTTTCCTGGGCAGGATTCATTTGTAAATATTATCGCTGTAGCCAGGCAGCACGAATGCTGTTAATATCTATGTCATGTTTAACTATCAAATGCTCATGAAGGAAAAGCAATAGGAAACCTCAACGATTTTATGAGGGATATCGAACAGTGCGTAGCGATAGGAAACAAGGTAAATGAAGCACGATAACGTACTCAAACCAGACAATATCAAAATCTTCTTAAATGATGGTCCACAACAGTATTTTATTACCAATTCTGATGAATGGTAATGAAACATGGATGTGGGAAAAGTTTGAAAATGATGTCCTCGTGACCGAGCTCGCCCTCTATTAATGGGGATGTATCTCGACTGGGCAGGTGTTATAAGATGGCCTCTCAAGTCTTTTGATAGCATTTACTATGCTATTTTATTTTATTGAATTTCCTTGTTCTTTTGACCTCATAAAAAATTTCACATCATAAATTAGTGAATTTTGGTGTATTTGTGTTTTTCTTAACCCTTCCTGTCCTGTGATGTGTAACTAGTACACATTGCTTCTAAAAACTTTAATATCTCTATAAATATAATAAATACTGGGTTCAGATTTTAGGTATTCCTCCGTAATACATTTACACATTGAATGAAAAAATAATATTAGCACTTATCGGCCACATCAGAGATATTTTATGAAAATCGGGAATAAATTCACCAATACAATTAAACGTGTGCCAGTGTGTGACTTATGTATATTCATTCTGAAAACTGCTATGGGTGAGTAAGCGACGCTATTCACGTCTCACTCTCACTCTACTTCGGTATATGGGAACACAAGAAATAGAATCTCAGTTCGCAGTTGTTTCTTCCTTCGAGGTATAACATACACAGTATGAGTGTTCCGAGTCCCGTCTCAGTAGCTCGCATGCAGCCATACGAGGTGGTCTCCGCGCCCGTTTTGTGAACGTTGGCCGATGTTTTTTCATGTTTTCAGCAATTAAATTTAATTTATTATCAGTTTTGACTTCAAATTTAATTAATTTAAGCGATTGGCTATGAATATTCTTATTTTTCCGATTTTAAATTGCTCATTTTTACATGTGTATTGAATACACATCACCGGAATGCAAGATTTTTTTGGCACCGGAAGGGAAAGGTTAAATTCGCAAAATTACAAAATATAATCATGTTGGTATACTCAGTAGGGACAAACTGTAAACCTAAAATTAAGGGAATCTTTAAAAAAAAAGCTGAAATGTGTGTATTGAGTCGCTGTGGAATAACACCATTTTGGTAGATATTGTTTGGTTTTGAATTATAAATTAAAATGTTAAAATCTATATATAATACATACATACATATCATCACGCCTTGACTTTTGCGGGGTAGGCAGAGATAACAGATCTCCAAACTCTTCTATCCAAACACACAAATTTCAACTCCTCCACTTCATACATTTCACCATGCACAATCTTCCATTAATCATACTTATTTTCCTCAGTGTACCTCTTTCACACACACACACCTTGCACTTGTATAGTCGCTTAGTCATTCTTTCATTGTTTATTCTCTCCATATGTCCAAACCATATTAAAGCTTCTTCACCTGAAAAAATCCATTTTATCCGTGTATTTATTTCTAATGTCTTCATTCCGCCTTCTTTCAAACATTGACTTTCCACAAATTTTCCTTAGTGCACGCATATCCACAATCTGCTAAGTCCAAATTTCACTTTCACACATCAAGTTTTACTCGTACAATCTCAGCTCTTTCCGATTTTGGACTATGCGGACGTATGTTACTTGGATGTTACAGAGGAACATCTGGACAAATTACAGCGTCTTCAAAATGTTTGTCTAAGATTCATTTTCAACCTACGAAAGTACGATCATATAACTTCATACCAGAAGGCATTGAACTGGTTGAATGCTAGAAATAGACGCCAAATTCACACGCTGTTGCTATTGTATAATATCCTTAACTGTCCCGCCGCCCCCTCTTATCTCGTCGAAAATTTTCAGTCCTTTCAATCATGGATTAACGCTACGCTCAAACAGAGATTGTTTATCGGTCTTTCCAGTTCACCGCTCCTCCTTTTTTATGCCGTCCTTTACTGTCCATGCAGTGAGACTCTGGAATCAGTTACAAACCAATATAAGAATCGCTACGTCCTTGGCATGCTTTAAGAAGCGACTGAAAAAACTCTTAATTTCTAGTCAGTAAAATAACGTGTTTCATTCCCGATTTTTCTTTTCCTTTCCTCTCCACCATCCCTTCCTTTCCCTTTAATTGATGATATCTCACTTTATATGAAAAAGAATGTTCGGGTGATTGTCCGTCTTTATGGGGTTCGTGGGTATGTGCTCACGTATGTGTCTATGAATTTTATGGGAATGGATAATCATTTGAATGATTTATGCGACCACGTAACTTGCTTCATTTACTTTTGTCTGGTTGGTTGGAAGAGATTGCCGCCTGGCAATAAGCCCGCCAGATTGTATTTGCAATAAAAGGGATAAATAAATCAAGGTGAGCACCAACACATTATCATGTATTGTCATTTTTGATACTGTAGATATTGCACGGTTGTTGTATATGTCGTTAAGTGCTCCGTTTACCTTGTTCCCCATCTATAATCTATATAAATAATTGTATTCCATATATTATTCATAGTTAAGGCATTAACATTGCGGAGGGGAGCACAAACAAGACTTTGTTGTGCTCTCCTGATGATGAGGTGAAAACCTCAAAACCGGTAGGGTTATACCGTTACATGAAATGGAATAAACAATGTTTGGTAAAACAAATTACAATAATTTTATTCCTTTACTTTTACACTCAGTAGGTGTTATAAATTTTTGGTTCAAATATAATCGGTTTATCCGTGCTTGTAATTTTCTCCGAACGAAATGTCATATAATGAGCGTGAAGCGAAACAAGGTAGAAGTTAAAGTTGTTGCAATTTCTACAGAATTACAAAAATTTCTCAATTTATGTCGCAACTCTTGTAATGACTAATTAAATTCGTTCGTAACTTGAGCAATGCATTTATTCATGCTGCATGTTCGAGGCAATAAGCAGAATCTGTTAAAAATACCCATAGGGATGACAACTTTCTTGACATAGTTGCTAAAACACTTATAAACCGGGGTTTTAGGTTTAAAGTTGTGAGAATTTGAAAATACTTGCAAATTTCTCTTCAAGACTAGAATCTTAAGTGAGAGTCTTTCATTCAAAGGAACTAGCAATAAGAATGCCCTCTTAAGTTTGAATTTATTAAGCGTCATTTAAGTGATACTTAAGAGTTCCTTTAATAAATACATTAATAATCTTCTTGAGGGTAGGTATGTTGCACAGTGAGACTCTGGAATCAGTTACAAACCTCGCTCCGTCCTTGGCATGCTTAAAGATGACTCGCTCCGTCCTTGGCATGCTTTAACGTGTTCCTCGCGGGAAGCACAAACGCCTGTGATCTGATCTGTAGCATTCCTTTGTGTATTTTACGCAATGTTTAGTTTATCTCCTTTATTTAATGAGTCTCCTTAAGAGTAATGACTATTATTTATTGTCAGAAAATTACTTGAATGTCATGTTTACTTGGTGGTGTAATCAAATATCAGTGGTTCTAAACAAAATACGCGTTTAAACTTAGAAATTAAAAACCGCCGAAATTGTGCCGCGCACAGAATTCGTGGAATTTGATTTTTAACGCGGTGTACAGGTTAAGAAGCGACTGAAAAAACTCTTAATTTCTAGTCAGTAAAATAACGGGTTTCATTCCCGATGTTTCCTTTCCTTTCCACCATCCCTTCCTTTTCCTTTGATTGATGATATCTCACTTTATATGAAAAGGAATGTTTGGGTGATTGTGCTCTTCTTTGTGTTCATGGATTTCGTGGGAATGGATAGTCATTTGAATGATTTATGCGATCATGTAACTGGCTTCATTCCTGATTTTTCTTTTCCTTTCCTCTCCACCATCCCTTCCTTTCCTTTTGATCGATGATGTCTCACTTTATGTGAAAAATAATGTTCGAGTTATTGTCCGTCTTTGTGAGGTTCGTGTTTATGTGCTCACGTATGTGTTTATGGATTTCGTGGGGATGGATAGTCATTTGAATGATCTATACGACCACATAACTTGCTTCATTTACTTTTGTCTGGTTGGTTGGAAGAGATTGCCGCCTGGCAATAAGCCCGCCAGATTGTATTTGCAATAAAAGTGTTAAATAAATAAATATGTTTTATTTTGAAACATCGCTGTGTTTACCCTGTAAGCAAAAACACATTAACTGCAGGAAAAAAGTGAACATCATATTGGCGGTTTGTTGTTTTTCATAATGATAGAAAGTCTAAAACTCGGATAATATCATATACTTGTATTTATATGTTATATACAACCCAATTTTTTTTATCTGGTTTTAACTGCTTTTGTTTACAACAGTCCTCCATCCTTGCTGGACCTCATAGTCAAGGATCTATTCGCCATTCCAAGATCAATTCAGTTGGAAGGCGAAGTTGTGCCACAGTGTTTGTTTCTTTTTAAGATAGTGAGACATTGCACACCAGCAAACTCACCGGCCACACCGTTGTACCGGACCAGATGGCACACTGAAGTAAGACGATCGAATTACCCGGGCATGTTTTTTTTTCTCTTTGAAAGAATAGATATGACCGATGTCATAAGTATCCTTATACCTCCGAACACTAGGTGAAAAAAATGCCAGTGTCATTCGAGGGGAGTACTACAGGGCGGGGTTTGAACCGGTTATCTTTTGCACAGAAGTCTATTGCATTACCATGCGGCCATGCATCTCAATAGCAACAGTATATGATAGACGACCTCCGTAGTCTAGTAGGTGAGACACCTGTGTTCCAACTCATGGATTGTGTGTTCGATTCCCTTTGGAACCCAATTTTAAAAAAGGTTACAGTTTCACTCAAGTTCTCTTCAACATATTTAAGCTTCCCGCATAACAATAAATTACATGTGGTGATCTTTTCCAACCAAACTGACAGTATACAACAAAAGTGTAATTTAATGAAATACACAAGTCTTATACTAATTATTATTTACCTTTTTGCAGTTGTTAAACATAAATCAAATAGCATTGATCTGTGAAAAGAATATATCTTAATGATGTGGGTTATTAAGGCCAAATGCTCTTAAACTGTGGTTCGTGACACTGCATGTTGGTGTGTATAGTTATGCATGTATGTTAATCGTTATTCTAGATCTTCCCAAACTTTTGTCCCATTCGTACTACTTGTATAGACTATTTTTTGTAAATCTTTCATTCTTTTTTTGTGGTAAAACCATATCGATGCTCCTTCTTCATTTTAAGCATCGCAACACATTCTTTACTAATCTCATTCCTTACTTGTATAGACTATTTTTGTAAATCATTCATTCTTTTTTTGTGGCAAAACCATATCGATGCTCCTTCTTCATCTTAAGCGTCGCAACACATTCTTTACTAATCTCATTCCTTACTTGTATAGACTATTTATGTAAATCATTCATTCTTTTTTTGTGGCAAAACCATATCGATGCTCCTTCTTCATCTTAAGCGTCGCAACACATTCTTTACTAATCTCATTCCTTGTATAGACTATTTTTGTAAATCATTCATTCTTTTTTTGTGGCAAAACCATATCGACGCTCCTTCTTCATTTTAAGCGTCGCAGCACATTCTTTACTAATCTCATTCCTTACTTGTATAGACTATTTTTGTAAATGATTCATTCTTTTTTTGTGGCAAAACCATATCGACGCTCCTTCTTCATTTTGAGCGTCGCAGCACATTCTTTACTAATCTCATTCCTTACTTGTATAGACTATTTTTGTAAATCATTCATTCTTTTTTTGTGGCAAAAGCATATCGATGCTCCTTCTTCATCTTGAGCATTGCAACATCTGTCAATAATAGTGGGTTCAAGTTACAAGTTGGAGCTCCCTTGAGAAGAGTTTTCTCCCCAAATGGCGCTATATAAATTGTGCTTTTATTATTATTATTAATAATTTAATTTCTACCATATTTATCTTTGTTCCATTACTTTTTTGTCACGTCCAAGTTTCGCTTGCACGTTCTAAGGCTGGAACAAGGATTCTACGAAACTTTATTTTAGTGTATACAATATGGCTGATTTATATCCAAGTAGCAATCTCTTCCAATCAACCATACAATATATTTACAATGTTTTATGTGAAATATGGAAGATTTACATTAATATTAAATTGAAACTGCAGAAACAAAAAAAAAACATTGAACAAGGTCATCTATGACCAGTTCAAGGGCGGGAAGCGAACCTTTTTATGTTGGAGGGCCATACTTCGGACACACATCCTTAGCCTCTTTTATATCCATACACCTCATGTGATTTCTCTGACTTTCTACATTTTCTTCTTTCAGAATATCATTTACTTGATACAACCATACTTTCCTTGGTCTTCCTCTCACACATATCTACAGCACTTATTCGACTCATCTCAGTCTTTTTCCACGTCCACGTTTCACTCCCATAAATCAAAGTCGGCACCAAAATATTATTGTCGGCTTATCATCTTGGCAGATTTTGATACTATCCGGTTCTAACTTATATGTTTCATTATCGTTGATTTTGTTTCCTATCGCCACATGCCTTTCGATATCCGTCTTGAATTTTCCATCATCTGAGAAAATACTACCCAAATAGCAGAATTCCTCGACTTGTTCCAATCTTTCGTTATTCACCCGTATAAAGGGTGTTTTTTTGGGTGTGATACGATTTTGAATTGGCCGCCAAGATCAAGCGATTTAACGCCTCTGGATTATTTTCTTTGAGGTTATGTTGATTCATAGGTTTACACCGACAAACCCAAGACTCTTGATAAACTTGAGGCCAACATTTGTCGTGTTATTGACGCCATACAGTCGGAAATGTTCCACCGAGTCATCGAAAATTGGCATGATCGAATTGGCCAGTGCAAAAGAAGCCGTGGAAGCCATTTGAACGATATCTTGTTTAAATCATAAACGGCATGAAATATTCTTTCAAATGAAACCTTCAGATCCATTTTTGGTTTATTAGTTGTTGTTTTATTTTATTTTAAAGTTCTATCGTTCTTAATAACCCATCTTATGATCGGTTAAGGTACATAAGCCATTAGCCAGCTACGGTCAACATATGAATGAAATTATCTTCAAACAATAATTGTCATTAACCTGTTCACCGCGTTAAAAATCAAATTCCACGAATCCTGTGCGCGGCACAATTTCAGAGTTTTTTAATTTCTAAGTTTAAACACATATTTTGTTTAGAACCACTGATATTTGATTACAACACCAAGTAAACATGACACTTAAGTAATTTTCTGATAATAAATAATAGTCATTACTCTTAAGGAGACTCATTAAATAAAGGAGATAAACTTAACATTACGTAAAATAAACAAAGGAATGCTACGATCAAATCAATGCTTCATGACACTCACCCAATCAAATGCATATAGCACTAGTAATGTTTATTTACGTAAGAGAGACTCAGTAATGTTTATTTACGTAAGAGAGACTCATCGCAGGACTCGATCCGCGCGACAGGTCGTTAATGCTGGAAATATTGAGAAACCAAAAAAATTCGGCGCTCTGTTTATTCAACAATATCTCATAAACTAATATATTATTTGACAAGGTTTTCAGAGATGTCGCTAGAATAAAGATTATTTTAAATTTTAGTTCCATTTTTATTCCGGTTTTGTCTCATTTTTTTTAAGTATTTGTGATTTGAAACTTGGATTGTCGTCAGATCACAGGCGTTTGTGCTCCCCGCGGGGAACACGTTAAACAACCTATCAATTTAATTCAAATACACGGCCATTTATATATATGTTTTATTTCAAAAACAAATCCTACCACACCCAAAAAACATCCTATATCGCATTTACTTTTCCTTTCACACTATCGTTGCACCATTAATGTGAATTTTGTAACATTCATTCTCAGATCTTTTTATGTAAGATTTTAAACCCAATAAAACTGGTAAGGAAAACATCCATTGTAATTTTTAAATACTGCAGCAAAAAAGTTATGTCATTTCTGCTTATAAATGGCAAGTGTGTAAAAAAAGTTTAAGAACTTCTGATTGAAGCCAGTAACGGGTCCAGCAGAGATGTTAATTGCTCTAAAATGCTAATCACCCGGCCTATTCCAGTCCAGCAGTAGCCGTCCTTGCTTTGTGCGTTTGTCTGACTGTGCGCTACTTAATATAGATGACCACACGCGTTAGTGGTCGCCATTCAATGCCACTGATAATCACTGTATTTACAGTGAAACCTCGATCGATCTTACCTTGAATAATCGTTAATTTCATTTATACGTATCATTTCATCCAGTCCCAAATTTATTTCGTAAATATGTAAATGTGAGTGGAAGGCGTGGAGAACAAGACCAAAGAAAGTATGATTGAATCAAGTTAATGATATTTTGAAAGAATGAAATGTATAAAGTCAGAGAAATCGTAGAAAGTGTATGGAGATAGAAGAAACTGGGGATGTGTGTGAAATATGGCCCTCCAACATAAAAAGGTTCCCTTCCCGCCCCTGAACTGGCCATAGATTACCTTGTTGAATGTTTTTTTTTGTTTCTGCAGTTTCAATTTAATAGTAATGTAAACCTTACATATTTCACTTAAAACATTGTAAATATATTGTATGGTTGATTGGAAGGGACTGCTGCTTGGATATAAATCAGCCATATTGTATACACTAAAATAAAGTTTCATGGAATCCTTGTTCCACCCTTAGAACGTGCAAGCGAAATTCGGACGTAACAAAAAAGTAATGGAACTAAGATAATGTGGCTTAGAATATGTGTCGAGGTAGGAAAGTCCGGCGCTCTGTCCTCTCTGCCTACTCCGATAGGGAAATGATGTATATGTGTAAAAAACATTAAAATAGATGGTATCGACCGTTCCTCGATCATGATTTTTACGTAATATTCAACCTCCTTGACCTTCTTTCAAAATCTGGTCCATTTGGTCCAGTGATGGTTGTCCTCAGTCTATCTCTTCTGTGCACACCTTGCGGTTCTACCTTGTATATTCGCTTAGATATTCCTTATCACTCATTCTCTCCACATGTCCAAACCATTTTAAAGCTTCTTTCTTGATTTTAATTAAAACACCCATTTTACCCATGCATTAATTTCTGATGTCTTCATTCTGCCTTCTTTCAGACATTCGACACTCCACAATTTTTCTTAGTGCACGTGTCTCCACAACATTAATCTTAATCTTATCTTTTTTTTGCCAAGTCCATGTTTCACTTCCATAAATCTAGGTGTGACCAACACACTATTTGTATCGGACGTGTGCCGTCACCCTTGTGTGTGTATGTGGTATGATGAGACAGACAATACTGTGTAGATCTGGAGGCAAATTCACCTTAATATCTGTATATTGAACTGTGTATGAACTCTTTCTATGTATATTCATGTAATTCTATAATATGTTAAATGCTTGTATGTAAACCCTTATAAATATCTAAAATAATATATGTCTGTTTGAATCCGATTGCGCTCGCGACCGCGCAGGAAAATGTGCCGTCGCCGAGCCATCGAGACTAAGGCAAAAGGCAGTCGGTCTAAGCGGCGCCCCGAGCCCCGAAAGTGGTTGTACTTTGCGGGTAACGGGCGCTTACTATGACCGATTGGGCGTTAATATAGAGGGCCCAAAGTTAGCAAAATATACTACTTCTACTGGACTTCAACTGTGTTTCACTTCTCCTAAACTTCTCTCTTTGTACCTGTCCGGTACACTATTGTATTGTGATTTTTGCTTCTGTTGATATACGAGTATAAATCAAAATATGTTACTTTTAATGTTTTTTACTTTATATTTTTATTTTTATTTGTACATATTTATGTACATGTAAAAAATATTTTGTTTAGGATGTTTAACATCGAAGTGTGTTTATTTTTTTATAATATTAATTAAATAAGTCCCTTCTAAAACGATACATAGAGGTTTCACTGTATAGTTATTATATAATATGTTATGTAACACTCAACATAGCAAATAGCTTTCTTTTCTCCTGTTAGTGAGCCCATGTAATCTTGTTTGGTTTTGTTATGTAATACACGCACACACACACATAACATTTGTCTGTCAGGATAGGCAGAAAGGACAGAGCACCAGACTTTCCTGTCTCGTAACACATATTTAGTCTCTTCTACATCTATATGCCTATTCTCATAGTGTCAGAGATGTGGATGACGTGTGCAAAGACAATCCTTTTTGGAAGGTCTTATTAAAATTTATAAGTGGGTTAAAATCCTGAGTTAAACGCACTTGAGGAGAGTTTACTCTCTTAACCCTTTTAATCCCACGGGGCCCCATACGGGTGCACAGTATTCTGCAGTAGAATAGACAAATGATAGTCCCGCTGTTCGCAGTGTGTCAACGCATAAATTTTTAAGTTGCTTTTTGAAGACAGTCAATGAGAGTTCAGCATCCGGTAGCTAGTTCCTTTCTCCTTCCTGTCATCCATTATAGTTTTAACAGTCAACAAGAAGACAGATTAGAGCCAATGTAGAACAGTCAGAGGGTCGTATAGTCAGGCTCAATGAATTTCACAGAAAAGTAAAAAAATTCGGCAAAATATTGAGTGTTAACATAAGTTGTGTCCGTTTTTTTCCAATTTAAAAATGAGCACCAAAAGTAAAACACAATGGTAAAGGTTATACGTCATTCGAAAGAAAACATTCTGCTCTACAAGATATTGCGTTTGCTTTTACGTTACATATATATTATTTTATTTGATTACAAGCCTTCAAAATGGAATGTCAAGTAGACGAAAGTGAGCATTTTCGACACCTCCTTCTGTTCGCGTTCAATCGAGGGAATATCTTGTAGAGCACAATATATTGTAGAGCAGAAAATTTTCTTTCGAATGACGTATAACCTTTATCATTTTGTTTTACTTTTGGTGCTCATTTTTAAATTTGAAAAAAAAAAACGGACACAAACTTATGTTAACACATAATACATTTCTGTGAAGTTCATTATCTAATATTTTTTGTCATGGTAAGTGCAGATATCAATTTAGGATTATGGTTAATAATTTTACAATTCAATCAGTATTTACGAGTTTTTTTATTCATTTTTTTATTTGTTCGTGCTCAACGAGATAAAGTTAATTCTGACTACTTCCTGGACTGTGGCATAAGAACCATTCAGAGGTGCAGTAACATAGTAATCTCTCTGCCATTCGATAAATTCAAATTTACGAATTTATTATTAATCAAATGTTTATTTTATTTTCGTTATTTTGCGTAGAGTGTTATTTATTTTATTTATTTATTTAACACTTTTATTGCAAATACAATCTGGCGGGATTATTGCCAGGCGGCAATCTCTTCCAGGCCAACCAGACAAAAGTAAATGAACCAAGTTACGTGGTCGCATAAATCATTCAAATGACTATCCATCTCCACGAAATCCATAAATACATACGTGAGCACATGCCCACGGACCCCACAAAGACGGACAATCACCGGAACATTCTTTTTCATATAAAGTGAGATATCATCAATCAAAAGGAAAGGAAGGGATGGTGGAGAGGAAAGGAAAAGAAAAATCAGGAATGTAACATGTTATTTTACTGACTAGAAATTAAGAGGTTTTTCAGTCGCTTCTTAAAGCATGCCAAGGACGGAGCGAGTCTTATATTGGTTTGTAACTGATTTCAGAGTCTCACTGCATGGACAGTAAAGGACGACGTAAAGAAAGAGGAGCGGTGAACCGGAAAGGCCAATAAACAATCTCTGTTTAAGCGTAGAGCTAATCCATGATTGGAAAGACGCTGAAAATTCTCGGCGAGATAAGAGGGGGCGGCGGGACAGTTAAAGATATTATACAATAGAGACAGTATGTGAATTTGGCGTCTATTTCTAACATTCAACCAGTTCAATGCCTTCTGGTATGAAGTTATGTGATTGTACTTACATGGTACCTCGGGTTACGAACTTAATTAGTTCTTTGATTCCGTTCACTCTACTTCAGTATATGGGAACGCAAACAATAGAATCTCAGTTCGGTCGCTTATCTAGTTAAGTAGCCAGCCGGCTTTCGTTCGAGGTGGTCGTTTCGCCCGTTTTGTGAACGTTGGCCGATGTATTTTCTTCATGTTTTCAGCAATTAAATTTCAATTATTATCACTTTTGACTTCAAATTTAATTAATTTAAGCGATTGGCTATGAATATTGTTATTTTTCCTATATAAAATCGCTCATTTTTACATGTGTATTGAATACACAGCACCGGAACGCGAGGATTATTTTAGCACAGTAAGGGAAAGGTTTAACACTGATAATTATATTTCAAAACCAATTATAATTTCTTTATAATGCTATCAAAGCTAAGTTTAAGTTTTTTATATACTTGGCACATTTTTTGAAAAGATAAAGGCACAATTATAATAAGAATACAAGGAAAAGAATCACAAAGTCGAAGGAATAGTTCATATCATCTTGACACTGAGTGATTTCAATGTTGAAAAGGTCAAGTGCATCTCTTAACCTATTGGAATTGGCGCAAACTTGATTAACAGATTCCGCTCGCATATAATTCGCCCCCGAGTGCATGGCATGAAATATCAGAAGAATGCGTGTGCCTGAAACACAAGGTTGCTATAAAATTATTAAAAATCAGATGAACGTGTGTGCCTGGAACACAAGGTTGCTACAAAATTATTAAAAATTAGATAAATGTGTGTGCCTGGAACACAAGGTTGCTATAAAATTATTAAAAATCTGATGAATGTGTGTGCCTGAAAAACAAAGTTGCTACAAAATTATTAAAAATCAAACATCTGAAATATTTTTATAATATTGGGTGTTAACATAAGTTGTGTCCGTTTTTTTCCAATTTAAATATGAGCACCAAAAGTAAAACAAAATGGTAAAGGTTATAACGTCATTCAAAAGAAAATTTTCTGTTCTACAAGATATTGTGTTTGCTTTTACGTTACATGTATTATTTTATTTGATTACAAGCCTTCAAAATGGAATGTCAAGTAGACGAAAGTGAGCATTTTCGATACCTCCTTTTGTTCACGTTCAATCGAGGGAATAAAGCTGCCAAAGTTGCTCGCGATATTTGCGAAGTGTACGGTAAAGATGCTATGAATGAAAGGACCGCTCGTCAATGGTTTCTGCGTTTCAAAGACGGTAATTTCGACCTGAAAGACATGGAGCATTCCGGACGACCAGTGGACTTCGATGAGAACCGATTAAACCATTTTATTCATGAAGATCCCCTTCAAACCACCGTCGAATTGGCTGAGCAGATGAATTGTAGTCACATGACTGTATACCGCCATCTTAAATCAATGGGAAAAGTCCAGAAGTTCGGTGCTTGGGTTCCACGTGTTTTGAGTGAAAACAACAAAAATCAACGTTCGACAATTCCTGCTGGTTTGCTCGCGCCTCATCGAGCTACGCATGACCACAAGCAAAAATTCCTTTACCGCATCATTACTGGTGATGAAAAAAAAAATGGTGATGAAAAATGTTTGATGGGGATCTTCATGAATAATATGGTTTAAGCGGTCCTCATCGAAGTCAGTTGGTCGTCCGGAACGCTCCATGTCTTTCATGTCGAAATTACCGTCTTTGAAATGCAAAAACCATCGACAAGCTGTCCTTTCATTCATAGCATCTTCACCGTACACTTCGCGAATATCGCGAGCAGCTTTGGCAGCTTTATTCCCTCGATTGGACGTGAACAGAAGGAGGTGTCGAAAATGCTCACTTTCGTCTATTTGACATTCCATTTTGAAGGCTTGTAATCAAATAAAATAATATATGTAACGTAAAAGCAAACACAATGTCTTGTAGAGCAAAAAATTTTCTTTCTTTATAACCTTTACCATTTTGTTTTACTTTTGGGCTCAATTTTTAATTTGGAAAAAAACACAATTTATGTTAACACCTAATACTTGACAATAAATTACTTATTATTACACTAATTACATTAATCCCCACTACACATGTTTTTACCTTCTATCGCGAGACTCTTTTCAGTCAGAATGACACGTGTAGGGGGGATAAATGTAATAGAATAACAAAGTTATTTATTGTGATGTGCATGGCCGTGCGGTAACACACTGGACTTCCGTGCGGAAGGTTGTCGGTTCGAATCCCGCACTGTGCTACTCCTCTCGAACGACACAGGTACTTTTTCCACCTAGTCTTCGAGGGCATAGGGGTACCTATGACTTCGGTCATTCTTTTAAAAAAAGAAAAAAAAATTTTTTTTAAATGTTTTATATTCTAATATAGAGTTTCACAAAGTTATAGCCGAAACGTTTCATTATTTCTATTTTGTAAACTTAAGCAATTCTTCTTTTTCAATTTATTCTAACTTGTTAATAAATACTCATCATTTTTAAAATAAAATAACAGCACTTGGAGCGCTCTGCAATGGCGCCTAGCGCAGTAATAGTGTCAAGCCAAGCTTAAAGTGGTATAGTATGATCTGTTCCATGCGGATGCTGTAATCTATTTGAAGAAGCAGTCCTCTGTCCAGACATTTATCATTATAGCTGTTATACAGGTTGTCCGTGAAGTATCAAATTTTATATCTATATTTAACCTGTACACCGCTTTAAAAATCAAATTCCACGAATCCTGTGCGCGGCACAATTTCGACATTTTTTAATTTCTAAGTTTAAACGCGTATTTTGTTTAGAACCACTGATATTTGATTACAACACCAAGTAAACATGACATTCAAATAATTTTCTGATAATAAATAATAGTCATTACTCTTAAGGAGACTCATTAAATAAAGGAGATAAACTAAACATTACGTAAAATACACAAAGGAATGCTACAGATCAGATCACAGGCGTTTGTGCTTCCCGCGAGGAACACGTTAAGGAATTATTTTACTTTACATAGTCCATTGGTTAGTAAGTTTGCTTTGCACCCAGGCAGTTCTCGGACCAAATTGTTTTTTATTATTATCTCAATGCTAGTGACGAATTGCTGGATAGACTCCAAAATGTTTATATCTGATTTATTTTTACAAAAAAAAAAAATATGCCCATTTTTCCGGAACACCGTGCCAGACTCTCAAATGGCTTAAAATAAGACAGTGAAGAAATCTCCGCATTCTGTCAACCCTCGGTGGAGTGTTGAACAATCCTATCTGCCATCAGTATTTGTAGGAAAAATTCAGTTTTATAACTGAACTTAGACTGGCCCTCCAATCTCGGGTAGTCCAATGTTTTGTATTCTACGTAATCTTAGCCGTTCACTCTATTTCGGTATTTGAACAATCTTCCTAGTTCAATCAGATGTACTTCGTCTTAATCAATTTTAAAGAAACCAAAAGTATTATTTTCTCAAAATATTCCTCATCCCTTCCTTCTTCCTTCCTAGTGTCATGTCAGGTCCCCCCAACGTTGACTATCACCTGAGAGTAGGCATCTTTGTCCCCGGCAGCCCGAAAAAGATCCCCAACGCTCATTATACCAGTCCAATCACGTATGTTATATTGCGGAGCCAGGAGATTTGCCTCCTGCCAACACCTCTTCGACCCTCTATTTTGCCTTGGATGATCATATGCAATAATTTGTACTTTGCTCCTCTAAGTACATGACCCAAATAGGACACCTTTCGGATTTTAATATTAGTCAGCAACTCTCTATCAACTTTGGCTTTTTGAAAAACCCTCGTGTTGCTGATCATATCCGTCTACGGTATCCGTAGCATTCTCCGGTGTATCCACATTTCGAATGCTTCCAGTCGGTTCATATTACCAACTCGGAGGGTCCATGATTCCACTCCATACAATAACACTGACCAAACGTAGCATTTGACTAACTGTTGTCGAAGTTTCAAGTTTAGATTATCATCGCAGAATACGCTTCTCATTTTATTAAAAGCCGCACGAGATGATTCAATTCTGCACTTGACTTCGGTTTCTGGGTCGAGGTCTTCCACTAGGTTACTTCCGAGGTATTTAAATTTTTTTCGCTTCATTTCTATATCAGCACCGTTCAATGTAAGAAGTGCTCCTGAGTGATCCTGCCGGCCGAACACCATGAACTTAGTTTTATTCACGTTCATGTGCTTGGCATCAACCTCATCCCTTACTCCTATACAATTCCCTTCTTTATCCCTATTTTCCATGAGATTTATTTTTTTCTCAAATCAATCAACATATATAATTATCACCGTTTGTGCGTCGGTTACCTATGAATTATTTATTCAAAAAATGTTTCAGAAATCTTTTTTTTTTTTAAACCTCATATATTTTGTATTTTTAATTTGCCAATAATAGTGGGTTCCAATTTTGAGGAAAGTCTGTTCTCTAAAGGGTGCTATATAAATTGTTATTTTATTATTATTATAAGAGATGAAACAAACTGTAATTTTGCTGTAGCATTATAGTTGACGTCATTGAGTCCTTGATTAGCTTCATTGTGTGCAGTAGCTACTATGAGATAGTTGACTGACCTGGATTTGTAAGTATAGTTATTGCGAATATGAGAGAACTAACAATTTACAATTGACATGAAAAATAGTAAATTATAGAAATAGGAATAAAACAAATACAATAGGGCTTTAACCTGTACACCGCGTTAAAAATCAATTTCCACGAATTCTGTGTGCGGCACAATTTCGGCGTTTTTTAATTTCTAAGTTTAAACGCGTATTTTATTTAGAACCACTGATATTTGATTACACCACCAAGTAAACATGACATTCAAGTAATTTTCTGATAATAAAGAATAGTCATTACTCTTAAGAAGACTCATTAAATAAAGGAGATAAACTAAACATTACGTAAAATACACAAAGGAATGCTACAGATCAGACCACAGGCGTTTGTGCTTCCCGCGAGGAACACGTTAAAAAACACTTACTCGAACCAAGAAATCCAGAATAATATATGAAATGTTTGATAATAAATTACTTTGTTATTCCACTAATTATATTTATTATATTAATCCCCGCTACACATGTTTCTACCTTCTATCCTGAGGCTCCCTTCAGGAGGAATGGTGCCGACTTGTTACGGGAGCATTACTTATATAACAGACTAGTGAATCCTGTCGCTTTACCATGGATCACCTACAGCAAAAGTGTGTACGGTATATTTACGGAAAGATTTCAATTTTAATCATTTAATAAAATATTTTGTACAAACAGTTCTTAGAGTTCGATAACATAAGTTTCGTGAGAGATATGACGTATTGAACTAATAAAATTTTGGAAGAAAAAAAGGCAAGGAAGAAGAGAAACTAAGGAACTGTCTTAGAAATGAGTGGATTTAGACGAGGCCAAGTGTCTTGATATAAAAGTTTCGCACTTTACCTCTTTGACTACACCAACGGAGAAATGGCGTGATTCGTACGTGTGTTGATTTGACTAATAGATTAATAGATTGGCTGATTTGGAAACACTGGTGGATTTCGATATCTAATAAAGGGGTCTTTCAAATTGAGCAGTTTTTTTCAATTCAATTTTTTTTGTTCTTGAATAAAACACACAATTTGCTTTGATTTCAAAAAACTTTTATTGAACATTGAAGTATAATGTATGACATTCAAACACAAAAAACAATATCCGCCAAATGTCCACCTCTTGCAGCTCCACAGATTTCCATTCTTTTGTCAAAATTTTCGATGACCTTTTGGCATAATTGCGGTTCTAACTCACCAATAACGCGAATAATTTCATCCTTCAGCTCAGGAATTGATCGAGAGTCATTCTTATAGACCTGGCTTTTCACGTAACCCCAGGGAAAATAGTCCAACGGTGTCAGATCACATGATCTTGGTGGCCAATTAACATCACCGTTTCCGGAGATAACAATACATATAATAATTCTCAATTTGAACGCGTTGTATTGTATACGACTCCATTTTTATAAATGTCATACATTACACTTCTCAAATGTCACAAGACCCAGGCAAGTTCGCGACGCAATCTGTGTTTTATCCAAGAATTGAAAAAATTGCTCAATAAAAGACCCTTTATTTATTTATGTATTGAAAAAGCAAATGACATTTGAGAGGCCTTTACATAAAATAACATTTATAAAATAAAAGATGTGTCAACAAAAAAATAAGCAATTCCGAATGCATATATAGTCGAGTGCTGATTATCCATGGTAATTGGGGGACATTCGAACTTGAATAATTGAAAAACACGGTTAATCAAAATGAAATTTGTATTGAATTAAACATTTAAGAGTTGAAATGCTAGATAAATCTTGCTACGCAATATGAGCACACGAGCGAGCTTTGTCAACGTTTGACAGATACAATAGTTAAATGCCCGTTTCATCGTTTGACAGATACAATAGTTAAATGCCCGTTTCATCGTTTGACAGATACAATAGTTAAATTCCCGTTTCATCGTTTGACAGATACAATAGCTAAATGCCCGTATCATCGTTTGACAGATACAATAGTTAAATGCCCGTATCGTCGTTTGACAGATGCAATAGTTAAATGCCCGTATCATCGTTTGACAGATGCAATAGTTAAATGCCCGTATCGGGAAGCCCCGAATCCACATATTTTTGTAATACTGTGGACGCCGAGAAACACCGTCAACTTACTAGCGTTAGTCTGTTAATATAATGTAAACCATAAATTTTATAACAGTTTATCTGTAAACCACAAAGTTTATAACAGTTTATAACAGTTTGCTCTGTAATTTTCACATTAAAAATTTGGACTACCGAACAACACGGCTTTTCCAACTCACGGATAATTGAGCCCTGGATAATCGGCACTCTACTGTATCTTTCAAAATATAGTGAAAAACAACATGGATAGTAAAAAAATAACCAAATACAATCAATAATACAAGACTTAAAAAAAGAGAATTCTTTCTCACGGGCAATGAGTGTCAGATAAAATATACTTTAGATAAAATGTATATGGAGTAACCAGCCTCCCAGTCTAAGATTAGGAAATACCTAAGATTGAGGGAATGCCGTGGAACGATCCTCCTGAACTCTCTAACATCTACATTAAGAATGTAATCCACCAATCCAAACATGGAGTAAACTAATTGTTGCATTCTCACAATTCATTAGCTATTTTCGATACACAATTGAGCTTTTTAGGGATGATTTGAAACATCTTTCTGGAGAAAATTTACACATGTTCTATCCTATCCTAGTAACATTTGCTTTTCTATCCTAGTAACATTTGCTTTTCTAAAAACATAATCCATCTGTTTCATGAGAGTTATGACGGTTATGACCGCCTTTTAATGAATCACTATTTGCGCACTGGTGCGGTATACAAACGCAGCGTATAATACTTGAGTCAACACTTCTGCTTGTATTTTGCCGAGTTTAACAAATTCTACCAGATATTTGTTTTTGACAATTGTGTGCGATATATATTTGGCGCCGCATTGTTTGCGCATATGTTTATGTAAAAAAAAAAACGAAATTTGCTACGGTAATTTAGTTTCATGCGACAAAACAAATTTCGCAGTTTTGTTTGATAATATGACAGGTGGTTTAAAAAATATTTTTTTAATTTTTAAAACTAGGTAATTTTTTAAAAATAAATATCACATGTCAACAACTGTTTTTGTATAGTTTTTCTCATGATGGATTCAGAAGAAAGGGTCCAGGGCAACGTTCCCCCGAATTTTATCATTGTGTGTGCAGCCCGTCAACTTATATGTGCAATAAAAAAAGAGGGAAGTGCGCAAATATGCATATTCACGCACGTGGACTCTATTATGGTGTTTCCATGTTCCGCACACATCTCAAAGAAAGGAACCTGAGAACCCATCATAAAATATCAAATAAAATGTATAATTGCGCAAAACAAAATATGGTTACAAGTTCCTTTCTTTGAGACGTGTGCGGAAGATGGAAACATGTGTGTGGACAATTTTTAACAGATGTGCGGCCGCATACGCGCACACCTTAGAGGGAATGTAGGTCTAGGGTGACCCTTCCTTCCGGATCCGTCAATTTTTTTCAATTTCATTAGTTCATAAGTAGAATATGTCTCGGAAATTTGGGCTCCCAACCGTGTGAAATTCAAAAATATATTGGAACAATAAAAAAAAGTACCTGAGACATTCATGGTAAAGAATAAAGGGATAATCCAAAAAATGCACACCATATCGAAGCATTTATAAAAGTCTCAAAACAAGAAGACGAAAGTCCATTACGTTATTTCATGTTAAAAACACTGTAATGTTATTTCAATTGTCTCGCAATATTAGATGCGCTTAGTTTTTATGTTCTCGATAATTAAAACCGTGCAAGAGATCATCTTCTATTCTATGTACCGACTTACATAGCCAATGTGATGCCTGAGCACTCAGTGACATGCTGTTTAAAACTTGCATCTCGTTCTACTAGTGAGCCCATGTGTTAACCACAAATTTTCTTTTTTTACTGACGAATCCGAGCCTCGTTCGGGCAAATCTTGTTTCGACTTGTTGGGAGTGTTTCTCCCGAGTGTCGTTCGGGCAGATCTTGTTTCAACTTGTTTTCTCCGAACGGAATATATTTTCGTATAGAATTTATTCGTTCACAGTTCGTCATTGTGTTACGTCGCTTATTAACAATCCAACTTTTAAGTGGTTAATCTCAAGATCTAACCATAAAATTCACGAAAAATCCAATTCTTTTTGTTATATGTAAGCGTTGTTCCACTAAAAACAAATCTAAGTTCTTTACCACTATAAAACAAGTCTTCGACAATTACGTAAGTCTACTTGGTAAAATTTGGAAATATTTTGTGATACTCGTATACATACATATGTTGAACTTAAATATACATATTAAAATTAAATAATTTTAAAACAATGACTGTAATTTATTATTACTACTGCTTTTTGTATCTTCATGTTAGTTTAAGACAAAGTTTTGTATTTTTTGTCAATAATTTTAAGTACTTGTATAACCTGTCACATGTTCATTTGTATATAAAAGGCACTGTTGTTTCGTTAATTAATTAAATAAATAAATAAATATTAGGTGTTAACATAAGTTGTGTCCTTTGTTTTTCAAATTTAAAAATGAACATCAAAAGTAAAACAAAATGGTAAAGGTTATACGTCATTCGCAAGAAAATTTTGTGCTCTACAAGATATTGTGTTTGCTTTTACGTTACATATATTATTTTATTTGATTACAAGCCTTCAAAATGGAATGTCAAGTAGACGAAAGTGAGCATTTTCGACACCTCCTTCCGTTCGCGTTTAATCGAGGGAATAAACCAGCCAAAGCTTTCGTCTACTTGACATTCCATTTTGAAGGCTTGTAATCAAATAAAATAATGTATGTAACATAAAAGGAAACACAATATCTCGTAGAGCAGAAAATTTTCTTTCGAATGGCGTATAACCTTTATCATGTTGTTTTACTTTTGGCGTTCATTTTTAAATTTGGAAAAAACGGACAGAACTTATTTTAACACCCAATATATTAAACAGATTGAGTGACACAGTGAAAATATTGTAATTTATTTAATAAAACATTTTTTTTCCACCTAGTGAATTTTTTTATGGTCTAGTGAATTTCGTTCCAGTGGAATTGAACTTGTATCAATACTGACTATCGTATTTAAAAGGAGGATTGAAGCTATTTGACCCGTATCGATATTTAAAGAGAGTGTTTTTGTGTTGCAGGCAGCAGGAGCTGCTTTCCGTGCTGAAGGCGTACTCGGTGCTGAACCCCAAGGTTGGCTACTTCCAAGCACAAGCCCCCGTCGCAGCCTTCTTGCTCATGCACATGCCTGCCGTGCAGGCCTTTTGGTGTCTCGTCAGCATCTCCGACAAGTATTTGCAGGGTTACTACAATCCTGGCCTTGAGGTAACCATTTATTTAAATCATTCAAACATATCGTTGTACTTTTATTTTAAAAGGTAATATACACGGGTGGATTATGGAAGTGAAGCCTGGAGATTAAAGAAGAGTGATAGGAGCAAAATAAGAAGACTTGATGATAGAGTAAGCAATGACCAGGTTAGGGATAACTGTCTGTTCGAGATGGAACTTATGAGTAGATCAAGAAAGAAATCTCGTAATCGTTTGGCCATATTGAGAGAATCAGTTGCGGAAGGCTTATGAAATAAATATATAGGCGGCTCTCGACTTTCGCACATTCTACTTTCACACAATTCGCTATTTCGCACATTTTAGAGTGTAGTTAACTAACATAAAGATTTTTTCTTATACCTGTTTTTGATTATTTTATATTTGATCAGCTCCAAAAGTATAGTATTGTAAAAGCTGGCCAATAGATATACAAACATAATGGATCTATTAAATTATATAGGAGATTCTCAATTACGGGGTCGCATTAACTGGGTTGTGGATTCACTGTAACAGAAAAAAAATGTGTCGAAATATATTTAAAAAGACAATATTTTTTTTATTTTACTTCATAATACATATGTACATTTCAGAAAATTAAACTGGTGAAATTGGTAATATGTAACAGATAATAAAACTGTCGAAATTGGGAATAAAGCTACGGTTTTCTAAGAAAGTGGTGCCGTTATGTAGCGGCCATAACAAAACGTCTATGCAAACCAGATGGCGTTGGTTTCCTAGAGAACGTTGGTTGTGTGCGTAACGTCAAATAGCGATGCCACCATTTGCATGACGGCCGTCATAGCGGAACAAATAGTCGTGGAACGTTTTTTCCCGTGTAGCTGTGACCGTTTTAAAATAAAAAATGAGTGCAAACGTAATTTGGACCAGCGAAGATGACGAAATATTGATTGGTTTTGTAAGAAATA
Source organism: Odontocerum albicorne (assembly GCA_949825065.1). NCBI lineage: Eukaryota > Metazoa > Arthropoda > Insecta > Trichoptera > Odontoceridae > Odontocerum > Odontocerum albicorne. The sequence continues at coordinate 2,989,931 of OX463858.1, forward strand.
ATGAAGCTTTATATATAATAATGTGAAGAGCAAAGACTATAGAAAAGCCCAGTTGAAACAAAATATGTGGAATAATATCGGGACTACACTTCACTACAAATCAGGAATGTATGTATATTGTAAATTGATAAGGTTGCATTTCTGCCTTGCCTTGCCTTGCCTTGCTTATATGATTCATTATTCTAACCAAATTTAAAAGAACCTTATGTTAATTCTTCCTTTAAAAAATAAAAGCCAAACTAATACTTGATAAATTTGTTCACGGAGCTGTCAGATTTGACGTTTCCAACTAACAGTTGTGGGTTCTCATTTCTGCAGTCTGGCGGCGCGCCAGGCGGATGCGACGCAAACTACTTGCGCACACGTCCATTCTCCGCCGCAATACGCTCACTGACCGTTTCCGTCTTTTTTTAAGTTTACATCTCTGGTTCGGCAGTTTTCTTATGTCTGCTGCATCACACCATGTTACGGCCGCTAGATAACGGCACCGCTTTCTTAGGAAACCGTAGCTTTAGCCATCGACCTGAAATCTCAGTAGTAGATTCAATGTTTACTTTTGATGCAAGCATCCGGGTGTATCTCATCAAATTGTAAATTTAAATTACGTGATTTATTATTGACTACGAGTACTTTTACTCTTATTTTATATCCTAAATATTGTATTTTCAGGTCACAAAGGCATGAGCTAGTTTAATGTATATTTTTTCTTGACTTCAATATTCTTGCATGAATTTTCGAGCAGTGTTATAAATTTTACACCTCCCCACCCCAAGGTAATATTGCAAAATTTACTTGTAGAAAAGTGAGTTAAGGGAAAAAACAAACTTCTTTACTGTCGTATTTTAAACAAAAGAATGTGCAGGATCATTTTTAGTTTTTGTTTTATTTTCCCATATTTTAATAAAATACTTATACAAAAAAATAATGAATTAATTGCAGGTGTTGCAACGTGACGGTGATATTCTGTTTGCTCTGCTGCGACGCACGGCACCAGGTGTCCACCGACATCTGTCCAAACACCGTGTAGAGCCTGCGCTGTACGCCACTGAGTGGTTCCTGTGCGCCCTCACACGCACCCTGCCTTGGGACTGCCTGCTGCGTCTCTGGGACTGCTTCCTCTGTGAGGGGGTCAAGGTAATAATACTACGAGTATATAAGCTATGACCACCTCAGTTTCAGCACTGACCCTTTGAATTCACCGTTTGAAACATCGATCTGTCTTAATATTTTGTAGCTTTACTTTATCGTTGATGTCTTTAAAAATTTTATCTTCTATGATGAAACCACTACTTGCGCACACGTCCATTCTCCATTCAACAAGTAGAGGCGATGGTCCTGGTTGGGACATGTTCTGAGAATGCCCGATGATAGTTGACCGAGGAGAGCGTTGAGCCCGACGGCCTGGAAGACACTCTCTCACGATGTACCGTTCCTATGACAAGGAAGTCAGAGCGTTAGGAATGTCGTGGAGGGAGATTACCAACACTGCCCAAAACCGCTCTGTTTGGAGAAGACTGATAGCCTCCCTATGCTCCCTTGTGGAGCTTTAAAAGAAGGGTGTATTGAATTGATTGAATGATGAAACCAAAGGCACTTCCTTTATTTATTAATATTCTTGCCTACTCTAATGATCCTACACCCATAAGTTTGATTAATGGAGCCGAAGACAATGTTGTATATTGGCTGCGATCTTTATATCTTAGTCACCAATTTGGTTATATTAAAGGGTTCATTGTCACCGTTGCTGGTCGTCATAGTCGAGAACGCCCTGGCCACACCAACATCAACATCTCGAATTGCTCCTCCACTTTGATCATGTGATTTTCTATGAAAAACAACCCGATCCTAGAGGAGCACTCCCTCTCGAAGACATCACAGATATATGTCTCCTGCTGAGTCGACTGGTGATGCTGTGACTGTTTCTCATACGTCTAGCTATTGAGACGCTATCAACTCTAAAACGCATGGTTGTCCATTTTCTACGATCTTGAGCCACTTGTTCCCAGTCTTTATGTGATGTCAGCAGCTCTCACAGACTATCTATATAGCGCTTCCTCTGCCCACCAACCCTTCGCTTGCCCATTATTTCCTGTACGAGGCGCGTTTTCGGAGCCTATGATCACTCATGCGTGTCATATATCCGGGCTAACTCAATTTCGCCTTTACAACCATATCCTGTATTATGAAAGCTTTTATTATGGAAATCTTGAAAAGCCTTCTGAACTGTAAATAATAAAAAAAAATTTGTTGTATTTTCCCATTTATCATCTCTGTCCATGTTATCTGATCTGTCGGTGTCTCTGCTTTCCTTTTTACACTCTGGTGTAGCGCCAGCAGAGAAGAGACTCTCCACCGGGGATAGCGCTTTCATCATAGTATGACTAGATACAATTACGAGTGTACGATCGCACCGTAAGGAAACCTTATTAGTTCTTAGAGACAGTGCGGATTGAGGAGGGACGAATGCATGTCCTTCAAAAAAGGCACATTCATACCACATATTTCTGGAATATTTAACATTGAACATGTTTTAAATTTGTTCCAGGTTCTTTTCAAAGCGTCTCTTGTAATTTTGTCCGGTTCTCTGGGTTCGGCTAAAGTGCGCAAGAAGGCGGCGGGTCTCTGCGAGACTCTGGAAATACTCCGACATCCTCCGGCGGCCATCCTCTGCGAGGAGTACCTCATCCCCCAGATGGAGAGGCTTGGCCTCACCGAGGAAGACTTCGAATTCGAGCATCAACGACAGACGGCGAGGAGGAAGGCCTCTGCGGCCAAGAGGTAACCGTCACAGAGGCGGGCGATGGTGAATACACTTTGAATAATGAAGGTATTAAATAACACTAGTGATCTATCTGTGCAAAAGAGAATAACGAAACAAATACATATATTATTATTTTGTCTGATTTACGAATACATATTGTATTTAATCATTTCTCGAGTCAGACGGTATTGTTTGTAATTTCCATTAATTTTTATTCAAATATTTTGTAAGTTGTATTTTGTATCGAACGTTAGTCACGTATCATGAACACATATTTTGTTCACTGTCTTTCGCCTATATTCTTTTCTACTCTTTCTTTTTGTTGCTTTTTCGTAACACCCTTTGCAGATTAGTCGCCCAAATATATATTCCTGATACGTGACCAGTGTTTATGTATTTGTAATTTGAGATTTCTACTAAAATCATTCCATTTACGATGAAAAATGAATATATTTTTAATTAAGTTGTTTTTATTCTCACAGTAAAACAATATTGTCTATTCCTTCCGTTTTTTCACAAGTCTGATGACGTCTGTGATCTAGTTGGTAAAACACACTGGATTTCCACCGGGGGGTTCGATTTACGATGGTACAGAATCTGTCTAGAGAGTTTGTCACGTAGCAATACTCGAATGCACTAGAGGTGTGTGAGTGTTGTTGCGTGTTCACGTGCATGATACACTGCATATGCCTACTCCAGTGGTTGACTTAAACTCGAAGACTCAGTTAACACATTGTTTGCGGGTACTTTTCGCGACAAGTGATGACGCAATGCGGGTACTTTTAGACTTTTTTGCGCCAAAATTAGACTTTCGTAAAACAACCATATCTCTCAAACTAATTAGTATTTTTTCGAAAAACTTTTTGTATCTTACTAAGAATAGAACTATCTATATCTTTATTATGCAAAATATGGGTTGCTCTATTTTTTACTCACACAAAATTACTACATTCTAGGTAAACATAGAAAAAAATACTCTCACCATCAAAATTATTTTATTCACATAAAATTACAATATAATTACGAAATTTTGAATAGAACTATCTATATCTTTATTATGCAAAATATGGGTTGCTCTATTTTTTACTCACACAAAATTACTACATTCTAGGTAAACATAGAAAAAAATACTCTTTCACCATCAAAATTATTTTATTCACATAAAATTACAATATAATTACGAAACTTTCAATAGATCTTATAAGAATCTTATAAGATCTTATAAGAATCTTATAATAGATAACGCGCAGTTCCCACCTCATTTGGCGACCGTGTTTACAAGTTTCCCGCATACCATCGCTTGGCAAACCAAAACGAGTAAACTCGTCTCCCGCTCTCTACCATAAGACGGGATAGAACGAGTTTTATCGTTTCCCGCAAACAATGTGTTAATAGGGGCAAAGACAGTATTTTCTTTCATCAAGGATGATCTTCAATATGTCTTTGAACAAATTTTGTTTAATCTGAGAATTCGAAAGAAAGGGGAGCAAAACTGGAAGAAATATTCAGATTACAGATGTGGGTTACAAGACAGCCATATAATAATTTGTTTTTTTTCTGCCCACTGTGTACTCCGTATGGAGTAGTTTCTTTTCAGTTATTTCTTGTCATTTAATGTATTTTTTAATCTCAAATTACAAATGTGTTAAATATTATGTTTACATTTAAATTATAAAAAAAGCATAATTTGTGATTTCCATAAATATATTTACTTTTATTCCAAATAGTCTTGAAAAAAAATATATCTTGAGACTGACGCCTTACGCGATGATGATGGTAAACAGTTAATTTTTCATTTTCGTTCCTCGAACTTGTACATATAATTTTTGTTAAAAACACGGCATGGCATAATACGTATTCCTCGAATTTTATAATTTTCATTTCTTACGTGACATTTGGAGGGAGTCAAGTTAATAGGCAGGAATACAGAGAAACTCTTGAGATGTTTTTACTGGGCTGGGAACATTTAAACCTTCTAGAGATGTCTTAAAAAGACACCTTTTGAGATATGCCACAATGAATCAGTGGCAGGTCCATTGGACAGGCTTAAGTCCCTAAATGGTGCCATAGAAATTGTCTGATGATTACACATACATACCATTTTGGGGTAGGCAGAAAGGATATATCTCTAAACCTTTTTATCTATGCACACAGCTCTCACATCATCACATCCATACATCTCATCATATTTACCTTTTCTCAGTAATTTTTTTTTCAACTATCTCCTACCTTTTCCTTTGTCTACCCCTTCCTCACTCTCACTTCTTTCCAGACAAATATGATTGTTTCGTATAATTTAGACAAATATGAAGTCTTTCAATACTCATTCTTTCAATGTATCTAAATCATTTTAAGATTCTATTCTTAATTCTTTAGAAAGACCCTTTAGGGTCTTTCAAATAGATCGGTGTTTTTAATTTAAAAAAATTTAATTCTTAAATAAAACACACAATTTGCTTTGATTTGATTTTTTTTTTATTGCTAATTGAAGTATAATGTATGCCATTTAAACACAATAAACAATGAAGCGTGTATATCGGTACCAGTTCGAACAGAATTTAGTCTTGTTTGTGCTCCCCTGAAGATGAGGTGAAAGCCTTGAAACCAGTAGGGTTATACCGTTATAACAAGTGGAATAAACAGTGTTTGATAAAATAAATTACAATGTCTTTAAACCTCCACAACGTTAATGCCTTAACTATAAACAATATAAAAAAGTTATTTATGAAGAGAAAAAAATATATTAAACAGATTTCTCTGTATTCAGAATAAATTTAGCTAAAAAACAATATCTTTTTGGGAATCACATGTTATTTATTATAAATATTAATTTAGAGGAGCAATATATAAAATAAGTTTTTTTTTCTACTTTTTTCAATACATTGTTTTAGTTTTAAAATGTCCTAGATTTCACTCTGGACTCTATTAAGGGTATTCAAATTTTATAGACTGTCATTTCAATTATAAATAGTCATAATAGGGAGTATTAATATTATTGTTTTTTTCATTTCTGTATGTTTTGCTTTATTTTTATTTAAATCCTGTATAAACGGAACAATTTACATAAAGGTTTTTTTTTTAATTTTAATAAACTCTACTTTATCTTTAAAAGTCCTGTCTTACTATTATGAAAAACCACAAGACACATTGGTAAATGATTCTTAAGCCACGTGTAGTGATTTGATCTGAATATTCTATATGACATGTCTTAAATTGATTACATTATGCTACTGTTTCAAATTTAAACATTGTGTCTATGGTTTTTGTATTCAGATGTACCAACTTGAGTAATTTATGATTGATAAAATATATTGTTAACTTCTATCAAGTTCATATTGTTTATAAATAAGATATGCATCGACTGTTACATCAGTTTTAAATATATATATTTTTTTGTTTAAATATAACAGGATCTGTCTTGCTGCTATAAGTTTTAAGTTATTTGAAATATACCATTCTTGTTTTTTTTTTATTATATATTTTCTGGTCACTTCTCAGACTTGCGTATCTTATTATACTATCTAAACTGGACTTTACATATAATAATAATAGACAATAAATTAAGTTGTTAACAGATAAAACTGGATTTTTTTCACGATGAGTAATAAATATACTGCTTTTTGTAATAAGTTTTTTTTAGTAATTATTTTTCTTTTTCTATTTCTTAATTGATCAAATGCTGAAATGCTTTTTCAACTTCATTCCTTTGTAAGCTTTCATTACACGGTACTAAAACATTGTGGGTTTTTTTTTAAACACATTGTTTATATAAATTAAGTTGCAATGGATTTATGTCTAGCTATTTATAATAATTTAGATTATAGTATTATAGAATAGCGGAGATGAATCTTCCTTTTGCGCATCATAATATTTTACATCTTCTTTATTAATATATAAATTCATAATATTAATTTAAGTTTATATTGTTCTAACATAAAATAAGGTTAAATATTACATAATTTAAGCGAAATAAAGAGATTTTTGAAGCATTATGTCAATTTTCAAGTTATATTGCTGGAAATGGAAAAATATCTAATACCATAAACTTTACTGATATATCTGAATCTATGGTACCATAATTCATTTTGATAAGTGAACTTAAGGTGTGGTCTAATAAAAAAAGAAGGGAAAGAAAAAATTATTTCAAGTATCCTCTTGATTTTATCTATGGTCAAAGACAACGATTAATTAATCACTCACTATCCATTGAAGTAATTTTCAAAATGTATATTAACTCATTATGAGTTCTTCATTAAGTTATTCCCAATCATTACTCCATTATAGAGATTAATTTATAATATAGTTTATTTCACATTAGAATATTTAAAAATTAATTACTTTGTTATTTCACTAATAATGTTAATCCCCGCCACCCTTGTTTCTACCTCCCATCCTGAGGTACTTCAGGCGGAAAGTGAGAGCCTCACGATTGGAACTATACTAAAGAAAATGTATCATGGTCCCTGTGACGTTTCACAAATTTGCCCCAATACAACCTTGTAACGACATTCAGTAATTTTAATTATTTTATCAACTTTAATATAAGCCTCGATTCTAATAAATAGCAAGTTATTTAGGTAAATACATTACATAAAACTCACAATAATGACAAATTAATATATCTTGTTACAAATTAACAAAAATATGTCAGTATGTTAAAATCAAATAATATTTGGCGACGTTCGTCAAAAGTCACTACGTTAGTCCGCATTGGCTAGGGATGGGGTAAAAAAATCGATAATTGGATTTTCGATTTTTTTATACCTAAAATTAAATGTTCGTAATTATTATTAATTCATAGTGGATCTTGACCTATTTAAAGATATATACAAATCACACAATACATTAGAAAGTCAATATAATGAAAATTAAGAATTATAACGTCAGTTTAGAGAAAAACAATTTTTCGATTTATAAAAAAACTATTTTAAAAAAAGCTATTTTACCCCATTCCTTTGAGACATGACATTTCATACGTCACAGGGACCATGCTACATTTTCTTGAGTATAGAAACACATGAAGCGGCGAATCATTTCATCAACGGAATAACAAAGTAATTTGTTGTTAAATATTCTCAAATGGAGTTCCACATAGTCGAAGCTGAAACTTTTGATAAAAAGACGATAGATTGATATTTACTCAATGAGCATTTTCAGAATGAGGAGGGAACAAATGTGGTGTGTTTATTTCTTTATTCAATATGACCCACTATTTTTTTCTTCTAAAATATTTACTTCTCAAATGCAAACCTAACCTATATGCTCAGGCGTCATCCATCTACAGGATAGACTGTCAGTCTTTTTCTACAGCGAGGAATTACCATAATCTGTTTTTAGCAAATATCAGTATTAAAAAATACTGCATAATTTCTCGCATTATAATAATCATTAGCAAACTCGAGTAAATAAAATATTCTTTTAACACTTGCTTGGTGGCTTAGTTGATTAGATACACGGTTTCGGGTTTAATTCCTGAGGATATCCAAAAAAAAAAAAGAAAAAAATGGGTCCCGGTCTGGTTGAAAAGTTTGTTAGGACACCTGAGCTCTCAATGTGTACGAGTGTTGTCTATCCACGTGAGGTAGTATTTTCAATATATACAATGGTAAACTATGAGCTTCTTTCCACAGCCCAGTGCTTCTTAACCTGAAGGCTCCATTACTGGGGCCCAAGACATTATTGTCTACCAGCCATGTTCCTCAACATGTCCGCACTATTAATTTGGATATGTTGGAAGGGTATCATACAAATAAATTAATTGGTGATCTAATTTATGGGTACCATTGAAATATAATATGTACAATTAATTGTTCATGGATTTGGTAGAAGAAGAATACAAATAAGATTAATGCTGTGGAGATGCGTGCAGTAAAAAAATTCTAGTGTCAATCTATGAAAGAAGGTGGAACGAAAACATCAGCAATGAATGCATGGATAAAATGGGTGTTTTAATTAAGATGAAAAAAAAAGGCTTTAAGATTGTTTGAACATGTGGGGAGAATAAATGACTAAGGCTAAGGCCACATCAAAGTGCTTCGCTAGGTGCTACGTGATTAATATACTAGATGATTTCATGTTTGGCCACACCAAAGTGCTTCGCACAAATTAATTTGACATTTGGGAGCGGTTGAGTCAACAAACGATGCCACTCTCAATACTAACCAATTTCATTACAACTTACCTAATCTTTATTAACTTCCTGTGCAACTTCATTCCAAAGTGATTTTATTACAGGTACATTTTTGTATAACTTGCTCGATGGGTTCGACAAAAGCTCCCTTTTATACACAGCTGTTATTAAAACTTCCACCATCTTGTAAAATCATTTGGTGGTACAATAAAATTAACTAACACGTCTGTTCGCTAGGAGACTCACTAGGTGACTAATCGTTATGTAATGTGGCGCGAAGCTTGTAGTGTGGCCATTGGGATAGTATGCGGTGCGTTGGTTCGCTAGGATATATTACCTAGCTCGCAGCGTAGCTCTAAGCACCAAGCGAGGCTCCTACCTGTGTGGCCGAGGCCTAAGTGAGGATATAAATAAAAAATGTAAGGTTTGCGTGTAAGAAGTAGACTGATTAAAATATGACTGGATCAAATGGACCAGCTTGTGAGAAGTATGAATAATGGAAAATTGTGCATGACACTGCGTGAGGTGAAATTTTTGTGCGAGGGTCATGGTGCGATGACAAATGCACCACATTTGTCATTCAATCGCACAAAAAATTCTGAATGAAAGGAAAAGAAAAAAATTAAATTGATCAGTCTATTTATCTGTCACTTATATTGTCACTAAAAAAAAATTTCGAATCTCACAGAATATCAGTTTTGTTATTTTATTTATGCTATGTGATAAGAATGAATTCTCTCATTGAAAAAAATATCACATATTTGAATATTTAGGCTCTATTGATTCCAAATCCATTTCTTGTATAATTGACTGCAGCATATTGCCTATTCTTTGATAAGAATTTGTAAAATCGTAATTTTAAATGCCTCCACTAAAGCTGTAATAAAAATCTTCTGTGGAGGTTTTTTTTATTTTTTTTGTAAAATTAATTTGTAATTATCCATTTGCAATATTAAAAAAAGCTTTTAATTTTACGTATAAGCTTTGTTAAAATATATTGTATGTCTTTTCTCTCAATCTACTAATTTTCAGTATTTTTTTTGTCACTTTATATTTAACTATTTGATTTTTAAGAATTATTTGCAAACAAACCGATATACTAAAAATGTACCTTTTAAATATATAAACTACAATAGAGAATTTAGAATATGTATATTCTCTAGAAAAGTGTAAGCATCACTGATAATCCAACTAGGTCAAACGACGAGCATAGATATTGTGTCTAGACAAAGCTCGTTGTAAGGAAGATGGTATTCTGATAAATTGAGACGTTTGGATATAATAATAATTTCCTCAGATTAATTACAAATCCAATTTATTAGTTTGGCAATGTTGAAAGAATGAACGATAAAATATTTACAGAAATAATCTATACAAGTATTATAGAAGGTATGAGAATTTTGGAAAGACTGAAAGAGGGAAGAGTGAAACGGTTTTATAATATAAGAGAATGCATGATAAGGCGTATGAAAGTGGTAGAAGAGAAATATGTATGTCAGTATCAAATTAAGTGGAAATTTCTTCTTTTTGCTTACTACAATAGGGACAGAGTGATGATTATGATACCTGTATATATTTTTTTATTTCTGGTTTGTTTGAAAAAAGGAAGAGTAAATTTTTATTTAAGACCACTTTAGCCTTTATAATAAGAGAGTATGCATGATAAGGCATTGGCAGACGTGGCAGAAGCAAAAGATGTGTGTCAGGATCGAATGAAGTGAAGATCTCTTCTCTCTGCCTACCCCAATAGGGTCAAGGCGTGATGGTTATGAAGATGAATTACAAAACTTTCAATGTGATTTGCAACATAACTAGACTTGTCCAGATTAAATTTATTGTATTACCCAACCTGGTTGGGTTATCAGTGTTGCCCTTGAATTTTTTTTTTAAATATTGAGTTATTTTTTATATTTTCAGCATTCATTATTATTTATGGTACTTGTATAATTTTCAAAGGTCCAAACCCCATAGCGTGGTTGTGAGTGCACTTACGAAGTTTATTCTCTCTCTCTCTCTTTCATCATTTTTTTTAGAGAAAGAAAGAGTTTAATGAGTGCATTAACAACTCATACCGGGGGGTGGGGAGGGATGCAGCTAAAAGGCCTAATTTTAATCATGGCAACATATAAAAAAAAATATTTTGATCATAAAGGTACATTTATTCATATAATTTGTAATATAAAGGTTTGTTGACAATGCTAAATATTATAAAGAATGATGAATGTATTATATTTGTCATTCCTTTCTTCTCTGTGGTATCCAGAGTTAACAAAGTATAGTATTTAAAGAGTACAATTGTATTTATTTCTATTTATTGTTTATTATCGCAATTATTCCAACTATCAAGACTCGAATTGTAACTTGAGCTATAAAGATTTGTATGTAGGACTTTTATACTAATATATAGGTATGCAGCAGATAGACTGTGCGTATTTTAATGTACATAATGTTATAAATATATCAAATACAATATAATGTTGGAAATAATCTAAAGTGGCTGTTGTGCGGTTGATTAGATTGTTGTGAAGTTGGCAAATAATATTTCTCATATTATACATGTTTAAAGTATTGTGTTTTGTAATTGATATCCTAGTCATACGTCATAATGTCCGCCCAAAACTGTGCTAAAATATTACTCGTTCGCATCAATAACTGTAAACGGGGAACCGATTCAATTAGTAATTTTTGTCTTGAGCCAAGCAATTCATATGCATTGCTGGATCACTACGGGAGATATTGGATCGAATTTCAATAAACCAATGTCATTTCTTTGTCTCTGGATTCCCACTTTATTGCAATCTGTTTGCTATCTTACTTGTGAGAACTTCACATTGTATAACTAAACAAAATAAACAACCTGACAATATTACGGACAAGTTAAGGGACAAGAAGCTTACCGAGTGTATATTATAACTGAAAACAATTTGATCTATGTGATACATTTAAACTTGACTGCTAAAGTAACGATACGTAAATATAGTCTGGTGTCAAAAATAAAATCTAGCCAATACGAGGATATACTACAGTCAACTGAAACTCAGTTCATGAACAGCTTGTATTACTTAAGCAATCTCTCACAGACAAGTATCTATCTATCATTTTAGTCCACTCTGAGGTGGCTTAAGTGTCCAACCCTAGATCCGCAGTGTGGGCACACTCGTACAGGCGGCATCTGGCGATTTAATCCTGGGCGCTCTTTTCACTTAACTTTTTATTTTCACGGTCACACATCGCATTCTCAAAAGGTGCCTCCACTTCAGTCACAATGCCTCTATATTGGACCCGTTCCTGTGGCACTATAACCCAGCTCTGGGTATATATACCGCGTAAGATTGGACTTGTACCTCTTTTTTGGGCCACTCAGGTTTCTTTTCCTTAGCTAACGTTCGTACTACGGTCAACCTAAAGACAGCTCATGACAAACTTGCAGTAGTGTGTTGTTTAGTATGAATTCAGCTTTTCATTGAAAATCACATTGGATATATGATTACTACAGATTACCTATAGATTTATTTCATCCAGTTCATTTAGTAGTTTTTGTCTGAGAAGCATTCAATATTACAACTAAAGGGTCTTTCAAATTAAGCGGTTTTTTTAATAAATTTTTTTTAACTCTTGAATAAAACACACAATTTGCTTTGATTTCAAATTTTTTTTTATTGGTCATTGAAGTATAATGTATGCCATTTAAACACAATAAACAATATCCGCCAAATGTCTACCTCTTGCAGCTCCACAGATGACAACTCTTTTGTCAAAATTTTCGATGACATTTTGGCATAATTGCATTGCGGTTCTAACTCACCAATAACGCGGATAATTTCGTCCTTCAGCTCAGGAATTGATCGGGGATCATTCTTATAGACCTGGCTTTTCACGTAACCCCAGAGAAAATAGTCCAACGGTATCAGATCACATGATCTTGGTGGCCAATTAACATCACCGTTTCCGGAGATTACAATAGATACAATAATTCACAATTTTAACGCGTTGTTATATTGTATACGACTCAATTTTTATAAATGCCATACATTACACTTCTCAAATGTCATAAGACCCAGGCAAGTTCGCGACGCCATCTGTGTTTTATCCAAGAATTAAATAAACCGCTCAATTTGAATGACCCTTTATACTATAAGTAGGATCCTTTCAAATAATCTCAAAAATATTTAAATATCTATTTAGTTATTTTTGGTTCATTAATTCATTTAGACATCAGTTTCCTATTGCAATTAAGGATGCAAATGATAGAATCTCTTTTTCCTATGCAATAAGCATTCTAAATGTGATATTGAACTATAGCAAACGTACAGTACAATTCATCCAATTCAAAAGTTTCCCGTAATGAAACATTTACTTTCTATAATGTCTTAATGTAAATATATGTATATCGTAAGGCTTGCTGTGTAACCCGGATTTGGAATTATCGCAATTTATATTTATCCTTGATTTACGTGTAAAATATATACGAGGCATATCCAGAAACTAAGTGTACTGAATTTTTGTAGGTTACAATTTTTTTTATTTAAACAAAAAAATTATGTGGTTACCGTAGTACATATGTAAGCTATTTTTCGACATAGTCGCCATTCCTCTCAATGCAGGTGGTGAAGCGGGGTATCAACTTTTTGATGCCTTCCTCAAAGTAGTTTCCCGCCAACCCCTCCTTCCATTTCTCCACCTCCTCCTTTACCTCCTCGTCGGTTGAAAACCTTTTTACACCCATGTGCAGCTTCAGGGAGATAAAGAGATAGTAATCTGAAGGTGCTAGGTCAGGGGAAGGCGCGGGATGGTTCAGGACATCCCATTTAAACGAGGCGAGCAGTTCCTTCGTGGCGTTGGCCGTGTGTGGTCTTGCATTGTCGTGCAGCAGGCAGACTCCCTTTGTCAGCATGCCTCTCCTCTTGTTCTGAATCGCCCTCCGCAATTTTTTTAGGGTCTCACAGTATCTTGCAGAGTTGATGGTCTCCCCTTGAGGCATATATTCAATTAAAATTATGCCTTGACAGTCCCAAAACACGGATGCCATGATTTTCTTGGCTGAAATTGTGGTTTTGAACTTTTTGGCAGAGGGTGAAGAGGTGTGACGCCACTGTTGAGACTGCCTTTTGTTTTCAGGCGTGTAGTGTGCAACCCAAGTTTCATCTCCAGTAACGATGGAGCGGAGAAATTCATCTCCATGAAGTTTGCAGCGCCTCAAAAACTATTGCCTTATTACAAAATTTTGCACTTGGCGGGAGATTGGTTTGACATTTTTCACGAAACGTGTTGTCGCGTCGACACTTCTCAACGTACTGACCTCAAACCGGTCTCGTTGCGGAGGGGAAGGGTCAGGCTACACGGAAATGTAGCCAAAATGTCGAAAATAAAATCCATCCGGTCGTGAGAGCCTCAGTACACTTACTTTCTGGATACGCCTCGTACACGAGATTTGTTTTTTTACAAAAAAAAATTGATATTTACATTTACGTAGAATTGAATTCCATCATTTTATTTTGCGTAATCAGTAACTTGTACGGTGTTAACAGTTAACATTATACACATGTATGAAGCTGCATTAACATGGGAAAAATTTCACCATTATTAGGCAATCAATACATTCCCATTTTACTTGCGCTCTTTGTATTTACATCTGATTTTTTTCCCATTTGCCACATGTTAATTATTTTACATTTTTCAGATTTATGAATAGACATTTTCGATATTTTGCCAAAGTCTACATAAACAACGAAGTTTACATAAAAATTCTGATATGAAAGAAAATATTTTTTCTTGCAGTGAAAAAATCGGTTTATAAGATATCGTTATTCGTTAAATATGATTATTGTCGAAATATTGATGGTATTTTCAAGAAATATTGATGGTATTTTGAACAGTTTTGTTACTTTTTGACACTGGAAAGTTTCCACTTGGAATAGATTGACAGGTTATTTTTAATTATTTTCGAACATTTTAAAGGACATGCAATAAATATGAATATAATTATGTGCCCTCTAGGTATCTGTCGCCGTGTCCACTTTGCTAATACACTTCGTCATGATCTCAATGCTAAGGAACGTGACCCACAAATTACTGAGCATTATACATATGGCTTTCTTGGGAAAAAATTGTGTGGTGGTTTCACATTGCCTTCTTCATCGCAGTAGATGTTATAGGAATTGTAACACATGTTGTGTATATTGTGAACTCTGCAGCCAACACACGGTATTTTGAGGCGTAGTACTAGGTCCTAGATGAAATATACTCTTGTGAATATTAAGTGGGAGCAAGAGTGTTTTGAGACATGCTTATGTGGATAGAAGTTGGAAGGATTGAGAGAGAGTGGATAGGGAAAACCCAGAAGCAGGTGTGACCAGTCTCTGTACTCCTCCACCAAGTTTAGCCTTCAGGCTCATGCAGTTTCCGGAGTGTAGCCGCTGTCCGTACACTGACAGCTTCTTTCTAATGTTATAGAAGAGCAAATATAAACATATTTTTAAAACCATTTTGTCAGTGGAAACACTTTATATTTTTTTTCTATTTTTTATTTTTTCAGTAATCATACAAACATTGTTTTACTATTAAAATTAAAAAAAAAACATATCAAGACTAAGTTTGTGAATTTAGATAAAAATTGACGTGGCGTTTCATAATTCGAAGGCACAGAATTATATTGAGAAAAAATCATGGCAATGGGTATGTAACAAAATTATATATTTTGCATAAATTGCAAATCTAGAAAACGTAAAATCCGGGTTACATTTGATTTTAAAATTGTTAGACATAATTTGGACGTCCGAATATTTGGTGTGCGAAGATATGTGTATAGTTATGGCAACAGTGCAATTAGGTAAGGACTGAAACAAAAAAATATTATTAATTTGTATATAAACAAAAAATATGATAAATTTAAAAATATCTTGAATTACAAATTTTGTATTTAACACATCGATCAATAAGTCCCCCGGAATAAATACTAAAACAACATTTGTTTGCCAAAATTCTTCTTTATTCATCAACATAGTCTCCTTCAAGAGTGATACATTCATTCCAACGCTTACCTAACTTTTCTATGCCAGCCGTGTAGAACGATTTATCTTTGGTTTCAAAATAGGCGTTAATTTCGGCAATCACAACTTCATTGGAGCCAAATCTCTTTCTTTGGAGCATCTTTTTGAGGTCTGCGAACAGCCAATAGTCGCTGGGGGCCAAATCTGGAGAATGCGGTGGGTGCGGAAGCAATTCGAAGTTCAACTCATGCAATTTGGCCATCGTTACCATCGACTTGTGACACGGTGCATTGTCCTGATGAAAGAGAACTTTTTCTTTTTCATATGGGGCCGTTTTTTTGCAATTTCTGCCTTCAAACGCTCCAATAATGCTATGTAATATTCGCTATTGATGGTTTTTCCCTTTTCAAGGTGATCGATGAATATTATACCATCCAAATCCCAAAATACGGAGGCCATAACCTTCCCGACCGACTGTTGAGTTTTTGGTTGCTTCGGACGACTTTCACCGGCTGCTCTCCACTCAGCTGACTGCCGATTTGATTCCGGAGTATAGTGGTGGATCCAAGTTTCATCCATCGTCACATACCGACTCAAAAACTCCTGTTTATTTCGCGTAAACAGTGCCAAACAGCGCTCTGAATCATCGATGCGTTGTTGTTTCCTTTGCATTGTGAGCAAACGCGGCACCCATTTCGCTTTTGCAAAATAGTGTTAACACTACCAAATGATATCTTCAGGATGTCAGCTATCTCACGCAACTTTACTTTGCGATTTTCCATCATGATTTTAAGTTTTTTTTTTAATGTTTTCTGGTGTAACAGCCTCATTTGGACGACCAGAGCGTTTAGCATCATTTGTGTCTGTACGACTGCGTTTAAAATCAGCATATCACCGACAAATGGTTGTTTTCGACGGAGCAGAGCCCGGATAACACTTTTCAAGCCATCGCTGAGTTTGAACGGTATTTTTTCCCATTAAAAAGCAATGTTTTATCAACACACGAAATTCGGATTTTCCATTGTTTTGAAAATAGCAAAAGTAGCGTCACTAAAACCACTGTAACTCAATGACACAATGTCGGAATGTCATGAAAGTTTGACACGTAACTTCTAAAAGTTGGTACTAACTGAGAATGGTATGGATTTGTTATTAGAGGCGCCATCTGTTGGTCAGTCCCGGGATTTATTGATCGATGTGTTAAATGGCTTAAAGAGGTTCAAGTGACTGAGATAATAGAGTTTTATGTTTATTAATTTAATTCATTGTTACAGGTTGCCTAAATAAATAAAGAATGTGCTAAATTGAATTGAATGGGATAAAATTAAAATTAAAGATGGAAAAATTGTACAAATTCTCAAATTTCATTCATTCTCATTCATTCTCAGAGAAAGATCTAAGAATGAATGTTATGAAATCCAGTCATGGTGATAGAAAATTGTGAAAGGAAAAGTAAATGTGAAATATGTATGAGCAATGAAAGATTAGAGCAGAAGTAGAGAGCAAGTTGAGGGATTCTGCTATTTATGAAGTATTTTCTCAAATAATGAAAGAATGAAGAAATATTGAACGGCGTGTAGCAACAGTAAAAGTCAATGGGGCACTAAAATAAATATACTTCGAACCAGATAGTATCAAAATCTGCTAAGATGATAGTCTACAACAGTGGTTTAGTGTCAATTTTGATGTCCGAGGGTGGTCCCAGAAGTACCCGACCTGACGTATAGATGGCGGTTGTTGCTTTAAAGCTTAAGTTTCAAGTTTTAAGACGCTACGTTGTTTAGTATTTGTTTGGCAGCCATCAATAGTGAACGCTCTCAGTGAATTTGTAAACATGTAAAAAATTGGTCATCGTTATGTGATACAATACTTTCATTTGAAATGTCTAATTCCAACCAATATCAAAGACGAGCTAGATTCTACTCTGGGGGAGTCTGCTCCTTGAAAAAATGGCTCGGTGGTAAAAGATTTGCAAACAATGAAGAGGTGGAATCTGCGGTTGATGGCTATTTTGAGGTGCTCGACGGTTCTCTAAGGTTGTTGTGTTGAGTAAGATGAAGAAGAGCACGTTGAGATGGTTTGGGCATGCGAAATGAATGAATGAAGAAAGCCTAATAAAACAAATATACAGTAAGTGGGAGGCGTGGTAGAGGAGGATCAAGAAAAGTATGGTTGGATCAAGTGATTGGTATTTTGAAAGAAAGAAATGTAAGAAGTAAGAGAAATTATAGGAGCTGTATGAGAAGATTTATGAATGTGGAATAGGCGAAATGATAGGAAAATCTGTCATTTCTGCCCACTTCAACAGGGAAACGGGGGGATGAGACATCACTGTCTTCAGCCCCATTAATTGAGCCTTTAGACTTAGAATCGTTTGAGTAGGCATGGAACTTGAGTTTCTTCGTCGTACGTGTTTGCAATACTACTCCGCACATGAAGAGTAACAACACTCGCATACATCTAGCACGTACGTGCGAGTGTTGTTATCAGACAGGGAACTTTTTTCGTTTACTTAATTTTCTTTCTACCAAAGAAAAATTATTTCTTTCAATTATAGTCATTTGGACCTCATTGCCACTAGTTATTTAAAATTTACACTTAATATGACATTAAACGAACATACTGTTTTTGTATAAAAGACCGGATTAGGCAAAACAATTAGGATTTCGGTAACAAAGTTAACAACTATAAAATATGGCCACAGAGTATCAAAAGCAATTTATTTTCTCATTTGGGCAATATAACAAAATTATTTATTTATTTATTCATATGGTACCCCTGCAGTGTACTTATACAAACAGAAATGATGTTCCAATAATGTTAGCGAACAATTTACAATAAAATATAACTATTGATGAATTTCTAAATCTTTTTCCCTTTGCATTATTTGGAAATTTTGCCTGTTTAACTAGGCAAGGATCTGTTTTAAGATATACGAGGGTCATCCAGAAAGTAAGGTTACAACATTTATGTAGGATCGAAAAATGCTTGTATTTAATTGAAATTCACAGGATACTTCACAAATATATTAAACTATTTTTCAACATAATCGCCGTCAAGATCGAGACGTTTATGTAGTCGGGGCACCAGCTTTTGTATGCCAGTGTCATAGACCTATGCCGCCAGCTCTTTCAGCCACTTCTTTACAGCTTTCTTGACCTCCTGATCGTTGGAAAATTGTTCGAGTGTAGTGACACACCCACGTCTCATCCCCCGTCACTATAGTCCAGAAAAGCTTCTTCCTCCTGTGCAAAACGATCCAAAAATTCACGCGCGGCGGTCACACGATTTTGACGGTGCTCCGGTGTGAGCGTTCTGGGCACCAATCTTGCAGACAACTTCTTGTAACCAAGTGTTTCCGACACAATATTACCAAGGAGACTTTGAGAAATGTCAGGAAATTCTTCGTGAAGGTCGTCAAGCGTCACATGGCGGTCATTTTGCACGTGTTCTTCAATTTATTGCACAAATTCGTCAGAAATCACTGCCTTGCCTCGTCGTGAGTATCAGTACGGCCTTCTCTGAACAACCTAACCCACTTCGTGACATATTGTCGACTCATCACATCACTACCATAATGGTTAGTCATTTCAGAATAAATTAGAGGATTTGTTAAGGCGGATTTGTGTTCACGAAATCTCTTTTCAAAGGATCTTCCTGTCTTTCCTATATAGAAATTATCTCAGTCAGCACATAAAAGTGTATACACACCACTGTTGCTAAGTATTCTATTTTTGCCTTTCCCGTTAAATAAGAGTTTCCGGAGATTAAAATTAGTGTAAAAAGCTGGCTTTATGTGACTTGGAATTTTTGAAATGTTTGCCGTTAGAGGCGTGTATCTCGGTACCAGTTCGAACAGAATTCAGTCTTTTTTGTGCTCCCCTGATGATGAGGTGAAAGCTTTGAAACCGGTAGAGTTATACCTTTACAAAAAAGTGGAATAAACAGTGTTTGATAAAAATAAATTACAATGAGAATATGTTATAAATTCATATTTGAGAATAGAATAAACATATATTTGGGAATATGCTATAGTCATATTTGAGAATATGTTATAAATTCATATTTGAGAATAGAATAAATATATATTGATTCATATTTGAGAATATGCCATAGAATAAAAATTGGAATAGTGTAAGTATAAAACTGTCCAAATTGAAGAGCCTTTAATAAGTGATGCGTCTGATCTTGAAGTATTTCCTAATGGCATGAATATCTAAATAATTAATTAATTATCTAACGTGTTTCCATAGAAAATAGATTAGTGATTGATACGCACAATATTTACTGAACTTTAATATTGGCGTATACTCCTTCATATTTAGGAGTTCACGGCCATTATTCAAAGAGAGAGAACTTAAATATGTTAAAAAAACCTATCATTTAAGAACAAGCTGAATAAAATAATAAGATATTTGGCAATACAACTTAATTTTAATATCCATTTGGTACCACCTTACGAATCACGGGGTCTTCCAAAATTGGCTAAGTGCCGCTTCGTAACTTGAAGGGACTTCTCGAATATAGACCAGTTTTTAAGTCCCTTGTTAAATTACACTTCACAGATCCAGCAACATTTCTCGTCAATACCTTGCTTTACAGAAGAAATACATTCCTGAAAAGTTTTCGTACAACGAAATTCGGTTTATTGAATTGATTTTTTCTTTATAAATACATATTAAATGTGCACGACGTAATTTCATGGGGAAAAACTCGATGAAATATTTGAGAAAAGTCTAAATAAGTATGTAGATATCAGGAGCTTATTATCAAAACATGGCATGTCCATTTTTGGGCTGACAGGGATAGTGGTTGAATATTATTGTGTATGACGTTTCAAACATAGTCTTGGTTTAAAATAAATATCAGATTCACACAGTTTCTTCTTTATAAGCCATTCAAACTGCTGCTTAGCCTCAAAATACATCAGATCCAGCCTGCCTTGTTATCAAAACAAAGCTTGTTCGGTTCGACCAAAAATGGACTTGACTTGTTTTGATAATAAGCTCCTGATATGTAATACAAATTAAAAGAATTAAAAGAGTATTTATATTGAAAAGTTAGAAGATTTCATATCAAAATTAGTCAATTGGGATGCAGGAACTGGGTGGAAATATCCAACCAAAATTAGTTGATTGGGAAGCAGGAACTGGGTAGAAATATCCAACCAAAATTAGTTGATTGGGAAGCAGGAACTGGGTAGAAATATCCAACCAAAATTAGTTGATTGGGAAGCGGGAACTGGCCGGAAATATCCAACCAAAATTAGTTGATTGGGAAGCAGGAACTGGGTAGAAATATCCTACCAAAATTAGTTGATTGGGAAGCAGGAACTGGGCGGAAATATCCTACCAAAATTAGTCAATTAGCGATTAGTTGATATTTTTTATGGAACATCACTGGCCTAATGACAAACTCACATAAGAGTGACAAGGTTCCTATCACTGGGATGTGTTTATGTTTTCATCGAAGATACTCTTTTTTTCATGTTGGATGGTTCATTTTGGTTTTTATAGAGGCGCCGTCATATTTCCTCACCGGATGGTATCATTGGTAAAGCAGGAAGAAGTTATCTGGTGCAATAACCAAGGTTCTTTGAAGTTGTGAAGATATTGTTTTTCCCACAGAGAGGACTCACAGCTTTTCCGCAGAAATAAATGAACTCTCTCCTTAAAGGGGAGAAAAGTACGAACCTGGCAATAAGGATTATATTATATTTCCATGCTATAAATTGTTATTAACTTTTCCTTTCCGGCGCTAAAAAAAATCATGCGTTCCGGTGATGTGTTTTCAATACACATGTAAAAATGAGCAATTTAAAATTGGAAAAACAAGAAAATTCATTGCCAATCGCTTAAATTAATTAAATTTTAAGTCAAAAGTAATAATAAATTAAATTTAATTGCTGAAAACATGAAAAAACATCAGCCAACGTTCACAAAACGGGCACAGAGACCATCTCGGAATACTAACACTGTGTATGTTCTACCTCGAAGGAAGAAACAGTTGCAAACTGAGATTCTATTTCTTGCGTTCCCATATACCGAAGTAGAGTGAGAGTGAGGACGTGAATAGTGTCGCTACCTCACCAATGGTGGTTTTTTTAGAATGAATATACCTACGTCACACAATGGTACACGTTTGATTGATTGGTGAATTTATTCCCGATTTTCACAAAATATCTGATGTGGCCGATAAGTGCTAATTATTTATTATTAATATCATTTTTTCATTCAATGCGTAAATGTATTACGGAGGAATACCTAAAATCTGAACCCAGTATTTATTATATTCATAGAGATATTAAAGTTTTTAGAAACAATGTGTACTAGTTACACATCACAGGGAAGGAAGGGTTAAAATCAAAGTAAGCCAAACTCACATCTGAGTTAAGGCTGATCAATCGGTACAATGAGGAATCCACGATCAAGTTGTTATAAGTACATAGTGTTTTTCATATTTATAATAAACAAGCGTGAGACTTTTTTACAATGATAACAATAAGAATGATGCAGATGAGCACATTAAAAAATAACTTAACGTGTGGAACTGGAACAAATATCAGAATCTTACAGATTTGTCAGCAGTGTCCGGTAGTTTGTAACAATATTAATATCTGACGGTAGATATGTTCATTTTAATTTAGAGGAATTCCAAGAAAAACATCTAATAGGCGATTCCTGTCAGGATGGAAAATTACTGCAAGCCTCAGCGATCAGTTAACCTTCAGTAAGAATAAAGGCAGCTTTAGGTTATGTGTTTCTTTAAGTCACATACAGATTAAAGATCACAGTGAGCGGCGCTTGAGTGTACCTTTGAATTGAGCATGCATGGATGCTCACACGTACGGGTTGAGCCGCGCTGTGTTGGTTTTTGTCCATGCTTAGCACTTGATATGGTCAGCTATGTAGTACGTGACGTGATTTCAATATATGAGATAACAAGAAATATTTGTTACTATATCTATATGAAACCAGAAAGGTTTTATGGGATGCATAGTATGTGAATTATTTTCTTGTATACTTGAGAAAATGTAGGATGGTTCCTGTGACATTTGAAATGTCATGTCTCAAAGGGATGGGGTAAAATAGTTTTTTTTTACAAATCGAATTGTTTTAATTCCTAATTTTCATTATACTGACTTTCTAATGTATTGTATGATTTGTATCTATCTTTAAATAGGCCAAGATCCACAATGAATTAATACTAATTACGAACATTTAATTTTATGTATAAAAAAAATCGAAAATCCAATTATCGTATACCCCATCCCTATCCAATGCGGACTAACGTAGTGACTTTTGACACAAACGTCACCAAATATTATTTGATTTTAACAAACTGCCACATTTTTGCTAATTTGTAACAAGATGTATTAATTTGTCATTATTGTTAGTTTTATGTAATGTATTTACCTAAATAACTTGCTATTTATTAGAATCGAGGCTTATATTAAAGTTGATAAATAATTAAAATTACTGAATGTTGTTACAAGGTTGTATTGGGGAAAAGTTGTGAACTGTCACATGGACCATGCTACAATTTCTCAAGTATAGATCTATATGAAACCAGAAGGATTTTATGGGATGTGAATTATTTTGCTCATAGTTGAAGCATTAATTAAAATAATAGATGCCACGGCTATTGTAGAGTATTTGGAGACACCGTGCTTCGGTCAAATGCTCCTGTTAACATAGCAACACTGCCGTTCATTCGGCTTAAATTTTGCAAATAATTTACACGAACACACTCATTGGATAAGTATGCTCTAATCAGTACATTACTTAAGACTTTGAGCGCCCTTCAAGAGAATCTGCTCTCTAAGGGGCGCTATATAAATTGTTTTTTTTATTATTATTATTATGGATTAGGCACTCACACCTACAGAATGTTGTGCGTGGCTCTTGAAAAGAGTCGGTAAGTTATAATTCAGTGAGGATCGTGTTAACATCTGAATCTTACGGGAGTTGTTACGTGTTTTGGATTAATGTAGTAGATTTTATACCCAAATGGATGAACCGAGAGTACAAACTAGCTAATGTGTTGTAATATTGTGGTAGTTGAATAAAAATATATGTAGAATGAGTTGTGGAACTAAAGTACGTGGATATAAAAATAAATTATTTCACATTATGGACAATTTTTTTCGTCTGTTACAAAATTACGTAGAAAGAAATTGATTCAAATATATATAACAATATTAAGATTTAGTAAATTTTTTTGTTTTAATTTGTTTTCAAAGTTTAATATTAATGACTTCTATGGCTTAGTTATTAGGAAGTTTGACTTCCACCCGGGGATACCTGAAAGTACCAAAATAAGATATCAGTCTGGTAAAAGTTCGTATGGTAACAATACTTGCACGTCAAAAGTTCGTATGGTAACAATACTTGCACGCCAAAAGTTCGTATGGTAACAATACTTGCACGCCAGATGTTTGTTAGTATTGTTGTTTAAATTTATGGTAGCGAACTACTGCGTGTTCTGTGCTTGTTCCGGTAGTTTCAAATCTGAATACTTGATTAATGGGACTGAAGACAATTTTGTCACTCGACCATGCTCTTTAATATGTCTAATTCGGATATGTTAAGGGATACCGTTTGAATGAATGAGTTGTATTATACTTGTTGAATACAGTACAACCTGGCAAGTTTATTGCTATGTATCAATCTCTTACAACTGATCAGAAAGATGTTTTAAAGAGGCCTGAAGTGACGACCAGATAGTTACACATTTAAAAAAATTAAATACAAGGGGAATTGAATCCGCTACTCCGGGTCGGAAGAAATATGTTTTACCAACTAGGCCACGGTCGTCTTACAGTATACTTCTACCTAAAAAACAGCTCTTATAACCAGTCCTTAACTAGTTAAAAAAGGAGAAAGTAAAAAATATTAGGAATTGGGAATATGTAAGTTCGAGTCATTCTGAATTGGGAATATAAAGGTTTGAGTCATTCTGAATTTCAAAAATTTCACATTTTATTGAAAGTACAGTAGAGCGACGATTATCCGGGGCTCAAATATCCGTGAGTTGGATTAACCGTGGCCCTCTGTAGTAATTTTTTAAATTTTTAAGGAACGTCCACATTAGCATTAGTCAATTAGTTTAATGGTTTACATTAAACTAATTGACTAATGCTAGTAAGTTGTCTATGTTTCCCCGCATTCACACCGACACGAAAATATGTGGATTCGGGGCTTCACAATGTAACTGCCGCGGTATGATACCGGCGCTAGCAGTTGTATCTATCAAACATTGAAAAGGCTTGTTCGTATACTCGTCTTGGGTAGCAAAATTTATCTAGCATTTCAACTCTTAAAATATTTATTAACTCAATAAAAATTTAATTTGGATTAACCGTGTTTTTTCATTATCCATGTTCGAGTGTCTCCCAATTACCACGGATAATCGGCACTCTACTGCCTTTAGGTTTTCTAATTCTAACATATTTCTACAGAGTACAGGACATCCCGCGGTAGGGGAATGGTTCCAAGACTCCTGTGGATGCTTAAGTCCTTTATACAAAATGACATAGTATTTATATATAACTTACACACATCCTTATGTTTATTTGAAATCATTTCTCTTAATTATAATATTATTATGATTACTTATAATAACCTATACAATGTAATTTGTTCTTAAAGAAATATTGTTTAGGGAATGAATACAAGAAAAAAAAGTTTGCACATATTCTGTATAGATGCAACTATTGTAGGCCTAATTACACAGTACACGTCAGCAACAACTTGACATTTTCTTTCATTGCACACTTACTCACTCTCGTACACTGTTTTTCTTCAACCAACAAACCTTTAATATAGATCATCCTTTGGCTCGCTCTGAAAAAATTCTATTCTTGATTTATATAGATTATTTCATTTATATTTAATAATATTTACAATAATTAGTTGTATTAGTTTACAAATAACAATAAGTTTATAAAGGGTCTTTCAAATTGAGCGACAATAAGTTTATAAAGGGTCTTTCAAATTGAGCGACAATAAGTTTATAAAGGGTCTTAACCTTACGGATTGGGCTAAATTCTTGAATTTGCTATGATTTCAAAAGACTTTTTATTGGTCATTGAAGTATAATGTATGACATTTAAACAAAAAAAAAACAATATCCGTCAAATGCCCACCTCTTGCAGCTCCACAGATGTCCACTATTTTGTCTAAATTTTCAATGACATTTTGGCATAATTGCGGTTCTAACTCACCAATAACGCAAATAATTTCGTCCTTCAGCTCAGGAATTGATCGAAGGTCATTCTTATAGACCTGGATTTTCACGTAACCCCAGAGAAAATAGTCCAACGGTGTCACGTGATCACGTGATATTGGTGGCCAATTATCATCACGGTTTCCGGAGATTACAATACATAAAATAATTCAACAATTTGAACGCGTTATTGTATTGTATACGACACTATTTTTATAAATATCATACATTACACTTCTCAAATGTCACAAGACGTAGGCAAGTTCGCGACGCCATCTGTGTTTTATACAAGAGTTAAAAAAAAAACGCTCATTTTGAAAGACCCTTTATTATCAAATTATAAACTGTGCCAAACCTATAAGTATCTTCCAGAAATTGTTTTAAATCGTTAAATGTTGTGAGAATATATTTAAAAATATTTTGTCCTCAACTCTAGGCCTAATGTTTGTTGTTATTTTTGTAGATTCGTAACTCTTTTAACTCCAACCATTTTTAATTAGAATATATTAAAAGACCTATATGTTGTTTCGTGAAAAAATAGTGGACGTTTTAATGTTTAAAAAAATAATGAGTTTATCAACTTACATGTAATAAAAATAATGAGTTTATCAACTTACATTTAATAAAAATAATGAGTTTATCAACTTACATGTAATAAAAATAGTGAGTTTATCAACTTACATGTAATAAAAATAGTGAGTTTATCAACTTACATGTAATAAAAATAGTGAGTTTATCAACTTACATGTAATAAAAATAATGAGTTTATTTAACTTACATGTAATAAAAAAGTCACAAATGACAAATAAAAAATGATGGTCTTCTTTCCATAACATTACATTCTCATACACACTTTATATTACACGAAATTAAAGAATTATATTAAATAAAAGTCAAATTAAAACTGAATTTTAAGTAGAATTGAAATAGTGAAAAAAGTATATTTAAAGTGCAAAGTTTACTGATGAAAAGGTTTGTTTTATCTATTCTTAACAATTTTATGGCAGTTGCAATAAATATAAAGTTTAAGCCCGCCGACTGATCTGATCAGTGCCACAAACCTTTTAGTATAGCATAGGCATACAGGTAAATCGGCACACTGCGGTTTATGGGTTTTAATCTTCATTACATAATATTAATTTTAAAAATACATTATGTACTCATTTTATATTCAAGGAAATTTTACTCTGAATTTTGTTGTAAAAAGATGAAAAACGTAATGTACCAGAATTCCTTACAGTTTAATCCATTTTAGTTGTTCATTATTGTGGATAATAGTTATAAAAACATAATGTATCAAAATTCCTTACAGTTTTATCCATTTTAGTTGTTCGTTATTCTGGATAATGGTTAGAAAAACATAATATACCAGAATTCCTTACAGTTTAATCCATTTTAGTTGTTCATTATTGTGGATAATAGTTATAAAAACATAATGTACCAGAATTCCTTACAGTTAAATATATTTTAGTTGTTTATTATTGTGATTAATAGATAGAAAAAAATTTAAGTACAGTGAAACCTCTATCTTTCGTTTTTGAAGGGATAAATATGGGAAAACAATCTATGTGGGAATGTATAAAAAAATAGTAATGTACCATTAATAAAAATAAAATTATAAAGGTGCACCGAAAATAAAAAAGGAAACATACTCGTATTTTACTTTCATTAAAATAGTCTTCCATCGTCATTTGTTTTTTGGCAGTTCTATTTCAAATAAGTAAACAGTTGTTTTTCTGTGTTGCAAACGGCATTCTTTTCGTTTGTTTTATTATTGTATGTGAATAGAAAATAGTTTTTAATTTTTCGAGTGCCCATCCTTTTCACGGTGGGTGATAGAAGTGGCAACGTTGACTATTGTACAGTAACAAGTATTCAAATGAAACACGTGCTTTGCTACCAAATAGGGTTTTAATATTTTGTAAAAAAAACCTATCATTCTAGTAAAATACGAGGCATATCCAGAAACTAAGTGTACTGAATTTTTGTAGGTAACAATTTTTTTTATTTAAACAAAAAAATTACGTGGTTACCGTAGTACATATGTAAGCTATTTTTCGACATAGTCGCCATTCCTCTCAATGCAGGTGGCGAAGCGGGGTATCAACTTTTTGATGCCTTCCTCGAAGTAGTTTCCCGCCAACCCCTCCGTCCACTTCTCCACCTCCTCCTTTACCTCCTCGTCGGTTGAAAATCTTTTTCCACCCATGTGCAGCTTCAGGGAGGTAAAGAGATAGTAATCTGAAGGTGCTAGATCAGGAGAATGCGCGGGATGGTTCAGGACATCCCATTTAAACGAGGCGAGCAGTTCCGTCTGGCATTGTCATGCAGAAGGCAGACTCCCTTTGTCAGCATGCCTCTCCTCTTGTTCTGAATCGCCCTCCGCAATTTTTTTAGGGTCTCACAGTATCTTGCAGAGTTGATGGTCTCCCCTTGAGGCATATATTCAATTAAAATTATGTCTTGACAGTACCAAAACACGGATGCCATGATTTTCTTGGCTGAAATTGTGGTTTTGAACTTTTTGGCGGAGGGTGAAGAGGTGTGACGCCACTGTTGAGACTGCCTTTTGGTTTCAGGCGTGTAGTGTGCAACCCAAGTTTCATCTCCAGTAACGATGGAGCGGAGAAATTCATCTCCATGGAGTTTGCAGCGCCTCAAAAACTCTTGCCCGGCCTCCACTCGATTCAACTTGGCGGGAGATTGGGTTGACATTTTTCACGAAACGTGTTGTCGCGTCGACACTTCTCAACGTACTGACCTCAAACCGGTCTCGTTGCGGAGGGGAAGGGTCAGGCTACACGGAAGTGTAGCTAACATGTCGAAAATAAAATCCATCCGGTCGTGAGAGCCTCAGTACACTTACTTTCTGGATACGCATAGTACTACAAAAAACTGAGATAGTCTAAACTAATATTGCGGTAAAATTATGCATAGAGGAATGATCGAAAAAATTTATTTAAGGTTATTTCACGTGTAATTAATTTGGAAATACGATAATTCGAGGAATAATTGATCAAGGTTTCACTGTTATAGTAAAATATAATCTATGATGAAAAAAAATATTTGTAAGGTTCTGGATAAAACATACAAAGGGCTATTATTAATCTTTCAATAAGTTATTGAACTTTAATAGTATTGTCAGATGGTAAGAAGTTATTTTTCAAATACAAATTTAATATAGGAAAAAAGTCCATAGTAATAACGATTGTTTTCTGGAAAGTATATTATATTTAGTAGAAAAACTTCTTTATGTTTGTATATTGAAATTCTTTATTTTTAATCTAATTCATTTATATGTTATGTGTATAGAATAAATACAAATTTTGTTAAAAAGATAATTTTGTAAACTGTAAGGCTAAGGCCACACCGAAGTGCTAAGTTAAGAGCTACATGACTAATAGACTAGGTGACAATAATAGTCACGTAGCGTGGCGCGAAGCGTGCAGTGTGGCCATTGCGATAGTATGGGGTGCGTTAATTCGCTAGGATATGTCAGCGTAGCTCTAAGCACCAAGCGAGGCTCCTACCTGTGTGGCCGAGGCCTAATTGATTTACTAAAACACTTTTTTCATCATTAAGTAAAAAAAAAATGTTTAGTAAACCAATTACAAGGGTAGTCCCAAAAGTACCCGACCTAACAAAGAAAACACAAAAAATTTGGGAAAAAATATTTTTATTTCTCAACATAGTCTCCTTTCAGCTCGACACACTTTTCCCAGCGATGTTCAATAGCTTCGATACCCTGTTTATAGTGAGAACCGTCGAGCGCCTCAAAATAGCCATCAACCGCAGATTCCACCTCTTCATTGTTGGCAAATCTTTTACAAATCTTCAACATCGCCAAACACTCGATTGAAACATCCTCACGACGCTGTTTTTGTTCCATTGTGAGCAAACGCGGCACCCATCTTGCGCACAGCTTTCTCATGTCCAAATTTTCAGTCAATATGCAATGTACAGCATTTTTTGAAGTGCCTACCATGTCTGCTAGCTCGCGCGCTTTCAATCGACGGTCATCCAATACCATTTTGTGGATTTTCTTTACCATTTCTGGCGTGGTCACCTCATTTGGTCGACCACTGCGATGTTCGTCTTGGCAGCTCGTACGACCTCGTTTAAACTCTGCCACCCAATATTTTACTGTTGTAAACGAAGGAGCAGACTCCCCCAGAGTAGAATCTAGCTCGGCTTTGATATTGGTTGGACTTAGACCTTTGAAATGAAAGTATTGTATCACATAACGATGACCAATTTTTTACATGTTAACAAATTCACTGAGAGCGTTCACTATTGATGGCTGCTAAACAAATACTAAACAACGTAGCGTCTTAAAACTTGAAACTTAAGCTTTATAAGTTTAGTACTTTCTACCATAGTAATTTTTTAAAGCAACAACCGCCATCCATACGTCAGGTCGGGTACTTCTGGGACCACCCTCGTACAATGTCTTTAACTCTCCACAAAACTAATGCCTCAACTATTAAAAATAATAACGATTTCATAAATATTGTACAAGGTGGGCTAAATATTGTACAAGGTGGGCTAAATATTGTACGAGGTGGGCTAAATATTGTACGAGGTGGGCTAAATATTGTACGAGGTGGGCTAAATATTGTACGAGGTGGGCTAAAAAAGATTTAATTGATCATCATTTTGGTTTTGTGCATTTTTTAGTTATTCAATAATTTAAAACTGCAGTTGTGGAAAATTCGTAACAGAATATTATAATATTTAACCAATCAATTAGATTTTATGCTGCCGTTTTGTGACTGAAAACACTCCCAAGTCTTTGTTTTGTTGTAGCAACATTTCTAAAAGTGTCAGTAAAAATACATTATGTGTGCGACATTTTTGACTTATACGCCGAAAATCGTTTGGGTACATTTTGATCTCGGCAGTATCTCGAATCACAATAGCTTCTTTTGGGACACTGCAATTCCACGTCGATTCATCTGTGATTCCTGCATTCTTGTAGAGTGGTAGTATGGTGTTTATTGGACAGTATTATAGATGTCGAGATAAGCACTGTTACAGAGACTGGTGAAAGGTTTTATGAGATGAATAAATGTCAATTACCTGTGGTGAGTATAATAAAAGGCACAATACAAAGTGGGGAATCAGGGTACTTGAAGTTGGTGCCACCGGAGATGACTATGTAAACCAATAAGTAATAGGCATGTCCTGTTGCATACAGGGCAAGGAACTTCAGTACTTGAAGCCTGTCTGCGTCTTCTTTCTTCATTGGATCCCTGATTTACTACACCATTTGGTTCGATCTACTATTTTTTGTTCCTAATTATGCTGAGTATTAGCTGACCTTTTTAAGTGTCTCATGTAGTTATGACGTTTTAATATCTCTTTCATTATCCACAGTGCTTTATTCTTCCTTCTGTCAGTTCACCAGAGGATATTTCGTGAGAGTCTGTATTCAGACATGCAAGCAATGTGTCCAGTTTTTCGCAAGAGAGCATGCGATACCAGAATCTCGACGTAATCTACAGTAGTTTGCTCTTGTCAAAACAAAATTATACATTAACAAACAATGCCGTAACTAAAATGGAAATTTTGAACAGAATCTAAAAGTGGAACAGACAATTTAAGTTTTGAAAGTTCCAGTTAAGGCCACACCAAAGTGCTTCGCTTAGTGATAAGCTAGGTGCTACGTGACTAATAGACTAGGTGACTTCATGCTTGGCCACACCAAAGCGCTTCGCACGAATTCATTTGACATTTGGGAGCCGTTGAGTCAACAAATGATGCCACTCTCAAAACTAACCAGAAAGCTACTTCTCTCGGAGAATTTAAGTTTAAAATCTCACATCTCAAATTGGAACTTGTTGGGTGCATAATATAATGTTAATGTTATCTAGAAGTATGGAGTGGAGAGTTTCAACTTCTCTACAAAGAATTGCGGAATAAAACTCCCGCCATCTTGGTAAAATAACTTGGTGACACAATAAAATTAACCAACACGTCTGTTCGCTAGGAGACCGACTAGGTGACTAATCGTCACGTAGCGTGGCGCAAAGCGTGCAGTGTGGTCATTGCGATAGTATGAGGTGCGTTGGTTCGCTAGGATATGTCACCTAGCTCGCAGCGTAGCTGTAAGCACCAAGCGAGGCTCCTACCTGTTTGGCGGAGGCCTAACATTTCATATAGTTGAACTCTTAATTTGCTGGTTTGTATTTAGAAAGGGTTCCTCAGATTTATAATTGAGTATTAAAAAAACAGTGTTTTTAACTTCTTCGAAAAAGTAAGCTTTAATTTCAAGTGTTTTTAGCATGCTACTAAAGCAGCTAAATAAAACGAAAGTAATGGCAATAATTTACAGCTTCTGTTAGAATGCTGTTGTATGCTACATCTAGCATACAATAACTGTGCTAAAAGTTACAAGTCAAAATATAATAGGAAGGCTTTTTTTTTTTTGTTCTTTTTGATGTGTTATTCCAGATTATTCTTATTGTATTTTTTAATTTTCATTACCAAGTTAAAATATTCCTCGTGACATGTCCAAATCATAGTACAAAATTGTCGGTATTGATTGAAAATCATTACCTCACTTGAAAGGTGCTAAAAATCAAACGCAATCTTTTATTTTAGTGAAAAAAGTTGCACATTTATTTCTCACTTTATAATGTTTAGATTAGTTTTAGAAAATATGTTATCAGTTAGTTTGTTAAAATAATAATGGATCGTTGACGTATCTTTGAGACTCTTTTACTTTGTATGGAATCTGATGTGAGTTTTGGTCAAATAATGCTGGATTCACATTCTTATGGTTAACTTAGAGCTGATTGAGGTGAAATTGGCGCAATTGAATATTTCCTATCAACATCAAAGCAATTTGTTGGTTTATGCATAAAAGCTTGGACATTTCCTATCAATATCAAATCAATTTGTTGGTTTATGCATAAAAGCTTGGACATTTCTTATCAATATCAAAGCAATTTGTTGGTTTATGCTTAAAAGCTTGGATATTTCCTATCAATATTAAAGCAATTTGTTGGTTTATGCATAAAAACTTGGACATTTCCTATCAATATCAAATCAATTTGTTGGTTTATGCTTAAAAGCTTGGACATTTCCTATCAATATCAAATCAATTTGTTGGTTTATGCATAAAAGCTTGGACATTTCCTATCAATATCAAATCAATTTGTTGGTTTATGCTTAAAAGCTTGGACATTTCCTATCAATATCAAATCAATTTGTTGGTTTATGCTTAAAAGCTTGGATATTTCCTATCAATATCAAAGCAATTTGTTGGTTTATGCATAAAAGCTTGGACATTTCTTATCAATATCAAACAATTTGTTGGTTTATGCTTAAAAGCTTGGATATTTCCTATCAATATCAAAGAAATTTGTTGGTTTATGCATAAAAGTTTGGACATTTCTTATCAATATCAAAGCAATTTGTTGGTTTATGCTTAAAAGCTTGGACATTTCCTATCAATATCAAATCAATTTGTTGGTTTATGCTTAAAAGCTTAGACGTTTCCTATCAATATCAAAGAAATTTGTTGGTTTATGCATAAAAGCTTGGACATTTCTTATCAATATCAAAGCGATTTGTTGGTTTATGCTTAAAAGCTTGGACATTTCCTATCAATATCAAATCAATTTGTTGGTTTATGCTTAAAAGCTTGGACATTTCCTATCAATATCAAATCAATTTGTTGATTTATGCTTAAAAACTTGGACATTTTAAAGAATGATGAGAGTAGAATAAATGTATGATATGGAGTAAGGAATCGTTGAATAAAAGAAAACTGGTAGTGACAGATTTTATAAGTACGATTAAGAAAGTTTTTGGCCATATTGAGATAATTAGTTGTGAAAGACCTATCAAACTATACTAAAGAAAATGTAGCATGGTCCCAGTGACATTTCACAAATTTGCCCCAATACAACCTTGTAACGATGTTCAGTAATTTTAATTATTTTATCAACTTTAATATAAACCTCGATTCTAATAAACGGCAAGTTATTTAGGTAAATACATTACATAAAACTAACAATAATGACAAATTAATACATCTTGTTACAAATTAGCAAAAATATGTCAGTTTGTTAAAATTAAATAATATTTGACGACGTTTGTCAAAAGTCACTACGTTAGTCTGCATTGGTTAGGGATGGGGTATACGATAATTGGATTTTGGATTTTTTTTATACATAAAATTAAATGTTCGTAATTAGTATTAATTCATAGTGGATCTTGGCCTATTTAAACATAGATACCAATCATACAATACATTAGAAAGTCAGTATAATGAAAATTAGGAATTAAAATGTCAGTTTAGAGAAAAACAATTTTTCAATTTATAAAAAAAAAATTCGATTTGTAAAAAAAAAACAATTTTACCCCATCCCTTTGAGAAATGACATTTCAAATGTCACAGGGACCATGCTATATAATTATGGTCCTGATGTATAATTATCTTTTAAAAATATTTTTTTAGTGATTTCAAGGTGAAAATACGTAAATGGAGGATAGGTAAATGTCAAATTAATGGAGAGCAACGAAAAATGATAAAATAGATTGTTGGAGAAATCTTATCTGAGGGAAGGTGAAAAGTATGAGAAATGGAAGAATATATATCGCCTGTTGAGAATTATAGTGGCGAAACTACAAAAAATAAATTTTCGAGTTAAGACTTCCAAATGGCACTAAAATGATACCATTTTTACGTGCGTAAGTGGCGAAAATATATTTCAACTCTTTGATGCTTCAAGGAGTTGAAATATACTTTCGCCACTTACGCACGTAAAAAATGAGTCCTTTTAGTGCCATTTGGAAGACTTAACTCGAAAATTGATTTTTTTATAGTTTCGCCACTATGATTCTCAACAGGCGATATGATGTGATATTTGAATATGGGTGAATGAGGCAAAGTCTGTTTACATGGATAGGAATGTGTGGCGATCTGTCCTGTCTGTCTACTCAAAAAAAGGCTTGGTTTTTACGTTTCTTAAAATCGTAAACAACCAAAATCACTATTAATTAAAGCTATAATATAGAAAATGGGAAATATTTGATTGTGCGAAAATTCACTTGAATGAATCTTATGTCAGATCTAATGAGAATATTTTAACTATATTAAAGCGTAATATAATATTTTGTACTATTATTACATATCTGGGCGACAGTCCAATACACTTTATTTTTAATTATAACATATTTTTAAGTGTCCGATTAGTGAAATAAAATTATTCTTACGGTTCAACTTTTGTTTTTATTTTATGACCTTTCCAATCAATTATGTCTACCATTACTGTTATTATAAGTCAAAATGGCAGAGTAGAACCATCACGGTAAAAATGTACCTAGTTACGCGTCTTGTTTTCACCGTAATATTTATGTACGGTGCGGAGATGCGAACTCTGAGAACAAGCGAGAGATATCAGGTCTGCAAATATGAAACCAGAATTTTTTAATAGAAAATACACATTTATTGTATAAAAATATTTTATTCAAAGTATTGCTCATCGCTAGCTACACATTTTTCCCATCTCCCTGGCAATTTGTGAATGCCACGCCAAAAAAACTGTTGCTCTTTTGAGGCAAACCAATCATCGAGCCATTTTCGTACATAAGAAGTGAAGCGCTGCTCAGCAAGTGCGTGTCCCATTGATGCAAATAAGTAGTAATCGGATGGAGCCAAGTCTGGTGAGTAAGCCGCATGCGAAAGTATTTGCCAACTAAACGCCTCAATCGTTTCCTTGACCGGTTTTGCTGTGTGCGATGGTGCATTATCATGAAGCAAAATCACTTTGTGTTGCCTCTTTTGATATTCTGGTCGTTTTGCACGCAATGCTTGGTTCAAATCCATTATTTGTTGTCGGTAGCGTTCAGTATTAACGGTTTCGCCAGGTTTTAGCAGCTCATAATAGATAACACCCTTCTGATCCCACCAAACACAGAGCATTGTCTTATGTCCATAGCGATTTGGTCTTGCAGACGATGTTGCTGGTTTGCTTGGAGTTACCCATGATCTTTTACGCTTAGGATTCTCGAAATATATTCATTTTTCATCGCCAGTCACAATTCGATGGAGAAATGATTTTCTTTTGTACCTGGCGAGCAGCATTTCGCAAGTTGTTTTTCGGTTTTCCTGCTGTCTTTCATTCAGTTCATGTGGAACCCATTTTCCCACCTTCTGGATCTTTCCCATGGCTTTGAAACGTATGGAGACGGCTTCTCGTGTCACATTTAATTGATCCGAGTTGTTGTTGCGTTTGAGCGTCATCCTCATCCAACAATGCTTGCAATTCGGCGTCTTCAAACTTTCTCGGTGGTCTTCCACGTTCTTCGTTTCTCATGTCAAAATTTTGAATTTTTTAAACCACTCAAAGCACTGTGATTTACCAAGAGCATGCTCACCGTAAGCTTCGACAAGCATTCGATGCGATTCTGCAGCAGTTTTCTTTAAATGGTAACAGAAAATCAATGCTGTCCACAAATCGTAGTTTTCAGGCACAAAAACAAACATATTCAACGCTATGAAAACATATGTAGTTGTATTAAACTTGTATTGTGAGTTAAAAAGTCTTTGACAAATGTAAACACAAGAAAAAGGCGCTAATGACGCGGTTTGACAGTCACTACATTGACAACTAGAGCCATCTATGAGCAAATTCCGGTTTCATATTTACAGACCTGATAGAATAGATGCATTTAGTAATGTGGTACTGGAAAAGGATGTTACGAATCTCATGAATGGCAAGACAAACTAATACCTCCATTCTAGACTCCTCCAACTGAGGGTCGATAGATTGTCGACAATATACCTTCAACAAGTCCTCCGATTCTTTGGACACATTGCTTGTGGTCAAGGAGACAGTTTATAGAAGCTTGTAATCACTGGAAGTGTGGAAGGATGATGAACAAGAGAAAGAGTGTGCGTTGGACTGAACAAGTAAGAGACATCAGGAATACCCTTGAAAAATACTCTTCGAACTGCGGAGTGCAGGGATGGACGGAGAGTAGTCACGAACATCACGATGCTCAGTCATGAGGTACACGATAGGATATTTGATAAATCCTAAGACTTTTAAGAGTGTTAGCAGAATGGGCAGTCTTGTTGAATCTATTACCAAGAGAATACTATCTGATATACTATATCTGAGAATACTATAGACTCAAGAGTTTGTTACTGCAGGATTGTCCTCCTGTGATGCTGAGCTCTAGCTATCTCTCTATCGTTTCGGGGGTCTCCCTGGTGGACGCCGTCCATCCGGTACTCCATGCAGAGCTATGTATGGAATTCTTGTGGAATTCATTCTCTGTACATGTTGGTACCAGTATCGTCGACATTGTCGTCCCCATCTGACCACATCTTGGACCTCACAGACCTCTCGGATTTTTTGTCGGTGAGAAAATTAAAATAATTCTTTTTCTAAGTGACTTGCAATAATAATAATAATACAGTTTTGTAAATTTATTTGTAGACAGATGGAAGTTTCACCTGCATTATTTATTTAACACTCATTGAAATTATAACTGAAGTTTTTTTTTTAAAGCATTTTCTTCCAAACCACACGGCGGTTCGTCATTTCAGTGCAATCACTTCAGTTAAATAATCGCAGTAAAATGGGTAAAGATTTAGATTAATTTAAGTTATAAAAAAAATATTATTTTAATAAAAATTCTATTCATTTAATACTAAAGTTTTGTTATAACACTCTATGAGTTTGAGTTAAAAGAATTATTTTGCAGAAATTATTTAGTTTTAAAAATATTGGAATTCGTACAAAAAGAAAGTAACGCTAATAGTAGATAAAGCCCAGGAAGTTTGACTATGCTGGTATGGGCAAGTGCAACGGCAGGATAAAACGTATATGCTGAGGACAGCCACGAATTGGGAACCCTCAAATAGATGCAGAGGAAGACCCAAAAAAAGCCTGTATAAGAAAGTGGAGCAGGACATAGTGAGAGTCGGGCTATCCCCGAGTGATTGGCGAGACCAAAAGAGATGGAGGATAAAGGTCTAAGCAGCCGACTCCAAATAGATGGGATAAGGTAAGGAAAAAGAACTACAAAAAGAGTTTTAGGTTATTAAATTTTACCCCAATTATACTTATTTGAGAATTCTTCTGAATTTCAATATCTTTTTTTTATTTACTATTATTTGACCTTTTGAATACAAAGTACAATTTGAATAAACCTTGAAGCTGGTGGAACATTTTCCACTCTGCCATATTCAAGAAACATTGCTTTACTAACCGAGTTGTGGATATTGGAACAAACTGCCCAATAGTGCAGCGAGTGCTGTAACATTGAACCAGTTTAAAAACTCTGGACAAATTCCCACACACAAACCCAGTAGTGCACTTTTAGTTGTGGTTTGATTCCTCTGTTTTCTTTTTATGAACACAGAAGTCCAAAAAGCGCTTCGGTCTGGGTTCCAGTCAGCTATGGTCCTTTCACTATACAAACTGAATATTTTTTCAGATGTCACTGTAGCATTTTTTCTTCGCTTAAATTTCTACAACATTACATGACAATTATGCCCTTTCAATCTCTCAAATTCACTGATTGATAATTTATGATTTTAATACAATGTGTAAGTTGTCGCAATAGTGCTGTCATAAGATAATGGCGAGTCACTGGGATAACTAATGAATCATTACAATTTGTTCCCAATAACGGAAATTATTTATGACTCACCCCAATAGATACTAACAGCACTTTCATTGTATACAGTACAACCTGGCACGCTTATTACCATACGGTAATCTCTTCCAGCCGACCAGAAAGATGTTGAAGTGGACTCAAGTGAATCCCAGACTGGAATCCTGTCTATAATATAAAATAATAATTCTTCATCTTCTTCCCAGTGTCAGTCAGATCCCCCCGATGTTGAATATCACCAGAGAGTAGATATCTTTGTCCCCGGCAGCCCGAAAAAGATCCCAAACGCTCCTTATACCAGTCCAATCAAGTATATTGCGGAGCCAGGAGATTTGCCTCCTGCCAACACCTCTTCGACCTTCTATTTTGCCTTGGATGATCAGGTGCAGTAATTTGTACTTTGCTCCTCTAAGTACGAGGGTCATCCAGAAAGTAAGGTATCAAAGGTATTAAAGTAAAGTAAAGTAAAGTAAAGTAAGTATACTATATAAGTATATCCTACATTTATGTAGGATCGAAAAATGCTTGTATTTAATTGAAATTCACAGGATATTTCACAAATATATTAAACTATTTTTCAACATAATCGCCTTCGAGATTGAGACATTTCTGTAGTTGGGGCACCAGCTTTTGTATGCCAGTGTCATAGACCTCCGCCACCAGCTCTTATAATATCAGTACGGTCCAGCGCCAGAATATCAGTACGGCCTTCTCTGAACAACCTAACCCAATTCGTGACATGTTGTCGACTCATCACATCACTACCATAAACTTCCACGAGGATCCGATGGATATTCACGGCGGTATTGTTCTGCAAAGTCAAAAAACAGATGACCGCGCGGATCTCGCACGGACGGGAGGTGGCGGGAGCGCGCGACTACCTCTCCATGGGAAGAATTTACTGTGACTGAACAAAATGGCCGACAAATACGCGGGACCAAACAAACTGACCGTTACGATCCCCCCTACACACCAGGTGCGCCAAGTTCGAAACAAAAAATTTCCCCCGGCCTCAGGAGCATTTTACTTTCTAGATGACCCTCGTACATGACTCAAATAGGAAACCTTTCGGATTTTAATATTAGTCAGCAACTCTCTATCAACTTTGGCTCTTTGAAGAACCCTCGTGTTGCTGACCATATCCGTTCAGGGTATCCGTAGCATTCTCCGGTGCATCCACATTTCGAATGCTTCCAGTCAGTTAATACTACCAACTTTCATATTTACCTCTGCTTCACTTTGCTTGCCCCTGGAATCCTGCAAGACATCTGACATGATGTCAGTCTCTGGATCACCGAGGGGAGAATCGCCCTCGCTGCCAGACAGGGTAGTGCATCTTTGCGAGTGTTTTTCCATAAAGCTTCGGTTTGTTTGACTGAGTTTTTATCCACCGATTGTCATCGGATGTGAAACCAGAGTGGCCCAAATAACTAGGCCTGTATCCGCTGTCATTGGTCATGTAATGGCCCATTATCGGATTAATCTAATGAGCCTGGATACCCATTAGCGATGGTGTATGTGACTAGTACCCGAATATGTCGAGTTGCCACACCCACCATTTGTGAGCCGCCGCTAACATGCGAGACAGACGCTCATTGCTTCTCACTTTATCCGTACTTTTGGGATCCCCGATGGATTGGTTACCATCAACTTCACCCTCAAGTCCGTTGCCCGTCGGTCACCGAGTGGAGGTATGAGGAGCATGGTGGGAGAAGCTGTGTCGGTCCAGTCCCTCTAGGACCAATGTATTGCTATATAACCATTCGACTGACCAACTTTCATATTTACTAAAATAATAATTATAATAAAAGAAATTTCAATTATATTTTTTTTAATTATTTATTCTCTCCATTTCTTGTGATGTAATTAATATAACTGCATGTATAATGAACAAAAAAATATAAACAAAAAATCTTATTTTTTACAAACAAAAAGTTAAAAAAGCTTTATGTACAGCAATACCTCATTATTTGAATATAAATACATTTTACAAACCGAGTACACAATTTCAGAATACGCAATACATTCTAGAATCAATTATTTATTTTAAAAGTAGGCTAAGCTGCGTGTCATCGTACGATATCTTTAGCTTTTCAATATATATGTATAAATAAATAAATAGATACATTTCTATTAAATAGTATAGAAAAATAATTACTTGGAAAATATTTCTGTATGAATGGGGGATTACGATACAAAAAAAAAATAATTAATATTATTTTTTTTTTCTTATTAAATGGTATTTACAAAGTGGAAAAATAAAAAATGGAAAATGTATATTTTTAGATGGAGGTATTTGCTGTAAACATTTTTCATTTTTACACTATAACAGGCACAATCATTTAAAATAACAAGTTTATTTTTTACGGAAATAAATTTATTCGTCCCCTCCTTTGTACCGAGTGAAGACCTTTTATAATCCCAATTTAAAACAAAGGGATTAAACGGTACGTCCACCCGGAAAAAAGTCTAATAGAAATCTTACAATGTAGACCACGGCGAAAAAAGATGTACGGTGTATAATTAATTTTTTTTACTAATTTTCTGCTCAAATGGCGGCTAGCTGCCGTTTGGAAGGCGATAGTCCATATTTAGACTAAGCCCTCATCTGTGCACGACACAAAGCAGTTTAACCAGCGTGTTAAAAGTGACACAGATTTCTTCTAACGCAGATACAAAATGTAGCATTTTACTTTAGAAAATTTTAATTTCTATATTAATGAAAAATTAATTGAAAGCTGATTTGGAAAGTCTTACAACTTTCGATTTAACATATAAGATATTTAAGACTATTTATTACTTTGCGTGTCAGATGAATATTTGCCCGAGCTCCTTACGTTGTTCTGTGACAGTAGAACGATATTGCTTTTAGGATCATCGCAAAAAGCGGTTACAGAAGAGATTAGATCTATAATGGACATTTATGATCAAATTAATTCTTAACAGCCCATCAGGCAAGTCTTGAGAAATAGCTCGAGGTACACATTTCCATTAAAAAGAAATAAAAAAGTAAATGAGAAAAAATTAACGGCGTGTTATTTGTATATCTATTGATCAAATCTTAAAAAAAATCAGCTTCACATAAATTTGT
Source organism: Odontocerum albicorne (assembly GCA_949825065.1). Classification (NCBI taxonomy): domain Eukaryota; kingdom Metazoa; phylum Arthropoda; class Insecta; order Trichoptera; family Odontoceridae; genus Odontocerum; species Odontocerum albicorne. The sequence goes on from OX463858.1 coordinate 3,031,768, forward strand.
AAAAACTTGGACCAAATAATATCTATTGAGTTTAATTAAAAACTTGGACCAAATTATATCTATTGAGTTTAATTAAAAACTTGGACCAAATTATATCTATTGAGTTTAATTAAAAACTTGGACCAAATTATATATATTGAGTTTAATTAAAAACTTGGACCAAATAATATCTGTTGAGTTTAATTAAAAACTTGGACCAAATTATATCTATTGAGTTTAATTAAAAAAAATGTGAAATAGAAATATGAATTGTTTCGTACATCTTAGTATTACCGGGATCCACATAGGGAAATCCACATTTAGCCTGCATATCTAAGGATTAACATAACAAATAATAATTTTTTTTTTCATGGACGTAAAATCAATCAACCATTTTTTTGATGCCTTAGTCACAAGAGGCTTTTTTTCAGTGTTCTGATCTCAAGGAAAACCATTTGCATCGATTATAACATATCTGATGATAATGAGAAATGGATGTATTGAATACAATATAAAACATTATTCCATGACCTATCGTTCATACAAATATTTGACGATTAGTATAAAAGAGATGTATATTCACTTAAAAATGGAGCTTATTCCTTCTAATATAATGTTTTTACAACTCGTGAGTTTATTTATTATAGATTTTAAGATTTAAAACTTAAGTCGGATGTGATTTATATTATTAATTTCATTAATAATCGAAAGCCGTAAAATTGATACTTGAATTTGAATATTTATATCATTGGGATGAGTTAATGATCACTGATCACTTAGTTAATGATCACTGATTTTTTAAATTTTGCGTTCAATTGCATTTTCTCTGGACGAGAGAACGAGGAAAATCTCATTTGTTCAGTCAATGAAAACAATGTGTGCGAACTAATTAGTTCATTAGAGATTGATAAAAGTGTCCAAATGTTTGTTCAAATTATTGGAATCTTCAGAACAACACGGCCGATTGCATTCGTCCAAAAGAATTGTTTATTCATAAAGATATCCAATTTTTTTATAAGCGAAATCGTTCTAGCGAACAAGCAAATATTCTAAACATTTTGTTTACTCGTTCACCTGACGAAAATGCTGCTAAAAAGATTTTCGGAACAAACATCATGAACATTTTAACTCATTCATGAAAATGCACCTCAAGGCATGCCGGCATTAAGCGCTAATATGTGAATTGAAATTTAAAGTTGAATTTTTTTTTTGCCGGGTATAAAACATGGAGCGTTTAATTGAATCATATTTTATTGTTCAGCTTACAGCTATTATTGAATCAAATATGAGCTTTGTTCAAATAATTGAAGAATGTTTGTAGAAACTGATTTTTGAATAACATCTTAATCGTAGGCGATTCTATGAAATATAAGATAATTTATAGTTTGTGTGTTAGATGTCGTCGATCGAGGAATAAACTTTGGAAGAGGCTACTAGAATTGTTTTAGGGTTTTTATATCAGTCCCAAAGCATTTCTAATTCAACTGCCATTATAAGGTCTAAATAATTTAGAAATCTTCCTCAACATCAGAGGTAACAGTGGTGATATTACGGTAATCTTCCTCAACATCAGAGGTAACAGTGGTGATATTACGGTAATCTTCCTCAACATCAGAGGTAACAGTGGTGATATTACGGTAATCTTCCTCAACATCAGAGGTAACAGTGGTGATATTACGGTAATCTTCCTCAACATCAGAGGTAACAGGGGTGATATTACGGTAAATAATGGTCTTGTTATTATCTATTATATTGTGCAACACTTTTTGTTCTGTTGAATACAGTACCACCTGGACACTAATTGCCGTGTAGTATTTTTTTCCAACAAATCAGAAAGATGTTTAAAAAAGCCTCAAGAAGAAAGCCAAACTGGGATTCCTTTTAATTTTTTGGGAATAATCTATTATAGAACTGAATCATGCAGGTTGAAAGTCAATCCTCTTTATCAAATGGGCCACGGAAGTAGTCCATTATTGACGTCCATGCTTTAATGTTACATTTAGACATTAGCTGCCTTTTAAATAATTTAAAGAAAAAGAGCTTTAGAGGTGTTAAAATTCTATTAAGAAATAGCACTATTTTGGTACTTGGATCCATTTCTACAAACACTTCTCAATTATGCAAAGTAAAAAATGGTGTTAGTTTAAAATCATAATATTTTAAATACAATAATCAATAAATGTGATCACAGAATAATGTCATCAATTATATTTAGTATAAAAAAATGCTCTCATTTAAATTTAAATACGAACGAAAATATGTTTTAAACAGTTTGAACCCTTTTAAGATTTTTTCCCGTCTAAAAAGTTTTTTTTTGCAGACTTGAAAAACTCCTTAAATAATATTTTTCATTTCCATTTTATCTACGGTTAGTTTCCCCCGTTTAAGAAGTTTAATTTGATCAAAATTTTATTTGTTTATTACAATTATGTATACACGACACAATGGTCAAATGCTCATAGTTAAAACAGTACCCTGAATTGAGGTTTGGGCAAGTTCTTATTTCCGACGATGATGCGTTCAATTCCATAGATCGATAAATTTGTCACATTTAAAGGCTCTATATAGCTTTATTCGAAAATCATTAGTTTAATTTTTGTTGTTATAAAACGAAAAAAAAAAAATATCCGAGAATGATGGAAGTTTATACTTAAGGAGACAATTTCAAATGAATCTTTGAACGCTCCATTTAAATGCACTAACTTATAACTCGAAATATATTTTTGGAGTTGCCATATTTGAAATTAAACAACTATTTAATACTTGTATGAATATTTGTATTTTGATCTGAATTCTCAAATAAATAAAACTGTATAGTTTTATGAAGAAATATCTTTGTGAAAATGTTGCATTGATCATATTGCATTATGAAAATTATCATTATTAAAAAAAAAAAGGTTTAATCCTCTATTCACCACTGTACCTTAAGGTAACATTATATATCATAAATTAGTGATTTTCTTTTGTATCTTTGATGTAGTGACTTATAAGGAATAGTATGTACTGACCCGCAAGTCAAGATAAGATTTGTTTAAATTTTCTGTTAGCAGAGTAAGTTATCATCAAAATTTCTGTTAGCAGAGTAAGTTATCATCAAAATTTCTGTTAGCAGAGTAAGTTATCATCAAAATTTCCCCTTATGTCCAAATTTATAAGAGAAACAATATTTTGGGACACAGGGATGTAATGACGTTATAATTGTACGCTCTTAAGGAGTTCTGATAGAACCTTGAAAAAAATCTTAAAAAGGTTTTACTGTATTCACCAATAAGTAAATTTTCCTAGTTGATGGGTTAAAAAAAAAAAAGAAATTAAATACACTCATAATTTTAATTTTAAATATTTTAAAACAGTCTTTTAAAATCAATGTGCCGTCCAAATAAACTCATACAAATGTAGGATAATTTTTATGTTTTTTTTTTTAAAACTTATTTATCTTTACAAAGTCACGATGATTTTTCATTTCAGATTCTCGTGGAGGAAATTTTATTCTTTTTTTTTTTTTGTATAGACAATATAATTTAGGGTATAGTTTTTTCATTTTTTTTTTAGTTCGCACCCTGACAAACACTTTTGCAAATCGCCCTTCAAAAAAATATATACTATTACGATCATATAAAAAAAACATGCAAAAATGTTGAAAACTTTTTATGTACACCTTACATATATGCCTGTTAAAAATTTTAAATAATTTGAATCAGTTTAAATAAAAAGAAGGTATTGATATACTAGAGAAAATGTAGCATGGTCCCTGTGACAGTTCACAAATTTGCCCCAATACAATCTTGTAACGACGTTCAGTAATTTAAATTATTTTATCAACTTTAATATAAGCCTCGATTCTAATAAATAGCAAGTTATTTAGATAAATACATTATATAAAACTTACAATAATGACAAATTAATACATCTTGTTACAAATTATCAAAAATGTGGCAGTTTATTAAAATCAAATAATATTTGGTGACGTTTGTCAAAAGTCACTACGTTAGTCTGCATTGGCTAGGGATGGGGTATACGATAATTGGATTTTCGATTTTTTTATACCTAAAATTAAATGTTCGTAATTAGTATTAATTCATTGTGAATCTTGGCCTATTTAAAGATAGATATAATCATACAATACATTAGAAAGTCAGTATAATGAAAATTAGGAATTAAAACGTCAGTTTAGAGAAAAACAATTTTTCGGTTTATAAAAAAAAACGATTCGATTTGTAATAAAAAAACGATTTTACCCCATCCTTTTGAGACATGACATTTCAAACGTCACAGCGACCATCCTACGTTTTCTTGAGTATAGTATCATTTTAATCTCATTGTTAATTTTTTTTCCATTTTCCCTTTTTATGAACACATCCGATTTTTTTATATTTTTTGTAGAACAGTTTTTCTTTATTTTTTTTTAAATCTCTTATTAGATATATACAAGGAGATTTTGTTTTTTAATAAAATTGCAAATTCGTGTTTACGCTGTCTGTGCCGTAGCGAATATGGGACGGCATGCTCTAATCTAAATTATTACTGTTTTATCATACCCTGTTTCATTTCTTCCGCCACTTCTTTCCCGATTAGAATATTTTCTTAACGAAAAACGTATCAATACATTTCTTGAAAACATTACGAAAAAAAATAATTTTTAATCGTAAACTAAGGAAAAAAAGTGTTATAAAATTTAAAATCTTTAATGTTTTTTAATTTTCCAAACAAGCCCTGCCCCATTGGACTTTTCATTTGAATGTACGTCTTCGAGCTATAAAGATCTTAATATCTGCACAACATCTTAGGCAACATGAGCAGTACCCAATGATGTGGTAGATATTTATCAATTATTAATATATGCTTTAATCTCATTTTCAGATCTTGTTCAGTCTGAAATTTATTTAGTGGCGAGTGTGTGCTGTCTTAAATAAATTCAAAAGTGATCTTGAGTTGGCATTTATTATGAAACAGCGCCATATTAATCGTCCACTTGTTTCTGTACGAATTTTAATATTGTTCAGTGATTTTTATAAAATAAGATCTAGTATGAAGAATCACTGAATTTAATTTATATTAATTGCATCGAAACAAAAACCATTTCATTAAAAAAATATATATAACACTTTCGAAAATTAAAGTTACTTTGTGAGATATGTGGAAATAAAAATGAATGAGAGAATTGATTGATTTTTTTATTATTATATTTAACTTACGTGAATTATTTCATGTAAGTCTGCTTGCTGTACAAATCTACAATTCACAGTATTTAATTTCTTAACAAAATTGTAGGTTTTTCAACCATAAATATTTAATTATAAAAATCACTCCATCCCCTACTGAGAATAAAAAAAATATTTATCTTAGATAAAATTTTAATTTGTGATTAACAAAAGAATTAGACACAAAGACTTCTCAACATTTCTGCGCGGGCATTATTATATTATATTATATTATATTTGTAGTTGACGATAGGACAAAAGTGTTTCGAGAGGGGTGCATTTTTGAACATTTTTTTTTTAATCACGTATTTGGTGGAGCTATGTAGTTTTGTCCTTGATGGTCTCCTCGCGGGGGCGCGCACCCCCGAAGATGGTGGAGTGCTGGCTGGTCTCGGCCAGGGAGTTGATTGGCGTGGCCACCGTCCTAGGCTTTAAGTTTAGTTTTGGCCTACCTGTTGTGTCTGGAAAAAAATACATTTATTAATGAAATGTCGAATTTTTTAAATTTATATTAGGTGTACAAATAAGTTTCTGCCGTTTTTTTATCAAAAATTGGCCATTTATTGTGAAAGAATGGAACCTCATGTTTTATTCGAAGTATTGCCCACATCGCTTGCCACTACTTTTTCCCATATTTCTGGCAGCATACGGATATTGCGTCGGTAGAATGCTTCATCTTTTGAGGCTATCCACGAATCGACCCAATTTTTGGTATCTTCATATGATGTGAAGTGTTGCTAAGACAGGCCATGTGTCATCGATCGAAACAAGTGGAAATCAGAAGGAGCAATGTCTGGAGAATACGGCGGGTGGGGTAAAACTTCCCAATTGAGTGTTTCCAAATAGGTTTTGACCGCTACGTTCTTTGTCTCCGATGTCCAATTCACCGTTCTTAAACTTTTGAAACCACTCACGACAACTTCTCTCACTTAAGGCAGCCTCACCATACGCTTCTACAGGCAATCGATGCGCCTCAGCTGCAGATTTCTTCAAATTGAAGAAGTAAATCAAAAGTTCCCGCAAATGACGCTTATTCAGCTCAAAACTTGACATTTTCGCACATAAAAGAATATATTATACTGATAAAAATTCACAAATATTTCAAGGTTATGTTGTTGACAGATGTCCAACCTTACGACAATGATGTTTTACATCTGACAATTTAAACCATAACTTACTGGTGGCGCCAACTTTTGTCAAACGGCGGCGGCTTATTTGTACACCTGATAACATATTATATATAAATTTATTTCTTTAGCATAGGGGTTGGGTAATAGGGATAGACAACCCAAAATGAGGTAAATGTGAAAACTTTTGGAGTAGATTTAAAAAAAAAAAAATACAAATGAAAGTAAAAACAAATGTGGAACTTTTTGAACATGTGAAAGTGACAAAAATTCAGTAGCCTTTTGCAACAACCTACCTTCATGAACAAGGTTTTTTATGAACCCTTATGAAGTTGAAAAAAGTAAAGAAATAGGTTGGACCCTGAAGACAGCATCCAAATAGTTCTAACGTTAAAGCCCTGATAAAATTGGTGTTTTATAAAAAATGACAACATCTCTAACATGTCATGCACCATCCTGCGAAATATTAACTACTACATCCCACAATTCAAGACAAAATTAAGAGATACCAAGGTCCTGGAAGTCGTGAAGAACTAACGACTTCCAGGACCTTGGTATATCTATAGGGTTTTTTTTTAATTTGTACGCGTTGGCTGCCCATGAAAATGAGTACATTTTAATGATTATTTTATCATTAAATATGTTAGTATGCCTCAATATTGGGGAAATATGTCGATAAAACTTTACTTACATTTACAGTAAGAAAAAATGGCCACGGGTTGGTTCCTTGCCGTTGGAAAGTGTCCCTGCACAAATAGTTTTTTTTGATGACCACATAATTTATAACTCCATTTTTTTTTGTGAAATTCGGTCCCCTGAATAGCTCCATGATTACACTTTGTATACATCAGGTGACAGGTGACATTTGATTGTGAGAAATTGATATTTTGTAATGAAAAAGATTAATGACTTGGTTGCTATCTGACTTGACCCGACTTCTCACAATCAAATAAAACATTGAATAATATACATCACTACTTTTTTGATAACGCCTCCATGTAAAATTTTGACAGAAGAGACAAAAAAAAATAATCTGGCTGTCTTATTGAATTGGTGTAGATTTTACACAATTATCCTGCGAGTGATGAAGTTGCGTGCACAACGTTAGCATTATTCAGTCTCACTAGACCCACCGCGGCTCGCCTAGCACAAATCTAAAGGCTTGCAGAATGTCTTGAACTATGCGTGTCATGGTCGGTCAGCATAAAACTGATCCATAGAGGCTCGAGTAGTACCACAATAACTAAATTCATCATTCACCAGTTCGTGCGTTTTTGTGTAAAAATAACCACCTGTCCCCAACCCCTCTATTAACCTACTAACATACGAGGGTCATCTAGAAAGTAAGGTTACAAGGACTCCTGAGGCCGGGGGAAATTTTTTGTTTCGAACCTGGCGTGTAGGGGGGCTAACGGTCAGTTTATTTGGTCCCGCATGTTTCTCGGCCATTTTATTCAGTCACAGTAAATTCTTCCGATGGAGGTCATCACGCGCTTCCACCACCTCCCGTCCGTGCGAGATCCGCGCGGTCATCCGTTTTTTGACTTTGCAGAACAATACCGCCGCGAAATATCCATCGAAAGCTCGTGGATGTTTATGATAGTGATGTGATGAGTCGACAACATGTCACAAAGTGGGTTAGGTTGTTCAGAGAAGGCCGTACTGATATTCACGACGAGGCAAGGCAGTGATTTCTGACGAACTTGTGTAAAAAATTGAAGAACAAGTGCGAAATGACCGCCGTGTGACGCTCGACGACCTTCACGAAGAATTTCCTGACATTTCTCGAAGTCTCCTTGGTGATATTGTGTCGGAAAAACTTGGTTACAAGAAGTTGTGTGCGAGATGGGTGCCCAGAATGCTCACACCGGAGCACCGTCAAAATCGCGTGACCGCCACGCGTGAATTTTTGGATCGTTTTGCACAGGAGGGAGAAGCTTTTCTGGACTCTATCGTGACGGGAGATGAGACGTGGGTGTGTTACTATACCCTAATAATTTTCCAACAATCAGGAGGTCGAGGAAGCTGCGAAGAAGTGGCTGAGAGAGCTGGCAGCGGAGGTCTATGTCACTGGCATACAAAAGCTGGTGCCCCGACTACAGAAATGTCTCGATCTCGACGGTGATTACGTTGAAAAATAGTTTAATATATTTGTGAAGAATCCTGTGAATTTCAATTAAATACAAGCATTTTTCGATCCTACATAAATGTTGTAACCTTACTTTCTGGATGACCCTCGTATCATGACATTAACAGCCCAATAGACCCACAAACATCCCAGATTGATCCTTTATAAGATCCGTACTCCCAACCATCACATTCAATAGGAAAATATCTCAAATAAAAAGTCAATAAATCTAGTCAGGAGTCGACTCGACTCTGTTCAGACCGATGACCACTAGTGGTGAAGAGTGAAGTTGTGTCGTGCGTATTTTAACATATTTGCCATAAGATTAAAATCAATTCACTTGATAATATATTTTTCCTACAGCCAATTAATAGAGTATTTCAAAACTAGATATTCAGTGAGTTTCAAATTCACCAAAAGCTCAGTCAATTTTGCTCCTCTTAAAACTTAGTAAAATTACATTGGAAGCATTTAAAGTATACTAATAATATTTTACATACTGAAACAAGTTGAAAAGTACACCTCAAATACTACTCATACCCTTTACTTAACCCTTCCCTTACGGTGATAAAAATAATACGCGTGCTCCGGTGTTGGGTAGTGAGTACGCAATAAAAAATTAACGATTTTAAATCGGAAAAATAAGAACATTAATAGATAATCCCCTTAATTAATTATAATTGAAGTTAAAAATTATAATAATTGAGATTTATTTGCTGAAAACATTAGAAAACCATCTGGCAACGCTCACGGAACGGGCGTACGTCTAACCTATTTGCAAGCTTAGAAGCTACTAGTGGCGCGGAACGTCAGTCGCATACCCCGGCGCTTACGCTTAGACAATTCAGCTCCTCGCAATTCAGTCTAGTATGCAAGAGTGAGATGCGAATATAGTGTCCCGCTTCCCGCATACTATTCACCTATCGTCAAGACGAGGCACTCGCAGCGTTTAAATGCGAATTTGTTTTCGATCTTTACAAAACACCTCGATGTAGTCGATAAATTCTGATTATTATTAATATTATTTTTTAAATCAATGCGTAAATATATTATGGAGGAATACCTAAAATCTTAACCTTGTATTTATTATATTTATAGAGATATTGATGGTTATTAGAAGCAACGTGTAGAAGATACCCAACACAGGGAAGGAAAGGTTAAGCAGTATTCTCACCTTACAATTTTTTGTTTCTTTTAGCTTCAAAAACTTTTTAAAAGGGTTTCACTGTACAAATTTGAAATGCATTAAAAATAAATAATTAGGGGATAGACTGGTGATCAGTGGGTAATATCAAAACATTGCATTTTAGAATCAGTTTGATTTTGAGAATATATTGAGGGAAGGGACAATGTTTGACGAAACAGAATTAGGAATGAAATGATTAGGGATGATTGGAACTTAAGGCTGTTTGAGTAAGATGAAGAAGACCACTATGAGATGGTTTGGCCATGTGGAACGATTGAACGAAGACTAACAAGACAAATAGACAGTCCAAATACTATGTAATCATGCTAACCATTAAATTTACATTGCATACAATAAAATTTGGCAGGCATCGTAGTTGTTTGGAATTTTCTTTAGCTCTTTCCTAACCAAAAATACCCAGGAATTTCATAAGTAGTCCAACCAAAAGTACCCAAGAATTTCATAAGTAGTCCAACTTAAAGTACCCAAGAATTTCATAAGTCAAATCTATTGATTTTTGTACAAAGGTGTGTGCTATTTATCTTTGGAAAATTATTTACAAATGACACAGTGGAGTATTAACTCGTCCAGTGCTGAGAACACGCGTGGCATGTCCATGTGAACATCGGCTTCATGCTCAGAACACGCGCGGCATGTCCATGCCTAAATATTGTTAGTATATTACATCAGCATACGATATTCGTCATTATTTCGGAAGATTCCGAGCATTCGGGCGTTTGCGCATGTGCAACGCATTGTAAAGTTGAGGTTACACCCGCAGTTGTGAATAATATTTTTTCTAGTTCTTATTCCGTTTGTTTTCATTGTGAGACTTGATAATAAAAATAATTGGACTATTTCTCTAGCTCTGTTTTGTGAAAAGGTTACTTACTCACTGCAAGGGATATTTTGTTTATGTTTTCTAGTTATTTTCAATTTTGAATGAGTGACATAGTGAATTGTTAGCAAAAATAAGTGCCTTTTAAAAAATATATTATAGTAATTGGTGTATACATAGTGATATTTAGTATCATATAAGTTTCCTTTTTGATTTTACGAAAAAAAATACGTTTACCTTGAAAAATGGATCGCCCATCGAGCTCTAAAAGACAAAAGATTGAGGATGATATGGAGGATTCATTTAGTGACGTTAGTGATGAGGAATTCACCATCATCAAGGACGATTCTGAATTTGAGTCAGATATTGAAAATGATGACAATATTCAAATTCAAACTGTTTCACAAACATCTAGAACACCAGATGTTAGCTCTACGCAATGGTCGAATATAAAAAAACAACCAGCCTCTATACCATTTTCAAAAATACCCGGGTTGAAAATTGAGATGTCAAGTAAAGAACCAATAGATTATTTTGATTTGATTTTCAATGAAGATTTGTACAATCTTGTGACAACCCAAACTAATTTGTATGCTGTTGTAGTATTGTCGAAATCAGAAGGTGATACAAGCAGAATCACGCGATGGAAAAATGTCACTAAAGACGAAATGAGGGTGTGGCTGGGTTTACTACTACACACCGGAACAATACGTTTGAACCGGTTGAGTGACTACTGGAATACGGACTACCTATTAAATTTACCGGCATTTTCACAATTTATGTCAAGAGATAGATTTTTACTCATCTTACGGGCACTTCATTTTAACAATAATGAAGAAGATCTGTCGAGCTTGGCAAAAGTCAGGGCATTGATTGATTTTTTCAATGGAAGGATGGAAGTAATTTATGATCCACACAGACAACTATCGATAGATGAATCATTAGTTCTTTGGAGAGGCCGATTGATTTTTCGCCAATATATAAAAGGCAAAAAGGCCAAGTATGGTATAAAACTTTACATGTTAGGGGAATCAAGTGGATTGGCCGTAAAAATAATTGTATATGGTGGATCATCAGATGAAGAGTTAGGTGGCAAAGGCCACACTAATAAAGTCGTTCAGAAATTGCTAGAGGGGAAGACGGGAGCCGGATATTCAGTTTACATGGATAATTTCTATAATAGCGTTCCTCTTTAAAATTTCTCTAAAATTTATTGAACCAAAACACATATGTCACAGGAACACTATGAGCAAATAGAAAAGAAAACCCGATCGATGTTATAAATAAAAAACTAAAAAAAGGAGAAAGTGTGAGTCAGTACACAGAAAATGGTATATGTGTTACCAAATGCAAAGACCGCCGAGAAGTCTTTATGATTTCTTCTGAATTCGATGGGGACCTGTCTGATAGTAAAAACCGACATGGTCAAGTGGTCACCAAACCAAATATGGTAATAAATTACAACAATCATATGGGTGGTATAGACTATCATGACCAGATGTTAGCTTACTACCCATGCAAAAGGAAAACATTACGTTGGTACAAAATGTTGGCCATTCATCAATTCCAGACAATGTTATTGAATTCTTGGCATTTATACAATGCAGACAATTCACAGAAAATGCCGTTGTATGATTTCAGGCTATTTATAATAAAAAAATTACTAGGTCCACCTCCATCATCAATTCCGAGACAAACAGTACAATCAAAAATCAAGATACATCTGCCGAAGTTTTGTGAAAAAGACACTGATAATAAAATCAAATGACGCAGATGTAGGCAATGCTGGGATACAGCTAAGAAAAGAAATGCTTCATTATTCTTTTGTCCAGATTGCCCCACACAACCTGGTCTTTGTTTGGATCCTTGTTTCCAACTTTACCACAAATATTAAATTATTTTAAAAAAATTATTGTGTACACCTAATTAGTAAGTATATTTTTCTGTTAGTTTTTATACAATATTGTTTTTTTTTTGTAATATAATGTTGTTCGAAAAATGTCATAAAAACCTCCATTCAATACCATTACGGTATGCGTAAAAATACCGACATCACTCTTATCACACAAAAAAGTCACTCAAGTACGTTTGATAAAAATAAAAAAAGACTGGGTATCTCATTTTGCGCCGAATTACCAATGGACAAAATAAAAATAACATAAAAATAAACACATTTGAAAAAGGACAAAAAAATATTTGCTTGAAAATTTTTAATTTATTTGAGAATATTTTTTACATGTGTAACCCCACCTTTACAGCATGGCCTTCGCTGATTCGTCGAATGAATTTTTGAACCGGTGTAAAAGGGGGCGATGTATAAATGATATATATAAACAAATTCTATATTTATGAATATATATTTTCTTAAATATAAAATTTGTTTTAATTCCGTGAAAATATTACGGGCTGCAACTCTATTGCGCACTCATCGGCTCTCATGGAAATTATCTCAGCAGTGAAAGAGTTAAAAAACATTTAACAAAATGGCGTTCTTTAAGAATGATTAATTTTTTGCAGTGAAACATAAAAAATTGTTGTATTATGGTGTGTATTCTTTTTATTTATTATAATAATGGTGGTTCGCGTCGTGAAATCCCACCTAGATGTAAATTTTGTTGACATTTAAAAATTATGAGCTTCCATAGAGTAAAATGATTAATTTTCTGCAATTTTAGCACATTGCACTCCACTGCTGTGTCGCTATTGCAACATGCGTAGTCAACATATGTTTATAAAAAAACAACACAACCTTGAATGCGGACCGTGTAGTGTATGTCAGTATTTTACAGGTGCTGCTATGTGAAGTTGTATGGACTGTGCATTAAAACAATTTAGTAGTTAATTTACAGATAAAAATTGAAGCAAAATTTAATTTTGATAATTTTTTATTTGCTGGAAGTGAAGATGAATTTGATTTAGATTTGTAAAGGGAATTTTTGCAAAGAATGAACGAAAGTTTCTCCCAGTAGAGGTAAAAAGTGGGATTATGTTGTATATTCTAATAGATAGTTGAAGGGTGGAAGACAGCAAATATTGCGACACTTGTCTTGGTAAGTCAACAATGCACATGGGAGATTGATGCCACAGATACCATACAATGAAGAATATCAAGATTTAAATTATTTTTTATTTATTGCAACACATAATAAGTCAATGAAAAAATTGATAAACATTTATAGATATTTTTCGACAAATTTATTTCATACAAATTAACATTTGATTTCATACAAATTGAATTCGCAATAGATTGAGATGGCAAAATTTAACTAAGGCCGAGGCCACACCAAAGTGCTTCGCTAGGTGATACGTGACTAATAGACTAGGTGATTTCATGCATGGCCACACCAAAGTACTTCGCACAAATTCATTGGACATTTGGGAGCGGTTGAGTCAACAAACGATGCCACTCTCAAAACACATCTCAAAACTTAATTTCATTACAACTTACCTTATTTTTATTTACTTCCTGTGCAACTTCATTCCAAAGAGATTTTATTACAGTTACATTTTTGTATAATTTGCTCGATGGGTTCCACAAAGGCTCCCTTTTATACACAGCTGCTATTAAAACTTCCGCCATCTTGTAAAATCACAGTGACACAGTAAAATTAACCAACACGCCTATTCGCTAGGAGATTCACACCAGTAGCGAACAGGCGTGTTGGTTAATTTTATTGTCACCGTGATTTTACAAGATGGCGGAAGTTTTAATAACAGCTGTGTATAAAAGAGAGCCTTTGTGGAACCCGTTGAGGAAATGATACAAAAATGTATCTGTATTAAAATCACTTTGGAATGAAGTTGCGCAGGAAGTAAATAAAGATAAGGTAAGTTGTAATGAAATTGGTTAGTTTTGAGAGTGGCATCGTTTGTTGACTCAACCGCTCCCAAATGTCAAATGAATTTGTGCGAAGCACTTTGGTGTGGCCACGGCCTAAGTCAATTTGACTAGTTCCCTTGATGTTATACAGGACAAAAAGTAATTTTCAGAAATAAATTATGTATGTTCAATTTATTGCTCAGTGTCACACTGCTGTTTGCAAAAAAATTGTATTTATTTTATCCTTTGGAAAATTTATCCTACAGTTGAATTTGTAAAGTGAGGAATTAATATTCTTCAATCGGAGGGGATGGAATGCTTTCATCCAATATATATATATATATATATATATATATATATATATATATATATATATATATATATATATATATATATATATATATATATATATATATATATATATATATATATATATATATATATATATATATATATATATATATATATATATATATATATATATATATATATATATATATATATATATATATATATATATATATATGTATATATATATATATTTATTTTTAGTTTCCACCAGAGGCACTATAAAAAAGGGTCTAAGCTGCTGGTCGATCATATTAAAAATGACTTGGAATGCAAAGGATTCATATAAATGGGAGTGGATCCTATAATGTAATAATCCCAATAAACACCGACAAAAGAAAACCCTTTTTGACCCTTTGAACCCTATAGGCCGGTTTATCGGCCTAAAGAATCGATGAATGAACGGCCGGTTTAACGGCCTCGACATCTACCATCATTATCCAATGGGCTGGTATATTTATTTAACTTTTATTGCAAATACAATCTGGCGGGCTTATTGCCAGGCGGCAATCTCTTCCAACCAACCAGACAAAATGTGGTCACATAAATTAATCAAATGACTATCCATCCCCAAGAAATCCATAAACATATACGTGAGCACATGCCCACGAACCCCACAAAGACGGACAGTCACCTGAACATTCTTTTAATATATCTGGTATACTGCCCTCATAAGCAAAAACGCAGCTAATAGCAAAAGTTAAGTTTTGAGAAAACTGCACTTTTATGTTTTTCATTGCTGCTTAACACGTTCAGTGCTGAAAACGCATATATGCATTGAGCTGGGTGTTGAAAATGCCTATCGTCGTTCTATTCCTAATTTCTTTAGGTGAATTATAAAACACACGAGTCCAGAGTGGCCTTATGGTACTATAGAGTTTGTAAGGGTTGTGTGCTAATGAATTATACGTACTTAATTTTTTAACAGTAAATATAAAACAAATTATTCAGCAGTCAATGGGTTAAAAATGTCGTGATTCATAAACAAAAAAGCAGTAAAATGTGTTTGATAAGCAAAATTGCAGCAAACACATAGGCACTTGCTGTTTTTTTGCTTAGAAAAATCTAGTATTTTGTAAAATTAAAAAAAGACATTATGTCGATTTTTGTGTTGAAATAAATGGTTTTCTGTAATTTTTTTTTTATGGATTATGGTTCATAATTTGATATGGGATATTGCCTCATACTTAGTTAAATTTCTGATTTTTTCCCGTTGGCTGCGTTTTTGCTTATGACTGCACTATAGCGGCACAAGGAAAAAAATAAATAGTGGGAAAACGAAGGCGGAGTGAGCGCGTGAACGGACTTTTTTGTGTCTGCCTGGTTTGGTGTGCCTACAATGCTTATGTAATGAAAGACTATTTCAGTCCACACAAGGTTTTAGCAAAACGCATTCAAACCTTTCACCTGTTTGTCGACAAATTGTGCCATGAATGTGCTAGTAGGAGGGTATCGGCGGAAACGAGTCGCCTCAAACAGAATCGATACGAATGAGCCAAGACTTCTAAATGTGTCGAACAGTCCCATACACATGCCTGGACGACCAGCAGAAGCAACGTCAAATAATGGATGTGTTGTGTGTGCGGAAAAATATAAGTGAGTAAAAAGAAGTAATCCTGACGTGATGCAAAGGAGAAGGACACAAAAAGACTA
Source organism: Odontocerum albicorne (assembly GCA_949825065.1). Classification (NCBI taxonomy): domain Eukaryota; kingdom Metazoa; phylum Arthropoda; class Insecta; order Trichoptera; family Odontoceridae; genus Odontocerum; species Odontocerum albicorne. The sequence continues at coordinate 3,048,048 of OX463858.1, forward strand.
TCATGCAAGAAGACAAATCATGCGAGGTGTTCCTTTGCATTGGATGTGGTTCTGAAATCTATTCAGACGTTGATATTTATCATTCCAAGCTTGAATTCTGCCGATAAATAAATTCTTATTCTTTATAATTTACTTTATTATTTTATATTTTTTATTGTTAGATTTGTACCTGTCTTTATAAGTTTATAAGCAATAAAAAACAAAAAAATATTTTTCTGAATTCGCTGATGTTATTTAGAGCTGCAAAAAGATGTGTGTATGAGGGTTTACCCCCTCCTCCCGCCCCTTCTTTGTTGACAATTGAATGGCGTTTTGGTAAAGAGGTATATGTCATCAATTACTTATTTGTCAGAAGAACCAAATGAAGTTTTGCAATTCCTGAAATACAGACCTCAGGTAAATTTTAAAGGTAAACTTTGAATACATAAATTATTTATGTATTCAAAGTTTACCTTTTACATTTACCCTAGGTCTGTATTTAAGGAATACAAGTGTTGCAACACTTCAAACTGACAAATAAATAATTGATGACATATACCTCTTTACCAAAAGGCCATTCAATTATTGTGTAAAATTGACAAAAAATTAAAAAAAATGCTATTTGTATCGAAACCTTTTTTGTCAAAAAAAATTTGGTTGAAAATTGCTCAGGAGCTTAGGGTCAGAGCGCCAGTAAGACAGATATCTCAGGGTTTACAGGGTTAACTTATTTATAAAAAACAAATATGTTTAAAAACTACTAAGTTACATAAATATCAGTTGAGACTTTTTTTTGTTTTTAGTGAATTCAAGAACATGCATAACTTTTAATAAAGTCAGGAAGGAGTTAAACCAATCAAATGTTTTAAGGGACAAATGTGAAAATCAGACCAAAACATTTTTAATCGGTCACTATCGGGAATCAAACCAAAACCACAAGGATCAGAGACAAATGTTTTACAACAAAATTTTAATGTGTTAAATTGGGAATAATAGTATCAATGCTAAGTTTCATCTAAACTACAATGTCAATAGATAGCAGCTGGGCGACAGACCTGGATGTGCGGAGGGCATATCATCGAAGTTTCTCCTGTCGGACGGGCCTCCGCCCCCGCGCGGCCCTCCCCGCGGGGGCCCCCGACGCTCGAAGTCGCTGCCGCGTTCCTCAAAGTCACGCCCTCTGCTGCCCCCTCGGTCTGCACCACACAGATCAAATGCGTGCGTTACTACACAAGTCTATTATAACCACCATAATCAGAGCTCCACATATTGTATGACCATGATTCTCTTGCACATACACACACACCATCACTCAATATCCATTTTAAGGAAGGAAAAAAGGACTTGAGTGTTTAATTCCTTCATACTAAATGATTGAATGATATATTTCACCACCGTCAGTTTTATCTGATAAGTTCAACAAGGTTGTTTCAATATTAGAACATTTATAAAAGATATATGTATACATACATAAACATCACATCGTCTCCCTGTCGAGGCAGGCTTACACTTTCTCATACAAATTTTTCTGACTTTTTACATTTCTTTCCTTCAAAAATAATATACTTGGTCCAACCATACTTTCCTTGGTCTTCCTCTACCACGCCTTCCACTCACATTTGCGCTGTATATTTGTTGTGTTAGTCTTTTCTTCATTTATTCATTCATTCCACGTGTCCAAATCACCTCAAGAGTATTCTTCTTCCTCTTACTTAATTTATCAGCTTTAAGTTCATTCAAGTTCATTATGTATTCATACATTGTCGACCCATGTATTCTTCTAAGTGCACACTTTTCTACAGCATTTACTAAAGATGTTTTTTGTGTATACAATTTCACTGCAGGTATAAAGTTAATATAGTTGGCCTAACTATAAGAAAACGTAACTCCACATGAGTAACTTTACAGGAGAGAGCAAAAACGTCACAGTTTGTCCTATGTAAACTTAAACATTGTTTTTTTTTAAATATATCTATAAAAAAACAATGTCTTTATCAATCGGATATATTTAAAAAACAATGTTCAAGTTTACATAGGACAAACTGTGACGTTTATTCTCTCTCCTGTAAAGTTACTCATATGGAGTTACGTGTTCTTATAGTGAATACTTTCTCAAAGATTATGACAATGTATCTCTGCAAAGTAAGGTCTCTTTACAGAAGTCTTGTGCAGAAATAGTAACATAGAACTGTTTATGGAGATCTGTGTTATTCTAAACTTACAGTAAAGACGCACCTGTATGAATTATTCTTCATATTTAATGAACACCTTAAAAAGTATGAATTGGCATCTGACTTGAAAGTTGAATAAAAATTATTCGGGTGAAGTTTCCACATTCAGGTATTGCTTATTAAATTAACTTCAATAATAATAAAAATAATTAATTGACAACCTAAATTACAAGTACAGTTAAAGTCCGTTAATACGAAATTCTACTTCAAAACCAAATTTCACAAAAGAAATCGAATTATACAATCACTAAAAAACCATTAGAATTTGCGCGGCACTTTTCCAACAGCTGGGAATACCAAGGACATTTTTAATAATATTATTTTTTCAACATTAATAACACATTTAATGGTAAAATAAATAAATAAAAGATGTACTATTTTTCTTGTGCAGCCAACGCGTACATATTTAAAAAATAAAACACTATAACTGTCACTTATTTGATTGTGACATGGTCACTTTTAGAAATTAAATTGTTACACGCGTAATGTAAATATGTCACCAATTTTTATTTGGTTGCGGAATGATATTATGAAATGCGATTCATAGTTTTTGAAAAACTAATTTTTAGTTATGAAATTATTAAATTAAAGTAATAAAAAAAAAATATTAAAAAATATGTAATAATTTATATGAAAAGAATACTTAAAACTCACATACTTACAATATTAATCAAAGTTCACGCTATTTGAATTTCATCTCAAAATTAAGATGTCGTAAGAGAGAAAATTTGCTCTTTTATAGAAAGATTAAAAATAAGTTAGGCAAAAAAAGCTGAAATTATATCTTTTTCAAATTGTTTTTTTTATTTTTTGATGGACTTTCCCACACTTAAGATAAAACTCTCCAGTTATGTCAATATAAAATCTTTGAATATTGGGGAAACCCCGAAAATTTAACTGCCCGCCAGCCACCATAATAAATCCGTAATTTGTGGATTTTTTAAAAATTATTAGAATTCATAAATGTTTTTTGGTCTTAAAACATTACGAATTATCAGTAGAATTTACTATGAAAATCGCGACGTTTGGTTGATAAGCGAGTGTTACTAACCACTGAGCCATGGCACTGATGAATTCAAAAACAAAGTACAGTGCCCGGCGGCAAGTAATATACACTGGGCTTAAGAAAGAGACTGTCGGTCATAATCGACTAACTTCGGCTTTGTAGAGCGTCGTCTCTGTCATTCATACACATGTTCCGTCGCGATTTGTCAGTCGTTGTCAAGCGTTCTAGGGTGTATCAATGGCAGAGACGACGCTCTACAATGTTGAAGCTAGCCGATTATGGCCGACAGTCTCTTTCCTAAGCCCGATGCGTATTACTTACCGCCGGGTACTGTATAGTATCACTCAGATTTAATATCTTCTAGGGAAAATAGCTTAAAACGAGGGAGAGAAGAGATTTGTACAATATATCGAGACTTTTTTTATTATACATATATCAATGGTATATTTTCAAGTTCAATATGTTCATACAAATTTAATTGTAAGATACATTTGTTTTGAACTTATTTTTTTTTAATGTTTGAAGATATTAGTTGTCATATTCAATACCTCAACTTTTTTTACACAACTGTTTAAAACATTATTGATGCAATAAATATTTCTACTAAAAAATGTGAAAATATGTGTTAGTTTATATTTTTGGTAAATGAGAATAAAATTGATGGTAAAACAAAAAGAGGAAGGAAAAATTGACCAGTAATTGCAGGCCAAGTCGACTACAGTTTTAAGCAATGCGCAATTTGACTATGAACATTGTACATGTCAAATTTTCATAAAATTTTGGATTAAATTTAAGAAATGTAAAATTTAATTGTGTTTGTACGAAAACTAATATATATACTGCCCTCATAAGAAAAAACGCAGCTAATGGCAAAAGTTAAGTTTTGAGAAAACTGTATTTTTACGTTTTTGATTGCTGCTTAAAAATGTCGTGATTCATAAACAAAAAAGCAGTAAAATGTGATTCATAAGCAAAAACGCAGCAAACGCATAGGCACTTGCTGTCTTTTTGCTTATGAATCACAATTTACTGCTTTTTTGCTTAGAAAAACCTAGTATTTTGTAAAATTAAAAAATACATTATGCCGATTTTTGTATTGAAATAAATGGTTTTCTGTATTTTTTTTTAATGGATTATGGTTCAGAATTTGATATGGGATATTGCCTCATACTTGGTTAAATTTCTGATTTTTTTCCGTTAGCTGCGTTTTTGCTTATGACGGCAGTATAGTAAAAGTCTGTTAATTAGAAGAACGATAATTTGTAGAATTCATCATTTTCTAGCTCTCGAAATCAACTATTCGTAATAAATTCTACCGTTAACTGGAAAAACTGCATATTTAGTTTTTTTCACAAAAAAGTATATATGAATTCTAATAATTGCAAATCACGGATTCACGGAGTAATCAGTCCTGGCACCGGGACACTGTTATATTACCTGCCAAAGGACGGTTTAATTCCTGGGACTCCCCTTTTATCCAAAGATTCAATACCAATCTTCTCAAGATTATTATTGTAAGTATGGTGTTTTGAGTGTTTGTTTATATAAATTGTCACATTTTTTTCTTTTACTTTTAATAATTTCACAGCTGTGAGCATAATTCGTCAGAAACTTTGAATCATAGATAATATAATATCGAAACAAACAGCAAGTTCAAATAAAAACCAGTGATATCTTGTTTATATTACTCGTGCAAACATAAACAAATTCATCTGTGTAAATAAGTGACCATGTCAAAATCAAATAAGTGAAAATTATAGTGTTTTTTTTTTAATTCGTAAACATTGGCTACCAATGAAAAATAGTAGGTATTTTTGCTATTTATTTTATCATCAACCCTTTTAATCCCACGGGGCCGATTATCGGCCCCAACTGGTGTATGCGAAAAATCCCACGGGACCGATCATCAGCCTCAGTTTTCATACAAGTTTTTATGTTAAATAATTTTTTTTTTTATGAAATATGAAAATGGCTTATTATTTTACACTCTACTCGTACAGGGAGGTAAACACAACAAAATTATGTTTTAAAACTAAATATTAACTGAGATAAAAAATAAAATATAAACTACTGTTTTTTTTTGCCAAAAAATACTGGGATTTTTCGCACATTTTATGCAAAATATGCTGGGATTAAATATATTATTAATTCTTAATATTGTGGAAAAATGCCGACAAAACTTTATTTGACTTACATTATATTTACAGTAAGAAAAAAAAAGGTCACGATATTCCCAGGCGGGAAATATAGCGCAAATTCAAATTGTCTGTTTAGTGATCATGTTATGTTATTGGATTTTTTTTGTGAAATTCGGTGGCTTGAATTTAAAATTTATGGACTTTTACTGTACAATCAAAATATTAAAACTTGCAAATTTCAGGAAAAATAAAATTCAGGTTACATTGTACTTTTGCTTTTATATTGTATAACAAAAAATATTAAAAAATACAAATCGACTTCAGTGAAACCCCATTTTTACGTTTTTGAAGGGACTGATAAAAAAACGTAATTGGAGGGGAAACGTAGATTCGGGGTAATAAAAAAAAATGAAAAATTGAAAATCACGCAAATCGGAAAACTTTTTTCAATCGATTCGCGATTTTTTATTATCATAGCCAAAGTTGTAATGGGTATCCCCAAATCACGCGCGAGCGAAACACGTGAACCAACATGTTTATTCACTTTTTCGAGAATTTTCCTTTTCTCTTGAATCGATAATATTTTTCTTTGCAGACATTATTTGAAGGGATTCAACGAAAAATTAAAAGAAATGAAAAAAATGTAAATTGACACACGAAATACACGACAATTGACTATTGAAATTGTATGTATACAACCGACACGTCACTGCCTCTGATTCGCTAAATTTCCCACCAATTCCATCGTTTTACACGACTTCTGTAACCTTGACCATGAGCGTTACAGGTGCACACGTGTCTATAAATAGAAACAACATATTTCTGCTTCCTAATATTCATTTCAAATATTTTAAATCGTCGCGCATTTAATTAAATATGTTTATAAATTGATTTGCATTTTAAATATTTCAAACGTAAATTGCGGGAAATAAAAACGTAAAAGCGGGTACTAAATGTACTAAAATAAAACGGGATTGGAAAAATTGAACGCAAATAGCGGGAAAACGTGAATTCCGGGCATGTAAAAACGGAGTTTCACTGTATTTCTACTGACATCTCCTTCAATCTACATTCATACCTTACATCCTCATTTTCTATTCATTCACAAATCATTTTTATAAGCGTACCAATACATTAATTTAGCTCTCAAGTAATTCTTTTCTTTTCAAAATACAAACAGAGGACTATGCTCACCATTGCCAAAGCGTTCTCCGTCACGTGGGCCTCCGCCCCCACCCCCGCGGGGTCCTCCCCTGTCGCCTCTCCTGTCGAAGTTGCCGCCGCCACCTCCTCCCCCGCGACCACCAAAGTCATCGTACATGCCTCCGCCACTACGGAAGCCTCCACCGCCACCACCACGGCCTCCTCTGTTTCTGGAATCAACCCACGAAATTATATTTAAGAAATTTTTCACTTGATATTTGCATCTCGGTGCAAATGAGATATTCAAGTTTTCCACCTCCATCGGACATGAATTTAATAATAACATTAAAAGGATAATTTATATAGTGCCGTTTAGACAATAAACTCTCCTCCAGGGCGGTCAAACTCGGGACTCAAACCCACTATTATTAATAGATTTAAATATTACAAAATAAATACGAGGGTGTTCCCAGAAGTACCCGACCTGACGTATAGATGGCGGTTGTTGCTTTAAAAAATTACTATTGTAGAAAGTGCTAAACTTATAAAGCTTAAGTTTCAAGTTTTAAGACGCTACGTTGTTTAGTATTTGTTTGGCAGCCATCAATAGTGAACGCTCTCAGTGAATTTGTAAACATGGAAAAAATTGGTCATCATTATGTGATACAATACTTCATTTGAAAGGTCTAAAGTACAATCAATATCAAAGCCGAGCTAGATTCTACTCTGGGAGAGTCTGTACGGTTCTCACTATAAACATGGTATCGAAGCTATTGAACATCGCTGGGAAAAGTGTGTCGAGCTGAAAGGAGACTATGTTGAGAAATAAAAATATTTTTACCCAAATTTTTTGTGTTTTTTTTTGTTAGGTCGGGTACTTTTGGGACTACCCTCGTATATATAAGTTGACAGGAAGGCAAAAATTACCGCAGGAAGACGAACTACATAGTAATGTTTAGTTTATCTCCTTTATTTAATGAGTCTCCTTAAGAGTAATGAATATTATTTATTATCAGAAAATTACTTGAATGTCATGTTTACTTGGTGTTGTAATCAAATATCAGTGGTTCTAAACAAAATACGCGTTTAAACTTAGAAATTAAAAAACGCCGAAATTGTGCCACGCACAGGATTCGTGGGATTTGATTTTTAACGCGGTGTACAGGTTAAGTGAAAACCAGAATAGAAACCATTTAAAAAAAATCTGGTATTCATTGGGAATTAAACCTGCACCCCCTGGGCTGAATGTCAGGGGTTTTACCAATTAGATTACGGAGGTCGTCATAAATAATTAAACTAAATTCAAGAAACTAGTTGCAGCAACATAACTTGCAGAGTTCTCAGTTGTTTAAAGTGTACGAAGAGAGTTTTCGTTTGATATATAACATGCGCGGTTTTCGAGTTAAATGCTTTTTTCAAAAATTTTATTTTAATAAAAGAAATTTTCAATCCCAAAATCAACCAAATAAATTACATGAAAGGTTTATGTGATGGTTGATTTGACAGGAATGTCCCTATAATGACAATTATATTATAATATCGTCGTTGTTCTGTGAAAAGCATTTAAGTCCGAATATTGAGTTTTGAGATAAATCCAATTTAAGTTTTGGAAGGCGATGTAACATCAAGTTTTTATTAAAATAAAATACAAACAGATGTTATTTAAAGACAATTTATTTATTAGGTGTTAACATAAGTTGTGTCCGTTTTTTTTTTCAATTTAAAAATGAGCACCAAAAGTAAAACCAAATGGTAAATGTTATACGTCATTCGAAAGAAAATTTTCTGCTCTACAAGATATTGTGTTTGCTTTTACGTTACATATATTATTTTATTTGATTACAAGCCTTCAAAATGGAATGGCAAGTAGATGAAAGTGAGCATTAATTCATATCATCTTCACCGTACACCTTTAATTCATAGTATCTTCACCATACACTTCGTAAATATCCCGAGTAGCTTTGGCAGCGCTATTCCCTCGATTAAACGCGAACAGGTGTTGAAAATATTACACACACACACACACCAAATCCTCCATTCATCAGCAAAAATGTGCAAGTATTGAAAGTATTTTTTTTATATTTTCTTTTAACATACATAAATACCAGCGTCTTTGAAATAGTGCAAGACTTTCCTAACACGGCACACGTCTTTCGCCTCTTCTACATCTCTACACCTTTTCATACAGCTCTTACCATTTCCATTGTCTTTGAGAATATCACACACCAGATTCAACCATACTTTCTTTGGTCTTCTTCTACCGCGCCTTCCACTCACATTGTGCACTGTTTGGTTAGTCTTCATTCTTTATGCCCAAACCATCTCAGAGTGCTCTTCATCTTACTCAACACATCACATTCATCTTTAATCACCTCGTGTATTCTTCTCAGAGCATGCAGTTCTACAGTATTAATTCGGCTCCTTACAGTCTTTTTCCATGTCCATGTTTCATTCCCATACATCAACATTGGTCTTAAATGCTGTTGTGGACTATCATTTTAGCTGATTTTGAAACTGCACTAATATACTAAGACTGGTAAAATGTTGGTTGGATCCTTTTAGTACATTTTAATGATCGTGTTGGCCGACAATTAACGTATAAATAAATCACTATACCTGTCATTGCGCTTCCCTTCAGCAACATCAATTTTAATTTTGGTCCCGTCTACATGCAGGGCCTCATTCATGTTGATGGCCTTCTCCAGATCATCCACGTCCTCGAACTCAACGTAACAGAAGCCCTTGAACCTGTCTGTCTCTTTGTCTTTCACCAGGTGGACGTGCCTAATGTTGAAACCCTGGAATATCATATGATTCATTTGTATGGTACATCACATATTATAAATAACATTTGTATGGTACATCTCATATTATCAATAACATTTGTATGGTACATCTCATATTATCAATAACATTTGTATGGTACATCTCATATTATCAATAACATTTTTATGGTACATCTCATATTATCAATAACATTTGTATGGTACATCTCATATTATCAATAACATTAAAAGTGAAATTTTAACAATTCGAGCAATGTATGCTTAAATATTTAAGTGTGCAAGAGCATTATCAAGTACAGTACCCGACAGCAAGTAATATACATCATTTTTAGACCATCACCTCTGTCGCACGATGCGCAAACAGTCCGGAATCGTAGTCACGATGTGGTAAGCGCATCGTGGGACAGCGACGGCATTTTACAAACTATGTGTATTTCTTACCACCGGGTACTGTAAATTGTGGTTGAATCGCTTTTTATAAAGTGGCGGAATGCATATCTATGGGGCGGGCGGGTTGATGTTTCCATTGAAGCTTTGAAGATCTTTTTTCGAGTGAGGTGGTTGAGTCCTGTTTTAAAGAGGCACCATAAAAATACAAACCCATGGGTGGATTGCCAATAAAATAAAAAGTATTCTACTTTCTCAAGAGCTTGAAGACGAGTTGACATAATAATTAAAATTAATCCTGGGCCCAATCAAGCAAAATTACTTGAGAAATTCCATTTTATTTTATTAATAAAAAAAAACTATTGAATATAAAGAAATATGCAACATTTAAATAATTTTATATCAGATTTTTTACCTATGTAAGTACAGTACCCGGTGGTAAATAACATACATCGGACTTAAGAAAGAGACTGTCGGCCATAATCGGCTAACTTCGATTTCTAGAGCATCGTCTCTGTCATTCATACAAGTGATCCGTCATCGCGAGACTGTTAACACATCGTACGACAGAGACGACGCTCTACAAAGCCGAAGTTCACCGATTATGGTCGACAGTCTCTTTCTTAAGCCCGATGTGTATCACTTACCACCGGGTACTGTATAACAATTAACAAGTGTTTGATTACTGTTTCCGCACGCCCTTGGACGGGCTTTCCAGCTAGTATGAACATGAGAAAATAGATCGAAACCTTAACTAATTATTGATTATTCAAAAATTCTCATAAGTTGTGAGATCTACTTACGCGTATGTACCACACGAGTCAATCTTTATGTACCACGCGTATGTACCACGCGAGTCAATCTTTATGTACCACGCGAGTCAATCTTTATGTACCACGCGTATGTACCACACGAGTCAATCTTTATGTACCACGCGAGTCAATCTTTATGTACCACGCGTATGTACCAAGCAAGTCAATCTTTATGTACCACGCGAGTCAATCTTTATGTACCACGCGAGTCAATCTTTATGTACCACGCGTATGTACCACGCGAGTCAATCTTTATGTACCACGCGTATGTACCACGCGAGTCAATCTTTATGTACCACGCGAGTCAATCTTTATGTACCACGCGAGTCAATCTTTATGTACCACGAGAGTCAATCTTTAGCGTACTGCATCAATTTAAAGAAATTAACAGCCTCTCCTACGACTTCCTACGTCCACTCGTCAAAAAAATATTTGAGAAATTGGGAACGCTGAAAAAATTCTTGAGCAGATGCAAAAATATACAGTCCTAAATAAGTGAAGTGCAACTCTATGAACTAATTTAATAAACAAAATAAATCCATTGAAATGACACGAAAACCTTTTTGTCTTGAAGGCCTATCCCGTACAAAATTGTAAGAACACAATGAAAACACTATCTTTCAATAATCTTATCTAATCTGTTAGCGGATTCCCGTACAAAATAGTTTTGCCTTTAGATTTGTCTCAGAAAAATAAGCAAATGGTATTTATAAAGCAAATTCTTTATATAACGAGAATAAAATAATTGAATACTACAGTAAAAAACTTCTGTTTTTGTGCACTATCAATTTATTTATAGTTAACGTGTTTTTAAATTATTTTTTTTTATCCACTTTGCACGGATTTCTCCTGTTACACAAAGAGGGTCTGCTTCTAGCGTTAGCTTATTCGTTAGGAATAATATCAGCCAGGATTCTTCTCATACTGCTAGACGGTACCGAGAATATATCAAAAGTCTCATTCAGTATCTATACCACGCGTGACTGATATTCTTCCTGTAAGTTGGTATGTAGAACAGAGGGTGATTCCTTGCACGGCTATATTGCTTAGTGCTTCTAGAATCGCGGGACAGTTAAAGCATTCTTGAAAAACCTTAAGTAGGAATATCGCAATGGATTCTTGCCTTCTTGTTTCGAGGCTTCTATAGTTACACACCGTGAGAAACTCGACATAGAGAGCATATTTTAGATAATCCCCCTTTGTTCTGTACCATAAGATATCTGAGAATTTTTTTTATATTTGTTCTGTATTGTTTTTATATTTGAGCTGATGAAGAGCCCCAGCTGTAGATGCATATTCTAATTTGGTTCTAATTAGATAATTATATAAGTTTCGAAGGATATCGGTACTGTTAAATTCTCTTGATATTCTCATTATAAAACTGAGTAGTTTGTAACAGTCCGATATCAAATGCGAGACATGGTTAACGAACGTGAGTCCGACATCAAAGGTTACACCCATATCTTTGAATTCAGAAACTCTGTTTAGTGGCACTCCTTCCCTGTGTTAATACTGAAAATTTATAGATATTTCAATTATTTCAGTTTTTTATTTTACTTAAAATAGTCCGGGCTGGCACTGACAGACTAGACAAATCTAATGGTCTGGCATAATTCAGTCTTGTTTGAACTCCACTGATTATGTGAAAATCCTGAAACCGGTAGGATAACGCCATTATTTTATGTGGAAAAAAACACTTTTTTTTAATAAATCAATCAATTTATATTTTAAATTGAAAATTTCTATAAATTAAAGACCGCGTTTAGCGTAAAATTGATATATGATATAGTTGGAGTAATCCTGACATAGCACTATTTTTTTACGTAAATCAAAAATAAAATGTCGCTCAACTTTATGATCCGAAATCTGAAATTTACTGCAATAATGTAAGTAACATTAACAACAATCACGAAGTATTTGCAAACTATAAAAATGTTTTAATGGCGGATAAAATAGAAAATGTATTTTTACTACACCAAATTTTTAACTGTAAACACGTGATAAATAAAAAAAAAATTATTCGTACGAGCATTTTAATAGTTTCAATGACAAGGACGGAATTATCCGCATAATTAATCCATATCGCACAGGCCAAGCGCAGTTGTCTTACCAATTTGACATATGGTCACGCTATATTTTACAATCGGTACTGATAATGCAAGAAGACTATTGTCACTTGTTAAGATGGCTGATCGAGAAATTGTCATTTTTATAAACTGATCCGTCATATATCGCAAGGGTTAGAAAGTCAGTAGTTATTTATTTGTGTCGTAATATTTTTTAGCATAATTTATTTCGTATGTCGTAAAAGTTTATTTCAAATCGTTCATTTTAAAGCAAATTTAATATTTTTTTAGCATTTTATGCATAAAATCTTTGTTACACTCAAGAAAATGTGGGATGGTCCCTGTGACGTTTGAAATGTCATGTCTAAAAGGGATGGGGTAAAATCATTTTATTTTCACAAATCGAATGGTTTTTTTATAAATCGAAAAATTGTTTTTCTCTGAACTGATGTTTTAATTCCTAATTTTCATTATACTGACTTTTTTAATGTATCGTATGATTTGTATCTATCTTTAAATAGGCCAAGATCCACTATGAATTAATACTAATTACGAACTGCCACAGGGACCATGCTACATTTTCTCTAGTAAAATACAGGATTAACAGGTCTTCCCTTTACATTAGTGGTAATCATTTAGTTGTATATAAATCAAATTGAAATGTGTACATTGCGTTAAATAGTTTACATTTATTATATTAATATAGTGGCAACCCTGAATTTAATTTCGAGACAGTAAAAAACATAAAATTTTATCAAAAAGAGATATAAAATGTAACAGAATGTCAACAAACCACGAGTCATCAACTTTTTACCAACTGTAAATAACACTTGGAATATTTTTTAAAATATGAATGTGAAAAAAAACTGGCATACACACCACCTACTTACTCCATGCCTGGCAGGGAAAGAAAATATTCATGACGATAAACAGTGTTTGATAAAAATAAATTACAAACAAAAAAAATTACAAATAGCATGTTAGTGTATCGAAAAGTCTTTTGTAACGGGGTAGACATCAGATGGTTAGGTTTTTCAAACTAATTTATCTAAAATATGCACACCATATGGAACTTTTGACGGTATGCAATTATAGAAGCCTTGAAATAAGAAGGCAAGACTCCATCGCATTATTCATATTAAAAGTACTGCAATAAAATTTCAACTGTCCCGCAACATTTAGAGATAGTTAACTTTTTTGTACAGCACCGTACAAAGACTGTAAAATAGGTGGATGGCTGCCGCTTGATACTCGGGAGATTTCGGCTCACTTGATGCTTTCCGGTGAAAAATAGCAGGGTGAAGAGATTCCTCTTTAGCAGGTAGAAATTGGCCATAAGTAAAAGACAGTCGACGTTCAAGAAACTGAGAATGTATTTTTGACGTTTTGCGCTCCTAATGTGCGGGCAATCGCTCATCGTAAGCGCCTGTTTTCGCCGGTGCATGCTGACATGACTTGCCAGATATCACATATCACACACGTTTTCGCATGCATGGGCCGGCCGACATTTGATACTATGATGGCCGCGCGGCCATTGCGCGAGCTAGTATCAAAAGTCGGCCGGCATAAGGAACATTTCATTACGGTCGGTACACAGCAATTACATCAACAAAATATATCACACAAATAAGAAAACAAGTTAATTATGTTTTGGGTGACGCATACGTCCGATACATTTATGTTCTCAACAATTACAACCGCGAAAGAGATCATCCTCTATTCTATGTACCAACTTACAGAACCAATGTAATGGTTAAACCCTCAGCGATGTGGGGTTTGTAGGTATTGAACCAATTGAGTGACGCAGTGGATATATTCTCAGCACCGCCTAGCACTACGAGATGAATTCTACCAAGTAATCTTCCATAAAAATAAAGATCAGACTCATATAATGTAATAAAAGAAATCCGTATGCAAGAAATTAAAAAATAAACTTACCGGGAACATGCGATGCACATCACCCTGTACCACTCCGTCGGGCAAGTTGCCCACATACGCTTTGTACGGAGGCTCTGTGGGTAGAGGCTTGCCACTAGCTCTGCGCCCCCCTCCACCGCCTCCGAAATCCCTGCAACATACACGCACCAATGTCCATTCAATATATCTGGGAATCTTTTGTAACTTACTTTACCTTCGTTTTAGTGATTTTCTGACAAATATGCGTGATGAAAACAGACTGTGTTCATTGAATCAATCAATCAAATGATTTCTATGATGTCATTTAGTGACCTAAATCACTCCAAGGGAACTGATTCACTATAGTTGAAATCTTTTGAAGCTTTTAATCTTATCAACCCTTCGGAGGATAAGAGTTTATTTTGTATAAGACCTTGCCACTTTGAAATTGTGATCACGATAGCTGGACCTATTTGCTCAGTTTATTTAAACAAGATAGTTTGTGGTCTGAGACCCAGTTGTTCTTAGTATACTATGCCTTCTGGAGATTATGTCCCTCACACATTATTCTGTCATTTAGTACGCCACCAGACTAATTCATAAATTGATATTTCTTTCCCCAGGGGCTCGCAATTTCTCTTTCAATTGTACCATCTAATGAAAATAACAAAGAGTGGCATCCCACCAGTATTCGTCTTGGACCCCTACTATACTCCAAGCCCCCTCAAGAGCAAATTTTCGTAATATACTTATGCCTACTCTCGTAACACATTGTGTAACTAACTGACCTAAGAATATGACTAAAAAGTTTATGTATACAACAAAAATCAACAAATACAAATAATACCTCTTAAAGGTTCAATGAATGTGTGTATCTGGGCCAACTTATTTTATTTGTAGGTGGCATATCGGAGGAAATAGCACGAAGGACAAAACTAGCGTGGAGCTCATTTGGACGCTTAAACAACATCTTCAAAAGTAATCTCACAATATCCTTGAAGCGACAACAACCAGTGTATTCTCCCAGTCCTACAACCAGTGTATTCTCCCAGTACTTACGTATTGCTGCGAGACATGGACGCTCACAGTAAAGAATACACAAAAGCTCCAGACCGCACAAAGGGGCATGGAGATGCATGTTGGGATATACTAAAAGAGACCGTAAACGAAACACCTGGATTCGCAATATTACAAAGGTATAAGACGTTATAAAGGTGTGCAAAAGAATGAAGTGGTAATGGGCAGGACATGTAGCCAGAATGTCAGACTCCCGATGGACATCCGAAATAATCCAATGGTACCCAAGAGGCATAAAGAGGCCCAGGAGAAGACCGAAGGTACGCTGGATAGGTGAATTTAGGAAACATGGCAGTATCACATGGCATCAACGAGCAAAAAACCGAACTATTTGGAGTCAACTTGGTGAGACCTTCATCCAGCAGTGGATCGACCCTGGTTGACAATGATGATAGGTTCAATACACATTTCAAAAAGCACGGGCTGTCATGACTGCAAAATAACAGAGAGGCATTGTTTAACCACCTTCCTAAACTGACAAAGTTGCAGAATTAAAAATATTTGTGGTAGCAAATTTTGGTGGTCCAATGCATTTTATTCTCTTGATTGTGCAACCCTAGGTTACCTCAATAAATATCATGGATACAAACCGGCCTTAACATGTACATTATGTTGAAATTTCATGGAACTTGAATATTTTGACGCTTGCTCGTGTACCACTATACTGGGGTACACATATGGATAGTTGACTTAGTCGATAACAGCGGCGGCCGGTCTCAATCTGATGCGCTGAGCATCAACGCACCTCGAGACGCTGAGCGAATATGAAATATCACTGTCTCACGGTTTACTGTATGTCTCTGTCTCCCTATATGAATCTGCGTTTCCGTTCGGTGCACATTCGAGATCGCTCCGTTAGTATTGGTAAACTTGGCCAGTCAATTTGAAAGATATTTTTTTAAATTTTCACTTAAATCAAAATACTCGTACTATTTGTCAGTATTTTTAAATGGTGCATATTTAATCTAAACAAATATTTAACAATTTTGGAAGTCATATTTGCGAATATATAATTTTATTATTGCGAATTATTTCTCCGGTTCAGTGCACCAACGCACCTCGAGACCAGCTGCCGCTGGTCGATAATACACGCTTTTTCCTGAGATCCTCTAAATATTCGAGCACACAATCCCAAGAGGACTGGCGAAATTTAATAAATTGATGATGCTCGGCATTGTATGTGGACCGAAATGCACTGGAGCTGACTCACAGATCAGGTATAGTAGACGCTGGTTTAAACATAACATCAGCGTCCAAGAGGTTATGATGATAGTCTAGTGGAGAAAATTGATACATGCTTTATAATATAACCCTGAACATCAGAAATTATGTGATTGAAATATAAAAATAAAAAGGAAACCGTGGATACTTCATGGAATGCTATAAGATATTGCACCGTTTCCACAACTGTCAACAAATTTCGTTAAATCAAAACACATGTTTGAGAGGATACCATAGATACAAAGACAAATTCATGAATCGAATAAGTCTCGCTACCAGAGTTAAGATATTTCAGACTGAGAACCGAATAGCATAGTGACTGCTTTGACATTGAAACAGTTTAAAAATAGCTTATGACAAGTTCATACATTCAAAATACAATTGTACAAAAATCTTATTTCTTAGTGAATAAATAAATTAAAATTGATATAGATATTATAGGCATTAATGCTGCCTGTCTTCGATACTACTAATAAATAATGATGCTAATACATATCAGAAGATTTAGAGATATTCTCAGTAGATCTTCTTCCTTTGGAAAGTGTTCTGCGTTATCTAGGTCTTCTTGCGATTCAAAATCAAAAAGGCACCTTAATATACAAGAAAGCAGAAGCAGTTGGACAGTCAACCTGAGGAAAGTAAAAAAATAACCAAAATCTGTTAAGTTTTATTCAAGCCTGAAGGTCTTGTATTATCCCACTCGATGATTAAGGGAATAAAATACCCTCTTCAATTTGCTCTTGAAAAAGCTTAGTTTAAAGTGTGTATAACAAAGATGGGAGATTTGTATTTTTTTTTTTAATAGAACTATCAGATATTTCAACAATCTGTTGCTTTTCTCCTTTCATATGTCATTGGTGAGTTTCACACTTCCATAAGCTGTTTTATGCTGCTCCTCTGTACTTGTCTTGTGAGATTTCCTGTAAGAAAATAGCTCGATCCTGGACGTTCAATTCTTTTAGCTGACATAAAATATGTGGGTCATACATGTCGCAACGAAGTTTATATGAATATTAATTTATGACCAAGGAAAAATCCCGTGTAAAGATTATTACGAGCTATGCTAAGTTAGCGAGTAATAAATGGCATGCTGGATACATATAATTACACATAAATTGTATCACTGTGATAGCCGATGCAGAGATGAAACATTTTTCTAGTATTTTAAATACCAATTTTTTTGCGAAATTTATTTCTTTATGACATAAAAATTATAGAATGATTTTACTTGTTGACTACAGAAGCAATCTTTTGAATATTGATTATCAATTTGAAAATGCCTTCAATATAATTTGATTAAATAAATATTATAACAATAAACAATATAAATAACTGAGCAGAACACAAACCCCAATGTTTAAGAAATATTGAGATATTTAAAAAGCAATTAAAGCTGAAAGGATAACACATTTTCCCACATTTTTAGTGCATGGACTCTCCTGACACAAAAAAATAACGAAATGCACATGTATTAACATGTTTTTAAAATATATTTGTTTAAATAATATAATAAAGAAGATATTTGTTTTTACGGGACTAAATCGTTAGGATAACCAGAAAGCATACGCTATTTCGGAGAAAAAAGCGTAAGGAATAAGGGACATATCGTCCATAAAATCCTTTGATGTATTACCTGGCATCTCTTACCGGTAATAATCAATGCGTTATCAGACAGACTTCTTGATGCAATATTCATGAATATTTCTATATTTGCAACGGTTTAAAAGTGGATAAACCGCGATAACATGAAGACAGAAACCAGACATTTAACGACGATAGACAAGCTCAATTTAACTATAGAAACGACGGAGCTCTAGGCCCATTAGGTTTGTCATATTGTAAAAAAGGGGTACTCACGCGAGAATATGCATTTTTCACACATAATTATTTGTTGATTTAAGTAGAAATAGTTGAAAAATTATCCTCACCTCGAATCGCGTCCGCCATAATCATTGCGACCGGCCATGTTTGGATTGGCAGAAATGCGCGTGCGCCGACATCACCTTAATTCGTCGTCTATGGAAAATGGAAAGCTTTTAACTGAGATACACACTTCGATATTTGATGTTTTTGGTACCAGTTCAAATCAATGAAAATTTTACGAAAACATTTTTGTAAAAAATAGCTTAAAAAAGAAAACAAGGTATCGCTTATTACTCAATTGGCAGCACTGCATGTTATCTAGCTTATTTGTAGTTTTAAAATGAACAATTTTTCAAATTAATCTAATTTCAAGAATGAAAATCATGTTTTTAGAACTTTTTGTAAAAAATCATATCTAATATGAGAGGAAACTAATGGCGGTTTTATGTTGCCTCAATAAACGCTGGTCCTATATAAAAGGTCATGGTCCAAATAAATCGGCAATAGGAAAAATATTCATATTAACTATCCACTGAATTTTACTTTGAAAGAAAAGAAAAATCCATGGCCCTTATCCTGGACCACCATTTGACAAAGAGGGTGAGGGGTAAGAACCTTCTGACGTGATGAAGTTAGAATTGAAATATGAAATGTGAAACGTTTATATACAACTGGTACAATAGAAAATCTCATTCAAGAAATAAACATAAATATATTCAAAATATAAATATATTCAGAATAAGTTAAACACACTGGGTTGATATAGGTTCAATCTCATGAGATGGGATCTCAAAATTAGTAAACCAACAATACGCATGATAAGCACACTAAAAATTCATTTAGTATATTTGCTGGCAAAAAGCGTGTAAAATTTATCAAATATTCAATTCTCCTCTGAAGTAGAAAAATTTGTCTCCATCTCCAGAATGAACAATTTAGCGGCAATTTCCTAATATATGTTATGCATCAACAGTTGAAACCAGACATGACAATGAGGGGGAATAATTGTATTACTCTATTCATGACATCTTTAAAGTTTGAATGTAAATTTGACAATTTGTGAGCAAATCAATTAATACGATTCTTTGAAATACTTTTTTCACACTATAACGCTGATTGTTTACGTGTAAATCACCTCAAGATTCTTGAAAATATTTTAACACAACTACACATCAAATAGAGTACATAACATACTTATTAAAAATATATAATACATTTATCAAAATTGTATAACGAAGATAACAAACATCCTAGAGTAGAAATTGTTCGTCAATCTTTGGTTTAAAAGCACACAAAATGTAAAAATACACAAAAGTGTATGTACATTCAAAGATAGCTTTATGAAACAAATTACGTGTAAGATCCTTGAAAACTATCAAGATAAGCTAATAATGTAAAATAGCAGTGAAACAATATGAAAAAATCCTGGATTAACCTAGGTAATAATGATTTAGCAAAAATACTTTGATAACTGATTTGATTTTGCATTTAATGGAAAAGCTGAGAAAAAATATGAAACCAAACAAAAATCTTGAAAAAAGAGTTAGAAGGGAAATAAAGAAAACTAAAGAGGGATGAATCAAATTTCAATAAGAAGAATTAGAAAATATAATACATTAAAACGCGAAGAATAGAAAACTTGACCATTTTTATTTTCCCAAAAAAATTAACACGTCATAAATGAAATAATTAACACATGTGCTTGAACCACGAATCAAATTATTTAACATAGTAAAAACATATATACAATTTTTTCATCTGGCAAAACTATTCAAATTGAATTATTTAGTAGATTTTAAGTAATTAAAATACATTGTTTGGAAATATAAGATTACTAAATCTTTTTAAACTATAGAAGCTTAACAAAATCGTGTTATAAGCTATAAGTTTAAATAAGCGATAAACCATTATATCACTGCGGCACTTTGTATTTTCTAGATCATAAGAAAATGTCAATAATGTCGAAATAAATTGTTTTTCATCAATTTTTTGTTTGACAATTTGCAAAGGAACAATAAAATTTAAATCGATCTTTATATTTTTCACAGCGATAACAGCATGGTCAACATTTTTGTTTATTACTTTTCTAACTGTCTATTCCTATAATTTGTTGTCTTTGGCATAACCTTGAATTATCTTGTCGATTGTCAATTGGTTCAAAATTGCCGAAATGGCTGTAGAGGACGAGAGTGTTTCTGTTGAAAAAAGCGACAAAAATGTTGGAAAAAAACATTTTATCAAAGCAACTGTATTGGATTCCTTCACCCAATTAGCAAATAATTCACAACAGACGAGGATCAATGGCGGATTAAAACTTCTGAGCTATTTATTTACAAATGACAATGATGAAGAGGTTAGTTGGACCATGTGTTTTATACGTCACTGTGAATAAATATTTAATTCAATATTAGTTAAACGAGCGATTTATTAATCTATTTATGTCTTAAACAAACAATATGAAATTCTTAATTTTTACTTAAGTGTTGAAAGTTAGTACTCTGCATGTTTATTCTTAAGTATTATACTATAATAATTGATATATGAATTTAAGGTTATAATTTATCTTATTGCATTCGAAATTGTAATACATTTTTTCATTGGATTTATGTCATCCTGCAGGAAATTGTTTAACGATTTTGACTAATAGTTAATGTAGTTGAATAGAGATAAATAATAGTAGATTAGAGTGTCTGTGCGAGACTTGGAAATAAGAAAAAATTCTTTATAGTGTATGGATAAATATTGTTAATGAGTTGTAAAAGACAAACAAAACTAATGCATGTATGAAATTATTGGCTAGCTAAAAAGAAGTGGTAATTTTACTCTAATTGCTCTATTTAGCTTAATAAACAGCAGTAGTGCCTGTTTCAATCTAGCACCTGTTTTATTAAATATTGTTTAGTACAAAGTTATGATACCTCTTTACAGCTTTACTGTTGTATTATGTTGCATCTTGTATACAGTACAACCCTACGGACTTATTGCCATTTGGTAATTTCTGGCGTGAACAAGACTGAAAACGCCGAATAAATGCTATATAAATAAATGTGTGCACTTGGAAGAATATATCAGGTGACAATGTATGACAGAATTAAGTGATTAAGGATGAACGAACCTAAGGCTGGTGTGTTGAGTAAGATTAATAGAGCACTCTTAGATGGTTTAGGCACTCCTCTCTGCCTACTCTGACAGGGAGACGGTTTGATGGTATGTATGTGGTAATCTCCCAACCAACCAGAAATATATGTATTTAACTACGCTTTTGGGTACATTATAACCTAATGCGTTTAATACCATGTGGAAATCTGTTCTAACCAACCAAAAATCTTGTGTCAAGGCCTTGAGGGGAAACTAGACTAACCTTTTTGTTTTTTTTTTTTAATAATTTGGTTTCTAACAAGAATCGATGCACCTCCAGGTTGAAAAATATATGTCTTAAGGTTGTTAATTATACTAGAGAAAATGTAGGATGGTCCCTGTGACGTTTGAAATGTCATGTCTCGAAAGGGTGGGGGTAAAATCGTTTTTTTACAAATCGAATTTTTTTTTATAAATTGAAAAATTGTTTTTCCCTAAACTGACGTTTTAATTCCTAATTTTCATTATACTGACTTTCTAATGTATTGTATGATTTGTATCTAGCTTAAAATAGGCCAAGATCCACTATGAATTAATACTAATTACGAACATTTAATTTTAGGTATAAAAAAACCGAAAATCCAATTACCGTATATCCCATCCCTAGCCATTGCAGACTAACGTAGTGACTTTTGACAAACGTCACCAAATATTATTTGATTTTAACAAATTGCCATATTTTTGCTAATTTGTAACAAGATGTGTTAATTTGTCATTATTGTTAGTTTTATGTAATGCATTTACTTAAATAACTTGCTATTTATTAGAATCGAGGCTTATATTAAAGTTGATAAAATAATTAAAATTACTGAACGTCGTTACAAGGTTGTATTGGGGCAAATTTGTGAACTGTCTCAGGGACCATGCTACATTTTCTCTAATTTAGACTGTAAGTGATAATTAGACAGGATCCCTTTTTTTAAATAATTAGGAATTGGGAACAAACAGGAATTGTCATAAGGGGTCTCGTACAAATAATTAAAACCTTGTTAAACAAATCGACTATGAAATATATACTTTAGTTACCAAAATGACAAAATATTTGTTTTATAATATAATTTATTTTAGGCGAAAAAGGAAGTGAATTATGCGTTAAACCGCATGATTAAAGGTGTGGCTTCAGATAGGCTCAGTGCCCGAGAGGGATATTTCACAGCATTGACTGTCTTTCTGGCCAACAAGACAGACATGACTATCACTTCCGTACTTCAAGTTCTCAATAAGGAACTTCAGATTGGAGGGCAGTCAAAGAGTGTAAGTTAACGTTTATTTTACTATCATCACTATCCTATTTTTTATGGATCATGTCCTTTTTCAATTTGAGCAGATCCTTAGTCAGCTGATATGTCCCTAAAAGACAAAATAAAAAGCTCACGCATTCGTTGAAGCCTGGGTGTTACAGACATCAACAGTAAGATGGAGGAGAGGCGATTGAGATGGTATGGGCACGTTGGACGCAGAGCACCCGATCACATTGTGAACCAGGCAATCTCCACGGATCTTCCTCGAATAATAACCAGAGGAAGACCAAAGGATTCACGGGTGGTGCAAAAAGATAACCTGATGCAGAGGCACGGCCTAGGGAACGTAGTCCGGGACAGAAGAGCATACAACCTGAGGACGAGGAGAGCTGACCTCAACAGTCCTCGCAGACAGTGAGTTGGGATGGAGCCAGGGAGAAGAAGCAGATCCTTAGACAAATTCTTTTGATCCAATGATTGATTTTGTTTTGATGTAATTTTTATCCTCATAACTTATACTTACCATCAAGCCATTTCCCTGCCGCGGTAGACAGAGACAGCGTCAGACTTATTCTTATATACATCTTTCGCCTCTTTTATACATCTACACGTGAGACAAAATATCTTACATTGTTTGCTATTAAACAAATGGAAATACCCATAAAAAAATATATCAATGTGCTCCGATCGTCTCGCTTCAGTGTGCCACCTGGTCCAGTACACTGGTTTGACCAGTGAGTTTGCTGGTGTGCAGCGGCTCACTCACTTTGCTCACAACTAAATTGATGTTGGAATGACGAAGGGATCTTCGACTATGAGGGTCAGCAATGACGACGAATATCCATATATTTTATCAGTCAAAATTTGAGTATTTGTAACAAAATATTAAAGGATAAAATGCAGGATTTTTTATGCAATATCATATGCTATTTTCCAGGAAACAGGAGAGATATGCACCGGTCACGTGCTGACATGCGGCGCAGTCCTCCGCTCGGGGCTCTTCCTACGCTCCTCGGGAGAGGAGCAGGCATTACTCCTTAGCACTATGCTCACAGCGGCCAATAAGAAGACTTACCTGGGCCTGGCTGCTTATTCCTTTATCGTCGATTTTATAGAAATGGTAACGTTTCTTTTGGGATTTATTAAAATTGCTATATCTAAGTAAATGTTAGGAATATTTTAACGAAACTTTATGTATTTGTTTGAAATACTTTAATAATTTAGTTTAGTGTAGTAACTCTGATAACATTCTCATTTGTTGACAGCTTCATCACACTCTTTACACATGTACCGGTCTCACTTCTTTTCTTGTGCTTAGCACATACCTTGCAAGTTCTGCAGGTTCAGTTGATGGGATACATATCAACACATGTTTGGAGGATCCTGCAAATTCCTTATTCTATTTAGACCCGGATATTGTAGTTGGTCTATAGATTCAGATGTCAAAATCTTCAAGATCTGACACTTCACTGCACATTAGTGACTTGATAAGAATTCATGCATATTTTCGTTGTCAATTGTCCATATTAGAAATCAGGAATTAGACATCGGGATATTGTTAAAAGAGGTCCCATAAAGCAAGGTATATCAGGTCTGTAAATATGAAACCGGAATTTGCTCATAGATGGCTCTAGTTGTCAATGTAGTGACTGTCAAACCGCGTCATTGTCGCCTTTTTCTTGTGTTTACATTTATCAAAGACTTTACTCACAACAATACAAGTTTAATACAACTACATATGTTTTCATAGCGTTGAACATGTTAGTTTTTGTGCCTGAAAATTAAGATTTGCAGACAGCATTGCGAAATGCTGCTCGCCAGGTACAAAAGAAAATCATTTCTCGATAAAATTGTGACTGGCGATGAAAAATGGATATATTTCGAGAACCCTAAGCGTAAAAGATCATGGGTAACTCCAAACAAACCAGCGGCATCGACTGCAAGGCCAAATTGCTATGGACTACAGACAATGCTCTGTGTTTGGTGGGATCAGAAGGGTGTTATCTATTATGAGCTGCTAAAACCTGGCGAAACCGTTAATACTGAACGCTACCGACAACAAATGATGGATTTGAACCAAGCATTGCGTGAAAAACGACCAGAATATCAAAAGAGGCAACACAAAGTGGTTTTGCTTCATGATAATGCACCATCCCACACAGCAAAACCGGTCAAGGAAACGATTAAAGCGTTTAGTTGGTAAATACTTTTGCATGGGGCTTACTTAACAGACTTGGCTCCATCCGATTACTACTTATTTTCATCGATGGGACACGCACTTGCTGAGCAGCGCTTCACTTATTACGAAAATGGCTTGATGATTGGTTTGCCTCAAAAGAGCAACAGTTTTTTTGGCATGGCATCCACAAATTGCCAGAGAGATGGGGAAAATGTGTAGCTAGCGATGGGTAATACTTTGAATAAAATATTTTTTACCATTTTCATACAAATGTGTATTTTCTAAAAAAAAAATCTGGTGTTATATTTACAGACCTGATATACTTAATAATCAATCATTCAGTCAGATAATAAATAAACAATACTTTTTTGGTTTTGTTATTAATAAATTTTGTAAAATGTAATTTTTTTAACAATAACCATTTTACATTACATATTTTCTTGTCTTGCAGAATTCCGAAGAGGCTGTTTCAGAAAAGCTCTGGCCTCACTTGAAAGCGACTCTCTCGTGCCCACTGACTGAGCACAACCTGGATTCGCTGTACTGCCTGCTCGCCCTCTCAGCCAAATATCCATCAGTCACTAAAAGGACAATAAAAAAGAAGATGGGATACCCAACGTTACTTTGTTCAGAAACTGAAGCTATTATTTGTGAGAAAATTATGGTGAGTTGCCCGACACTATCTTGGACGGTTTTTTTATATCTGAGAATCTGCTAGTTTAATTTTAGATCTGAATGCATCTTAATTTATTTATTATCTGATAAGCGATAAATTTATTAATTTTTTATGGATTCTTACTTAAAGAAAAAAATGTATAGCTATAGATAATGCCGCATTTGTATAGACGACACCCCTAGGCAGTGTGTAACTTCCACCCCCCTCTAGTGCTTACAAGCTTAGTAGAGGTATATCTAAATAGAATTTTAACTTGAACTTATTGAATTAGTAACTATTAAATATTTTTTAAACCCGCTTTATGGTAAAGTAACTTAACACGTTCCGTGCCGCAGTACATTTTGAGAAAATAAGTACCTGCGCCACTAAACAAATTATAGTTTATATTATGTATACATATATAGGCTTCATAAATAATGATTTATTTTTAAAAATAAACTGATTTTAGGTGATATTGTGAGCGTAGGTCACCGGTGACCTACGCGGCGTCGTACGGTAATACATGTATATACAACATAAACTTTTGTAGTCGAAACAAATTGTAGCATGCCTAATTTATTACTTATTATATTTTTTATTTATTTATGTAATATGCTATAGTGTTACGCCATAACATAATAATCTCTTATGATTACTGAGACAATAGCTCCAAAAAAAAGGGTCACAATGTTGCATAGACAATGCACCGTCATAAATTTCCAGAGTGTGACAAATGGATGGCAAAGATGACAAAAAGAAAAGATGATATTGTACCCTCTTAATTCATATTCCTTACATAGTTTATTAATTAAACTTAATTTTTAATTATATAGCTTGCTCATGTACACCTGGAGGTTTATTAAAAATAATTGCATTTTCAAACAAAATTTTGGAAGTTTTTATGTGCATTATATTAAGGGGCGCCGTATAGGTCACATTCAATGTTAAAATTCGTAGTAAATGTGACTGCTGGCGCACTGGGACTGTTTATAAAAAATAACCACGTAGGTCACCGGTGACCTATGTGGCGCCCTGGTCAAAAACATGGTAGGTCACCGGTGACCTACGCGGCGCGGAACGTGTTAACACAACACTAATACACAATATTTAATGAGAAAAACTTCTACAGAAAAAGTCCGTTAATTAGAACAATGATAATTTGTAATAAAAATTTTTCACCATAAACAATTTATTAATTTTAATGATTCGAAATTTTCCATGCATATCACGAATCTATTATGCGCTACTGGCAAGTGGTCAAATTTTCAGAGTTCCCCCTTTTTTCGAAGATTCGGTGAAATGTCTCAATATTTTTATCCTAAGTATGGGGAAGTTACAGGAAAATAGGGAAATGATGTAAAAAATATTTTTTCAGCCTTTTTTGCAGTACTTTTATTTTTAATCTTCTATAAATTAGCAAATTTTCTCTCTTACGAAATCTTAATTCTAAGTGGAAATGCAAGTAGCGCGCGAACTTGATTAATATCGTAAGTATGGGATTTTGAATATTCTTTTCATATAAATTATTACATATCTGTAAGCTTTTCATTTAAATGATTACATATCTGTAAGCTTTTCATATAAATTATTACATATCAAGCTTTTTCATATAAATGATTACATATCTCTAAGCTTTTTTTAAAATAATTATTTAAGTTTCTTTTAATCTAATTCGGGATCCGAATCTATTATTAGTAACAGTTTAAAAATAATACAAAATAAATATATGTAAGTTGAGAATACGAATAGGAAGGTGGTGGCTGCAGCCATTAGACTAGGTACTTGACCCCATCTGTATATGTTTAGAAAACTTACCAAGGGATGACGAACTACAAAGAAACCTTTGTAGAACTTTCAATATGTGATAGTAACACATTTGGCTTTAGGTGTGTTCATATATAATCATAAATTTTGGTAAAAACCTTACAAAAAGTCTCTTAACATTTAGATTCAGACCATTCCACGCAACAGGATCAACAACGGAAAAAACCCTATCATTATACGCCGCCCTATTGAATCGATTCAGAACAATAAATGTATTTGATGAAGACAAAATCAACTTCAAAGTTCTACTCCTCTCCGAAGATACAACGGAGATATCCCATTCAAAGTTCTACTCCTCTCCGAAGATACAATGGAGATATCCCATTCAAAGTTCTACTCCTCTCCGAAGATACAATGGAGATATCCCATTCAAAGTTCTACTCCTCTCCGAAGATACAATGGAGATATCCCATTCAAAGATTGATAACTCCTGAAGAATGATTAATATTTTAGATCTAATCTCTGTTTCTTTTTCTTTTTTTTACAGAATGCACCTGAATTTGCATCAGTCAACCATCCAATTTATGAAACATTTGGCAAAATGCTTGCCAACTCAGAGCATCTGATATCATTTTGGACAAACGGTTTAGAGATTAAACTCAGTCTTCGAAACCAGAACCGTATCATGATTGTGCTGACCATCCTCTTCTCTGTATTAAAAAATATCAACGAGAATTCAAAGGATATTCCACAATTGCTGAGCAATAAATTCATACCCACTTTATTGGAATGGTTCAAATCTGCAGGACACGTTAGAGTCAAAAAGTTCCGTGGGAAACAGAAACGTACTGACGAGGAAAACGATGGCAGACAAGTTGTTATGAGAGCAAAAGAAGTTTTCGACACTCTTATTGAAACATTGAAGAAAGAACATGTAGGCAAAGAAGTAACATTACACGTTTTAGAGAAGGTACTGTTTTATCCTGGAGATATCATGTTCGGTGAAATAACCAATTCGAAGATTGTCAAGTTTTTGATTGAAAATCTCGACGCCGACGGCGTGAAGTCGTTCTCGGATACGCTGAAGAAAGTCGTGGCTAATGATAGTAAAAAGATGCTCGCCAATCATGCTGAAAGGCCGTGGACCAACATGGAGAGACTGCGAGCTGCCGAAATGTTGACGCATTTGATCAATCACAAGGCCACGGCTGACAACGTCAAGTGGAGGATCAAGAAGATGCAATTCCTGTTGAAAATGGGCCTGTTTAAGTCTGCTGGAAGCGAGGAATCTGGATCTGTGAGCAGTGAATTGGCAGGTGAATGTTTCTTTTAATATTTATTTAATGAAATATATAAAAAGTCTATTTTAAAGTATGATTGTTAGATTGATCTTTGTTCGCAAGTCTTGAGAGTTATTATGAACTTGATAGAAATATTGCGAGTTATTACAAACTTGGTCGAGGAATTAAAAACTTGAGAATTATTATGAACTTGATAGAGAGTTATTAAAAACTTGAGAGTTATTATGAACTTGATAAAAAACTTGCGAGTTATTACAAACTTGATAGACAGAGTTATTAAAAACTCGAGAATTATTACAAATAAATTCCCATTTTAAACGTGATACGGGGCCTAAGTTACGCCTACACAATTTTTTGATATATTTTTTCCTCATAAAAAATACTTGTCTTATAATTTTTTTTAAAATTTATTTTACACATGACAAAAAATATACATCATTTGTGAAAAAACAACAGGTAATTTAATTTGGACACAATTTTAATGGATCTGGGTGTGTTGCCTTTCATTTGTCATGTCCCCAGTAAACTAGGCTTTTGCCTGTATCTCACTGGACGTAGAATGAAAAAATAAATCGATACTTTCTGATTTTTTATTATATAAAACCCCGTTGCACATTCTCATCAATCTGACAAACAGTGACACTCAATTACACATGTATACATCACGCGAAATCAAACTCCTCACACTATAAAACAATAAATCCGCAAGATATGTATACATGAAAGTGTTCCAAATATTAAAAAATAAAATTTATATAAATATGATAGTTTCCTCCAATCATCACTCGAAATTAAATGAAGAGTCAGACCATTTGAAATGAAACATGATGAACAACCTTACCATCATTGCTGGTGAATATTGCTTTAAAAAAACATGAAAATTTGAAGGCATGGACGGCCTAGCCTGCCGCAGCAGTGATGTGTGCGTGGAAGACCGAGGAAACATGACGGGTTCAAATGGATCAGATTTTGATAGAAGATAAGATGAGAAGTATGACTAATAGAAGATTGTGCATGATGAGATACCTCGTCGAGATGTATTAATGTGAAAGAGGCGAAAGTTGTGTGCTTGGATAAAAGATTTGGAGATCTGCTGCCTCTGCCTACCCCGTAAGGGACCCAGCGTGATGATGTGTAGTAATGCAAGTTTAGTTTAACTAGAGATTATATATAGCATGAATTTTTTTGTTGCAGCTGCCATCAAGAAGTGCTTTTTCCGCTGTCTGAATTTTACAATGCCAAAGCTGGAGACACTTCTCAAGGTGCTGACCTCTCTCGTAGACTACACAGATGAGCTGCTGTCTGATGAAGCTTCCCATAAGAAGCTTTCAAAGCCCATTTCTCCGCAAGTGCTTGAGAGTTGGAAAGCCATGAAAAAGTTTACCAAAAAGCTAGTCATTTCCAGCAGCGATGACAGTTCGAAAGCAAACACAGTTTTCCAAATTCTATCCCTTCACAGCGGCTTATTCCTCTTTTCCGATGTTATGAACGAAGAGATGGCGCAGAGCTCACTTCAAGAAGTTCAGAGTTGTTACGAACATTATATCAAAGATTCCAAACCTGGGAAAAAGAAGAAAAATAACGAGTCAATGAAAGAAGGAGAAATAGTGGATGAAGAACCAGAATGGATTGAAGTCTTGGTTGATGTTTTCTTAAATTTTTTGTCGAGAGATTCTTATTTATTGAGAAGTGTTGTCCAGTGTGTGTTTAGGTTATTGTGCGAATACCTCACACCTTCGGCTATCGGTCAAATAGTTTCTGTTTTGGACCCTGATAATGAAACTAATCCATTGTCTCGACACGGTGACCCTTCTGACGATGAAGTCAGTGATGAAGAAAATGACAATGCTGAAAGTGAAGACGATGATAATGAAGGTAAAGAAGATGATGATAATGATGGTAAAGAAGGTGAAGATGATGAGGAATCTTCTGAAGATGAGGATGTGGATGATAACATAACAATGACGGACCAATTGAGAATGGCAGTGCAAAAGGCTTTAGGTGCTGCCGCTCCTGAAACAGATACTGAAAGCATTAATGCTGATGATATAGGTGAAGAGGAAGGCAGGAAACTAGACGAGGCATTATCTGATGCTTTTAGAATGCTTAAACAGTCCAAAGGTAAAAAAACTAAAAAAGATAAAAAGAATGATAAAATTTTAATGGACTTTAGAATAAGAGTTTTGGATCTTATTGATATTTATCTCGAAAAAGAACCGTCGATGGAATTGTGTCTCGGTATGCTTTCGCCGTTAACGAGATGTTTAGAATTCAGCATAAAGGACTCGGATCAACAACAGTTAGAAGCCAAGGTCAGGAAATGTCTCAAATGTCTTACGTCAGTTAAATCGTTCTCTTCAACTGAAGGAGTTTCGATTGAATTATTAGCCGATTATCTCAAAGCGATAACGAATCGAGGGTCTCGGACGCAGTTTGTATTTCAAGCTCTAGGGGATGTGATTTCCAAGTGCAGTACTTTTATAGTTCGTTGCTCGCAAAAAATAAAGTCATCGCAGACACCGAGTAAGAAAAAGAAGAAACACAAACCTTGTCCACTGTTAGAAATTTATAAAGATTCTTTAGCTACATTCTTTATTAAACGAGACTGTTTACTTCCTGTCATTTTGTTCCACGATCTTCTTCAACTCGCTTGGGAAGGGAAATGGGAATTGTTACCTGTTATTTTGGATCATGCATACGGATCGGTAGTTCGACAATTTAGGAAGAACGAAAGTTTAGAAATGTTAAATATTTTCTATAAAAATCTTAAACGGGATTTAAGAATTGAAACGGCACCGGAAATTTCAGCTAAATTGCTACCGATAGAACAAAGTCTCTCCGATAATGCTGTGTCATATTTAGGAAATAACGAAGATGTGAACGAAAGGTTCTTTGTGATTTTGATGAAGCTTTTTGTTACTGTCAAATCTTACCATACTTCTGTTAAAGAATCACAGGACAATATGGCTTGGGAAAAGATAAAACCTGTCGTACAGGAATCCCGTAAGACTTTGAGGCTAAAGAATACTCAAGACTATTTCAAATTGTGTAATTTGTTAGGCTTAGAAAAAATAAAAAATAATCAAGTCAAAGTAAAAAAGGTCGAAGAGAAAGAATCAACTGATTCTGGTCACGACAGTAATACAGATGGTGAGGATGAAGTTGAATTAGAATCGAAAGAAAGTAAGAAAATGAAGAAAAGAAAAATAAACGGTTCTGTCGAGAATGGGGTTTCTTCCGGTGAAAAGGTAGAAAAGAAAAAGAAACCAATGAATAGGGTTAAAAAGGAGATATCAAAGAAAGAAGCAAAGCGTTTAAGAGCCGAGGCTTCTTCAGAAGGATTGCAAAATCTATCTTTTTGTAATCTTGAATCGAATATAGATGTTGACACAATAGGGGAGCAGATGATTGATAGCGATGATAATACTCCTAGAAAACGAAAGAATTCGGATGAAGGTAAAATAGGTAGGAAGTTGAAAAAATCTAAAAGTTTTTCATAGCCAATATGTAACTGAATCAAATGTGTCTATCCTTAATTCGTTAATGTTTTTTCAAATAAACACTTTTTATAATTCATTTGGCCTTTCTCTTCTTTAAATTCCCAATATCAATCAATAATTAATTGTTGTGTAAAACTGGAGTTCCTTGATTGTCGTCATACTGCAAGCTATTTACAAGGTGCGTGGCCATGCGATAGCGCACTGGACTTTTTTTTTTTATCCACTGCACGGATTTCTCCTGTTACACAAAGAGGGTCTGCTTCTAGCATTGGCTTATTCGTTAGGAAGAATGTCAGCCAGGATTCTTCTCATACTGCTAGGCGGTGCCGAGAATATATCAACAGTGTCATTCAGTTGGTTCAATATCTCTATACCACGCGTGACTGAGTGCTTAGCCATGGTATTCGTTCTATAAGTTGGTATGTAGAACAGAGGGTGATTCCTTGCACGGCTATATTTATTAGGTACATATAAACTTAGTGCTTCTAGAATCGCGGGACAGTTAAAGGAACCTTGGATTCTTGCCTTCTTGTTTCGAGGCTTTTATAGTTATACACTGTGAGAAGTTCGACATGGTGAGCATATTTTGGATAATCACCCTTTGTTCTGTACCATAGATATCTGAGGATTTTTTTTTGTATTCTATATTTTTATATTTGAGCTGATGAGGAGCCCAAACCGTAGATGCATATTCTAATTTGGTTCTAATTAGATAATGATATAAGTTTCGAAGGATATCGGTTCTGTTAAATTATCTTGATATTCTCATTATAAAACCGAGTAGTTTGTAACAGTCCGATATCAAACGTGAGACATGGTTAACGAATGTGAGTCCGACATCAAAGGTTATGCCCAAATCTTTGAATTCAGAAACTGTTAAATGCCACTCCCTGTATAGTATACTGATGATGGATGACTTCCGTGCGGAAGGTCGCCAGTTCGAACCCCTCGCTATGCTACTCCTGTCGAATGACATAGTTATTTTTTCCGTCTAGTATTAAGGATACCTACAACTTTGGACACATCTATTCTTAAAAAAAAAAGAATAAAACCTGCCGGTGTGCTAATGAATTCAATACAGCAGTATAGCCGGTGAGTTTGCTGGTGTATACGGCTCACTCACCTAAAGAAGAAAAAATAAGAACGAAACAAAAACTCATCGGCACAGCTTCATTTTCCAACTGAATTGGTGAGGGAATTCTCGACTACAAGGTCCAGTAATGACAATGATGAGCTGCTTACAGGTTAACAGCGAGCTCACTGTATGTCTGTGGTAAAACAGGGCTTGCTTATGAATGTTTCTAATAGTGTGTCAAGTCAGATTATAAGGTTGCTTGGCTGCCCTTTTTTAGTTACTTTTAAGTTTATCATTACAGAGGCAAGCTCTCGCTTCAGTTCACCTTATTCTATAATATGTTCATTATAGAAAATTAGTTACATGGTTGTTTATGTACGAGGCGTATCCAGAAAGTAAGTGTACTGAGGCTCTCACGACTGGATGGATTTTATTTTCGACATGTTGGCTATACGCAGTTTACATACTGTGGCAGGGCTGTGAGTGCAGTACTTTCATTATATACATGTGGTCATAAAATTACATTACTTTGTTATTTCACTAACCTACGAGGCGTATCCAGAAAGTAAGTGTACTGAGGCTCTCACGACCGGATGGATTTTATTTTCGACATGTTGGCTACACTTCCGTGTAGCCTGACCCTTCCCCTCCACAACGAGAACGGTTCGAGGTCAGTACGTTGAGAAGTTTCGACGCGACAACACGTTTCGTGAAAAATGACAATCGAATCTCCCGCCAAGTGCGAAATACGCGGCGTCATCCGTTATCTCGTTTGGAAGGGAAAACCTCCGGTTGAGGTTTATAATGAGGTGAAAACTGCATATGGTGTTAAAGCTATGAATCGTACAAGTGGTGTCGCGAGTTTAAAAACGGTCGTACGTCTGTGCATGATGATCAGAGGAGCGGAAGACCTTCAATTGTGACTGACGAAATTGTGGAAAAAATCGAAAATGCGCTCCGTGACGATCGCAGATTGACTGTGGATGAACTTTCTGCGATGTTTCCGCAAATCTCCAGATCTCTACTACACAAAACCATCACAGAAACCCTCGGATATCGGAAACTGTCCGCGAGGTGGGTCCCAAAACAGCTGACAGACCAACACAAGTTGAATCGAGTGGAGGCCGGGCAAGAGTTTTTGAGGCGCTGCAAACTCCATGGAGATGAATTTCTCCGCTCCATCGTTACTGGAGATGAAACTTGGGTTGCACACTACACGCCTGAAACCAAAAGGCAGTCTCAACAGTGGCGTCACACCTCTTCACCCTCCGCCAAAAAGTTCAAAACCACAATTTCAGCCAAGAAAATCATGGCATCCGTGTTTTGGGACTGTCAAGGCATAATTTTAATTGAATATATGCCTCAAGGGGAGACCATCAACTCTGCAAGATACTGTGAGACCCTAAATAAGTTGCGGAGGGCGATTCAGAACATGAGGAGAGGTATGCTGACAAAGGGAGTCTGCCTGCTGCACGACAATGCCAGACCACACACGGCCAACGCCACGAAGGAACTGCTCGCCTCGTTTAAATGGGATGTCCTGAACCATCCCGCGCATTCCCCTGACCTAGCACCTTCAGATTACTATCTCTTTACCTCCCTGAACCTGCACATGGGTGGAAAAAGGTTTTCAACCGACGAGGAGGTGGAGAAGTGGACGGAGGGGTTGGCGGGAAACTACTTCGAGGAAGGCATCAAAAAGTTGATACCCTGTTTCACCACCTGCATTGAGAGGAATGGCGACTATGTCGAAAAATAGCTTCCATATGTACTACGGTAACCACGTAATTTTTTTGTTTAAATAAAAAAAATTGTAACCTACAAAATTCAGTACACTTACTTTCTGGATATGCCTAGTATTAACATGCGTTTATTACTATAATCCTCAAATTTATTCTGAAATAGCTAATCATTGTCACCGTAAAAACCATACATTTTCTATCGATGTGCCAAATTCTTACATATCTGCAGTAACGGAAATAAATTGGACAGATTAGAGACCTTAGAAATTTATGTCAGTGTATCGAGGTGAACATCTGGCAAACACATATATCCCTAGAATCTCGCCGAGGTTGTCCCGTCCCTCCCTCAACCCCCAGTCCCCAACCCAAATGTTAACCATTAGAAGCGTGTATCTCGGTACCAGTTCAAACATAATTCAGTCTTGTTTGTACTCTCTTGATGATGAGGTGAAAACCCTGAAACAGGTAGGGTTATACCGTTACAAAAAGTGGAATAAACAGTGTTTGATAAAACAAATTACAATGTCTTTAAACCTCCACAATGTTAATGCCTTAACTATAAATAATATATTACTATAATACATTGTATTACATTTGTGTTGTGTGCAATATAATCTGGTGGGCTTATTACCATGTTACAATCTCTTCCAACCAACCAGAAAGTTATTAAACAAGTCTTAAGTAAAACCAAACTAGAACTGTATTACGTTTCCATTGTTGACAGCATAACTTGGTGGCCTTATTGTCATGTGGCAATCTCTAGCCTTGTGGCAATCTCTACCTTAAAACAACACTTCAAGAAACAAGCTTATTATCAACTAGCCCACGGAGGTCTTTATCAACAAGAAACAAGCTTATTATCAACTAGCCCATTTTCACTCCCTAATAAGTCAAAATAACAATAACCCTTCTGTGTTACATGATGACGTCTTAAAAACAAAATAATATTTTAAGACTTCACATTCATTGGTAAAAATTTATCTAAATTAATTATTACGAATTAATCACTCATGAAGACCGCCGGATCAAGGGCTGATTGGTGAGAGATAAATTCAAGAGGTCGCCCGTGAGCGTGCACACATTGCACAAAAGGACGTGTCGTCCATAGTTTTACTAACCCATTGACTTTCATATCGCTACAAATCAAGTAAGGTTCGAAAATAAAAAAAAATGGCGTTTAAAATTAATGATAAAAAGAAATACAAAATCAATGTCGAAACAAATATACAGTGTAAATATGAGTGGAAGGCGTGGTGGTAGAGGAAGGTGGATACGGTAAAGTCAATTGAATGATATTTTGAAAGAAGGAATTGTTTAAAATCTAAGATATCGTAGGAGTGATGTGAAAATGTGTTTGGATGTAGAGATGGCGAAATATTGTGTTACCGCGTTTTGTTGTTTCTACTCGTATGTATCCCGAACGTAAAACAGCGAGATGTCCATACAGTGAAACCCCGTTTTTACGTGTTTGAAGGGACTGGTAAAAAAACGTAATTAGAATGAAAACGTAAATTCGACTCTAAAAAAAAATAAAAAATATTTTTCATTTAGATAATCACGCAAATCGGTTTGGTACATATTTTTGTGCTGGTTTACAGCTCTTTCGATCTTATAAATCGATAAGAAAGTTTCAACTTGTACGTTTTCAATACTAGTAAAGTAGCTTTTACATGGTAAGGCCCTCAATACGCCTCATATCATATTCTTTTGTTGGAATTGGATGGATTTAAGTTTACTTCTTCTTCACCAGATAATTCTTCGTCGGATAAGTTTTCGTGGATGTGACTGTCCACTATATCATCGATATCTTATAAAACACAAGCACAGATTGACCTGCCTATACAGTCTGCCTGCCTCTGATTCACAAAAATTTCCACCAATTGCATCGTATTATACGACTCGTATAACCTTGACCATGAGCGCTGCAAGTGCACACGTGTCTATAAATAGAAACAGCATATTTCTGCTTCCTAATATTCATTTAAAATATTTTAAATCGTCGCGCATTTAATTAAATATGTTTATAAATTTATTTGCATTTTAAATATTTCAAACGTAAATTGCGGGAAATAAAAACGTAAAAGCAGGTACTAATGCCCATTTTCACCAACAATCCTTAAATTTTAGGTGTCACCTAACAGATTTTAAGTAACACTTAACAGAACTTTCTGTTTCACCATTACATAAGGAACACCTAAGACAGTTAGGCGACACTTAAATTTAGGGGCTCGGAAATCCGCCTCCTAAGCTTAAGTGACAGATGAGTGAAGAATTAAATAACTTTTTTGACAGTTTGGACGCTATAAAAACTGTTGAATTAGTACAAAGACGTGTTTATTTTCAGATGAGTGAAGAATTAAATAACTTCTTTGACAGTTTGGACGCTATAGAAACTGTTGAATTAGTACAAAGACGTAGTTTATTTTCAGATGGGTGAAGAATTAAATAACTTCTTTGACAGTTTGGACGCTATAGAAACTGTTGAATTAGTACAAAGACGGTAGTTTATTTTCACGTACACGTATATATCGTACAAGGCCAGATTACTTTCATCAATATGATGACGTGGACTTTTTTAGAAGATATAGGTTATCCAAAGAAACTGTGCTATTTTTATTGGAAAAAATAGAACAATTTTTGGAATATCCTGATAACAGGTATGTAACTGATACGTTAAATAATTTTTTAATAATTGAATTTCATGTATACCAAGTTTTTAGTTACCTACATAAATTTCTTTATTTATGCTTTAGTTTTTTTTTAACATGGTGTTTTTTATTTTACCTATACTTACATATACTATGTAGACTAATTTTATCATACATAGTTATATCATCAAACAAATACCATTTGTTTATGTCCCTAGAAATAAGTCAGTGTTTCTAGGCAGACGTTGTCCTGCCCGAACGTTGGCTTGCCTGCTATTAGCGGGTTCAGCAAACGTTTTTTCGATAAACTGTATAATAATATATATAACTCTTCTGTACCTTCTCATTTTACCTATACTTACATATACTATGTAGACTAATTTTATCATACATAGTTATATCATCAAACAAATACCATTTGTTTATGTCCCTAGAAATAAGTCAGTGTTTCTAGGCAGACGTTGTCCTGCCCGAACGTTGGCTTGCCTGCTATTAGCGGGTTCAGCAAACGTTTTTTCGATAAACTGTATAATAATATATATAACTCTTCTGTACCTTCTCATTTTACCTATACTTACATATACTAATTTTACATAGTTATATCATCAAACAAATACCATTTGTTTATGTCCCTAGAAATAAGTCAGTGTTTCTAGGCAGACGTTGTCCTGCCCGAACGTTAGCTTGCCTGCTATTAGCGGGTTCAGCAAACGTTTTTTCGATAAACTGTATAATAATATATATAACTCTTCTGTACCTTCTCATTTTACCTATACTTACATATACTATGTAGACTAATTTTATCATACATAGTTATATCATCAAACAAATACCATTTGTTTATGTCCCTAGAAATAAGTCAGTGTTTCTAGGCAGACGTTGTCCTGCCCGAACGTTGGCTTGCCTGCTATTAGCGGGTTCAGCAAACGTTTTTTCGATAAACTGTATAATAATATATATAACTCTTCTGTACCTTCTCATTTTACCTATACTTACATATACTAATTTTACATAGTTATATCATCAAACAAATACCATTTGTTTATGTCCCTAGAAATAAGTCAGTGTTTCTAGGCAGACGTTGTCCTGCCCGAACGTTGGCTTGCCTGCTATTAGCGGGTTCAGCAAACGTTTTTTCGATAAACTATATAATAATATATATAACTCTTCTGTACCTTCTCATTTTACCTATACTTACATATACTATGTAGACTAATTTTACATAGTTATATCATCAAACAAATACCATTTGTTTATGTCCCTAGAAATAAGTCAGTGTTTCTAGGCAGACGTTGTCCTGCCCGAACGTTGGCTTGCCTGCTATTAGAGGGTTCAGCAAACGTTTTTTTGATAAACTGTATAATAATATATATAACTCTTCTGTACCTTCTCATTTTACCTATACTTACATATACTATGTAGACTAATTTTATCATACATAGTTATATCATCAAACAAATACCATTTGTTTATGTCCCTAGAAATAAGTCAGTGTTTCTAGGCAGACGTTGTCCTGCCCGAACGTTGGCTTGCCTGCTATTAGCGGGTTCAGCAAACGTTTTTTCGATAAACTGTATAATAATATATATAACTCTTCTGTACCTTCTCATTTTACCTATACTTACATATACTATGTAGACTAATTTTACATAGTTATATCATCAAACAAATACCATTTGTTTATGTCCCTAGAAATAAGTCAGTGTTTCTAGGCAGACGTTGTCCTGCCCGAACGTTGGCTTGCCTGCTATTAGAGGGTTCAGCAAACGTTTTTTTGATAAACTGTATAATAATATATATAACTCTTCTGTACCTTCTCATTTTACCTATACTTACATATACTATGTAGACTAATTTTACATAGTTATATCATCAAACAAATACCATTTGTTTATGTCTCTAGAAATAAGTCAGTGTTTCTAGGCAGACGTTGTCCTGCCCGAACGTTGGCTTGCCTGCTATTAGCGGGTTCAGCAAACGTTTTTTCGATAAACTGTATAATAATATATATAACTCTTCTGTACCTTCTTATTTTACCTATACTTACATATACTATGTAGACTAATTTTATCATACATAGTTATATCATCAAATAAATACCATTTGTTTATGTCCCTAGAAATAAGTCAGTGGCTCCAATTAAACAACTGCTGTGTGCATTGAGGTTTTATGCCACGGGAAGTCAGCTTCAAACCATGGCTGACATGAGTGGCATTAGTATAGCCACCTGTAGCAGAATTGTGAAGAGGGTTACAGAAGCAATACTGACACTTCGCGATGAATTTATCAAGTTTCCGGAGACAGAACAAGAGCAAATAAATGTGAAAGCTGAATTTTATAAAATTGGTCGTTTTCCAAATGTTCTGGGTTGCATAGACTGCACCCATGTAAAAATACAATCACCAGGTATGTAGCTCTGTGTTCATGATATGATAGGTATTTCTATCAAAAACAAATAAAATTAATTTAGATTTCGTATTAAACAAATTCTTTATTACTACATAAACTTATTTGTAAACTTTTATTCTTAACATTTATAAACTTATTTCATATTCTGAATTAAAGGAGGCGATGATGCAGAGTTATTCCGGAATAGGAAGTCATATATGTCAATTAATGTGCAAACAATAAGTTCTGCCAACTTATTAATAACTGACATAGTTGCAAGATGGCCAGGATCTGCACATGACTCCAGCATCTATCAAAGTAGTCAAAGATATTTGAAATTTGAACGAGGTGATTACGCAGGGGATTATTTACTAGGAGACAGTGGATATCCATTAAAGGTATAAATTAATAAATTGGTTATTCTTTCCTTTCTGGAATTCCAAATATATTTTGCGATGACATTGATCCACCTGAAAATAATAATTTTTAATTAAATAACTACCTATTTTATAAAACATTTATGAATTCTTAATTTTCAGTCACATCTATTAACACCATATTTAAATCCAACAACTCCTGGCCAGCAAAGATATAATGATGCTCAAATTAAGACCAGGAATGTAGTTGAGCGACAGTATGGAGTCTTAAAAAGAAGATTTCCTGCACTGGCTTTAGGTCTGCGGCTAAAACTACTGACTGCTACAAAAGTAATATTAGCATGTAGCATACTACACAACCTGTGTATACTAAGAAAAGAGCACCCACCTATAAATGAGTGCACCATACCAAATTTAGAAGAACTAATTACAGCGGGTCAGATCCCTCAGTTGCCACCAGCAAATAATAGTGATACCGTGTATGGTTTTAGAAGAGCACAATTAACACAATATTTTGAAAATATGCATTAAATAAATTGTTTACCTCTTATTTGCTTTAGTACTTCATTTTTTATCTCCACGTCCCTCACAGCTGCCTCTAATTGTAATTCATACAGCTTTTTCTTAAATTGTATTTCTTCCTCGAGAAGTTGTCTCTTCAAGTCCTCTATGTCAGCTTTTTTTTATTAACGTCTCTGAAGCTGTTACATAAAGTAGACACAGCCTCAGTCCTTTCGTTATTAACACTGACTTGTGGCCTTCTTCTAGACCATAGAGGTATATTTGGTAGCTCTATATTCTAAAAAAAAATTAAAGAGATTGAAACACGGAAAAGGAATGGTAACTCAACTGAACCTACATTATCAGTTTCCTCTCTAGGAACAGATTCCTTAACTAAAATATCCCCTGACGCTGTATTGTCGACACACAAAAATTGGGTTGTATTTAAAATCTGATGGGCCACCACCAGTCTGGGAACAACTTCTCTTCAAAGCAGTATAATACACTTTGCTCTCGCTTTTCATTTTCTCCCAGGCTTTCATCAGCGAGTCCTTTGACCTGAAAAGAAAAATATAGTATAGTCAGAAGTGTTAGGTTAGGTTAGGTCAATGGCAGCCCATAAGTTACACTATGTTATGTTATGAGCAAGTATTATATCACCTGTAAATATTTCCCGATTAATTAAAATCATTAATTATTGTGTCCCAAGCTCTATTTTTTGCGTCGTTCATGGCACCATCAGTTTTTTTATTAAGTATAGTGTCTTTGTGTTGCAAGAGCAGTTTCACCAACTTGTCTTTTTCTTCTAGGGTGAAATTTTGTCCACGCTTCCTTTTTTCAGCCATTGTGATAAATATAAACAACTAATAGATAAATACAACAGAGAAAATCCTAATTAATTTATAGTCCTTAAGCTAAAGTAATCACTGCACTCAAACTTCTTTAAACATAAACCACACAAAACAGCCGTTGACAGTTGTGTTTTTTTCATGGAAATGCGCATGCGTATCAAAGAAATGCGCATGCGTAAATCTCTTTGAATAATGGCCGTGAACTCCTATATATGAAGGAGTATACGCCAGTGTCAAATGAAAGCACTACACCAAAAATTAAACGTCACTTTGTTAGGTGTCCCTAGCAAAGTACTTCTTATGTTGGTGAAAGTGAAGTTAAGTTAAGTAATGATATAAGGGATACCTTACTTTATGGATACCTTAGTAAGGGGATGGTTTAGGGATTGTTGGTG
The DNA here is from genome assembly GCA_949825065.1 of Odontocerum albicorne. Lineage (NCBI taxonomy): Eukaryota > Metazoa > Arthropoda > Insecta > Trichoptera > Odontoceridae > Odontocerum > Odontocerum albicorne. Next base: position 3,090,408 of record OX463858.1, read on the forward strand.
AAAATGGGCATAAATAATATTTCTAATGTGGTTTTTAAACAATATAATAAATTATTATTTATTTGTATATTATTGTACTATTTTTTTTGGAAATCTGACCATTTTCTTATTAATATTAATTATCCAGCCAGTTAAAGCCCCACGGTAGGCAACATTGTAAAATAAATAATTTGCTCGAAAACGTAATATTTTATCGAGGAAAAGCAGCATAGCTTTAATTTTTAAATAAAAATGTATGCTCTAATTAAAATTTCTATTGTATATATTTCATTCTCTTACTTGGATGACCAATTCAACTTATTAGGCCAATGTTAACAATACAAACTATATTGAATAGTTTGTTTATAATATGGGTTTAATTGATAAACAATTATCTGCCATAGGATGGGCACACGCTTAGTTAGGCAAGAAAGTTATTTGCATATTTAATTGATTTTTTTAATAGGCAATCCACCCAAACTAGGATGATTTGTACTATCAAATTCAAGTAGTTATGAAATTATATGAGCCAATATATTGGGTGTTAACATAAGTTGTGTCCGTTTTTTTTTCAAATGAAGAGAACAACAGGACACAACAAAATTTTTTTTGTCAAAAATGTATTCTCCTTCATTATTTTACAACAGATTAGTCAATAATGTGTTCTCCTTCATTATTTACAACTTCTTGCCAACGTTCTACAAGTTTTTCAATGCCTGTGCGATAAAAACCATCCGGTCTTGACTCGAGGAATTCGTCCAGCCATGTCCGCAATTACCGTCTTTGAAACGCAAAAACCATCGACGAGCTGTCCTTTCATTCATAGCATCTTCACCGTACACTTTGCAAATATCGTGAGCACTTTTGGCAGCTTTATTCCCTTGATTGAATGCGAACAGAAGGAGGTGTTGAAAATGCTCACTTTCGTCTACTTGACATTTCATTTTGAAGGCTTGTAATCAAATAATATAATATACGTAACGTAAAAGCAAATACAACATCTTATAGAGCAGAATTTTTTTTTTCGAATGACGTATAACCTTTACCATTTTGTTTTACTTTTGGTGCTCATTTTTAAATTTGGAAAAAAACGGACACAACTTATGTTAATACCTAATAATAAAACTTATTTTTTTTAAATGACAATTCTGGATAGTTCAATGTTTCAATAAAAAATTTAACAATCGATCTATAAAGTTCCACGAAGAAGGTAGAAATACAACATTTATTGGACGCGGTATAGATATGGCTTTTGGCAAATCAAATCTGTCTCGCATATTTAAAAGTATAAATAAATTGAAAAGAAAAATTAATTGCGTTCTAAATAAAGTGCAGTGCCAAAAAGTCTATGAAACCATTTTTGAGATTTGTTACAATTTATATGGTACATATTTATGATATTAAAGCTTTATTCTGAAATTTTAATTATTTGTAAATGATAAAAAATAAAATGAACCCTATTCAAATGCTGTAACCCTATTCAAATATAGCCTAACTCTGTTTTTTAACATTGTCTATGAACGAAATCATATTTTTGCTCATAGAGGCTGAAGGTGGCGGGAATAGTTTTTGACAACTGTTTTTGTTGAAAGTTGATTGTGTTTTGCAATTTTACTGTTTCCGAGTAAAATAACGTTTCAAACAGCCAAATTATGATACGGAAAATGTAATCCGAGTAAAAGGATTCTAATGAATTAGTAAAATGTATGTCGAGGATCTGAAAAAGGATTTTTATAATGCGTTATGCCTAAACGTAAGTAAAATAACAATACAATACGATACCGCATTTTATGACATTTATTTAACTTTTGGCTCAAAAGATTACCTCTTTTTCAGATTATCCGTATTGTGTATCTTAAGTTACTTTTAGTGCAATAATTGTACACTGTAGATCCAGGTGTGTTTTAGTAGTTTATTGTGAAGGTGTTTTTAATTTTTCGGGTCTAGAAACTTTTCTAGACCCGATTTATGAACTGTGATTTGGTGCAATGGCGTGTTTTTCTAGTACAATCTTTATATTTTTTATATTAATTATTTAATCTTTTCCAACTTTAAAAATTCACCTACTATTATAGTATTAAATGGCCGCCTTTGTATGCGATTGGTAACATGCATATATACCATCATCCCGTGTCACTATTGGGGTAGGCAGAAAGGAGAGAGCGCCGGACTGTCCTGTCGTGACACACATCTTTCGCCTCTTCTACATCCATACACCTTTTCATATATCGGTAGTGTGATGGCAAAAGGTTGTATTTCTCATTTTTTGCATTTTGGAAGTTTGTTCCACAAAACTCAAAATAGTGTAATCTTTGATGTGGCAAAAGGATATATCTCTTGCTAGTAGGGATACTAAGATAAAAAAGATGCGACAATATGCCATCTGAAAAGTTCATAATTATAGATATGGAAAAATACCTCAAATGTAATCTTAAATATCATGTGGATCTTTGAATAATTTAGGGAAACATATCTATGTTATAGATATGGTAATTACATTTTATTTGATATGTAATACTCAAAATTTGATTAAATAATAGCTGAAATATTTGATTTGGAAACTTTGTTTTTTCTCTCCTGTAAAATTGTGCCAGAGTGAGTTATGTTATAACCTATTGCCACCACACTACCGATATCTCGTATGATTCCTATATGCATTTCCTTCTTTCAAAATATTGTACACTTGATCCAACCACACTTTCCTTGATCTTGGTGACATGCCACATCCTTGCTTTACTCCTTATGAAATATTAAACCACTCAGTCAAGGCACTATTCTCTCTAATACATGGTGTACTTCCAGCATATACTGATGTGATTGGTAACATTTGAAGAAAATTCTTGATAGCAACATTGCAGACTGCCTTCCATCTAAAATTAGCTTATTTTGTGAGTTTATTATGTTCAAATTGTATATCTACAAAGTCACATGGGGTGAAAATGTATGACAGAATACGGAATTAAGTGATTAGAGATAAGTGTGAACTTGAGGATGCTGTGTTCAGTAAGGTGAAAAACAGCACACTGCGATAACTTAGGCATGTGGAACGAATGAAAGAAGCAAGACTTGCAAACTATACAGTGCGAATGTGAGGGAGAAGGTGTGGTAAAGGAAGACTAAGGAAATTATTGTTGGATCAAGTGGATGAAATATTGAAAGAAGAAAATGTAAGAGATAAGATAAATATTTGTTGTGTGAGGTGTATGAATGTAGAAGAGGCGAAGGCATTCTGTTTTCTCTGCCTACCCCAGTATGAAAATGGCGTGTATATATGTAATAATATCTTGTTTCTTTTTGGTTCTGCTTAGGCCGAGGCCACACCAAAGTGCTTCGTTAGGTGCTAAGCTAGGTTTTACGTGACTCATACTAGGTGACTTCATGCTTGGTCACACTAAAGTGCTTCGCACAAATTCATTTGACTGTCAACTAACGATGCCACTCTCATAATTAACCAATTTCATTACAACTTACCTTATCTTTATTTACTTCCTGTGCAACTTCATTCCAAAGTGATTTTATTACAGGTGCATTTTTGTATAATTTGCTCGATGGGTTTCACAAAGGCTCCCTTTTATACACAGCTGTTATTAAAACTTCAGCCATCTTGTAAAATTACTTAGTGACACAATAAAATTAACCAACACGTCTGTTCGCTAGGAGATTCACTAGGTGACTAATCGTCATGTAGTGTGGCTCGAAGTGTGCAGTGTGGCCATTGCGATAGTATGCGGTGCGTTGGTTCGCAAGGGTATGTCACCTAACTCGCAGCGTAGCTCTAAGCACCAAGCGAGGCTCCTACCTGTGTGGCCTTGGCCTTAGTGAATTTTTTCAGCTAAGTGATAATGCAGGATGTATATTTCATCTGAAACTAAACATATATACATTGTGTTAACCTTTGATGAGCCACCATATTTAGCTGATACGAGATCGGAAAAACATTATTAATTTGTTTGATTTGATAGTTTTGAAGCATCAGTATCTCATCACCACACGCAGTGCAAACATGTCAATACCATTGATAGCCACAGCTTAACTAATGGTGTTCTGCCGAATGAATAGGTGCATCCCTACTAACAAATTTCGATACATAAAATTTTGAAACTTGGCTGGTCTGTTTTACACCATCCACCATACTCACCTGACCTTGCACCATCCGATTATCATCTGTGTCGATCGCTGCAAAACACTTTGATGTGGAAAAAATTCTCTAATGAAAATCAGGTTCGAGAGTTGGTCAAAACCAGTAGAATTCTACTCAAAAGGTATCAAAGAGCTACATGATAAATGCCGAATATTTAATTAATTGTTGTTTTTGTATTGAAAATTTAAATTGATATACTAAAATTATAAGTTTCTTATTACTCAACCTAATACATACCATCACGCAGCTTCTGTGCTAGGGTAGGCAGAGAGAACAAAGCGCCAGACTTTTTTATTTCGACACAAAATATATATCTTCTCATATAGTTCTTTAATTTCATACCTTTTTTTTTTTTTAATTCCATTCACTTGTATCATATTTCAGCGAATTCTGTTGCTGGTAAACCTAGATGTGGACGCAATATGTGCATGCAAGATCCTTCAAGCTCTGTTCAAATGCGATAATGTCGCGTACACTGTGATCGGAGTGAATGGGGTGGAAGAACTGAGGAAGGCCTATCTGGAACATTGTGAGGAGCTACGTTACGCTGTCCTCATCAATTGTGGTGGAACCTTGGACCTCGTGGAACTTCTGCAGCCTGCGGAAGAAGTCGTCTTTTACATTTTAGACTCGCACAAACCAACTGATGTGTGCAATGTATATAGTAATGGACAGGTATTTAATTTTTTAAATTAATAACACTGCTCTTCTAAATTTTGAATTAAAGACATGTTTAACCTTTCCTTCCCTGTGTTGGGTATCTTCTACACGTTGCTTCTAATAACCATCAATATCTCTATAAATATAATAAATACAAGGTTAAGATTTTAGGTATTCCTCCATAATATATTTACGCATTGATTTAAAAAATAATATTAATAATAATCAGAATTTATCGACTACATCGAGGTGTTTTGTAAAGATCGAAAACAAATTCGCATTTAAACGCTGCGAGTGCCTCGTCTTGACGATAGGTGAATAGTATGTGGGAAGCGCGACACTATATTCGCATCTCACTCTTGCATACTAGACTGAATTGCGAGGAGCTGAATTGTCTCAACGTCGCAAGCAAAGGCGAAAGCGCCGGGGTATGCGACTGACGTTCCGCGCCACAGTAGCTTCTAGGCTTGCAAATAGGTTAGACGTACGCCCGTTCCGTGAGCGTTTTTTAATGTTTTCAGATGGTTTTTTAATGTTTTCATCAAATAAATCTCAATTATTATAATTTTTTACTTCAATTATAATTAATTAAGGGGATTATGTATGAATGTTCTTATTTTTCCGATTTAAAATCGCTGATTTTTTATTGCGTACTCACTACCCAACACCGGAGCACGCGTATTATTTTTATCACCGTAAGGGAAGGGTTAATAGATAGAGTTGATAATGCTACAAAATATCTAATATATATAAACTTACATACCATCTCACATTTTTCTGATGGGCAGAAAATAGAGTGTCAAACTTTTAACATTGCTATTGTATATCATTTTCATTTTGTGTCACTGTCACCAAATCTTCTGCTTACAACAAACCATTCACAACTGATTCCAACAATTTTTATCCCTCTCATTTCTCACTTCATCTCGTTTGACACACAAGTCAATGAATGACTTTTTATTTAAATCAATTAAAAAAAAAAACTGATATGACTTTTATTTTTATTTATTTATTTACACATGATAAGAAATATACAAAATTTGCGAAAAAATCACAGGTAATTTAATTTGGACATACAATTTTAACGGATCTGGGTTTGTTGCCTTTCATTTGTCGTGTCCTCAGTAAACTAGGATTTTGCCTGTATCTCACTGAGGATATTTAGCATGAAAACATAAATCGATACTTCTTTCCGATTTTCGGTAACACAAAAACAAAACCCCGTCGCACATTCTCATCAACCTGACAAGCAGTGACACTCAATTACAACTGGAAACATGCGAAATCAAATTCCTAACACATCATCACTCCAGAAATACCAAAAACGTTCATCCCGCAATATACCGCACACAATCATAAAAACAAAAAAAATATACAAATATAAAACAACAAAAAAACCCAGACTCAAGAGCCCACACAAACCTCTTCCACACGTCATTCATCTTGCAAGTCCAAGTACTCAAACTCCTGTCGCAATAACAACCACGCTCTGATCGACTGCCTAAATGGTTTTCCCTCCTTTACCTTTATTGAATTCGGCATTCCATTGTATGTCATGGGAGCTAAATAGGCATATTGCCTTTGGGCAAAAGAGGTTTTAACTCTAGGGATGGTGAACATCTGATCAGTTGCTTGAGTCATAGGTATCCTTATTCCCTCGAATACTAGACAGGAAAGACGCTTGTATCATTCGAGGGGAGTAGCACTGCACGGGGTTTGAACCGGCGACCTTCCACACGGAAGTCCTGTGCATTTATCTATGGCCATGCATTTCAAATTGATAAGTAACATTGTAAAATCTGTCTTCTGTTAATGTGAATAATTGCACGTCTACACAGGTGCGCCTGGTGGGACGGGAACCTGATGAGGGAGTGCCCAACTTCGATGACATCTTCAGGGATGATGAAGAGGTAACTATATTCCAAATTTTGTTTTATTTACAGTGGAACCTCTCATAACGAGAATAATTCGTTCCAGAATCTTACTCGTTATGTGAAACACTCGTTAAGCGAAACAATTTTTCCCATATAAATCAATGTAAAATACGATAATGCGTTCCATGCCGAAAAAAATACTCAATTTTTTTATTTTTAACATTTATACAAATAAAATTACATACTTATAAATTGTTAAGGAGCGTAACAACCTGGAATGCGATTTTGATTTGCAAAAAACAATAAAAAAATCGAAATAACTAGTTTTTTATTTATGAATTTATGACAAATAATTAATTCTTTTTTACTAGAAGTAAAATCCGGTAACCCTCAGAATCTACGAGCCTCTTATAGTCGCTGATGAAGTTCTCTGCTTTGTGTCAGAGCTTGCTGCTTCACAACGCTGTGGATGCCGGTTCTTCTTTTAAATTTCTCGAACCATCCATGACTTCCCTTAAATTGTACTTCTTTGGCAGTTGATGATCCTGGCGTCTTCTTAATGAGGTCGGCGAAAATAACTTTCGCCTTCTCACAAATGATGTTTTCGTTAATAGTAGCGCCTTGCAATTGCTTTTTGTTTATCCATATGAGAAGCAACCTTTCAACATCATCAAGAATAGGTAACCGTTTCGTAGACATTCTTGACACTCCCTTTGAAGTATCTATCTTCTTAATTTTGTCCTTGTTCTTGAGGATAGAGCAAATCGTTGATGTAGACCGATTGTATGTGCGCGCTAGATCAGCCACGCTCACACCTTGTTCTCGCTTTTCAATGATTTTACGTTTCATTTCTATAGTTACTTTTATTCTCTTATGGCTGTCTTCTTGTGGCTTTTTCTTCAGGGACATTTTTGCAAGGGTTATTAAACTTTGCACAAAATAAATACAAATGTCTGAATACAAGTTTGGAAAAATGTGTGATCACATGTGACACTAACGTGCTAGCGGAACGAGTACTAACCAGAGACTGACGCACTGGCGCGGAAGTCCCGGCTCACAAGGGAGTGACGTGAAGATGGGACTTCCCCTTTGTGCGTCACTCGTTATGCGAAATGTCGCTCGTTAAGGGAGCATTTTTTTCACAATCTGTTTAGCTCGTTATGCGAATTACTCGTTATGAGAGGTGCTTGTTATGAGAGGTTCCACTGTATTTTCTTAATACTTTTATTGCAAACACAATCTGGCGGGCTCATAGCAAATCGGCGGCAATCTCTTCAAACCAATCAGACAAAAGTAAATTAAGCAAGTAAGATGGTCGCAAAAAAATATTCAAATGACTATGCATCCTCACGAAATCCATGAACACATATGTGAGCATATGCCCACAAAGACGGACAATCACCTGAATATTCTTTGTCTTGGAATCAGGGTACCTCATCTTATTTTATCGTAAGGCATATTCAGTAAAAGTCCATTTAATAGAGAACAATGATAATTCGTAATTCGAATTTTAGCCCTTTTGTTAAATTAAACCGCTCGGTCAAGGCACTCTAATCCGTGTTCTACTTTCGGCATATAAAGTTCAATATTTATTGACCAAGCTATGTTATGTTTCTGTTCCAGTCTGATGAGGATGGAGAACATGACGAGGAGGATGAGCTAGCAGCAGCGGGGAGCAGCGCAGAGAGCGGCGAGGAGGGGGAGACACGCGTGGAACGGCTGCAGCGTCGGGTTGAAGCCAGAAGAACGCGGCGCCGAGAGAGGGCCACTTGGGAGCGCAACCGGGATACACTCATGTTCAACTATACGCAGTTTACATACTGTGGCAGGGCTGTGAGTGCAGTACTTTCATTATATACATGTGGTCATAAAATGACATTACTTTGTTATTCCACTAATCTATATTAGGCAATGAGTATGCTCCAGTCTCGGACAGTTTTAATGCCTTTAAAAATTCTTTTAGGGAGCATTTTTGTTAATTTGAAGTAAAACGGAATTTCTCTGATTTCACCGCATATGCAACATCTTTATTTACACATGACAAGAAATATACATAATTTGCGAAAAAACAACAGGTAATTTAATTGGGACACATAATTTTAATGGATCTGGGTTTGTTGCGTTTCATTTGTCTTGTCCCCAGTAAACTATTCGTTTGCCTGTATCTCACTGAAGACATATAGCATGAAAAAATTAATTGATGCTTCTTTCCGATATTCGATTATATAAAACCTCGTTGCACATTCTCATCAACCTGACTAACAGTGACACTCAATTACATATGTGTAGATCACATGAAATCAAACTCCTCACGTCTGATGTGGATACTTATTCAGTTACGGGTTAGTATCTTTCTAAAATATAGCATCAAATTTCTTGGTGTCTGTCTTGATAGCAAGCTCTCCTTCGATGGTCAAATTGGTTATAGGGTTTCTGCAGATTTCTAGTCTTAGAGAGTTCAAAGTTGATAGAGAGTTGCTGACTAATATTAAAATCCGAAAGGTGTCCTACTTGTGTCATGTACTTAGAGGAGCAAAGTACAAATTACTGCACCTGATCAACCAAGGCAAAATAGAATGCCGAAGAGGTGTTGGCAGGAGGTAAATCTCCTGGCTCCGTAATATACGTGATTGGACTGGTATAAGAAGCGTCGGGGATCTTTTTCGGGCTGCCGGGGACAAAGATGCCTACTCTCAGGTGATATTGAACGTTGGGGGGACCTGACATGACACTGGGAAGAAGAAGAGAGTTCAAAATTCTGAAATAGAAACTCTTATTAATTCATTTGTTGTGTCGCACTTGGATTATTGGAACTATTTATTCTGGTTTGCTTGAAATTTCCAGGCTCCAATCTGTTTTCAATGCAGATGTTTGGTTGATATATGTTTATTATAAATATTGCCATATTGGTCTGCTTCTAAAAAGTCTACAGTGGCTTAAGTGTCGCCATCGGATTGATTTCAAACTTTGTATTCAGATCCCTTAATGAGATGTCTCCATTGTATCTTTCAAATCTGTGTCTGAGGAATGTTTATTTATTTAATTTATTTATTTAACACTTTTATAGCAAATATAATCTGGCGGGTTTATTACCAGGCGGCAATCTAACCATCCAGACAAAAGTAAATGAAGCAAGTTACGTGATCGCAAAAAAAAACATTCAAATGACTATCCATCCCCACGAAAACCATGAACACATACTTGAGCATATGCCCGCAAACCCCACAAAGACGGACAATCACCCGAACATTCATTTTCATATAAAGTGAAATATCAATCAAAGGAAAAGGAAGGGATGGTGGAGAGGAAAGGGAAAAGAAATCAGTAATGAAACACGTTATATTACTGACTAGAAATGAAGAGTTTTTTCAGTTGCTTCTTACAGCATGCCAAGGACAGAGCGAGTCTTATATTAGTTTGTAACTGATTCCAGAGTCTCACTGCATGAACATTAAAGGACGGCGTAAAAAAGAAGAGCAGTGAACTGGAAAGGCCAACAAGCAATCTCCGTTTGAGCGTAGCGCTAGTCAATGATCACTGAAAACTTTCGGTGAGATAGGAGGGGGCAGAGGGACAGTGAAGGAGATTTGTATAATCTGTTTGAGCATAGCGCTAATCCATGATTGGAAAGACGCTGAAAGTTTTCGGCGAGATAAGAGGGTGCGGCGGGACAGTTAAGGAGATTATATAACAGAGACAGTATGTGAATTTGGCGTCTATTTCTAACATTCAACCAGTTCAATGCCTTCTGGTATGAAGTTATATGATCGTACTTTCGTAGGTTGAAAATAAATCTTAGACAAACATTTTGAAGACGCTGTAATTTTTGTTCCTTCGGAGAGAAGTAGAATTTGAAGGTCTAAAAATCGTGAGTGAAAGAATCTACTCGGTCTTAGATCGGTTAATCTTTGGTTTGATTGGCTACTCCGATCTAGTGACATCGAAGGATAATTTTTCTGCATTAGAAGTTTTCTGTCTTGGCAACTTGCTAGGTTATTGTAACTCTTCCCTTAAGCCGTTTTATAAGTATATTTACTGTGTTGCTAGTCATTTTCCATCTCCCGTGATGTCGGACTTAAGTTCATTGTCACTACTATTTTTGTCCCACTCAGGTGTGTCGCCATCGGAGGAGTCCCTTTAGACAGTTTCTTCTTCGTCACTATGTGACATTGTGCTCATGAAAAATAAAGAAAATTTCGATCTTCTAATGTAAATCGGGTTAAATAGGGACTTATTTTGTCCCCCATAACAGGAGTGAGATCGTACTGGCCTGAACTGTACCTACTAATTTTCATTATCAATACTTTTACAGAGTGCTGCGAGGATGTTAGAAGTGGCATGGACTCTCTCCCGGGATACATGGGAAGTGCTCTGGTGGGCGTGCGTAGGCGTAACAGAACAACTGATTCTCGACAAAGTGGAACTCCCTACGTATCTACTGGAAGCCGGAGCATTACAACAGCATGCTTCACGCATGCGCAATTCCAATTTGCACAATTCAGTCGGCACGTCTGTCTCCTTAGAGGCTGATGTCCGGCTAGCTCTGTACCGGCACTGGAGCATCGAAGAAGCGCTCCGCCACTCGACTTGTAGCTGGACGCGGCTCAGATTAGGAGGAGCCAGGGGCGCGGTGCGGCTGCAGAGACTGCTGGCCGATATGGGACTGCCACTGAGGCAAGCCAGGCAGCCATATTCCTCCATGGAGCCGACTTTGAGACGTGAACTGCTGCCATCATTAGAACGATTACAGGTCAGCTGAAGATATCATTATTTTAAATGTTTTCATTGCCTGTTACTATAAAATATGTAATGTTATGTTATTTTATTTACTCATTTTTGATATTTATTTATTTATTTGGGGGGATATACACCTGTGGGGTGGGCTACAATAAATTAAACATTTGCAACAAAACAAATAAACTCCTTTTAAATTAACAATAAATAAAACATGTCATTTTATTTTTAATATACACCTGTGGGTTAAAATGAATCAAATAAAGGGTCTTTCAAATTGAGTGTTTTTTTTTAATTCTTGGATAAAACACAGATGGTGTCGTGAATTTGCCTGGATCTTGTGACGTTTGAGAAGTGTAATGTATGACGTTTATAAAAATGGAGTCGTATACAATACGACAACACATTCAAATTGAGAATTATTTTATGTATTGTAATCTCCGGAAATGGTGATGTTAATTGGCTACAAAGATCATGTGATCTGACACCGTTGGACTATTTTCTCTGGGGTTATGTGAAAAGCCAGGTCTATAAGAATGTCCCCTGATCAATTCCTGAGCTGAAGGACGAAATTATTCGCGTTATTGGTGAGCTAGAACCGCAATCATGGCAAAATGTCATTGAAAATTTTGACAAAAGAGTGGACATCTGTGGAACTGCAAGAGGTTGATATTTGACGGATATTGTTTTTTTGTGTTTAAATGTCATACATTATACTTCAATGACTAATAAAAAGTTTTTTGAAATCAAAGCAAATTGTGTGTTTTATTCAAGAATTAAAAAAAAATTAATCAAAAAAACCGCTTAATTTGAAATACCTTTTATTTTCAACAAAACAAATAAACACCTTTTAAATTTACAATAAATAAAACATGTTATTTTATTTTTTAATATACACCTGCGGGTTACAATGAATCAAACATTTACAACAAAACAAATCAACACCTTTTAAATTAACAATAAATAAAACATTTACAACAATACAATAACCAACGAGGAAGTAAACAAGAGCAATTAATAGTCTATTGATTAAAAACTATATTAATAATAATAAAAATACAATTTATATAACTTGGGATTTGAACCCACTAATATTGACAGATTAAGAACATAATGGAAAATAAATTTATTTGACATTTATCTGTAGTTCTGCTTTTTGCATTCAATGGTCATATAAAAATAAATATTTTGTAGCATTTTTTAATTTCTTTTAGGAGAAACATGGTCTCCGTGAACTCCATTATCTTGCGTTCCTGATGCGTGCAGGCTATGGACCCCTTTTATGTGCAGCGGACGCAGTATACGCCCTTCTTGCACTGCTGGAACCCCCGGGATCGGCTCCTGCGCCCCAAGGATTCCAACGGGCCTTGCTCGCGCTCTCCACAGGTGAGGCGGGAGCCCCCGAGCTCCGAAGAGGGCTGGAGGCAGCCAAGTTGAGGCTGCAGGCCGCCTGCCGCACCGTCCACTCCTCGCTGCAAGCACGCCAACTGCTCTCTGCGGGACCTTTCCTCTATTTGCTCTTGCCTGAGGTAATTAAAAACAAACAATTTATGATGTCAATCAATTTCATTCTAGTTATTGTCAGCTTCAGTAGTTTAAATTAGCTTAATAGTCAGTATTCTTATTCAATATGTTGATTGTCCGAGTTGGATTCCCTGCGGATTCATTTCCAGATCTCCCTTGCTTATATACCTTGTTTCATCTGAATTTACAGTTTTTTATTGTTTGAATGCTATGTTTTTCTAGTGTTTGGGTGCCTATGTTTGCGTATTATTTTTTTCTATTGTTGGAGTGCTGTGGTTTTCTATTGTTTAAATACTATGTTTTTCTATTGTTTTAGTGCTGTGTTTTTCTATTGTTTAATTCCTGTTTATTAAACAAACAATAACAATTATATCAATCTTTCTCTATAGTGCGGGATTATCTTGCTCTAGTGCTGTTTGACCAATACACGCGGGCGTAATCCATTCACAGTACAATAAAACTTTATTTAATCTATACATTTATGAAATAAAAAATGAGAATTTAAAGAGGCAGAATATATATATTTGAATGTGGTGCTGGAGAAGGATCTTAAGAATTCCATGGACATCAAGGTGAACTCCATTTTTGAAGAACTGAGTAGAAAGAAGAATCTCCATTCTTGAAGAACTGAGAATCACTGACAGATTGTCAACAATATGCCTTCGATGAGTCCTTTGATTCTTTGGGAACATTGCTCGTGGCCAAGGAGACTGTAGAGAGGCTAGGGGTTATTGGAAACGCGGAAGGACTACGCACAAGAGGACGAGTCCCAACACATTGGGTTGACCAAGTGAGAGATGCAACAGGACTAGTCTTAACAACTGTCTTTCGAACTGCGTAACACAGAGATGGATGGAGAGGAGTCATTAGAGGCTATTATGGGTGTCAGTTAGTCATGAGCTACATGTCAGATGGAGTCATATTAAGAAGTAAGACAGATCTTAAATAATGTTTGTAAAATGAAAATATTCTATGACATTAACCACTTCACGCTCGCGCTCGTATCGGTGCAGGTGAATTAAACACATCGTTACGCCTGCACTCGTCCCCGTATGGGCGGTCACTTGGCTTTATGTTTGCTTTCGCAAATGTGCGATTTCTATATATAGAAATGGGTTGCGCCACGTGGTCTATATGAGTCTTGTATGCCGGTGATCGGGCGGTATAAATCGTCAGTTTTGTGCCAATCATCGAGGCTTGCGCATCTATCTCATTATTGGCGAATTTTCAAATAATTTCGTTATAATTATCGTGTTGTGATTTCTGGATACTGTATTCTTTATGTTATTTTATAATAATAAAAAATTCAGTCAAAATAATGTTTATATTGTATTTTGTTAATTTTAAAATTCGTTTTTTACGATTTTTACAATAAATAATTAAAAAAGAAAAAAACCCTATGTTTTCTAATTATACATACATAGTCCTGCCATAAATACTGTTACACAAATTCAGACACTCTCTATAAAATCTAAACAATAGCAGGCAGAAACCTAAAACATTATTTTAGGTAATTCTCCATCCCTTGTGGTATTGCTATAATCAGTTAGTCACTGAACGTTGACCAGTAAACATGGAGTGGGGCGGTAAAGAAAACCGTACCGCTGTAATAGCGTTACGTAAAGTTGGAAAGACGCCAGGAGACATTTTAAATTCTTTAACATCTTTGGATATCAATCGTCAGTTTGTATATCGTACTATTAATCGATTGTAAGATACTCAAGGTATTGAAGATCGGCAAAAAAGTGGTCGACTGCGAATCGTAAGAATTCCAGCAGTCATCAAAGCCGTGAGTAACAGAATCCGTAGAAATCCACTCCGCAAATAAAAAATCATGTCCAGGGAGATGGGTATTTCGATACAGAGTATGTCTCGTATTATCAAATCGAACCCAAATATGGGGCCTACCGGAGAAGCACTGGACATTTGCTTACTCCATCTTTGAGGGACATCAGGAAGACCAGAGCTAAATGACTGATTCACCGGTTCGCAAACAATATGCATCGCAAAATCCTATTTTCCGATGAAAAAATTTTCGGCATTGAAGAAAATTATAATAAGCAAAATGATCGGGTGTACGCACATAGCCCTCGAGAGGCCACTCAAGTCATTCATAGAGTTCAGAGAGGTCATCATCCAGCATCTGTGTCTCATATGAAGGGGTTACTGAGCTGCATTTTTGTGCTCAGGGTATGAAGACAAGTGCAAATTCATACCAAAATGACATTATGGAAAAGGTCGTCAAGTCTCTCTCTAATAAGATCATCTTTAATTCAGGTCATTGGATCTTTCAATAAGATTCTGCTCCAGCCCACAAGGCAAAGTCCACCCAGCAATGGCTAAAAATTCATACACTAGAGTTTATTAGAGCTGAAGATCGGCCTTCTGGAAGTCCAGATTAAATCCACTGGACTACAAATTGTGGTCAGTGTTGGAGAACATGGCCTGTAGCAGATGACATCCAAATTTGAAGAGTCTGGAAATAATCATTGAAGAAAGCAGTGGCCAATTTTCCAATGAACATCGTGCGTACTGCCGTTGACGATTGGCCGTTACGTTTAACCCTTTAAGTGCCGGAAGTTATTAGTATGGCCGTACCCAGCAGGCCGTGATTTTTTCAACAAAAATAAAACCTAAAAAATTAATATTTTTTGTATACAGATATAAAGGATATTATGAAAACTTACTAAATATATACACCGTGGGGCGTTTGAGCTGCCGTTCACTCAGAAAAACACAGTTTAAATATTCACAAAATGTCAGGGTTGTCACAACTTGACACAGAAAACACGTTTACTTATAAATATAGTGGAATATAATATACTTAGTAAACTAAAATCAACAAATTATCTGTATGATGTATAATAAAGTGCAAAAGATAAATAAACTATAAAATAAAACCGTAAAAAGTCTATATAAACGTCGTATTATTCCGCAAAACTACCGCCAATAACCAAAGAATACATGAAAACACACTTTGTAAATAAATACTTTGAAAAATTAACAAAAATAACGCACAAAAGTTAAAAATCAACTATTGAGCAAAACTACAAACGAAGTCATTATAAATCATCGCAATTACAACGCAAAAAAACTGTAGTCGGTAACCCTGTATCAGAGACACGTATTGACTGTCAGTGAAAGCTTGTAGAAAGATGACTGTAACTTTGATAATATCGGTTAATTGTAATATTTAAGTATTTCTTGACCATCCCAATAGATGTCACTATGTGTTATAATTTATAAATTATTACAATTGGATTTGATATTGACTTGCGACAAGCTCAAAGGAGAGCGCGTTTACGCGTTCATTTTGTATGGCCAGCCTGGCGAGCACTGAATCGGAGAGCGCGTCAATGCACTCGTGGCAGTGAACCGGTTAAAGGCCTGTGTGAAGGCAAGGGGAGGACATTTTGAATAAGATGTATGTTTCCATTTAAGATGATATGTGTGTAAGTCTAACAATATAATAAATCATTTGTAAGATGCACTGTTTTTTTATTATAATACGAGGGTGGTCCGATAAGTACTTAGCCTACAAAAGAATAACAAAAATTTTGGAAAAGTGGTGATTTATTTCTCAACATAATCTCCTTTGGGTTTGATACACTTGACCCAGCGATGCTTCAACTTCTTTAACCCGTCTCAAAAATACGTTTTCTGGAGGTCTGCAAAGTAGGCCTCCGTGGCGGCGATAACCTCCTCATTCGACTCAAATTTCTGCCCGGCGAATGACTTTTTCAAATTTGGAAACAAAAAGAAGTCGCACGGGGCCAAATCCGGAGAATACGGTGGATGGGGCAGCAGTTCGTAGCCTAATTCTACCAATTTGGCCGTGGCGACGGCGGAGGTGTGAGCCGGTGCGTTGTCATGATGGAAGAGCACTTTTTTTTTGCCAAATGGGGCCGTTTTTTCTGCAATTAGGCGTCGAATCAGCCCAATAATTCGGCATAGTAGAGCCCTGTGACCGTTTTGCCCTTCTCCAGGAAGTCGATGTAGATCACACCTTTTGAATCCCAGAAAACGGTGGCCATCACCTTTCCGGCCGATAGGACAGTCTTCGCCATCTTCGGAGCATGTTCGCCGGGTGAAGTCCACTGTTTCGACTGTTCCTTGGTCTCGGGTGTGTACCAGTGTATCCATGTTTCGTCGACGGTCACGAAACGACGCAGAAACTCCGGATTGCGCTTAAACATCGTCAAACACTGCTCTGAAGTGGTCTCACGGTTGCGCTTGTTGTCCGGAGTGAGCAAACGCGACACCCATCGCGCCGACATCTTTCTCATGCCCAATACTTCATGCAGGATATGACCCACGCGGTCTTTTGAGATGCCTACTGTCTCAGCTATCTCGCTCACCTTCAATCGGCGGTCTGCCAATACGAGATCGTGGATTTTTGTCACGTTATCCTCCGTGGTAGCCGTTTTCGGGGCACCTGAGCGTGGTTCATCAAAAACCGACGTGCGACCACGTTGAAACTCGTTAAACATATTTTTGACGGTCGGCATCGAAGGAGAAGAGTCACCGTACACAGCATCCAAGCGCTCTTTGATTTCGCTGCGCGATTTCCCTTTCAAAAACAAGAATCGAATCACCGACCGATATTGCTCTTTTTCCATTTTTCTCAAATCCGCGGACACGCTCGCTTCCACACGCGGTCAAAACAAAACTACGCGTCCGATTCGGCTGAAATTTTTATAGTAGCTGTCAAAGAGAATGTACTACGCGATAAAAAATTGCTCTTGCGATAGTGATGCCATCGGGCGGTGAGGCTAAGTACTTATCGGACCGCCCTCATACAAACTTTTTGTAACAGAATTTATGGCAAGACTAGGTAGATATTTAAAATGCAATAAAAAAATCGATTCGTTTTGGACAATTTCTTGAAAAAAACCCGAGCATTAAGTGGATAATTAAATAATAACTTTAACTATGACAATACCTATTCTTACACACGGACGTAAGTACAACTGATTTTGTTATTTGAATGAATTAATGATGATAATTCTGTTGCCCATTGATGGAAAGTACTGTTTAGTTCTCTCTGTGCTCTTATGGAAAGCCGTCCCAGTTCCAATCTTTCCAGACTCGTACATTTGATATTTTTCTATCATGTTCTTTAATTGTGTTCCGTCTGTTACGAATGTTTATCTTTAAATTAATCTTCATTTAATTGTTACATCATTAGTGTATCTTAAAATGAAACATATGGTGTATCCGTTCCCCTGCAGACCAGTGGCACCTGGGGTTCACAATGGCTGGGGCTGGTGGCACGCTGGCTGCAGCGTGGAGCACCAGGAGGCGGGGTGCAGCCTCTTTTGTTGGGGGCACCTGCCCCCGAAGGGCACACAATACTTATCGGAGTGCCACCCACCACCGAAGATTCCACACGGAAGTAAGTTTGATTATATTTATTTTCAACGGCTTTTATTATTTTAGACTTTGCCGCAGTAAAGTTATCAACGATTGAACACATTTGAAAGAGTAAATGAAGCTGGGCGCTCACTCTCTCTCTTTTTCTCTAGTTGTCATCTTCATGGTTCAGGGTTGTGATCTTCATAATGAGGCCTGCCATTCTCGAAATATATCCATTTTTCATCGCCAGTCACAATTCGATGGAGAAATGATTTTCTTTTGTACCTGGCGACCAGCATTTCACAAGTGGTTTTTCGGTGTTCCTGCTGTCTTTCACTCAGTTCATGTGGAACCCATTTTCCCATCTTCTGAATCTTTCCCATGGCTTTCAAACGTATGGAGACGGCTTCTCGTGTCACATTTAATTGATCCGCGAGTTCTTGTTGCATTTGAGCGTCATCCTCATCCAACAATGCTTGCAATTCGGCGTCTTCAAACTTTCTCGATGGTCTTCCACGTTCTTCGTTCCTCACGTCAAAATCACCACTTTGGCACTGGGATTTACCAAGAGCATGCTCACCGTAAGCTTCGACAAGCATTCGATGCGATTCTGCAGCAGTTTTCTTCAAATGGTAACAGAAAATCAATGCTGTCCGCAAATCGTAGTTTTCAGGCACATAAAGACATGTTCAACGCTATGAAAACATATGTAGTTGTATTAAACTTGTATTGTTGTGAGTTTAAAAGTCTTTGACAAATGTAAACACAAGAAAAAGGCGCCAATTACGCGGTTTGACAGTCACTACATTGACAACTAGAGCCATCTATGAGTAAATTCCGGTTTCATATTTACAGACCTGATATAATTATAACGAAACATGAAATCATCTTTATTCCAACAGGTTTTTAACGTAGTTAGAATCTAACAATGTGATTTTTTTTATGTATACTCGTATATGTATGTCAATATTGAAAATCATTTGTGTTTTCAGTCTGTTCGGAAAAGCCTTTGAGCAAGCCGCCCTGAAGTCACACAGCACGGTGAGACTGGACTGGTTCGAGTCCTCCGTCATCTCCATCCAGCAGGAGCATGTCAGCAAGTTCATGGATGCCCTCACCACCCTTCTGACTTAACTCTCCCACCTGAGAGATGGTACTCGGCCCTCGTAAGAAGAAAAGCACAAACTGTAGATATCGAAATTTTAAATTGAAATCATCACTGTATTGCTCTTGCTCAAATGATCGGTGCTACAATTCAGCGTGAATACTTTTCATATCTATTTGAAGTTTATCTGTCATATGTTAATGAAGAAAAAGCAAGTGAAAATAATCGTTCAAATAATAAGCAAAGGAAATAAAGAGCACTTTTGGGTTTGCGTGTAGGACCATTCCACGTGAAATCATCACAATGCAAATAAAAATTTTACCTTACACCTTTAGTTTTTATATTGGTTTTCAGTTAACAAGTTGGACGTATACTTCTGTCATAAGCAAAAACGCAGCTAATGGGAAAAAATCTGAAATGTAACTAAGTATGAGTCAATATCCTATATCAAATGCTGATACATAATCCATTAAAAAAAAATACAGAAAACCATTTATTTCAATACAAAAATCGACATAATGTCTTTTTTAATTTTACAAAATACTAGGTTTTTCTAAGCAAAAAAACAGTAAAATGTGATTCATAAGTAAAAAGACTGCAGGTGCCAATGCGTTTGCTGCGTTTTTTCTTATGAATCACATTTTACTGCTTTTTTGTTTATGAATCATGACATTTTTAAGCAGCAATGAAAAACGTAAAAGTACAATTTTCTCAAAACTTAACTTTTGCCATTAGCTGCGTTTTTGCTTATGAGGGCAGTATAGAATAGGCCAAAGTTAATTTTTGAAAGAATTTTGTAAAATGTCCAAAATTTGCCTGTTTTGGAAATACAGTAAAAGTCCATTCATTTAACAATAATTGGTAATTAAAAGTTTTGTCATTCTTTTAAGTTTCAAATTCATTTTTTTTGTCGTACATTGTACTGATAATTCGACAAACTGCGTATTTTGTAATTTGTTATGTTTTTCGCCAAAAAGCATCTATGAAGTCTAATGATTCGAAATTTTCCACGAAAATGGCGGATCTATTATGTACCGGCGAGCGGTAAAATTTTAGGGGTTCCCCTATATCTTAAGATTCAATATCGGAATATCTGTAGATTTTTATCTTAAGTATGGGGAAATCCCCTGATAAAATAAGGAAATGACATAAAAAGGATTTAATAACAGTATTATTTCACTATTTCTTTTGCATAACTGTTATTTTAAACCTTTGTATAAATTAACAAATTTTGTCTTTTATTTATTCTGGAATTAAATTAAATTAGAGCGAACTTTGATTTGTATCATAAGTATGGAGTGACTGAGTGAGGAATGATATTTTGAAAGAAGTAAATGTAGAAAATAAGAGAAATTGTAGGAGCTGAATGAGGTGTAACACATCGATAAATAAGTCCCGGGACTAACTACTAAAACAACATTTGTTTGCCAAAATTCTTCTTTATTCATCAACATAGTCTCCTTCAAGAGCGATACATTCATTCCAACGCTTTCCTAACTTTTCTATGCCAGCCGTGTAGAACGATTTATCTTTGGTTTCAAAATAGGCGTTAGTTTCGGCAATCACTTCTTCATTTGAGAAAATCTCTTTCCCTGGAGCATCTTTTTGAGGCCTGCGAACAGCCAATAGTCGCTGGGGGCCAAATCTGGAGAATGCGGTGGGTGCGGAGTAAATTCGAAGTTCAACTCATGCAATTTGGCCATCTTTACCATCGACATGTGACAACGGTGCATTGTCCTGATGAAAGAGAATTTTTTCTTCTTCATATGGGGCCGTTTTTTTGCAATTTCTGCCTTCAAACGCTCCAATAACGTTATGTAATATTTGCTATTGATGGTTTTTTCCTTTTCAAGGTGATCGATGAATATTATATCATGCACATCCCAAAATACAGAAGCCATAACTTTCCCGGACGACTTTCACAGGCTGCTCTCCACTCAGCTGACTGCTAATTTGATTCCGGGGTATAGTGGTGGATCCAAGTTTCATCCATTGTCACATACCGACGCAAAAACTCCTGTTTATTTCGCGTAAACAGTGCCAAACAGCGCTCTGAATCATCGATGCATTGTTGTTTCTGTTCCATTGTGAGCAAACGCGGCACCCATTTCGAAAAAAGATTTTTCATGATCAAATGTTTATGCAAAATAGTGTAAACACTACCAAATGATATCTTCAGGATGTCAGCTAGAATCTGTAATTGGTAAATTGGTTAATAATAATAATAATAAAAGGGCAATTTATATAGTGCCATTTAGACAGCAGGCTCTCCTCAAGGACGCTCTAACTCGGGATTGGGATCTACTTTTATTGACAGATTTAAGATATTACAAAATAAATTATTGTCTCAGGATTTTTACAAAACATGCCTCATATCATACTGCGTCATAATAACCTTAATATCCGTTCAAACATCTGAAACATCATTGATCTGATGGCTTGTTATCCATATTCTCATTTGAATATCTTCCTGTATTTATTTATTTTAATATCTTACTTACAGACCTCATTCCACCTGAGTTTATTTAGTCGCATTTATGATTTGCGTTTTATGAATTCAAAAACACAGCACTCCACTCCTGTGGCAAAAAATTAGAA
Source organism: Odontocerum albicorne (assembly GCA_949825065.1). Classification (NCBI taxonomy): domain Eukaryota; kingdom Metazoa; phylum Arthropoda; class Insecta; order Trichoptera; family Odontoceridae; genus Odontocerum; species Odontocerum albicorne. Next base: position 3,112,378 of record OX463858.1, read on the forward strand.
TAATAGCTTTGCAAAATATGAATGATGAAATTTCGAATACCCTTTAACACGTTGACTGCCGATTACGTGTTTGTGCGTAATGAGAGGAGAGCGCTGGGTGCCGATCACGCACTTACGTTTAATATCAGTATGTCACTTCTATTGGTCAGTCTGCCGCCGGCAACCGTCGTAGTGATTTGTTTGTGCGTCGGCACTCAACGTGTTGTAACATTCTTTATCTTGTGATGTAACAGCTGATGAAATTTGACAGTTAAATTTGTTCACATAACTGCATACGATTTTGAATAAACAAGTTTGCAATGTCAGTAATATTATAGTGTGCGAATTAATGAAAAAAATAAAATAGTGGAAACAAGTGTCTATTATAAGTCCAAAATTTTTTTAAATCTATTATATTTAATATCTTAAATATTCAATATTTTAATTTGCTTATCCCAAAACCACATGTTAATTATTGATTCAATCATCTTCTGTTTCATTGTACAGTTTGTTTTCCAGATTCAGGCTTTACAGATAACCCATAAATTTTCAATTGGATTTATATCTTTTTCCTAGTGTCATGTCAGGTCCCCCCAACGTTGACTATCACCTGAGAGTAAGCATCTTTGTCCCCGGCAGCCCGAAAAAGATCTCCAACACTCCTTATACCAGTCCAATCACGTATATTACGGAGCCAGGAGATTTGCCTTCTGCCAACACCTCTTCGACCCTCTATTTTGCCTTGGATGATCAGGTGCAGTAATTTGTACTTTGCTCCTCGAAGTACATGACCCAAATAGGACACCTTTCGGATTTTAATCTTAATCAGCAACTCTCGATCAACTTTGGCTCTTTGAAGAACCCTTGTGTTGCTGATTATATCCGTCCAGGGTATCCGTAGCATTCTCCGGTGCATCCACATTTCGAATGCTTCCAGTCGGGTTATACTACCAACTTTGAGGGTCCATGATTCCACTTCTTGCAATAACACTGACCAAACGTAGCATTTGACTAACTGTTGTCGAAGTTTCAAGTTTAGATTATCATCGCAGAATACTCTTCTCATTTTATTAAAAGCCGCACAAGATGATTCGATTCCGCATTTGACTTCGGTTTCTAGGTCGAAGTCTTCCACTAGGATACTTGCGAGGTATTTAAATGTTTCCACTCTCTCTATATCAGCACCGTTCAATGTAAGACGTGATCCTGCCGGCCAAACACTATGAACTTAGTTTTACTCACATTCATGTTCAGCCCCCCCCAGCTTCACACCGGCTTCATTAATTCTATCTATGGCGCAGGGTTTGAAGGTCATCAATGCTTTCTGCCAGAACAACCGTATCATCTGCGTACCTGATGTTATTGATGTATACATACATGACGGATTTATATCAGGAGAGGGTAATATTGTTGTCTTGAAAATAGTTAATCAACATCTTAGATTAGTGTCACGGTGCAGAATCTTACTGGAATACTGCTTCTCCATTTATATTGACTTTCTCCAGCTCATTTGTCAATCGCATGTCAGTGCACTTGTTCCTATTAATGGAATGATGTAGTCAGAAATATAAACACATTGTTTTTTGTATATTTAATTTTCTTTACTTTAGCTAAAATACATTTTGGTCACGTGTGTAATTTGCCATTATTAGGTCAGTGGTGAATTTCAATAAATTTACACAGAGATACAAAAGTTTTAATCTTAAATTGTTGAAATAATTAAAAAAAAATCGGAAATCAAAGATTTATATCGTTGTGGACATTCTCAATGAGACACACTCCTGGCTATAGTGACCATCATATTGAGACACGAGCGTGTGCTGAACATCTTACGAAGAACCCCACACCGGAGAGAATATTGACTGAAAGTGAACCCACTAGACTAAAGAAAATGTAGCATTGTCCCTGTGACGTTTCACAAATTTGCCCCAATACAACCTTGTAACAACGTTCAGTAATTTTAATTAATTTATCAACTTTAATATAAGTCTCGATTCTAATAAATAGCAAGTTATTTAGGTAAATACATTACATTAAACTAACAATAATGACAAATTAATACATCTTGTTGCAAATTAGCAAAAAGATGACATTTTGTTAAAATCAAATAATATTTGGCGACATTCGTCAAAAGTCACTACGTTAGTCTGCATTGGCTAAGGATGGGGTATACGATAATTGGATTTTCGATTTTTTTATACATAATATTAAATGTTCGTAATTAGTATTAATTCATAGTGGATCTTGGCCTATTTAAAGATAGATACAAATCATACAATACATTAGAAAGTCAGTATAATGAAAATTAGGAATTAAAACGTTAGTTTAGAGAAAAACAATTTTTCCATTTATAAAAAAAACTATTCGAGTTGTAAAAAAAACGATTTTACCCCATCCCTTTGAGACACGACATTTAAAATGTCACAGGGACCATGCTACATTTTCTTGAGTATAGATTATTATATTCACCTTTTGATTTGTTGTGGTTGTTTTAATATTTACCGCACATTTTTTGTTTGCAGCTGGTAATCCAAATTTAATGTGTGAAATTTACAACAGCAATGTTCTGTTAATTTATTTTTGTAAAAATATTTAAAGATTTCTTTGTTTTTTTCAATACTTGTTATATGAAATTTTATGTATAGTTTTTAAGAGTCACTTTTAGGTCAGATTCCTGCTTGACCTGAACTTACACAAATTTTACAGCAATCAAGAGTAAAAAAAAAACATAAAAAAATATTAAGCCAGACAACCTAACAATCTGTCTTCAAGTACCATAAAGTATAAAACTTGTATGTAAGATTTGCCATAAAACTTGTATCTAATACAGCTTATAGCCTACAGTCAACCTAATTATAGACAGTAACAACTTAAGGTATCGCCATGGTCATGTGGTAATCCGGCCTAAAACTACGGTTTCCTAAGAAAGCGGTGCTGTTATGTAGCGGCAGTAACAAAACGTCTATGCAAACCAGATGGCGTTGGTTTCCTAGAGAGCGTTGGTTGTGAGCTTAACGTCAAATAGCGATGCCGCCATTTGCATGACGGCCGTCATAGCGGAATAAACAGTCGTGGAACTTTTTTCCCCGTGTAGCAGTGACCATTTTAAAATAAAAAATGGATGCAAACGTAATTTGGACCAGCAAAGATGACAAAATATTGATTGATTTTGTAAGAAATAGTGAAGCTTTATATAATGTGAAGAGCAAAGACTATAGAAAAGCCCAGTTGAAACAAAATATGTGGAATAATATCGAGACTACACTTGTAAAATCAGGAATGTATGTATATTGTAAATTGATAAGGTTGTATTCCTGCCTTGCCTTGCCTTGCTGGGGGTTTATATGATTCATTATTCTAAACAAATTTAAAAGAACCTAATGTTAATTCTTCCTTTAAAAAATAAGTCAAACTAATACATGATAAATTCGTTCATGGAACTGTCAGATTTGACGTTTCCAACTGACAGTTGTGGGTTGTCATTTCTGCAGTCGGGCGGCGCGCCAGGCGGATACGACGCAAACTACTTGCGCACAAGTCCATTCTCCACCACAATACGCTCACTGACCGTTTCCGTCTTTTATTAAGTTTACATCTCTGGTTCAGCCGTTTTCTTACGAAATCCGCCGCATCATGTCATGCTACGGCCGCTACATAACGGCACCGCTTTCTTAGGAAACTGTAACTTAAGGTACATTTTCGAACTCTGAATTGAATGCTTCAAGTATCTCAATAGTGACAAATTACAAATGCATCCAATCCCACCAATGTTCAAGGTTTATGTTTTAACTCTATGAAGAACACTTTTATGGTAGTTCATACTTTTATTTTTCTGATACTTCAAATTCAATTACAGTAGTTAAATGAATGTTGACTTAAAATAACCACACTCCACCTGGATTTATTGGAAGATGTCTTCATATAATAGTTTTTATTTAAATTAGTATTGCAAAGATATAACTGAATCAATAAAGTTTAACAAAAGCATTTATATGTTATTATTTTTTAAGTAAAAGTGGTAATTATATATTCAATTTAGAATTCTATATTTTACTTAAGGAATAATATTTAACTAGATTATCTAAATAATTCTATCATATTTTTTTGTTGTTTTATATGTACCGTATTGGCCCGACTATAGGGCGACCCTGATTATAAGGCGACCCTTATTTTTTAATCTGCTTTTTGTAGAAAAAAACATTTCACTCATTATACTTTCTGCGCTAAAGTTATACATTGCCGTAAACTCAACCCATATCGAACCATCATTCGCCTGCACCAACCCATGCTGGCTTTAAAATTATGTTCTGATATATTTTCGTGTCTTGCAATTTCGCGGGCTTTCAACTGCAATGCTTGTCTTGTTACGGGGAACCCCTTTCCGCGTATTTCCATGACGTAGTCTGCTACCTTCCTGCTTCCTGTCAATCGATTCAAATCGTCCTATCTTAGGCCCCCGGAATGCTTTTTTTGAGGAATGTGCATTCATCAAGTCATGTTTTTGCTAACGCCAACGCCTTAACATTATTTTCCGTGATACCAAATTGTCTGGCAGCCGCACAGCTGTTGGTTGTTTCTGCAGCACGCACCACCATAACCTTAAAATTGGAATCATAGCTTCTGCGTATTCCTTGATTCACTTGATTGTTTCTAGCTCCTCGTCTTTCAATATGGTCAGTCATAATATTTTTTAGGTAGCAAAAATGCAAAACGAAGCACAAAAAAAAACACCTCAAAAACTGTCAGAAATGACTACGCACAAGTTATGCGTAAACAATGTCGCCTTTTGAACGCTCTCATTACAATGTTGCCATTTCGCTAATCGCGAGTAGTGAATTTATTGTTACCCACTATGTTTGTGACTCGAATATAAGGCGACCCCCCCTATTTACATGTCCCCTTTTTAAAAAAAATCTCCCCTTATGGTCGGGCTAATACGGTAGTTAGAATTTTTCCACGATTTATAATCCAGTTTGTATTAACTCAAAAATCTGGATCGTTGGGATTTGTGTCAGTATTCTACTGTATATACGAGGGTCATCTAGAAAGTAAAGTTACAAGGGCTCCTGAGGCCAGGGGAAATTTTTTGTTTCGAACTTGGCGCACCTGGTGTGTAGAGGGGATCCTAACGGTGAGTTTGTTTGTTCCCGCGTGTTTTTCGGCCATTTCGTTCAGTCACAGTAAATTCTTCCGATGGAGACATCGCCGAGCGGTCCCACCACCTCCCGTCCGAGCGAAATCCGCATGGTCATCCGTTTTTTGACTTTGCAGAACAATAACGCCGCGAATATCCATCGGAAACTCGTGGAAGTTTATGGTAGTGATGTGATGAGTCGACAACATGTCACGAAGTGGGTTAGATTGTTCAGAAAAGGCCGTACTGATACGACGAGGCAAGGCAGTGATTTCTGACGAACTTGTGCAAAAAATTGAAGAACAAGTGCGAAATGACCGCCGTGTGATGCTTGACGACCTTCACGAAGAATTTCCGACATTTCTCGAAGTCTCCTTGGTGATATTGTGTCGGAAAAACTCGGTTACAAGAAGTTGTGTGCGAGATGGGTGCCCACAATGCTCACACCGGAGCACCATCAAAATCGCGTGAGCGACGCGTGTGAATTTTTGGATCGTTTTGCACAGGAGGGAGAAGCTTTTCTGGACTCTATCGTGACGGGGATGAGACGTAGGTGTGTCACTACACCCCAACATTTTTCCAACAATCAGGAGGTCGAGGAAGCTGTGAAGCTGTGAAAGAGCTGGCGGCGGAGGTCTATGACACTGGCATACAAAAGCTGCTGCCCCAACTACAGAAATGTCTCGATCTCGGCGGCGATTACGTTGAAAAATAGTTTAATATATATTTGTGAAGTATCCTGTGAATTTCAATTAAATGCAAGCATTTTTCGATCCTACATAAATGTTGTAACCTTACTTGTTGGATGACCCTCGTATTTCAACTCTGTTATTGCATATTTAATGATGAAAAAGGTACTTGAAAAGAGGTATTGCTATTTACAGCTTAGCGATAGAAATAACAAAGAAATCTTTGATGTAATGAACTTGCTGTAAAAAATATATTAAATGCAATTGAAGATGCAATGTTAGAAGATTAAAAATATTGCAATGTTTGAAGTTTAATATAATGATCGAAGATTGTTGTAATGATTGAAGTTTAATGTAATGATTGAAGTTTAATGTAATGATTGACAATTAGTGTAATAATGTAACGAAAAAGATTTCTGGTTCATTTGTTTTTTTATTTATTGATTTGTTTTTACATAAATACAGGATGAATGATTGATGCCACATATTGAATAAAGGCAATGGAGGACGCCAATCCAAGTGAAAAGTTTATATGAATTTATAAGTATGTATTAAAACTAAAAGTGATATATTATCAATTTCTGTTATCCTGTGTTCTTCTGTGGCTTAAAAATCTTGATTTTACTGTAACCTATAAATGAATTATGGATAAACCAGAAAACACTTATTCTGTATTAATCCAATCCAATCCAAAGGACAATTTTGTATAGTGAGCTAACCTTCGTTTAGAGAGCTAACCTTCTGCCTCGGGACTCTAACCCACTATTACTAAACAAATTACGTCTGGTATAGATCATTCAGCCAGAAGACTCATTTTGCAATAGTGTGAGTAACACTCTCTGTATTACACAACTTATGTAGTGGTATTGGTTTTAGAATGCCACACGATTGGTTCGCGCAGAGCGCACGTTTGTATTGTTGTTAAAATACTCGGTGATTAGAAAAACATTACCATGTCGAAATTAGGGGTGCGATTTTTGTCTAATGTAATGTATAATTCAACATTTTTCGAAAGCTTAGAATGTACTTTGTTATAACTTAAAGTTTCCTAGAATTTAGTATCACTCCATCCACTATTATTTTAAAACTTTATTATTTGGCATTGTAATTATGATACATTAATATGTTAAATAATCTTACGTTCATTTTATTTTTATGTGCAATCTAATTAAAGCTGACGAATAACTTTTACATTATAATACTTGTACTTATATTTATTTTTAATCTTGAAAAATTCCATTATTGTTTTTTAATGTTTCCTAGAATCTGCCATGCCTAAACAATTAATATGTTAAATAAACTTACTTTCATTTTATTTTTATGATTATTACAATTCAAGCTGACAGCATTTTTAATTTACAAAACGTGTGTGTTCATTTCAATGTTTGAATATAAAATATTATTTTTATATTTTTTTGCTTTTTCACTTCATTAAAAAAATAAAGTGACAAGTTTTTGTAAATGCACTGTTACTCACACTATTGCAAAATGACTCTTCTGACTGAATGATCTATAGTTATAGCAGCACCCTAACGAATTATGTATAACACTTTCTTTGCACACAGCACAACCCTGTGGGATTACTCTGTGGCAATTTCTTCAAATCAACCACAAATATGCTTATGAGGCCTTAGGTGAAAGCCAGACTGAAAACCTTTTGTTTTTTTTTTTTAATATCTGGGTTCCAGCGGGAATCGAACCCGCAATCTCCTTGTAAGAAAACATGTGTTTTTCCAAGTAGGTCACGGAGGTCGTCAATTAAAGACTTGTCCTTTTATTTTTGATTAAATGTATGTATAATGATTTATTATATTTACCAGTAACATTTTATCAATCTGAATGTCAGTAAATGACAGTAAATTAGAGAATAATTCTTCATATTGTTTGTGAATTTATTGTAATGTGAAAAAAATTGTATTCTTGTAAAATTTGTATATTGTCCACCTTTTTTTTTTGTGCGAGGTTTACACCACTGTGTGTTTTTTTGCTCAGCATATTTGCATTCTAATTTTGATTATATAAAACGGACGTTGTGTCAAGTTTTGTCTGGAAACGTTGCTCACATGACTGAGTATAAACTCCTAAGAAATTACCTCTGGCAAGCTGACGGAAGGCAGGAGAAAGCACAGTGGGCAGCGCAAGAGATATAAGAATGTATTATTGCACGAGACATTCAAAAACATTAATGCTCGGCACAGCTGGAAACAAACAGCAGCAGATATAACCAAATAGCGTGGAACTGTTGCTAGTTATCAGGGACCCAATAGAGAAAGAAGACGGAGACAGACTATTGCAAGTACTGAATTTCCCAGCTATATATGTAACAGGTTATGCGTATCACAAGTTGATTTGCATGGTCATCTCTGATGGCATCAATCACAAATTGGCTTACATAATCATCTTCGGTTGTACCAACGTTAAGTACCCTGATCGCGCCCCACTTTGTATTATGTATGCATTGTTGTTTATAGTTAAAGGCATTAACGTTGTGGAGGTTTAAAGACATTGTAATTTATTTTTATCAAACACTGTTTATTCCACTTTTTTGTGACGGTATAACCCTACCGGTTTCAAGGCTTTCACCTCATCTTCAGGGGAGCACAAACAAGACTAAATGCTGTTCGAACTGGTACCGATATACACGGTACCGATCCGAACATCTGTTGAACAGTTATTTCCCAAAAATCTCTCCGCTCTTGGCCGAAATTGTCCCGTGCCTCCCTCACCCCTCAGCCTCCAACCGTTGAAGCGTGTATATCGGTACCAGTTCGAACAGCATTTAGTCTTGTTTGCGCTCCCCTGAAGATGAGGTGAAAGCCTTGAAACCGGTAGGGTTATACCGTCACAAAAAAGTGGAATAAACAGTGATAAAAATAAATTACAATATATATGCATTGTTAATGGGTTTAACACACTTGCGCATATTAATTTCTTTTTTTGATGATACAACATTTTTATCTTACGTTCTGGTGCTGTATATTGTTTCCACTTTATAAGTATATTTACTGCACAATGAATCATTTTCCTTATTTGATGTCGTATCTTATGTTCCTCGTCGCTACTATACCTTTCACACTCAGATGTGCCGCCATCGGAGGAGGAGTCCTTTTGGACTGTTCTTTCTTCCTCAAATGAAGATTCTGATCTAGTGTAGATCGCGTTGAATGGCGACTTATCTTGTCTCTCTTAACCAGCATGTGTGGTGGAGAAATCGAACTGAACTGTACGTTGTTTTCATAATATTTTATACGTTAAGTTTCTTAACATGTTCACTGCTGACCACGCAATATCACGTGGTGTAAGATGTATATTAGGGGGCCACTCATGCGATATAGCTTTGTAAACTACAGTAGACTGTATGTCCTAGATAGCCCTGGTGTTACCCCGGTCACATCATGAAGTAGATGTGTTTCATGTGGTGGCGAACAGTATATACGAGAGTCATCCAGAAAGTAAGGTTACAACATTTATGTAGGATCGAAAAATGTTTGTATTTAATTGAAATTCACAGGATACTTCACAAATATATTAAACTATTTTTCAATGTAACCACCGTCGAGATCGAGACATTTCTGTAGTCGGGGCACCAGCTTTTGTATGCCAGTGTCATAGACAAACAGGCAAGCAGCTTTCTTTAAATTAGGATATTTTAATTCTGGGACAAGTTTCCAAAATTCAATTATGGTATTTGACTTGTGCCGCATTAGTAATGCCTGATCTTCTTTTAATTCTAATGCCTTGAATTCTGCAGTTCCTCTCGTGGGCAGAATACGGTTTGCGTACATAAAGAGGCACATTGAAATCACAGCACACATGTATACACCAATACTTGCGTTTTTGACAGCTGCATTCATACATCTTGTCACTTATTTATTTATTTAACACTTTTATTGCAAATACAATCTGGCGGGCTTATTGCCAGGCGGCAGTCTCTTCCTACTAACCAGACAAAAGTAAATAAAGCAAGTTACGTGGTCGCATAAATCATTCAAATGACTATTCATCCCCACGAAATCCATAAACATATACTAGGTTAGTCAAAAAGTTTTGAAAGCGGAAATGAAAATACATTTTTTTTGGGGGGAAATCACTTTTATTGCTCAGTATAGTCTCCCATAAGATCAATACACTTGGTCCAACGATCTTCCAACTTTGTTGTCCCATCACGGAAGTGACTTTCTGGAAGGCCTGCAAAATACTCCTCTACGACGGCTATAACCTCTTCGTTTGATGAAAAATGCTTTCCACGAAGGAATTTTTTGAGGTGTGAGAACAGCCAGAAGTCAGAGGGAGCTAAATCTGGCGAATAGGGTTGATGCTGCAACAATTCGTACCCCAATTCACTGATTTTCGCGATGGTTTTTTGAGCTGTGTGAGCAGGTGCATTGTCTTGATGAAAAATGATTTTTTCCTTCTGCAAACCGGGTCTTTTTTCACAAATTTTTTCATCCAACTGGTCCAAAAGGTCACAATAATAATCAGAGTTGATTGTCTTACCAGTTTGGAGATAATCTATCAATAAAATTTCTTTTTGTATCCCAAAAAACTGACGCTAACACCTTTTTGGCCGATTTCTGGACACGAACTCGCTTCGGAGCCAAAGTGCCTGGTTTACACCACTCCTTAGCCTCTTGTTTTGATTCAGGATCATGGTGGTAGACCCAAGTCTCATCCATAGTGATGAATCCTTTTTATCCTTTCGAAATTGCTCCAAATGTTGCTCAGAAAGTCGCATTCGAACGTGTTTTTGTTGCATTGTAAGCAAATGCGGCACCCATTGTGCACACAGTTTTTTGAAACCCAAAACTTCAGCCAAAATATGCCATGTTGTTCCATGTGAGATGCCTATGGTGTCAGCTATCACATCCACAGTCGATCGATGATCTTCCAAAACCATATCCTGTATTTTCGCTATGATTTCTGGTGTTGATGCACTTTTTGGACGTCCTGAGCGTGGATCGTCTTCAACGCTTGTACGGCCATGCTTAAACTCCAAAACCCATCGGTAAACGGTTGGAAATGAAGGAGAAGACTCCTTTAATACTTTCACCATATTTGCATGGATCTCAGTAGCCGATAAACCTTCCAAAATAAAGAATTTAATCACTGCACGATATTCGGTTTTTCCATTGTTAAAAAATACACTGACACGTCAACTTCAAATGGCTTGTAAACAATGAATGAATTGACAGATCGAAATGAAATTTTGATTACGTTCTTATGAAAGATGAAATATTAAAATGGCGTAGAAGTTTTGGTTCTTCTACTGCTCCATAGATGTCGCTTTCAAAACTTATTGACTAACCTATTACGTGAGCACATGCCCACGAACCCCACAAAGACGGACAATCACCCGAACATTATTTTTAATATAAAGTGAGATATCATCAATCAAAAGGAAAGGAAGGGATGGTGGAGAGGAAAGGAAAAGAAAAATCAGGAATGAAACACGTTATTTTACTGACTAGAAATTAAGAGGTTTTTCAGTCGCTTCTTAAAGCATGCCAAGGACGGAGCGAGTCTTATATTGGTTTGTAACCGATTCAAGAGTCTCACTGCTTGGACAGTAAAGGACGACGTAAAGACTTATAATATTTAGAAAGGAATCTATATTTTTATAAGAGACATTGGGAGCCGCACTTGACCCAACGAAGAGCCGCATTTGCCCACGTCTGATGTAGTAGATATTTTAGATTTTCATTATCTATACATAAAATGATACAGGTGCTAACAGTTGAAAAAAACATTTAGTCAATGTGGGTATTTCGATATTAGGTCGGCAGTGAACATATTAAACCCGTCAAAAGATTGTTAAAATGCTTTGAAACTTGATATGTTTGAGGCGGTTATGTTGAATAGTTTAAATCATATGATCTCTAAAGTACAAACAATACGAATAAACTGTCACTCTGCGAGGAAGAGTGAAGTGTGTTTCATGGACTGTTTTTGATGATAAGGTATTATCAAATTTTAAATGAAAACTTTTAACATCAAATTGTTCATCACATATTATCTGTTGTATATTTCCTATGTATAATATAATTAGTCGATTGGTCCTTATTTTCGAAATTGGACATTTTACTTTTGAGACCCGTTTATTTTGTGTGTACAGTGAAATCTCTATAGTTTTTTAAGGTACTTACTGAAATAAATGATAAAAAAAGGAATATTTGAAAAAAAATTAAATGTTTCATATTGTTAAGAAAATATTTGCACATCAGCTAATGTATGTATTATGTGTTAACATAAGTTGTGTCCTTTTTTTTTTAAATTTAAAAATGAGCACCAAAAGTAAAATAAAATGGTAAATGTTATACGTCATTCTAAAGAAAATTTTCTGCTCTACAAGATGTTGTGTTTGTTTTTACGTTACATATATTATTTTATTTGATTACAAGCCTTCAAAATGGAATGTCAAGTAGATGAAAGTGAGCATTTTCATATGATTTAAGCGATCCTCATCGAAGTCCACTGGTCGTCCGGAACGCTACATGTCTTTCAGGTCGAAATTACCATCTTTGAAACGCAAAAACCATCGACGAGCTGTCCTTTCATTCATAGCATCTTCATTGTACACTTCGCAAATATCGCGAGCAGATTTGGCAGCTTTATTCCCTCGATTGAACGCAAACAGAAGGAGGTGTCGAAAATGGTCACTTTCGTCTACTTGACATTCTATTTTGAAGGCTTGTAATCAAATAAAATAATATATGTAACGTAAAAGCAAACACAGCAGAAAATTTTCTTTCGAATGACGTATAACCTTTACCATTTTGTTTTACTTTTGGTGCTCATTTTTAAATTGGAAAAAACGGACACAACTTATGTTAACATCCAATATATAAAAATAAACATTTTAATTTCTCGAAGGCCCTACATGCTTCCGAAATTGAAGGCACAGGTGCCGTATTTTTTTACTTAACATTTTCAACTTCTGCTGTCTTCTACAACCCTGTGTCTTCCTCAATCCTTGTTGGGGTGGGCGGTGGAAGCAGTAGGGTGATTAGTACACATCCAAGTGAAACAGGTGCATCTTGAATATTCCACTCGTTATTTATCGGTTCCATTATTCTAGTTCAAACCATAGTTACCGTATTAGCCCGAATATAACGCGACCTATATATTTGGAGCACGAATGAAAGGAAAAATTCAAATTTAAAACAAAAATTAATTAGGTAAATTGTATTATAAAATATATAGTTTTTTTATTCAGACATGTTTGAATGATCATCAGTGTCGCTTGAATGATTACTATGTTACTCGATGCATCATTTATGGCATCTTCCTCTTCCCATAAAATGTCATCCTCACTCCCATACAGATTGTTGGAAATGCAACATTCCTTAAAACCTTTTCCAATAGACGTGTCACTAATCTTCTGTCAGGCGGTCATGATCCATTCCCCTAAGACTGGAATTGATGGTTTCCTTATTTTCCCTGTAGGGCTCAGAGGATGATTCCAGATCCAGCTAAGAGCCAATTGCTGTGTGCTCTGCGCTCATTGGACACGGCCTAAATGTCGAATATAACGCGAATACTATTTTTGGAAAAATATGTTGAGTAAAAAAATATCGCGTTATGTTCGGGCTAATACGGTATACTACCTTGATCAAAAAGTTTTAGGACTTTATTCATAAAATCGAAAATACAAGTTTATTCATCAAAATCGATATGGCCCCCTTCAAAGTACTCCCCATAGACTGCAACGCACTTACGCCAGCGCTTGATCCAATCCTTGAAACACCGCTGGTACTCAATTTTCGGTATGTCCATCAGAGCAGTCTTCTCACGACCACTTCTGAAGCGTTCGTGCCACCGGAAAACACTTCTCCAACATTTCCAAGGTCTGCGGACCGTTAAATTCGTTTTTCACACAAAATTTGATGCAAACTCGTTGATGCCATTTTCAAACTTGTAAAAAATCGAAAACACGCGCAAAGGTAGATTTATTCAGTACAACGTAACTTTTACAAATGTCAAGCTATGACGCTGAAATTTGGAGGAAAGTGTCAATGACAGATGTGGTAATCTAACAAAAAAAATCCAATGGGGTGACTGACAGTGCCACACGGTGGCCGGTCCAAAAACTTTTTGATCAAGGTAGTATATTGCTACGAAAAGTGGTTTTAAAAATTTCAAAAAACTATAGATCACATAAAATAGTCCAAAAAGCTGCAATACAATTCTACGAGTGAATGAATATTGCAGTAAAATAATATAACGATCTATGTCATCTGTCGTAAAAGGTCTTTCGAAATGATGTACTTTATGGTTTGGCTTACGACGCTGACTTTTAAAAAACGTTGCAGTTTTCATCTTTAGAATTTGTTCACCTTCACCATATGTCGTACAACACTTCAGAAGACCTTATACAACTGAAAAGAAGAACGGCGATAGCCTCGAAACAAATTTGACCTATATCATCTATTTTTGCTCGTTTTATATGGAATCGTCGTTATTCGGGACACGATAATTTTTTTTCGAGGATTGATCGATCGAGATTTCACTGTATATGTTTTGTCTGAAAAGGTTTGATGTATCTTTCATATTGTAAATATTACTTGTTACGTTTGAATTTTTATTTGAATATGTATGTGTATTTATAATTATAAAAATAATTCATGTGATTAAAATAATTATTATAGTTTATTAACATAATCACAATTTTAGTGCGTGTTAACAAAATAACAATAACTTTAAAATCCTTTCAATTTCAAAGTTGTTTTTTTCTTTTTTTTCATCCAAATTCGCATTTCCAAACAGATGAGTTGATTTCTTTCTTGTTTTTTGCCATTCACTCGTCATGTGTGTTTTTCGGCGTTATACAACCATAATTAAATATAGCATGAGAATAATATTTTAAATTTTAATATTTACAAATAAAAATTAATGAATTATTTTCAAGTATTACATGAAATAATAAATTTACATTAAACATTTGTACATTAAGGGATTCATTTAAAATATAAATGTAATTTAAAAACAAATTTAAGTAAAATATTACATTCAAGTATATTTTATTATTGAAAAAGTATTGTAGATTTAGATTTGAATCTTAATTTTTTTAATATTAATTTATAGCTTGGAATATTGAAACAGAATTAAAAGTACAAATATTTATTGGTATACTTGAGAAAATGTAGCGCGGTCCCTGTAACAGTTCACAAATTTGCCCTGATACAACATTTTAACGACGTTCAGTAATTTTAATTATTTTATCAACTTTAATATAAGCCTCGATTCTAATAAATAGCAAGTTATTTAGGTAAATACATTACATAAAACTAACAATAATGACAAATTAATACATCTTGTTACAAATAAGGAAAAATGTGGCAGTTTATTAAAATCAAATAATATTTGGTGACGTTTGTTAAAAGTCACTACGTTAGTCTGCATTGGCTAGGGATGGGGTATATGATAATCGGATTTTCGTTTTTTTTTATATATAAATAAATGTTCGTAATTAGTATTAATTCATAGTGGATCTTGGCCTGTTTAAAGATAGATACAAATCATACAATACATTAGAAAGTCAGTTTAATGAAAATTAGGAATTAAAACGTCAGTTTAGATAAAAACGATTTTTCGATTTATAAAAAAAACTTCGATTTGTAAAAAAAATGATTTTACCCCATCCCTTTGAGACATGATATTTCAAATGTCACAGTGACCATCCTACATTTTCTCAAGTTTAGTGGAATGTATTGAAATGTGAATACAGAGTATCCAAGGTCTTAAAGTCATATATGATATGAAATATATAACTACTTGGTTATTATCACCCTATGTGTTCCATCAGGAACGCAGGTATACCATAAAACACCTCTAACCAGTTTGGTTCACAGCCTGGCACTTTATTTCCTTCGAAGGTGTCGTCAAACCAACACCGAAGCGATATATGACTTTTTTATAAGTTTATTTTATGGATATTAGCGAGTCAATCCAACGGCACCAATATCTGGGGCAAACCCTTATCCTTATTTGCAAATAGATGTCATAGACTTCCGAAAAAACGATGTGAAAAAGATAGAGATCGTATTTTTCTTACGTCTCGAGTATAACTTATCGTAACACGTACAAAAATTCTGATTTTGTGCATCTGTTAAGCGACTATTGTATTTGTAAATTATTTTCGTAATAAAATGATTTTAAGAAATCTTTTCGTTAATTCCTTTCCTTTTTGTCATCGAGGAGTGTTTCTGTGAGCCTAACCATGTTTGAGGGCTGTCTAAAAAGCAACAGCTTGTTGGTGCGTTCACATTGTTGGTCAAGACTGCAATATTTTAAGACACAGGACCAAAAAGTTGTATGGTTTGATATTTTTCAGTATTGAGGACCAAAATAGGTAATTTTTTTGGCCATTTTAAGCAAAGGGAACCAAAAAGGTATATAAAGGAAAGGGTCTTTCAAATTGAGCGGTTTTTTTTTATTCTAATTTATTTAATTCTTGAATAAAACACACAATTTGCTTTGATTTAAATTTTTTTTATTGGTCATTGAAGTATAATGTACGACATTTAAACACAAAAAACAATATCTGCCAAATGTCCACCTCTTGTAGCTCCACAGATGTCCACTCTTTTTTTTCACAACTGAGGTCATAGCTTCTCTCCCTTCAAAGGACAGACGCTATTAGGAACAGTTTTAAAGAAGGATTATCCTTTTGAAGCCGGCACAAAAATAAATGGAGCAAGTA
The DNA here is from genome assembly GCA_949825065.1 of Odontocerum albicorne. NCBI lineage: Eukaryota > Metazoa > Arthropoda > Insecta > Trichoptera > Odontoceridae > Odontocerum > Odontocerum albicorne. Next base: position 3,128,879 of record OX463858.1, read on the forward strand.
GGATGGGGTATTAAGGGACCGCGGATTACACCCCTAATTGAAACACTCAAACGCTTCACTCAATACGAAACCTTTTACTTTGAATTAAATCAGGAACTCGTAAGATTAAGGGTAGCATCTCCGTCTCACACTTCACATTTGCCTGAATTCATAGTCCTTCATAAAGGGTCTTTCAAATTGAGCGGTTTTTTTTAATTCTTGAATAAAACACACAATTTGTTTTGATTTCAAAAAACTTTTTATTGGTCATTGAAGTATAATGTCTAATCATTTAAACACAAAAAACAATATTTGCCAAATGTCCACCTCTTGTAGCTCCACAGATGTCCACTCTTTTGTGAAAATTTTCGACGACATTTTGGCATAATTGCATTGCGGTTCTAACTCACCAATAACGCGAATAATTTCGTCCTTCGGGCAGGAATTGATCGGGGGTCATTCCTATAGACCTGGTTTTTCACGTAATCCCAGAGTAAATAGTCCAACGGTTTCAGATCACATGATCTTGGTGGCCATTAACATCACCGTTTCCGGAGATTACAATACATAAAATAACTCTACAATTTGAATGCGTTGTATTGTAAACAACTCCATTTTTATAAATGTCATACATTACACTTCTCAAATGTTACAAGACTCAGGCAAGTTCGCGACGCCATCTGTGTTTTATCCAAGAATTAAAGAAAAGTCTCTATTTGAAAAACCCTTTATTTGAGTATTGAGTATCAAAATAGGTTTTTTCTATCCTTTTTGACACTTTAACATTGAGAACCAAAAAATATCATGTTTTCACAATTTTGAGCATTGATAACCAATAATGTGGATTTATCAATACCTTTGAACATTGAGGAACAAAAAAAGGTAGATATTTTGATACTTTAGAGCAGGGGTCTCCAAACTTTTTAAAAATAGGGCCATATAAGAGTATTGAAATAGCTAAGTGGACCGGATTAAAAAAAAATATTCACATGAAAAACTACATAAGTTTAACAATCATTTAACCCTTCCTTCCCTGTGATGTGTAACTGGTACACATTGCTTCTAAAAACTTTAATATCTCTATAAATATAATAAATACTGGGTTCAGATTTTAGGTATTCCTCCGTTAATACATTTACGCATTGAATGAAAAAATAATATTAATAATAATTAGCACTTATCGGCCACATCAGAGATATTTTGTGAAAATCGGGAATAAATTCACCAATACAATCAAATGTGTGACGTAGGTATATTCATTCTAAAAAAATCGCTATGGGTGAGGAAGCGACGTTATTCACGTCTCACTCTCACTCTATTTCGGTATATGGGAACGCAAGAAATAGAATCTCAGTAGCCAGCGGGCTTTCGTTTGAGGTGGTCGTTTTGCCCGTTTTGTGAACGTCGGCCGATGTTTTTTTTTCATGTTTTCAGCAATTAAATTTCAATTATTATCACTTGACTTCAAATTTAAGTGATTGGCTATGAATATTCTTATTTTTCCGATTTTAAATCGCTCATTTTTACATGTGTATTGAATACACGTCACCGGAACGGGCGTATTTTTTTAGCACAGGAAGGGAAATTTTAACTAAGTGGAGTTCGGTGACTTACTAGAGCCTATACCAACGTCCATACCCTTTATATGCTCACGTCTTTCGATAATAATTGTTGGAAGTTAAACTATTAAATATTTTATAAAGCAATTTTAACATTTTGAAAGAGTGAAATTTCTCATAAATCATTTCTAGCTTTTGAAAGAAAGTTAAGCAATATTCATATCTTGTTTGACAAATTTCCGACAGGTTACAATGTTGGAATGAAGAATAAAATAAACCACTCCAGGTAGGTGACTAGAGGCGTAATTTTACAGGAGACGTGCCATGATTGAAGTTGCAGCAATAGGGTGATGCAACAAGAACTACAATTTTAAATTTAAATTATGTTTTGCAATCGTATTCCCCTGTACGATTATTTTTTAGGTTATGTAGATGACGTATGCAGTTGTTGTTGCGCAACACTACGAAATAATACCTTCGGTCAATGGAAATCAATATTGTGACATGATTGAAACTTTTTTTGGCATCAATTGAACGATTTGGACTTGGAAACACGTGGTTCCAGCAGGATGTGAGCTACTTGTCTGCTGATGATGAAACAATGGCTTGATTGCAGGAAAAGTTCTCCGACCTAAAATGTAAACAACTAGTGACTGACACTAAACGACCTTGAATAAGTGGAGTTCGAGAGCGATGTTACGCGAGAGCCCAACGTGCAAAATATTTCTGGGTTAATATATTTCGATAGCAATTATTTCAAGTTGAATTATTAAATATTTTATTTGATGGTAAATAAATTCTTGATTTCAAAAGCTAAGTAAGGAATCTTGCGTTATTGCTAAATAAATAGTTGACAGCTTGAAATATTCCTTAGAATAAAGACGTGGCCGAGCCGCTCGAGGAAAATTACTAGAGGCGTAATTCCACAGGAGACGTACCATCGATTGTATAGTGGCATCTATGGAGGGAAAATTATAGCTTTGATAAAAAAGTTTTCATTATTCTTTTGCAAATGGATTAGTAAAACAACTTAAATGTCATCTTCATAGATGGCACTATAATCGATGTCACATTCTTCTGTGAAATAACGCCTCTAGTCCCGTACCTCGAGGGGTTCACTCAATTTTTCAATTCACTTTTATATTTATCTAGTTTCTATATTTGCTATCGAGAGTTTATGAGAATTTTCTCGCCCTTAAAAATACACGTATAATCGCCTGATAAACTATTTAATAGTTTAACTTCCAATAAGCATTACCTTAGGCTCGTACGCTATTTATTCAAGGTCGTTTAGTTTTAGTTACTTATTTGTTATTTTGTGCAAGTACACGTATTGTGGCATTTTGCTTACTTCATTTCTACATGTATTTGAAATATACAACACGAACAACCTCCGTGGCCCTGTTGGTAACGTGCTTAACCCTTGAGCGGGTGCATCTAATCTGTGAGATGAGGTACCTAGTTTTTTTGTGCCAATAGGCGAGGTTTACCGACAAAGAGGGGAGGCTTATAGTAGCTTCCCGACTCCTTACCCCTCACACAAGAGTATCTTTGTTATTTCTCCAGTGCACCGTTGGTCTACGTGACGGACGTTTTAATCTGCTGGATGAGTTGCGCCCGATTACGTAAGTGTTTTTGATTTTTTAAATTTCATTTTTTTTTTCACAATATTTATTTTTATATACCTGCAATAGTTCGTATATCTATGTTGTAGCCCATAATTCAATGATATTGATCGTTATTTACTATATGAATACAAAGATGCACGCATGGTGTGTGAAAATTGTTATAAGAATGTTTTCGAAAATGTCCAGCTGTGAGCCTGATGAGACCAAACGAACTTGAATAAATAAAGTCTGTGGCATGTCTTTAGTTAATGATTATTGGAAGTTAAACTGTTAAATAGTTTATCAAACGATTATATGTTTTAAGGGCGAGAAATTTCTCATAAACTCTCGCTGTCAAAAATTTGTAAAAATAAGATTTCCAACTGAATTAAAAAGTTGAATGAGCAGCTTGATGTAGGTGACTAGAGGCGTAATTTCACAGGAGACGTGACATCGATTGTAGTGACATCTATGGAGGGGAAATGAAAGCTGTTTTCATAATTCATTTTCAAAAGACTAGTGATTTTCTTTTATCCTAGATAAAGCTTTAATTCCACTTCCATAGATGCCACTACAATCGATAGTACGTCTTCTGTGAAATAATGCCCTAGTCATCTTTCTGGGGTGACTCCCCCATATCTTTATTTCAATTAATATTTCAAGCTGTCAAAGATTTATTACGCAATAATGGAAGATCGCTTACTTAGCTTTTGAATTCGTGAATTAATTCACGAGGAATTTCATGCCCTTAAAATGTAATATAATATTGCCTGATCAAATATTTTATAATTTAACTTTCAATCATTATTATCCAAATATATTATCCTAGAAAGGTTTTGCGCGTTGGGCTCGCATAAGTCACCGAACTCCGCTTATTCAAGGTCGTTTAATGCCAATTTAATCTACTGGTTGTTTGTATTTTGTGCGAATTATGTAATCTTTTTTATTTTCCATTTCTACCTGTGTTTAAAATACACAACACTGATGATCTTCGTGGCTTAGTTGGTAACCAGCTTGACTTGTAACCGAGTATTTCGGGTTCGATTTCTGATTCATACCCGATAAATAAATATAAAAATAGGTCTACATCAGCCCATGCGACATATTGTCAAAAATAGTAATGATTTGCGTATTATGAACGAAAAAAGAGACTGAGACGTAGATAGGGCGTGGCAAAATTAAGGAAAGGCTTTCAAAAATATTACTTTTGATCTCTGACTCTGATCTCTGTGTATTGAATACACGTCACCGGAACGGGCGTATTTTTTTAGTACAGGAAGGAAAATGTTTACTAAGTGGAGTTCGGTGACTTACTAGAGCCTATACCAACGTCTCTACTCTGTATAACACATCGATCAATAAGTCCCGGGACTAACTACTAAAACAACATTTGTTTGCCAAAATACTCCTTTGTTCATCAACATAGTCTCCTTCAAGAGCGGTACATTCATTCCAACACTTTCTTAACTTTTCTATGCCAGCCGTGTAGAACGATTTAACTTTGGTTTCAAAATAGGCTTTAGTTTCGGCAATCACTTCTTCATTGGAGCCAAATCTCTTTCCCTGGATCATCATTTTGAGGTCTGCGAACAGCCAATAGTCGCTGGGGGGCAAATCTGGAGAATATGATGGGTGCGGATGCAATTCGAAGTTCAACTCGTGCAATTTGGCCATCGTTACCATCGACTTGTGACACGGTGCATTGTCCTGATGAAAGAGAACTTTTTTCTTCTTCATATGAGGCCGTTTTTTTGCAATTTCTGTCTTCAAATGCTCCAATAACGCTATGTAATATTCGCTATTGATGGTTTTCCCCTTTTCAAGGTGATCGATTAATCAATGAATATTATACCATGCGCATCCCAAAATACACAGGCCGTAACCTTCCAGGCCGACTGTTGAGTTTTTGGTAGCTTCGGACGACTTTCACCGTTTGCTTTCCACTCAACTGACTGCCGATTTGATTCCGGATTATAGTGGTGGATCCAAGTTTTATCCATTGTCACATACCGACGCAAAAACTCCTTTTTAATTCGCGTAAACGGTGCCAAACAGTGCTCTGAATCATCGATGCGTTGTTGTTTCTGTTCCATTGTTAGAAAAAAGCTTTTTCATGACGAAATGTTCATGCAAAATAGTGTATCAGCTATCTCAAGCTACTTTACTTTGCGATTTTCCATCACGATATTGAGTTTTTTTTATATGTTTTCTGGTGTAACAGCCTCATTTGGACGACCAGAGCGTTCAGCATAATTCGTGTCTGTACGACCGCGTTTGAAATCAGCATACCACCGACAAATGGTGGTTTTCGACGGAGCAGAGCCCGGATAACCCTTTTCAAGCCATCGCTGAGTTTGAACGGTATTTTTTCCCATTAAAAAGAAATGTTTTATCAACACACGAAATTCGGTTTTTCCATTGTTTTCAAAATAGCAAAAGTGGCGTCACTAAAACCACTGTAACTCAATGACACAATGTCAGAATGTCATGAAAGTTTGACACGTAACTTCTTAAGATTTGTACTAACTGAAAATGGTATGGATCTGTTATTAGAGGCACCATCTGTTGGTTAGTCCCGGGACTTATTGACCTATGTTATATGTACACGTCTTTTGTTAAAAATTGTTGGAAATTAAACTATTATATAGTTTATAAAGCAATTTTTACATTTAGAAAGAGCGAAATTTCTCGTAAATAATTTCTAGCTTTTGAAAGAAAGTTAAGCAATATTTATATCTTGTTTGACAAATTTCCGACAGGTTACAATGCTTGTTGAAATGAAGAATAAAATAAACCACTTCAGGTAGGTGACTAGAGGCGTAATTTTACAGGAGACGTGCCATGATTGAAGTTGCAGCAATAGGGTGATGCAACAAGATTGCAATTTTAAATTTAAATTAAGATTTGCAAATCGTATACCGCTGTATGATTATTTTTTAGGTTATGTAGATGACGTATGTCAATTATAAATATCATACGATTGACAGCTGAAAAATGGCGCCAAATTTAAAATTTCAGTTGTTGTTGCGCCACCCTACGAAATAATACCTTCGGTCAAAGGAAATCGATATTGTGACATGATTCAAACTTTTTTTGGCATCAATTGAACGATTTGGACTTGGAAACACGAAAATTTTGCTCAAAGAGTCGACATCTGTAACAGGAGCCGAGGTAGCCATTTGACAGATATCACACATAATTCCCATATGTATTAATAACATTGATATTAATAAACATAATTTTTTTTTTTTTTTTAAATTAATTAAAAATTGTAGTTCTTGTTGCGCTACCCTAAATAAAGGAATATATACATTTGTTCATTATTCTCTGGCAAAAGTACTATGAAATCAGATTTCATTTCACCTCCATAGATGCCACTACAATCATTATCACATGGAGTTTATCGAAAGATTATATGTGAAAGGGCGAGAAATTTCTCATGAATTCTCGCTGTCAAAAATTAGTAAAGTTTTTTTCAAGTGACGTAAACAGCTGAATGAATGAAACCAAGTTCTTCTTCTTTTATTTAATTTTTAATACGTGCGCATTTTACTGCGTCGTCGATCTTTTGTCAGTGATTTGAGGGAATACCTTTTCCACTGTTGTGTCATATGTATGATTGTGTTATTTATATATGTATACTTATATTAAGTATTTGTGTGATAATATCTGTTTTATTTTTGACTCGATGAGCCTTTTGATCTCTCTTGCAATTCTTAATCCGAATTTAACTGCCATAGTTGGTCATGGCGACTACACCCAGAGGGATACTACAGCTCATGTCAGCGGCCCTGGTGGCGCAGTTCAGGTTAGGCGTCCTCCCGCCCCTCCCGGGGGTCTCAGTGCTCGACCACGTCGTCGGGTCCGGCATCCTGCCGTCTTTTGGCAGGTGCCCGCGGAGTCTCCCATTTTTGCGCCACGGGCCCCGCGGGAGTCCGTGGCACAAGAACACCGTTTACCAAATCGCAAACGATCCCGTCTTGCATCTTAGCGTCTTTTCGCGCCGCCCGCAGTCGAAACACCCGCACTCACGGCACTAGCACTGATCACAATTAGCGTTCGATTCGCACTCACTATTAAAATGATTTATAATCACTGAATGATTACAAGTAACGGCCTTAAGGCCCGCCTCTCGGCGCGCACGTTAGCACAGTATGCCCAGCGGCACACAGCACACGTAAAACACTGGATGGGTTTTCCCCGATCTCTATACCCGCAAGCGAGTATCGTGAAATCTAAAGATAATAATATCACGCCTGCTAGACGTAAACAGCTGAGTGAGCCGCTCGATGTAGGTGACCAGAGGCGTAATTTCACAAGGGACGTGACATCGATTGTAGTGACATCTATGGAGGGGAAATGAAAGTTGTTTTAATAATTCATTTTCAAAATAATATTTTTTTTTTAATTCGAGTCACCTTGAGAAGTTTACTCGTCTTTTCAAACTTTTAGCATAATTTGCATTGATATTTCAATATTTTTAGACACCGATAATTAATTAGAAATTTCTCGCTCTTAAGCATACAATTGCTTGATAAACTATTTAATAGCTTAAATTCCAATAATTATTAAACAACAGACATTTGACAGAATATTGTGGAGTTTTATTTACTGATTTTGTTTCTATCTGTGTTTGAAATGTACAACACTGACGACCTCCGCGGTTTAGTTGATAGAATGCTTGACTTCCACACGAAGATTTCGGGTTCTATTCCCGAATCATATTCAAAAAATTATTTTGAAAATGGGTGCACATCAGTTCATGCGACATGTTGTCAAATAGCGTTTGTTATGGTAAACGTTTTACATAGATTCGTAATGCAACAGCTGCTGTTATTGGGCAGATTTGGATTTGTAATGTAATCACTATGTGATTACATTACATTGCTTTACAAATAAGTTTTTAATTATGTGATTACATTACATAGAAAACCCACAATTCACAAGATACAACCAATAAGTGACTGGGTCTAAACCTTGAGGCCTCGGCCACACAGGAAGGAGCCTCGCTTGATGCTTAGAGCTATGTTGCGAGTTAGGCGACATATCATAGCGAACCAACGTACCGCATACTATCGCAGTGGCCACACTGCACGCTTCCTGCCATGTTGCATAACGATTAGTCATGAGTGAATCTCGTAGCGAACAGACGTGTTGGTTGATTTACAAGATGGCGGAAGTTTTAATGACAGCTGTGTACAAAAGGGAGCCTTTGTGGAACCCATCGAGCAAATTATAGAAAAATGTACCTGTTATAAAATCACTTTGGAATGAAGTTGCACAGAAAGTAAATAAAGATGGTAAGTTGTAATGAAATTGGTTAGTTTTGAGAGTGGCATCGTGTGATATAATATCTTCAGGATATCAGCTATGTCACGCAACTTTACTTAGCGATTTTCCATCACGATATTGAGTTTTTTTGTAATATGTACACGTCTTTTGTTAAAAATTGTTGGAAATTAAACTATTAAATAGTTTATAAAGCAATTTTTACATTTAGAAATCGTGAAATTTCTCGTAAATAATTTCTAGCTTTTGAAAAAAAGTTAAGCAATATTTATATCTTGTTTGACAAATTTCCGACAGGTTAGAATGCTTGTTGAAATGAAGAATAAAATAAACCACTTCAGGTAGGTGACTAGAGGCGTAATTTTACAGGAGACGTGCCATGATTGAAGTTGCAGCAATAGGGTGATGCAACAAGATTGCAATTTTAAATTTAAATTAAGATTTGCAAATCGTATACCGCTGTATGATTATTTTTTAGGTTATGTAGATGACGTATGTCAATTATAAATATCATACGATTGACAGCTGAAAAATGGCGCCAAATTTAAAATTTCAGTTGTTGTTGCGCCACCCTACGAAATAATACATTCGGTCAAAGGAAATCGATATTGTGACATGATTCAAACTTTTTTTGGCATCAATTGAACGATTTGGACTTGGAAACACGTGGTTCCAGCAGGATGGGGCTCGTCATACTGCTGATGAAACAATGGCTTGATTGCAGGAAAAGTTCTCAGACCGTGTAATTTCTCGTCCTAGAAATGTAAATCGACCGCCTCGATCGTAAGATTTATAACCCCTTTAGATTATTTTCTCTCCAACATCACTCGTGGCAGATATACGAATCCATTTATGTGAATCCGTTATTAAAAATTTTGCTCAGAGTCGACATCTATAACAGGAGCCGAGGTAGCCATTTGGCAGATATCACACATAATTCCTATATGTATTAATAACATTGATATTAATAAACATAAACATAAACATAAAAAATCTTGTTTTTTTTTTTAATTAATTAAAAATTGTAGTTCTTGTTGCGCTACCCTAAATAAAGGGATATATAATTTTGTTGATTATTCCCTTGAAAAAGTACTATGAAATCAGATTTCATTTCACCTCCATAGATGCCACTACAATCATTATCACATGGAGTTTATCAAAAGATTATATGTGAAAGGGCGAGAAATTTCTCATGAATTCTCGCTGTCAAAATTTAGTAAAGTTATTTCAAGTGACTTGAAATGTTTTTTCGTTCGTTTTACGAGTTCTTTTTCTTTAATTAAATTTTTTTTTAACATGTGCGCATTTAACTGCGTCATCGATCTTTTGTCAGTGATTTGAGGGAATACCTTTTCCACTGTTGTGTCATATGTGTGTGCAGTGTTATTTATATGTGTATACTTATATTAGTATTTGTGTGATAATCTCATTTTATTTTTTAAGCTGGATGAGCATTTGATTTCGATTCCGATTTCACGCTTTCTTCAAAATTTTATTCTAAAATTTTAGCTGAGCTTTCTTTGCTCCTTACATTTACTTTGTAGATTAATTTACTTTGTAGACTATTGGAGTGAATAAGAGTAGCCACCCTGTACCACCACCCTGTACCTCCCTGCTAGACCTTTAAGGAGAATAATTACATATATAATATTTATAAGATCAAGTGTAGGTGTAGAGTGTGGGGATGGGAAGGTGTCGGCTGCGGCCTGTATGATTGGAGCTTCCCCGCATTTGCATATGTATTGAAGACATATTCGGTGAGAAAACCACAGAAAACTCATCGAGGGAAGTCGAGCTTCAGAGGACCTCTGGGCTCTTCCGTTATGCGATATTAACACATTCGGCTTGTTTGTGGAGTGTGAGTGTTGTAATGTATATAATGTAGCTCGAAGTCCAGGGGCGATGCATCGCCCCTCCTGGTTGTCCTCTCTGGTCCGCGTGCCGCTCATCAGTCCTGGAGGCGTGTCACTCAAGCGCTCCTCCTCTGGATCTGAAATGTTAAACACTGGGCAGTATCAGGTTGTTAATTGATAGATGCGAGTTAATTAATGTTATGATGGTAGTGGTGGGGGCCCTGTTACGCTTGCCCTCCCGGGCCCTCGTCTTGCTCGTGGTTTCGCTCCGCCTCAGACCGGCTGAGGATTATGTGGTGTGGGAGTCTGTGTTTGTATCTGAAGGGTAGTTCATCCAGTCTTTTTTGTCGTCCGAGATTTGCGATGAGCGGGTTCGTGTGCGAGTTTAGATATATTTTGTTGTAAAAGTCCAGTGTCATCTTGTCGCAGTACTCCTTGATGGAGTACTCTTTTGTCCTCTGGTGTAGTTTTTTAAGACTTGCGCCCGGCATTGTCTTGTGAATGATCTTGAGTGCTTTGTTCTGTGCCGGCTGGAGCTTTTCGTGTAAGTGAGTGTGGGCGCTGTTCCAGACGGGTGCCGCGTATGTGATTACCGGACGCACTAGGAGCTTGTACACCAGTAGTTTGTTTTTGCGTGATAAAAATGAGTTTCTGTTGAAGATGGGTCTCAGCGCAGCGAAGGCTGCGAATGCTTTCTTTCGTGCCTCCTTCGTGTGGAGGGTCCATCTCAATTGGGAGTCCATATGAACTCCGAGGTATTTGACCGACTTACGCCATTCTACTGCGCTGTTACCCATCCTCAGGGGAGGGAGGTTCCCCACCGTCCGTCTTGTAAACATGACCGCTTCGGTCTTACTATCATTTATTTTTAGGCGCCATTTCCGGTAGTAGTCCGCCAGGATATCCAGGGCGTTTTGGAGGTAGATGCTTGCCCTGAGGGGGCGTAATGATCGCGCGTAGCAGGCGGCATCGTCTGCGAAAAGAGCAACGGAACACTGTTTCGGTACCGGGATATCGTGCGTGAAAAGAGTGAATAGGTGCGGTCCAATCAGGCTGCCCTGGGGTACGCCCATTGGGATATTTCTGGGGGTGGAGAGCCTCCCACTCACCCGAACGACAAAGTGTCGATCGGATAGGTATGATCTGAGGATTTGTATGATGTAAGACGGTGTACCCGTCTTAATCAGCTTGTGTACTAGGCCGTCGTGCCACACCGTGTCGAAGGCCTTCTCTGGGTCCAGCAGGACCATTCCCGTGTAATAATCCATGTTGAAGCCCATCGACACGTCCTCGGCCACGCGGGTGAGTTGGTGTACGGTGGAATGCTCTGTTCTAAATCCGAATTGCTCGTGTTGTAGAGTGTTGTGCTGGGTATGATAAGGAGTGTATCTGTTCAGTATCACCTTCTCCAGGACTTTTCCAAGTACCGGGAGGAGGCTTATGGGTCTGTAGCTGGATGGGTTGTTTTTGTCCTTGTTTGGTTTGTGTATGGGGACTATTACGGCCGTTTTCCACTTTGGAGGGAAGTGACCGGTGTGTAGGCACGCGTTGAATATCTTGACTAATTGTATGATTGCGCGTGTCGGGATATGTTTAATTAGTGTATTGTGTAGGTGATCTAGTCCTGGTGCTTTCTTGTTTTTGAGGCTTTTAATGATTTTCTGGACTTCCGCCGGTGTTGTGAGCGTATATTCGTGTTGTGCAATGTCTGCGGAACGTGTATTGAATTCGTCGAGTGTTTCTTGTACTGTGCGGTCTGTGTCCGCGTCGCGAAAGTGCGATGTTAACGTGTAAGTGTGCTCGTATGCGTCTGCTAGTGCGTTGGCCTTTTCTTCGTGCGATGTGGCGATGTGTGTGGAGGTGTGTAGTGGTGGTATGTCTTCGAATCGCTTCTTAAGCCCCTTTGCGATCTTCCAAAGAGTGTCTGTCCCTGGTTCGATGTCCGCTAGTTTTGTGTTCCACGCGGTGTTTTTGTGTTCTCTGATATGTTTTTTGATTTCGTTCCGCAGTGAGTTTAACGCTATTCTATCTGCGGGATGGTATGTACCTCTGTAGTGTTTCTGGAGTCTGTTTTTAATTTGGATAAGTGTGATGATTTCCGGCGGAAGTTTGGCACGGTGTGGAGTTATATTTTTAAGTGGTATGTAGGTATCACGAGCTTCTTCGATGATGTGTGTCATGGTGTCGACCGCGTCATCTATGGCCTCCGGCGAGTTGAACGTGGATGATGATAAGTATAATTGTGTGTTAATGTGTGTCTTGTAGCCCGTCCAGTCCGCGGCCTGGTAGTCGTATACCGTTTTTGGGGGGCAGATGATACGCTCCCCTATGGTGAAGTATACCGGAAGGTGGTCCGATGAAAGTGCATTAATCACTTCCAGTCCGGCAACCCCCGGGTTACCCTTTGTGATCACCAGGTCCAGAGTGGACGGGCTCTGCCGTCTCGTTCCATATCGAGTGGGCGTGTCGGGGTGGTGTAGTGCGTGATGTGTTGACTCAATGAATTTGAAGAGTGTATCTCCGTTCGTATTCTTTCTTCCCTGGCTCCACGCGGAGTGCTTCGCGTTAAGGTCGCCGGCCAATATGACCCGCGATCCCGTTGCGAGAGCCCTCTCCAGATCCTGAGTGTCAAGAATCGTGCTGGATTTGCAGTATGCTGCTATGAGTGTGATCGGATTGCCGTCAGTTTCTAGTCTGACCGCAGTTGCTTCTAAAGCAATCCAGGTGGAATCCGATAAGAGTGTATGAGGAATGGTGTCTCTAATGAGAATCGCCGTGCCTCCGCCCTTAGTAGCGCGATCATTGCGATAAAGGGAGTAGCCGGGTATTCTCAGATGTCTGCTTGGATTCAGATGTGTTTCAGTGATGAGTAATATGTCAATGTTTTTCTCACCGATCAGAAGCATGAGCTCGTCCACCTTGTCGTATAGTCCTCTGGCGTTCCAGGTGAGGGCTCTGAGTCCCCCGCGGGAGGGTGTCGCGCAGGTCGGGGTCCCCACTCTAGCCATCGAGCTGCTCCATTAGCTCGGCGATGAGAAGCGCCTTCTCGAGTTTGTCCCTGCATTGCGCCAGCCTCGGCCTCATCTGCATGAGTAGGCGGACGATCTGTGTCAGCTCCGCCATCTCGCCGCCCACGCGGCTCGGTCCGGCGGGTTCTGGAGTCGGCAGCAGCGGCGGTCGGCGGCCGTTCCTCGGGTCCCTCGGGTGTGCGCGGTTTTCGCGCTGTGCGTGTCCGTGTTGTGCGTTTTCATACTGCACATTTGTGTATGGCGCAATTCCGTGAGAAATTGCGTCAGTGGTGGGCCGCACAGCACGGGTGCCCTGCGCGGTCGCCTGGTTTATTATTGGGGGAGGTGGCGTCTTACCCGTCACGACGCCGCTCCATGAGCGTCCCGGTGTCACGCGCGGTGCCATCCGGCGGGCGATTGACTCCGCGTACGCCTGTCTCGTAGGGCATTTAGAATAATTTGCGGGATGATCCCCGCCGCAGTTTGCGCATGTAGCCGGTGTCTCTTTGGTCTTGGGACACTCGGCCGTCAGATGGTACTCGGTGCACTTGACGCACCGTGCCTGGTGGTGGCAGTTGGATGAGGCGTGCCCCAGTGACTGGCACCGGAAGCATTGGGTACCTAGGCCTTTCTTGGGCCGGTACTTGACGAGGGTCACTCTGCAGTAGCAGAGGAATCTCAGCGTGACCTTGAGTTTACCCATGTCGGTTTCCCTCCCAAAATGGGCAAGGTACATGGGCGCGCCTGTTTTGGTCGTCATTTTGACGACCTTTTGCGCTGGAAATCCCTGGGCGGAGAGGTCACTGGCGATCTCTTCCGTAGGTATCTCTGGCAGTCCTCTGATCACCGTCCTTTTCGTCTTTTCGTCCTCTTTCGTGAACGTGTGGAAATATTTCTTTTTTGCGTCCAGGCCCTGGACGAGGGAGTCGTGGTCCTCCACGGAGTGGACCGTGATTTTTGCGGTCCCCTTTCCCGCATATTTTAATTCAAATTGGCCTTTCGCGAATTCGCGGATTAGGCCAATAAGACTCCCGTGGGAGAGGTCACCGAGGGTGATTACCACTGGCGGTATTTTGGACTTGCTTAGATGTACCCTGCGCGCTACGCTGGGTGTCTCCTCGACTACCTCGCGAAGGCAGGCATATTTGTTCACCTGCGGAACTTCTTCTGGGCCGGCCTCCTGCCTTCTTTTGGCAGGGGCCCGTGGAGTTTCCCACTTTTGTGCCGCCGGTCCCACGGGGGACCGCGGCACATATAGTCCGTTCACCAGGTCGCAAACGACCCCGCTCTGCATGTTTGCGTCTTTTCGCGCAGATAACACACGGCACTCCCGTACGCACGGCACGGCCACTGATCACAATTTTTACGCGTTCGTTTCGCACTCACTTTCACTTTTTATATTTACGCGGTAAATATATAAATTGGCCCTATGGCCCGCCTCTCAGCGCGCACAATGACGCAATACGCCCGCACAGCGCACAGCGCCCACAACCGGTGTAATGGGTTATCCCCGATCTCTATACCCGCAAGCGAGTATCGTGGAATCTAAATGATCTATGACTTATAAAGTTGAGTGAGCCGCTCGAGGTAGGTGACCAGAGGCGTAATTTCACAGGAGACGGGACATCGATTGTAGTGACATCTATGGAGGGGAAATGAAAGCTGTTTTCTTAATCCATTTTCAAAAGAATATTGAAAACTTTTAAAACTCGGTCACTTACCTTGGGAAGTTTATTAATTTTTTTCAAACATTTAGCATAATTTGTATTGATATTTCAATATTTTTTGACAGTGAGAACTATTTAATAGCTTAACTTTCAATAACTATTAACCTTTTTACGGCGATGGCTCGAGTATCTTTCGTGTGTACCACAGGCGGCGGTGTTTTACCTCAATAAATTTATATTGTATCTACATAAAAATATGACTCACCATTATCCCGAATCTGATTACTGTGGAACTGTGCGCCGATGCATTTTTTAGCTGACACTATACACACGTAATATTATCCAAATCAAAGCTATAAATAAAGTGCGACAATATAAGAAGCAATAATCGAAGAAAACAATAATTCATAAACAATGAAAAAGGCAATTAATTCAATACGCAATACGCGTACTTACAAAAAAAAAAAAAAAAATATCGACGCAAAATACGTCATATTGATCGGGAGCAATCGTCATTAGAAACATGACCTTCAACACACCCGAACTTGTGGCGCTAATATTTAAAATGCTTTAAATTTCGACGGCCTCGAATCGGTCTGTTTAAATCCTTCTTATGGATCAAGTACTTGAAGTTTTGATGATTTTAAAAGAGATGTCACTAGAGGACACGTTTTGTCTTATATTCAGGTTAAAAATTTTAAAGAAGATTTAATTTTGACTGAGATATCGTCACGCAAAGTTAGTGGCCACTTAAATGGCCGCTCGCCAGGACGGCACGTATTATGTATGGGCCAGTTAAGTGGTCCCCCGCCGTGAGAGTTAAACAACAGACTTTTGACAGAATACCATGTAGTTTTATTCACTGTTTTAGTTTCTATCTGTGTTTGAAATATACAACACTGACGACCTCCTCCCCTTAGTGGACAGAATGCTTGACTTTCACGCGAGGAATTCTGGATGTATTCCCGATTCATATTAAAAAAAAATGTTAACATTCGCACAAAATGCAAACTAGTGACTGACACTAAACGGCCTTGAATAAGCGGAGTTCGGTGACTTACGCGAGAGCCCAACACGCAAATTATTTCTGGGTTAATATATTTCGATAGTAATTATTTAAAGTTGAATTATTAAATATTTTATTTGATGGTAAATAAATTCTTGATTTCAAGAGCTAAGTAAGGAATCTTGCGTTATTGCTAAATAAATAGTTGATAGCTTGAAATATTCCTTAGAATGAAGAGGTGGGTGAGCCGTTCGAGGAAAATTACTAGAGGCGTAATTCCACAGGAAAATCTACCATCGATTGTATAGTGGCATCTATGGAGGGAAAATTATAGCTTCGACAAAAAAGTTTTCATTATTCTTTTGCAAATGGATTATTAAAACAGCTTTAATCTTCATAGATGGCACTACAATCGATGACAGATTCTTCCGTAAATTAACGCCTCTAGTCCCGTACCTCGAGCGGTTTACTCAATTTTTCAATTCCCTTTTATATTGTATTTATATAGTTTCTTTATTTGCTATCGAGAGTTTATGATAATTTTCTCGCCCTTAAAAATATACGTATAATCGCCCGATAAACTATTTAATAGTTTAACTTCCAATAAGCATTACCTTAGGCTCGGACGCTATATATTCAAGGTCGTTTAGTTTCAGTTACTTATTTGTTATTTTGTGCAAGTACACGTATTGTGGCATTTTGTTTACTTTTGTCATTTCTACATGTATTTGAAATATACAACACGATCAACCTACGTGGTCTTGTTGGTAACGTGCTTAACCCTTGAGCGGGCGCATCTAATCTGTGAGATGAGGTACCTAGTATTTTTGTGCCAATGGGCGAGGTTTACCGACAAAGAGGTGAGGCTTATAGTAGCTTCCTAACTCCTTACCCCTCACACAAGAGTATCTTTGTTATTTATCTAGTGCACCGTTGGTCTCCAAGATGGACGATTTAATCTGCTGGATGAGTTGCGCCCGATTACGTAAGTATTTTTGATTTCCGAAATTTCATTTTTTTTCCTCAATATTTCTTTTTATATACCTGCAATAGTTCGTATATCTATGTTGTAGCCCCTAATTCAATGATATTGATCGTTATTTACTATATTAATACAAAAATGCACGCATGGTGTGTGAAAATTGTTATAAGAATGTTTTCGAAAATATCCAGTGTGAGCCTGATCAGGAATAACTTTCTACAAGTGATGGATAGCGTGTTCGGAGTTTCGGTCCGATGGTAGGACACCTTACTCCTTCATCGGATAAGTTCTGACTGTTAAGATATTTATTGGAAATTTTTGGATCTTTTTGGGAATCGGGAAAGGATAGGTTTGTGGTAAATGTTTAGATTTTATGAATGATTATGAGAAATTATAAACGATTAAATACATATATAAATATGATGATATATACATAATATTAAATACAAATATACATAAATTTGTGTCGTCACACACTGTTTTATATTGAATGGGTGAAAAAAAATAATAATGATGGTGAATAAATTATAAGAATGAATATAGTATATGTAGATAAGTTAATGAGTGGGGAAACGTGTGTGACTTTTATAAATATATTAAGGAGGAATAACTTTCTGATCATATTTTGATTACTCCCTTTTGTTTTTTTTTTTTTAGAAGACGTTTTATAATCACAAGTGAATTTGAATTTTACATTCCAAATATTGTTTGATAAAGTGCCAGCATAGAGTTCTCTAATGTTAAGTTATTGCTTTTATTTTCGTCACATGAACACCTACCTTATGAAGATGTGACAGTTAATTCCACATACTTTTTATTGTGCTAAATATTTTTTACAAACATATTGCGGGTATTAAATGACAAAAAAAAATGTGATGTTACTGAATTGCATTAGTTGTGTTGATAAGCTGCCAACAAAAGACTGAGAATGTTGTAAACTAGTTATTTTCTATATTAAGAAAAACAATAGGAGAAAATTTAAAATTTTGTTGTTGAAAAGTGCAAAGAAATGCACAAATGTTATATAATCATATTTGAATGAAAAGTTCAGTTTGATAAGCTTTCCCTTAACACATTGTTTGCGGGAAACGATAAAACTCGTTCTATCCCGTCTTATGGTAGAGAGCGGGAGACGAGTTTACTCGTTTTGGTTTGCCAAGCGGTGGTATGCGGGAAACTTGTAAACACGGTCGCCAAATGAGGTGGGAACTGCGCGTTATCTATTATAAGATTCTTGTAAGATCTTATAAGATCTTATAAGATTCTTATAAGATCTATTGAAAATTTCGTAATTATATTGTAATTTTATGTGAATAAAATAATTTTGATGGTGAAAGAGTATTTTTTTCTATGTTTACCTAGAATGTAGTAATTTTGTGTGAGTAAAAAATAGAGCAACCCATATTTTGCATAATAAAGATATAGACAGTTCTATTCAAAATTTCGTAATTATATTGTAATTTTATGTGAATAAAATAATTTTGATGGTGAGAGTATTTTTTTCTATGTTTACCTAGAATGTAGTAATTTTGTGTGAGTAAAAAATAGAGCAACCCATATTTTGCATAATAAAGATATAGATAGTTCTATTCTTAGTAAGATACAAAAAGTTTTTCGAAAAAATACTAATTAGTTTGAGAAATATGGTTTTTTTACGAAAGTCTAATTTTGGCGCAAAAAAGTCTAAAAGAACCCGCATTGCGTCATCACTTGTCGCGAAAAGTACCCGCAAAAAATGTGTTAAGCGTAAGCAGAAATTAAATTTTTAATCTCACAGATGAGTTGCGCCCGAACGTGTTAGGATTTGTATTGTGCCCGACGGAGGGTTTATCGATTTCCGAATGTATTTAAAAAATAATTTAAATATGAGTCCACACCAGCTCATACGACATATTATCTACAAGTACTAGATTTGGTGGGCGTATTACGAAGATTCACAATGCAACAACATGATTATTAGAAGAAAACCTATTAAATAGTGTTTCAAAGT
This sequence comes from Odontocerum albicorne, assembly GCA_949825065.1. Lineage (NCBI taxonomy): Eukaryota > Metazoa > Arthropoda > Insecta > Trichoptera > Odontoceridae > Odontocerum > Odontocerum albicorne. The sequence goes on from OX463858.1 coordinate 3,147,819, forward strand.
TTAAGAGCGAGAAATTTCTCATAAATTCTCACTATCAAAAATTGTAAGCCCTTCGACTAAACGCGATATAGGCGACTAGAGGCGTAATTTCACAAGAGATGTGACATCGATTGTAGTGGCATCTATGGACAGGAAATGGAAGCTGAAAAGATATATCTAGGACATAAGATTTAATTTTCCTTTTGAAAATACGCGACGTTTATGGAGGTGAAATGAAAGCAAAAAAATATAAAGTTTAATTCATAATATTTTTTTAAAAGAATAATGATAACTTTTATGTGTTGTCAACAAAGCCACGGTCGTTATTGTCGTATATTTGAAACATAGGTAGAAACGACAAAAGTAAGCGAAATGCCACAATACATAACCAATAAGTGGATGAGACTAAATAAACTTAAATAAATAAAGTCTGTGGCATGTCTTTAGTTAATGATTATTGGAAGTTAAACTATTAAATAGTTTATCAAACTATTATATGTTTTAAGGGCGAGAAATTTCTCATAAACTCTCGCTGTCAAAAATTAGTAAAAATAAGATTTCCAACTGAATTAAAAAGTTGAATGAGCAGCTTGAGGTAGGTGACTAGAGGCGTAATTTCACAGGAGACGTGACATCGATTGTAGTGACATCTATGAAGGGGAAATGAAAGCTGTTTTCATAATTCATTTTCAAAAGACTAGTGATTTTCTTTTATCCTAGATAAAGCTTTAATTCCACTTCCATAGATGCCACTACAATCGATAGTACGTCTTCTGTGAAATAATGCCCTAGTCATCTTCCTGGGGTGACTCCCCCATATCTTTATTTCAATTAATATTTCAAGCTGTCAAAGATTTATTACGCAATAATGGAAGATCGCTTACTTAGCTTTTGAACTCGTGAATTAATTCACGAGGAATTTCATGCCCTTAAAAATGTAATATAATATTGCCTGATCAAATATTTTATAATTTAACTTTCAATCATTATTATCCAAATATATTATCCTAGAAAGGTTTTGCGCGTTGGGCTCGCATAAGTCACCGAACTCCGCTTATTCAAGGTCGTTTAATGCCAATTTAATCTACTGGTTGTTTGTATTTTGTGCGAATTATGTAATCTTTTTTATTTTCCATTTCTACCTGTGTTTAAAATACACAACACTGATGATCTTCGTGGCTTAGTTGGTAACCAGCTTGACTTGTAACCGAGTATTTCGGGTTCGATTTCTGATTCATACCCGATAAATAAATATAAAAATAGGTCTACATCAGCCCATGCGACATATTGTCAAAAATAGTAATGATTTGCGTATTATGAACGAAAAAAGAGACTGACGTAGATAGGGCGTGGCAAAATTAAGGAAAGGCTTTCAAAAATATTACTTTTGATCTCTGACTCTGATCTCTGTGTATTGAATACACGTCACCGGAACGGGCGTATTTTTTTAGTACAGGAAGGAAAATGTTTACTAAGTGAAGTTCGGTGACTTACTAGAGCCTATACTAACGTCTCTACTCTGTATAACACATCGATCAATAAGTCCCGGGACTAACTACTAAAACAACATTTGTTTGCCAAAATACTCCTTTGTTCATCAACATAGTCTCCTTCAAGAGCGGTACATTCATTCCAACACTTTCTTAACTTTTCTATGCCAGCCGTGTAGAACGATTTAACTTTGGTTTCAAAATAGGCTTTAGTTTCGGCAATCACTTCTTCATTGGAGCCAAATCTCTTTCCCTGGATCATCATTTTGAGGTCTGCGAACAGCCAATAGTCGCTGGGGGGCAAATCTGGAGAATATGATGGGTGCGGATGCAATTCGAAGTTCAACTCGTGCAATTTGGCCATCGTTACCATCGACTTGTGACACGGTGCATTGTCCTGATGAAAGAGAACTTTTTTCTTCTTCATATGAGGCCGTTTTTTTGCAATTTCTGTCTTCAAATGCTCCAATAACGCTATGTAATATTCGCTATTGATGGTTTTCCCCTTTTCAAGGTGATCGATTAATCAATGAATATTATACCATGCGCATCCCAAAATACACAGGCCGTAACCTTCCAGGCCGACTGTTGAGTTTTTGGTAGCTTCGGACGACTTTCACCGTTTGCTTTCCACTCAACTGACTGCCGATTTGATTCCGGATTATAGTGGTGGATCCAAGTTTTATCCATTGTCACATACCGACGCAAAAACTCCTTTTTAATTCGCGTAAACGGTGCCAAACAGTGCTCTGAATCATCGATGCGTTGTTGTTTCTGTTCCATTGTTAGAAAAAAGCTTTTTCATGACGAAATGTTCATGCAAAATAGTGTATCAGCTATCTCAAGCTACTTTACTTTGCGATTTTCCATCACGATATTGAGTTTTTTTTATATGTTTTCTGGTGTAACAGCCTCATTTGGACGACCAGAGCGTTCAGCATAATTCGTGTCTGTACGACCGCGTTTGAAATCAGCATACCACCGACAAATGGTGGTTTTCGACGGAGCAGAGCCCGGATAACCCTTTTCAAGCCATCGCTGAGTTTGAACGGTATTTTTTCCCATTAAAAAGAAATGTTTTATCAACACACGAAATTCGGTTTTTCCATTGTTTTCAAAATAGCAAAAGTGGCGTCACTAAAACCACTGTGACTCAATGACACAATGTCGGAATGTCATGAAAGTTTGACACGTAACTTCTTAAGATTTGTACTAACTGAAAATGGTATGGATCTGTTATTAGAGGCACCATCTGTTGGTTAGTCCCGGGACTTATTGACCTACGAAATAATACATTCGGTCAAAGGAAATCGATATTGTGACATGATTCATACTTTTTTTGGCATCAATTGAACGATTTGGACTTGGAAACACGTGGTTCCAGCAGGATGGGGCTCGTCATACTGCTGATGAAACAATGGCTTGATTGCAGGAAAAGTTCTCAGACCGTGTAATTTCTCGTCCTAGAAATGTAAATCGACTGCCTCGATCGTGGGATTTATAACCCCTTTAGATTATTTTCTCTCCAACATCACTCGTGGCAGATATACGAATCCATTTATGTGAATCCGTTATTAAAAATTTTGCTCAAAGAGTCGACATCTGTAACAGGAGCCGAGGTAGCCATTTGGCAGATATCACACATAATTCCCATATGTATTAATAACATTGATATTAATAAACATAAACATAAAAAATCTTGTTTTTTTTTAATTAATTAAAAATTGTAGTTCTTGTTGCGCTACCCTAAATAAAGGGATATATAATTTTGTTGATTATTCCCTTGAAAAAGAACTATGAAATCAGATTTCATTTCATCTTCATAGATGCCACTACAATCATTATCACATGGAGTTTATCAAAAGATTATATGTGAAAGGGCGAGAAATTTCTCATGAATTCTCGCTGTCAAAAATTAGTAAAGTTATTTCAAGTGACTTAAAAAGTTGAGTGAGCCGCTCGAGGTAGGTGACCAGAGGCGTAATTTCACAGGAGACGGGACATCGATTGTAGTGACATCTATGGAGGGGAAATGAAAGCTGTTTTCTTAATCCATTTTCAAAAGAATATTGAAAACTTTTAAAACTCGGTCACTTACCTTGGGAAGTTTATTAATTTTTTTCAAACATTTAGCATAATTTGTATTGATATTTCAATATTTTTTGACAGTGAGAACTATTTAATAGCTTAACTTTCAATAACTATTAACCTTTTTACGGCGATGGCTCGAGTATCTTTCGTGTGTCCCACAGGCGGCGGTGTTTTACCTCAATAAATTTATATTGTATCTACATAAAAATATGACTCACCATTATCCCGAATCTTATTACTGTGGAACTGTGCGCCGATGCATTTTTTAGCTGACACTATACACACGTAATATTATCCAAATCAAAGCTATAAATAAAGTGCGACAATATAAGAAGCAATAATCGAAGAAAACAATAATTCATAAACAATGAAAAAGGCAATTAATTCAATACGCAATACGCGTACTTACAAAAAAAATATCGACGCAAAATACGTCATATTGATCGGGAGCAATCGTCATTAGAAACATGACCTTCAACACACCCGAACTTGTGGCGCTAATATTTAAAATGCTTTAAATTTCGACGGCCTCGAATCGGTCTGTTTAAATCCTTCTTATGGATCAAGTACTTGAAGTTTTGATGATTTTAAAAGAGATGTCACTAGAGGACACGTTTTGTCTTATATTCAGGTTAAAAATTTTAAAGAAGATTTAATTTTGACTGAGATATCGTCACGCAAAGTTAGTGGCCACTTAAATGGCCGCTCGCCAGGACGGCACGTATTATGTATGGGCCAGTTAAGTGGTCCCCCGCCGTGAGAGTTAAACAACAGACTTTTGACAGAATACCATGTAGTTTTATTTACTGTTTTAGTTTCTATCTGTGTTTGAAATATACAACACTGACGACCTCCTCCCCTTAGTGGACAGAATGCTTGACTTTCACGCGAGGAATTCTGGATGTATTCCCGATTCATATTAAAAAAAAATGTTAACATTCGCACAAAATGCAAACTAGTGACTGACACTAAACGGCCTTGAATAAGCGGAGTTCGGTGACTTACGCGAGAGCCCAACACGCAAATTATTTCTGGGTTAATATATTTCGATAGTAATTATTTAAAGTTGAATTATTAAATATTTTATTTGATGGTAAATAAATTCTTGATTTCAAGAGCTAAGTAAGGAATCTTGCGTTATTGCTAAATAAATAGTTGATAGCTTGAAATATTCCTTAGAATGAAGAGGTGGGTGAGCCGTTCGAGGAAAATTACTAGAGGCGTAATTCCACAGGAAAATCTACCATCGATTGTATAGTGGCATCTATGGAGGGAAAATTATAGCTTCGACAAAAAAGTTTTCATTATTCTTTTGCAAATGGATTATTAAAACAGCTTTAATCTTCATAGATGGCACTACAATCGATGACAGATTCTTCCGTAAATTAACGCCTCTAGTCCCGTACCTCGAGCGGTTTACTCAATTTTTCAATTCCCTTTTATATTGTATTTATATAGTTTCTTTATTTGCTATCGAGAGTTTATGATAATTTTCTCGCCCTTAAAAATATACGTATAATCGCCCGATAAACTATTTAATAGTTTAACTTCCAATAAGCATTACCTTAGGCTCGGACGCTATATATTCAAGGTCGTTTAGTTTCAGTTACTTATTTGTTATTTTGTGCAAGTACACGTATTGTGGCATTTTGTTTACTTTTGTCATTTCTACATGTATTTGAAATATACAACACGATCAACCTACGTGGTCTTGTTGGTAACGTGCTTAACCCTTGAGCGGGCGCATCTAATCTGTGAGATGAGGTACCTAGTATTTTTGTGCCAATGGGCGAGGTTTACCGACAAAGAGGTGAGGCTTATAGTAGCTTCCTAACTCCTTACCCCTCACACAAGAGTATCTTTGTTATTTATCTAGTGCACCGTTGGTCTCCAAGATGGACGATTTAATCTGCTGGATGAGTTGCGCCCGATTACGTAAGTATTTTTGATTTCCGAAATTTCATTTTTTTTCCTCAATATTTCTTTTTATATACCTGCAATAGTTCGTATATCTATGTTGTAGCCCCTAATTCAATGATATTGATCGTTATTTACTATATTAATACAAAAATGCACGCATGGTGTGTGAAAATTGTTATAAGAATGTTTTCGAAAATATCCAGTGTGAGCCTGATCAGGAATAACTTTCTACAAGTGATGGATAGCGTGTTCGGAGTTTCGGTCCGATGGTAGGACACCTTACTCCTTCATCGGATAAGTTCTGACTGTTAAGATATTTATTGGAAATTTTTGGATCTTTTTGGGAATCGGGAAAGGATAGGTTTGTGGTAAATGTTTAGATTTTATGAATGATTATGAGAAATTATAAACGATTAAATACATATATAAATATGATGATATATACATAATATTAAATACAAATATACATAAATTTGTGTCGTCACACACTGTTTTATATTGAATGGGTGAAAAAAAATAATAATGATGGTGAATAAATTATAAGAATGAATATAGTATATGTAGATAAGTTAATGAGTGGGGAAACGTGTGTGACTTTTATAAATATATTAAGGAGGAATAACTTTCTGATCATATTTTGATTACTCCCTTTTGTTTTTTTTTTTTTAGAAGACGTTTTATAATCACAAGTGAATTTGAATTTTACATTCCAAATATTGTTTGATAAAGTGCCAGCATAGAGTTCTCTAATGTTAAGTTATTGCTTTTATTTTCGTCACATGAACACCTACCTTATGAAGATGTGACAGTTAATTCCACATACTTTTTATTGTGCTAAATATTTTTTACAAACATATTGCGGGTATTAAATGACAAAAAAAAATGTGATGTTACTGAATTGCATTAGTTGTGTTGATAAGCTGCCAACAAAAGACTGAGAATGTTGTAAACTAGTTATTTTCTATATTAAGAAAAACAATAGGAGAAAATTTAAAATTTTGTTGTTGAAAAGTGCAAAGAAATGCACAAATGTTATATAATCATATTTGAATGAAAAGTTCAGTTTGATAAGCTTTCCCTTAACACATTGTTTGCGGGAAACGATAAAACTCGTTCTATCCCGTCTTATGGTAGAGAGCGGGAGACGAGTTTACTCGTTTTGGTTTGCCAAGCGGTGGTATGCGGGAAACTTGTAAACACGGTCGCCAAATGAGGTGGGAACTGCGCGTTATCTATTATAAGATTCTTGTAAGATCTTATAAGATCTTATAAGATTCTTATAAGATCTATTGAAAATTTCGTAATTATATTGTAATTTTATGTGAATAAAATAATTTTGATGGTGAAAGAGTATTTTTTTCTATGTTTACCTAGAATGTAGTAATTTTGTGTGAGTAAAAAATAGAGCAACCCATATTTTGCATAATAAAGATATAGACAGTTCTATTCAAAATTTCGTAATTATATTGTAATTTTATGTGAATAAAATAATTTTGATGGTGAGAGTATTTTTTTCTATGTTTACCTAGAATGTAGTAATTTTGTGTGAGTAAAAAATAGAGCAACCCATATTTTGCATAATAAAGATATAGATAGTTCTATTCTTAGTAAGATACAAAAAGTTTTTCGAAAAAATACTAATTAGTTTGAGAAATATGGTTTTTTTACGAAAGTCTAATTTTGGCGCAAAAAAGTCTAAAAGTACCCGCATTGCGTCATCACTTGTCGCGAAAAGTACCCGCAAAAAATGTGTTAAGCGTAAGCAGAAATTAAATTTTTAATCTCACAGATGAGTTGCGCCCGAACGTGTTAGGATTTGTATTGTGCCCGACGGAGGGTTAATCGATTTCCGAATGTATTTAAAAAATAATTTAAATATGAGTCCACACCAGCTCATACGACATATTATCTACAAGTACTAGATTTGGTGGGCGTATTACGAAGATTCACAATGCAACAACATGATTATTAGAAGAAAACCTATTAAATAGTGTTTCAAAGTTTAAGAGCGAGAAATTTCTCATAAATTCTCACTATCAAAAATTGTAAGCCCTTCGACTAAACGCGATATAGGCGACTAGAGGCGTAATTTCACAAGAGATGTGACATCGATTGTAGTGGCATCTATGGACAGGAAATGGAAGCTGAAAAGATATATCTAGGACATAAGATTTAATTTTCCTTTTGAAAATACGCGACGTTTATGGAGGTGAAATGAAAGCAAAAAAATATAAAGTTTAATTCATAATATTTTTTTAAAAGAATAATGATAACTTTTATGTGTTGTCAACAAAGCCACGGTCGTTATTGTCGTATATTTGAAACATAGGTAGAAACGACAAAAGTAAGCGAAATGCCACAATACATAACCAATAAGTGGATGAGACTAAATAAACTTAAATAAATAAAGTCTGTGGCATGTCTTTAGTTAATGATTATTGGAAGTTAAACTATTAAATAGTTTATCAAACGATTATATGTTTTAAGGGCGAGAAATTTCTCATAAACTCTCGCTGTCAAAAATTAGTAAAAATAAGATTTCCAACTGAATTAAAAAGTTGAATGAGCAGCTTGATGTAGGTGACTAGAGGCGTAATTTCACAGGAGACGTGACATCGATTGTAGTGACATCTATGAAGGGGAAATGAAAGCTGTTTTCATAATTCATTTTCAAAAGACTAGTGATTTTCTTTTATCCTAGATAAAGCTTTAATTCCACTTCCATAGATGCCACTACAATCGATAGTACGTCTTCTGTGAAATAATTCCCTAGTCATCTTCCTGGGGTGACTCCCCCATATCTTTATTTCAATTCATATTTCAAGCTGTCAAAGATTTATTACGCAATAATGGAAGATCGCTTACTTAGCTTTTTAACTCGTGAATTAATTCACGAGGAATTTCATGCCCTTAAAATGTAATATAATATTGCCTGATCAAATATTTTATAATTTAACTTTCAATCATTATTATCCAAATATATTATCCTAGAAAGGTTTTGCGCGTTGGGCTCGTTTAAGTCACCGAACTCCGCTTATTCAAGGTCGTTTAATGCCAATTTAATCTACTGGTTGTTTGTATTTTGTGCGAATTATGTAATCTTTTTTATTTTCCATTTCTACCTGTGTTTAAAATACACAACACTGATGATCTTCGTGGCTTAGTTGGTAACCAGCTTGACTTGTAACCGAGTATTTCGGGTTCGATTTCTGATTCATACCCGATAAATAAATATAAAAATAGGTCTACATCAGCCCATGCGACATATTGTCAAAAATAGTAATGATTTGCGTATTATGAACGAAAAAAGAGACTGACGTAGATAGGTCGTGGCAAAATTAAGGAAAGGCTTTCAAAAATATTACTTTTGATCTCTGACTCTGATCTCTGTGTATTGAATACACGTCACCGGAACGGGCGTATTTTTTTAGTACAGGAAGGAAAATGCTTACTAAGTGAAGTTCGGTGACTTACTAGAGCCTATACTAACGTCTCTACCCTGTATAACACATCGATCAATAAGTCCCGGGACTAACTACTAAAACAACATTTGTTTGCCAAAATACTCCTTTGTTCATCAACATAGTCTCCTTCAAGAGCGGTACATTCATTCCAACACTTTCTTAACTTTTCTATGCCAGCCGTGTAGAACGATTTAACTTTGGTTTCAAAATAGGCTTTAGTTTCGGCAATCACTTCTTCATTGGAGCCAAATCTCTTTCCCTGGATCATCATTTTGAGGTCTGCGAACAGCCAATAGTCGCTGGGGGGCAAATCTGGAGAATATGATGGGTGCGGATGCAATTCGAAGTTCAACTCGTGCAATTTGGCCATCGTTACCATCGACTTGTGACACGGTGCATTGTCCTGATGAAAGAGAACTTTTTTCTTCTTCATATGAGGCCGTTTTTTTGCAATTTCTGTCTTCAAATGCTCCAATAACGCTATGTAATATTCGCTATTGATGGTTTTCCCCTTTTCAAGGTGATCGATTAATCAATGAATATTATACCATGCGCATCCCAAAATACACAGGCCGTAACCTTCCAGGCCGACTGTTGAGTTTTTGGTAGCTTCGGACGACTTTCACCGTTTGCTTTCCACTCAACTGACTGCCGATTTGATTCCGGATTATAGTGGTGGATCCAAGTTTTATCCATTGTCACATACCGACGCAAAAACTCCTTTTTAATTCGCGTAAACGGTGCCAAACAGTGCTCTGAATCATCGATGCGTTGTTGTTTCTGTTCCATTGTTAGAAAAAAGCTTTTTCATGACGAAATGTTCATGCAAAATAGTGTATCAGCTATCTCAAGCTACTTTACTTTGCGATTTTCCATCACGATATTGAGTTTTTTTTATATGTTTTCTGGTGTAACAGCCTCATTTGGACGACCAGAGCGTTCAGCATAATTCGTGTCTGTACGACCGCGTTTGAAATCAGCATACCACCGACAAATGGTGGTTTTCGACGGAGCAGAGCCCGGATAACCCTTTTCAAGCCATCGCTGAGTTTGAACGGTATTTTTTCCCATTAAAAAGAAATGTTTTATCAACACACGAAATTCGGTTTTTCCATTGTTTTCAAAATAGCAAAAGTGGCGTCACTAAAACCACTGTGACTCAATGACACAATGTCGGAATGTCATGAAAGTTTGACACGTAACTTCTTAAGATTTGTACTAACTGAAAATGGTATGGATCTGTTATTAGAGGCACCATCTGTTGGTTAGTCCCGGGACTTATTGACCTACGAAATAATACATTCGGTCAAAGGAAATCGATATTGTGACATGATTCATACTTTTTTTGGCATCAATTGAACGATTTGGACTTGGAAACACGTGGTTCCAGCAGGATGGGGCTCGTCATACTGCTGATGAAACAATGGCTTGATTGCAGGAAAAGTTCTCAGACCGTGTAATTTCTCGTCCTAGAAATGTAAATCGACTGCCTCGATCGTGGGATTTATAACCCCTTTAGATTATTTTCTCTCCAACATCACTCGTGGCAGATATACGAATCCATTTATGTGAATCCGTTATTAAAAATTTTGCTCAAAGAGTCGACATCTGTAACAGGAGCCGAGGTAGCCATTTGGCAGATATCACACATAATTCCCATATGTATTAATAACATTGATATTAATAAACATAAACATAAAAAATCTTGTTTTTTTTTAATTAATTAAAAATTGTAGTTCTTGTTGCGCTACCCTAAATAAAGGGATATATAATTTTGTTGATTATTCCCTTGAAAAAGAACTATGAAATCAGATTTCATTTCATCTTCATAGATGCCACTACAATCATTATCACATGGAGTTTATCAAAAGATTATATGTGAAAGGGCGAGAAATTTCTCATGAATTCTCGCTGTCAAAAATTAGTAAAGTTATTTCAAGTGACTTAAAAAGTTGAGTGAGCCGCTCGAGGTAGGTGACCAGAGGCGTAATTTCACAGGAGACGGGACATCGATTGTAGTGACATCTATGGAGGGGAAATGAAAGCTGTTTTCTTAATCCATTTTCAAAAGAATATTGAAAACTTTTAAAACTCGGTCACTTACCTTGGGAAGTTTATTAATTTTTTTCAAACATTTAGCATAATTTGTATTGATATTTCAATATTTTTTGACAGTGAGAACTATTTAATAGCTTAACTTTCAATAACTATTAACCTTTTTACGGCGATGGCTCGAGTATCTTTCGTGTGTCCCACAGGCGGCGGTGTTTTACCTCAATAAATTTATATTGTATCTACATAAAAATATGACTCACCATTATCCCGAATCTGATTACTGTGGAACTGTGCGCCGATGCATTTTTTAGCTGACACTATACACACGTAATATTATCCAAATCAAAGCTATAAATAAAGTGCGACAATATAAGAAGCAATAATCGAAGAAAACAATAATTCATAAACAATGAAAAAGGCAATTAATTCAATACGCAATACGCGTACTTACAAAAAAAATATCGACGCAAAATACGTCATATTGATCGGGAGCAATCGTCATTAGAAACATGACCTTCAACACACCCGAACTTGTGGCGCTAATATTTAAAATGCTTTAAATTTCGACGGCCTCGAATCGGTCTGTTTAAATCCTTCTTATGGATCAAGTACTTGAAGTTTTGATGATTTTAAAAGAGATGTCACTAGAGGACACGTTTTGTCTTATATTCAGGTTAAAAATTTTAAAGAAGATTTAATTTTGACTGAGATATAGTCACGCAAAGTTAGTGGCCACTTAAATGGCCGCTCGCCAGGACGGCACGTATTATGTATGGGCCACGTATTATGTATGTACTAACTGAAAATGGTATGGATCTGTTATTAGAGGCACCATCTGTTGGTTAGTCCCGGGACTTATTGACCTATGTTATATGTACACGTCTTTTGTTAAAAATTGTTGGAAGTTAAACTATTAAATAGTTTATAAAGCAATTTTTACATTTAGAAATCGTGAAACTTCTCGTAAATAATTTCTAGCTTTTGAAAAAAAGTTAAGCAATATTTATATCTTGTTTGACAAATTTCCGACAGGTTACAATGCTTGTTCAAATGAAGAATAAAATAAACCACTCCAGGTAGGTGACTAGAGGCGTAATTTTACAGGAGACGTGCCATCGATTGAAGTTGCAGCAATAAGGTGATGCAACAAGATTGCAATTTTAAATTTAAATTAAGATTTGCAAATCGTATACCGCTGTATGATTATTTTTTAGGTTATGTAGATGACGTATGTCAATTATAAATATCATACGATTGACAGCTGAAAAATGGCGCAAAATTTAAAATTTCAGTTGTTGTTGCGCCATCCTACGAAATAATACCTTCGGACAAAGGAAATCGATATTGTGACATGATTCAAACTTTTTTTGGCATCAATTGAACGATTAGGACTTGGAAACACGTGGTTCCAGCAGGATGGGGCTCGTCATACTGCTGATGAAACAATGGTTTTATTGCAGGAAAAGTTCCCGGACTATGTAATTTCTCGTCGTAGAAATGTAAATCGATCGCCTCGATCGTGGGATTTATAACCCCTTTAGATTATTTTCTCTCCAACATCACTCGTGGTAGATATACGAATCTATTTATGTGAATCCGTTATTGAAAATTTTGCTCAAAGAGTCGACATCTGTAACAGGAGCCGAGGTAGCCATTTGACAGATATCACACATAATTCCCATATGTATTAATAACATTGATATTAATAAACATAATTTTTTTTTTTTTTTAAATTAATTAAAAATTGTAGTTCTTGTTGCGCTACCCTAAATAAAGGAATATATAAATTTGTTCATTATTCTCTGGCAAAAGTACTATGAAATCAGATTTCATTTCACCTCCATAGATGCCACTACAATCATTATCACATGGAGTTTATCGAAAGATTATATGTGAAAGGGCGAGAAATTTCTCATGAATTCTCGCTGTCAAAAATTAGTAAAGTTTTTTTCAAGTGACGTAAACAGCTGAGTGAGCCGCTCGATGTAGGTGACCAGAGGCGTAATTTCACAAGGGACGTGACATCGATTGTAGTGACATCTATGGAGGGGAAATGAAAGTTGTTTTAATAATTCATTTTCAAAATAATATTTTTTTTTTAATTCGAGTCACCTTGAGAAGTTTACTCGTCTTTTCAAACTTTTAGCATAATTTGCATTGATATTTCAATATTTTTAGACACCGATAATTAATTAGAAATTTCTCGCTCTTAAGCATACAATTGCTTGATAAACTATTTAATAGCTTAAATTCCAATAATTATTAAACAACAGACCTTTGACAGAATATTGTGGAGTTTTATTTACTGATTTTGTTTCTATCTGTGTTTGAAATGTACAACACTGACGACCTCCGCGGTTTAGTTGATAGAATGCTTGACTTCCACACGAAGATTTCGGGTTCTATTCCCGAATCATATTCAAAAAATTATTTTGAAAATGGGTGCACATCAGTTCATGCGACATGTTGTCAAATAGCGTTTGTTATGGTAAACGTTTTACATAGATTCGTAATGCAACAGCTGCTGTTATTGGGCAGATTTGGATTTGTAATGTAATCACATAGTGATTACATTACATTGCTTTACAAATAAGTTTTTAATTATGTGATTACATTACATAGAAAACCCACAATTCACAAGATACAACCAATAAGTGACTGGGTCTAAACCTTGAGGCCTCGGCCACACAGGAAGGACCCTCGCTTGATGCATAGAGCTATGTTGCGAGTTAGGAGACATATCCTAGCGAACCAACGTACCGCATACTATCGCAGTGGCCACACTGCGCGCTTCCTGCCACGTTGCATAACGATTAGTCATGAGTGAATCTCCTAGCGAACAGACGTGTTGGTTGATTTACAAGATGGCGGAAGTTTTAATGGCAGCTGTGTAAAAGGGAGCCTTTGTGGAACCCATCGAGCAAATTATAGAAAAATGTACCTGTTATAAAATCACTTTGGAATGAAGTTGCACAGAAAGTAAATAAAGATGGTAAGTTGTAATGAAATTGGTTAGTTTTGAGAGTGGCATCGTGTGATATAATATCTTCAGGATATCAGCTATGTCACGCAACTTTACTTAGCGATTTTCCATCACGATATTGAGTTTTTTTGTAATATGTACACGTCTTTTGTTAAAAATTGTTGGAAATTAAACTATTAAATAGTTTATAAAGCAATTTTTACATTTAGAAATCGTGAAATTTCTCGTAAATAATTTCTAGCTTTTGAAAAAAAGTTAAGCAATATTTATATCTTGTTTGACAAATTTCCGACAGGTTAGAATGCTTGTTGAAATGAAGAATAAAATAAACCACTTCAGGTAGGTGACTAGAGGCGTAATTTTACAGGAGACGTGCCATGATTGAAGTTGCAGCAATAGGGTGATGCAACAAGATTGCAATTTTAAATTTAAATTAAGATTTGCAAATCGTATACCGCTGTATGATTATTTTTTAGGTTATGTAGATGACGTATGTCAATTATAAATATCATACGATTGACAGCTGAAAAATGGCGCCAAATTTAAAATTTCAGTTGTTGTTGCGCCACCCTACGAAATAATACATTCGGTCAAAGGAAATCGATATTGTGACATGATTCAAACTTTTTTTGGCATCAATTGAACGATTTGGACTTGGAAACACGTGGTTCCAGCAGGATGGGGCTCGTCATACTGCTGATGAAACAATGGCTTGATTGCAGGAAAAGTTCTCAGACCGCGTAATTTCTCGTCCTAGAAATGTAAATCGACCGCCTCGATCGTAAGATTTATAACCCCTTTAGATTATTTTCTCTCCAACATCACTCGTGGCAGATATACGAATCCATTTATGTTAATCCGTTATTAAAAATTTTGCTCAAAGAGTCGACATCTGTAACAGGAGCCGAGGTAGCCATTTGGCAGATATCACACATAATTCCCATATGTATTAATTACATTGATATTAATAAACATAAACATAAAAAATCTTGTTTTTTTTTTTAATTAATTAAAAATTGTAGTTCTTGTTGCGCTACCCTAAATAAAGGGATATATAATTTTGTTGATTATTCCCTTGAAAAAGTACTATGAAATCAGATTTCATTTCATCTCCATAGATGCCACTACAATCATTATCACATGGAGTTTATCAAAAGATTATATGTGAAAGGGCGAGAAATTTCTCATGAATTCTCGCTGTCAAAAATTAGTAAAGTTATTTCAAGTGACTTGAAATGTTTTTTCGTTCGTTTTACGAGTTCTTTTTCTTTAATTAAATTTTTTTTTTAACATGTGCGCATTTAACTGCGTCATCGATCTTTTGTCAGTGATTTGAGGGAATACCTTTTCCACTGTTGTGTCATATGTGTGTGCAGTGTTATTTATATGTGTATACTTATATTAGTATTTGTGTGATAATCTCATTTTATTTTTTAAGCTGGATGAGCATTTGATTTCGATTCCGATTTCACGCTTTCTTCAAAATTTTATTCTAAAATTTTAGCTGAGCTTTCTTTGCTCCTTACATTTACTTTGTAGATTAATTTACTTTGTAGACTATTGGAGTGAATAAGAGTAGCCACCCTGTACCACCACCCTGTACCTCCCTGCTAGACCTTTAAGGAGAATAATTACATATATAATATTTATAAGATCAAGTGTAGGTGTAGAGTGTGGGGATGGGAAGGTGTCGGCTGCGGCCTGTATGATTGGAGCTTCCCCGCATTTGCATATGTATTGAAGACATATTCGGTGAGAAAACCACAGAAAACTCATCGAGGGAAGTCGAGCTTCAGAGGACCTCTGGGCTCTTCCGTTATGCGATATTAACACATTCGGCTTGTTTGTGGAGTGTGAGTGTTGTAATGTATATAATGTAGCTCGAAGTCCAGGGGCGATGCATCGCCCCTCCTGGTTGTCCTCTCTGGTCCGCGTGCCGCTCATCAGTCCTGGAGGCGTGTCACTCGAGCGCTCCTCCTCTGGATCTGAAATGTTAAACACTGGGCAGTATCAGGTTGTTAATTGATAGATGCGAGTTAATTAATGTTATGATGGTAGTGGTGGGGGCCCTGTTACGCTTGCCCTCCCGGGCCCTCGTCTTGCTCGTGGTTTCGCTCCGCCTCAGACCGGCTGAGGATTATGTGGTGTGGGAGTCTGTGTTTGTATCTGAAGGGTAGTTCATCCAGTCTTTTTTGTCGTCCGAGATTTGCGATGAGCGGGTTCGTGTGCGAGTTTAGATATATTTTGTTGTAAAAGTCCAGTGTCATCTTGTCGCAGTACTCCTTGATGGAGTACTCTTTTGTCCTCTGGTGTAGTTTTTTAAGACTTGCGCCCGGCATTGTCTTGTGAATGATCTTGAGTGCTTTGTTCTGTGCCGGCTGGAGCTTTTCGTGTAAGTGAGTGTGGGCGCTGTTCCAGACGGGTGCCGCGTATGTGATTACCGGACGCACTAGGAGCTTGTACACCAGTAGTTTGTTTTTGCGTGATAAAAATGAGTTTCTGTTGAAGATGGGTCTCAGCGCAGCGAAGGCTGCGAATGCTTTCTTTCGTGCCTCCTTCGTGTGGAGGGTCCATCTCAATTGGGAGTCCATATGAACTCCGAGGTATTTGACCGACTTACGCCATTCTACTGCGCTGTTACCCATCCTCAGGGGAGGGAGGTTCCCCACCGTCCGTCTTGTAAACATGACCGCTTCGGTCTTACTATCATTTATTTTTAGGCGCCATTTCCGGTAGTAGTCCGCCAGGATATCCAGGGCGTTTTGGAGGTAGATGCTTGCCCTGAGGGGGCGTAATGATCGCGCGTAGCAGGCGGCATCGTCTGCGAAAAGAGCAACGGAACACTGTTTCGGTACCGGGATATCGTGCGTGAAAAGAGTGAATAGGTGCGGTCCAATCAGGCTGCCCTGGGGTACGCCCATTGGGATATTTCTGGGGGTGGAGAGCCTCCCACTCACCCGAACGACAAAGTGTCGATCGGATAGGTATGATCTGAGGATTTGTATGATGTAAGACGGTGTACCCGTCTTAATCAGCTTGTGTACTAGGCCGTCGTGCCACACCGTGTCGAAGGCCTTCTCTAGGTCCAGCAGGACCATTCCCGTGTAATAATCCATGTTGAAGCCCATCGACACGTCCTCGGCCACGCGGGTGAGTTGGTGTACGGTGGAATGCTCTGTTCTAAATCCGAATTGCTCGTGTTGTAGAGTGTTGTGCTGGGTATGATAAGGAGTGTATCTGTTCAGTATCACCTTCTCCAGGACTTTTCCAAGTACCGGGAGGAGGCTTATGGGTCTGTAGCTGGATGGGTTGTTTTTGTCCTTGTTTGGTTTGTGTATGGGGACTATTACGGCCGTTTTCCACTTTGGAGGGAAGTGACCGGTGTGTAGGCACGCGTTGAATATCTTGACTAATTGTATGATTGCGCGTGTCGGGATATGTTTAATTAGTGTATTGTGTAGGTGATCTAGTCCTGGTGCTTTCTTGTTTTTGAGGCTTTTAATGATTTTCTGGACTTCCGCCGGTGTTGTGAGCGTATATTCGTGTTGTGCAATGTCTGCGGAACGTGTATTGAATTCGTCGAGTGTTTCTTGTACTGTGCGGTCTGTGTCCGCGTCGCGAAAGTGCGATGTTAACGTGTAAGTGTGCTCGTATGCGTCTGCTAGTGCGTTGGCCTTTTCTTCGTGCGATGTGGCGATGTGTGTGGAGGTGTGTAGTGGTGGTATGTCTTCGAATCGCTTCTTAAGCCCCTTTGCGATCTTCCAAAGAGTGTCTGTCCCTGGTTCGATGTCCGCTAGTTTTGTGTTCCACGCGGTGTTTTTGTGTTCTCTGATATGTTTTTTGATTTCGTTCCGCAGTGAGTTTAACGCTATTCTATCTGCGGGATGGTATGTACCTCTGTAGTGTTTCTGGAGTCTGTTTTTAATTTGGATAAGTGTGATGATTTCCGGCGGAAGTTTGGCACGGTGTGGAGTTATATTTTTAAGTGGTATGTAGGTATCACGAGCTTCTTCGATGATGTGTGTCATGGTGTCGACCGCGTCATCTATGGCCTCCGGCGAGTTGAACGTGGATGATGATAAGTATAATTGTGTGTTAATGTGTGTCTTGTAGCCCGTCCAGTCCGCGGCCTGGTAGTCGTATACCGTTTTTGGGGGGCAGATGATACGCTCCCCTATGGTGAAGTATACCGGAAGGTGGTCCGATGAAAGTGCATTAATCACTTCCAGTCCGGCAACCCCCGGGTTACCCTTTGTGATCACCAGGTCCAGAGTGGACGGGCTCTGCCGTCTCGTTCCATATCGAGTGGGCGTGTCGGGGTGGTGTAGTGCGTGATGTGTTGACTCAATGAATTTGAAGAGTGTATCTCCGTTCGTATTCTTTCTTCCCTGGCTCCACGCGGAGTGCTTCGCGTTAAGGTCGCCGGCCAATATGACCCGCGATCCCGTTGCGAGAGCCCTCTCCAGATCCTGAGTGTCAAGAATCGTGCTGGATTTGCAGTATGCTGCTATGAGTGTGATCGGATTGCCGTCAGTTTCTAGTCTGACCGCAGTTGCTTCTAAAGCAATCCAGGTGGAATCCGATAAGAGTGTATGAGGAATGGTGTCTCTAATGAGAATCGCCGTGCCTCCGCCCTTAGTAGCGCGATCATTGCGATAAAGGGAGTAGCCGGGTATTCTCAGATGTCTGCTTGGATTCAGATGTGTTTCAGTGATGAGTAATATGTCAATGTTTTTCTCACCGATCAGAAGCATGAGCTCGTCCACCTTGTCGTATAGTCCTCTGGCGTTCCAGGTGAGGGCTCTGAGTCCCCCGCGGGAGGGTGTCGCGCAGGTCGGGGTCCCCACTCTAGCCATCGAGCTGCTCCATTAGCTCGGCGATGAGAAGCGCCTTCTCGAGTTTGTCCCTGCATTGCGCCAGCCTCGGCCTCATCTGCATGAGTAGGCGGACGATCTGTGTCAGCTCCGCCATCTCGCCGCCCACGCGGCTCGGTCCGGCGGGTTCTGGAGTCGGAAGCAGCGGCGGTCGGCGGCCGTTCCTCGGGTCCCTCGGGTGTGCGCGGTTTTCGCGCTGTGCGTGTCCGTGTTGTGCGTTTTCATACTGCACATTTGTGTATGGCGCAATTCCGTGAGAAATTGCGTCAGTGGTGGGCCGCACAGCACGGGTGCCCTGCGCGGTCGCCTGGTTTATTATTGGGGGAGGTGGCGTCTTACCCGTCACGACGCCGCTCCATGAGCGTCCCGGTGTCACGCGCGGTGCCATCCGGCGGGCGATTGACTCCGCGTACGCCTGTCTCGTAGGGCATTTAGAATAATTTGCGGGATGATCCCCGCCGCAGTTTGCGCATGTAGCCGGTGTCTCTTTGGTCTTGGGACACTCGGCCGTCAGATGGTACTCGGTGCACTTGACGCACCGTGCCTGGTGGTGGCAGTTGGATGAGGCGTGCCCCAGTGACTGGCACCGGAAGCATTGGGTACCTAGGCCTTTCTTGGGCCGGTACTTGACGAGGGTCACTCTGCAGTAGCAGAGGAATCTCAGCGTGACCTTGAGTTTACCCATGTCGGTTTCCCTCCCAAAATGGGCAAGGTACATGGGCGCGCCTGTTTTGGTCGTCATTTTGACGACCTTTTGCGCTGGAAATCCCTGGGCGGAGAGGTCACTGGCGATCTCTTCCGTAGGTATCTCTGGCAGTCCTCTGATCACCGTCCTTTTCGTCTTTTCGTCCTCTTTCGTGAACGTGTGGAAATATTTCTTTTTTGCGTCCAGGCCCTGGACGAGGGAGTCGTGGTCCTCCACGGAGTGGACCGTGATTTTTGCGGTCCCCTTTCCCGCATATTTTAATTCAAATTGGCCTTTCGCGAATTCGCGGATTAGGCCAATAAGACTCCCGTGGGAGAGGCCACCGAGGGTGATTACCACTGGCGGTATTTTGGACTTGCTTGGATGTACCCTGCGCGCTACGCTGGGTGTCTCCTCGACTACCTCGCGAAGGCAGGCATATTTGTTCACCTGCGGAACTTCTTCTGGGCCGGCCTCCTGCCTTCTTTTGGCAGGGGCCCGTGGAGTTTCCCACTTTTGTGCCGCCGGTCCCACGGGGGACCGCGGCACATATAGTCCGTTCACCAGGTCGCAAACGACCCCGCTCTGCATGTTTGCGTCTTTTCGCGCAGATAACACACGGCACTCCCGTACGCACGGCACGGCCACTGATCACAATTTTTACGCGTTCGTTTCGCACTCACTTTCACTTTTTATATTTACGCGGTAAATATATAAATTGGCCCTATGGCCCGCCTCTCAGCGCGCACAATGACGCAATACGCCCGCACAGCGCACAGCGCCCACAACCGGTGTAATGGGTTATCCCCGATCTCTATACCCGCAAGCGAGTATCGTGGAATCTAAATGATCTATGACTTATAAAGTTGAGTGAGCCGCTCGAGGTAGGTGACCAGAGGCGTAATTTCACAGGAGACGGGACATCGATTGTAGTGACATCTATGGAGGGGAAATGAAAGCTGTTTTCTTAATCCATTTTCAAAAGAATATTGAAAACTTTTAAAACTCGGTCACTTACCTTGGGAAGTTTATTAATTTTTTTCAAACATTTAGCATAATTTGTATTGATATTTCAATATTTTTTGACAGTGAGAACTATTTAATAGCTTAACTTTCAATAACTATTAACCTTTTTACGGCGATGGCTCGAGTATCTTTCGTGTGTACCACAGGCGGCGGTGTTTTACCTCAATAAATTTATATTGTATCTACATAAAAATATGACTCACCATTATCCCGAATCTGATTACTGTGGAACTGTGCGCCGATGCATTTTTTAGCTGACACTATACACACGTAATATTATCCAAATCAAAGCTATAAATAAAGTGCGACAATATAAGAAGCAATAATCGAAGAAAACAATAATTCATAAACAATGAAAAAGGCAATTAATTCAATACGCAATACGCGTACTTACAAAAAAAAAAAAAAAATATCGACGCAAAATACGTCATATTGATCGGGAGCAATCGTCATTAGAAACATGACCTTCAACACACCCGAACTTGTGGCGCTAATATTTAAAATGCTTTAAATTTCGACGGCCTCGAATCGGTCTGTTTAAATCCTTCTTATGGATCAAGTACTTGAAGTTTTGATGATTTTAAAAGAGATGTCACTAGAGGACACGTTTTGTCTTATATTCAGGTTAAAAATTTTAAAGAAGATTTAATTTTGACTGAGATATCGTCACGCAAAGTTAGTGGCCACTTAAATGGCCGCTCGCCAGGACGGCACGTATTATGTATGGGCCAGTTAAGTGGTCCCCCGCCGTGAGAGTTAAACAACAGACTTTTGACAGAATACCATGTAGTTTTATTTACTGTTTTAGTTTCTATCTGTGTTTGAAATATACAACACTGACGACCTCCTCCCCTTAGTGGACAGAATGCTTGACTTTCACGCGAGGAATTCTGGATGTATTCCCGATTCATATTAAAAAAAAAAAAAAAAAATGTTAACATTCGCACAAAATGCAAACTAGTGACTGACACTAAACGGCCTTGAATAAGCGGAGTTCGGTGACTTACGCGAGAGCCCAACACGCAAATTATTTCTGGGTTAATATATTTCGATAGTAATTATTTAAAGTTGAATTATTAAATATTTTATTTGATGGTAAATAAATTCTTGATTTCAAGAGCTAAGTAAGGAATATTGCGTTATTGCTAAATAAATAGTTGACAGCTTGAAATATTCCTTAGAATGAAGAGGTGGGTGAGCCGCTCGAGGAAAATTACTAGAGGCGTAATTCCACAGGAAAATCTACCATCGATTGTATAGTGGCATCTATGGAGGGAAAATTATAGCTTCGACAAAAAAGTTTTCTTTATTCTTTTGCAAATGGATTATTAAAACAGCTTTAATCTTCATAGATGGCACTACAATCGATGACAGATTCTTCCGTAAATTAACGCCTCTAGTCCCGTACCTCGAGCGGTTTACTCAATTTTTCAATTCCCTTTTATATTTATATAGTTTCTTTATTTGCTATCGAGAGTTTATGATAATTTTCTCGCCCTTAAAAATATACGTATAATCGCCTGATAAACTATTTAATAGTTTAACTTCCAATAAGCATTACCTTAGGCTCGGACGCTATTTATTCAAGGTCGTTTAGTTTCAGTTACTTATTTGTTATTTTGTGCAAGTACACGTATTGTGGCATTTTGTTTACTTTTGTCATTTCTACATGTATTTGAAATATACAACACGATCAACCTACGTGGTCTTGTTGGTAACGTGCTTAACCCTTGAGCGGGCGCATCTAATCTGTGAGATGAGGTACCTAGTATTTTTGTGCCAATGGGCGAGGTTTACCGATAAAGAGGTGAGACTTATAGTAGCTTCCTAACTCCTTACCCCTCACACAAGAGTATCTTTGTTATTTATCTAGTGCACCGTTGGTCTCCGTGACGGACGATTTAATCTGCTGGATGAGTTGCGCCCGATTACGTAAGTATTTTTGATTTCCGAAATTTAATTTTTTTCTTAATATTTCTTTTTATATACCTGCAATAGTTCGTATATCTATGTTGTAGCCCCTAATTCAATGATATTGATCGTTATTTACTATTTGAATACAAAAATGCACGCATGGTGTGTGAAAATTGTTATAAGAATGTTTTCGAAAATATCCAGTGTGAGCCTGATCAGGAATAACTTTCTACAAGTGATGGATAGCTTGTTCGGAGTTTCGGTCCGATGGTAGGACACCTTACTCCTTCATCGGATAAGTTCTGACTGTTAAGATATTTATTGGAAATTTTTGGATCTTTTTGGGAATCGGGAAAGGATAGGTTTGTGGTAAATGTTTAGATTTTATGAATGATTATGAGAAATTATAAACGATTAAATACATATATAAATATGATGATATATACATACTATTAAATACAAATATACATAAATTTGTGTCGTCACACACTGTTTTATATTGAATGGGTGAAAAAAAATAATAATGATGGTGAATAAATTATAAGAATGAATATAGTATATGTAGATAAGTTAATGAGTGGGGAAACGTGTGTGACTTTTATAAATATATTAAGGAGGAATAACTTTCTGATCATATTTTGATTACTCCCTTTTGTTTTTTTTTTTTTAGAAGACGTTTTATAATCACAAGTGAATTTGAATTTTACATTCCAAATATTGTTTGATAAAGTGCCAGCATAGAGTTCTCTAATGTTAAGTTATTGCTTTTATTTTCGTCACATGAACACCTACCTTATGAAGATGTGACAGTTAATTCCACATACTTTTTATTGTGCTAAATATTTTTTACAAACATATTGCGGGTATTAAATGACAAAAAAAAAAGTGATGTTACTGAATTGCATTAGTTGTGTTGATAAACTGCCAACAAAAGACTGAGAATGTTGTAAACTAGTTATTTTCTATATTAAGAAAAACAATAGGAGAAAATTTAAAATTTTGTTGTTGAAAAGTGCAAAGAAATGCACAAATGTTATATAATCATATTTGAATGAAAAGTTCAGTTTGATAAGCTTTCCCTTAACACATTGTTTGCGGGAAACGATAAAACTCGTTCTATCCCGTCTTATGGTAGAGAGCGGGAGACGAGTTTACTCGTTTTGGTTTGCCAAGCGGTGGTATGCGGGAAACTTGTAAACACGGTCGCCAAATGAGGTGGGAACTGCGCGTTATCTATTATAAGATTCTTGTAAGATCTTATAAGATCTTATAAGATTCTTATAAGATCTATTGAAAATTTCGTAATTATATTGTAATTTTATGTGAATAAAATAATTTTGATGGTGAAAGAGTATTTTTTTCTATGTTTACCTAGAATGTAGTAATTTTGTGTGAGTAAAAAATAGAGCAACCCATATTTTGCATAATAAAGATATAGACAGTTCTATTCAAAATTTCGTAATTATATTGTAATTTTATGTGAATAAAATAATTTTGATGGTGAGAGTATTTTTTTCTATGTTTACCTAGAATGTAGTAATTTTGTGTGAGTAAAAAATAGAGCAACCCATATTTTGCATAATAAAGATATAGATAGTTCTATTCTTAGTAAGATACAAAAAGTTTTTCGAAAAAATACTAATTAGTTTGAGAAATATGGTTTTTTTTACGAAAGTCTAATTTTGGCGCAAAAAAGTCTAAAAGTACCCGCATTGCGTCATCACTTGTCGCGAAAAGTACCCGCAAAAAATGTGTTAAGCGTAAGCAGAAATTAAATTTTTAATCTCACAGATGAGTTGCGCCCGAACGTGTTAGGATTTGTATTGTGCCCGACGGAGGGTTTATCGATTTCCGAATGTATTTAAAAAATAATTTAAATATGAGTCCACACCAGCTCATACGACATATTATCTACAAGTACTAGATTTGGTGGGCGTATTACGAAGATTCACAATGCAACAACATGATTATTAGAAGAAAACCTATTAAATAGTGTTTCAAAGTTTAAGAGCGAGAAATTTCTCATAAATTCTCACTATCAAAAATTGTAAGCCCTTCGACTAAACGCGATATAGGCGACTAGAGGCGTAATTTCACAAGAGATGTGACATCGATTGTAGTGGCATCTATGGACAGGAAATGGAAGCTGAAAAGATATATCTAGGACATAAGATTTAATTTTCCTTTTGAAAATACGCGACGTTTATGGAGGTGAAATGAAAGCAAAAAAATATAAAGTTTAATTCATAATATTTTTTTAAAAGAATAATGATAACTTTTATGTGTTGTCAACAAAGCCACGGTCGTTATTGTCGTATATTTGAAACATAGGTAGAAACGACAAAAGTAAGCGAAATGCCACAATACATAACCAATAAGTGGATGAGACTAAATAAACTTAAATAAATAAAGTCTGTGGCATGTCTTTAGTTAATGATTATTGGAAGTTAAACTGTTAAATAGTTTATCAAACGATTATATGTTTTAAGGGCGAGAAATTTCTCATAAACTCTCGCTGTCAAAAATTAGTAAAAATAAGATTTCCAACTGAATTAAAAAGTTGAATGAGCAGCTTGATGTAGGTGACTAGAGGCGTAATTTCACAGGAGACGTGACATCGATTGTAGTGACATCTATGAAGGGGAAATGAAAGCTGTTTTCATAATTCATTTTCAAAAGACTAGTGATTTTCTTTTATCCTAGATAAAGCTTTAATTCCACTTCCATAGATGCCACTACAATCGATAGTACGTCTTCTGTGAAATAATGCCCTAGTCATCTTCCTGGGGTGACTCCCCCATATCTTTATTTCAATTAATATTTCAAGCTGTCAAAGATTTATTACGCAATAATGGAAGATCGCTTACTTAGCTTTTGAACTCGTGAATTAATTCACGAGGAATTTCATGCCCTTAAAAATGTAATATAATATTGCCTGATCAAATATTTTATAATTTAACTTTCAATCATTATTATCCAAATATATTATCCTAGAAAGGTTTTGCGCGTTGGGCTCGCTTAAGTCACCGAACTCCGCTTATTCAAGGTCGTTTAATGCCAATTTAATCTACTGGTTGTTTGTATTTTGTGCGAATTATGTAATCTTTTTTATTTTCCATTTTTACCTGTGTTTAAAATACACAACACTGATGATCTTCGTGGCTTAGTTGGTAACCAGCTTGACTTGTAACCGAGTATTTCGGGTTCGATTTCTGATTAATCATACCCGATAAATAAATTTAAAAATAGGTCTACATCAGCCCATGCGACATATTGTCAAAAATAGTAATGATTTGCGTATTATGAACGAAAAAAGAGACTGACGTAGATAGGGCGTGGCAAAATTAAGGAAAGGCTTTCAAACATATTACTTTTGATCTCTGACTTTGCGCCCCCTTTATTCCTGTGCCCCCTTTATCCCTGCGTCCCCTTTATTGACAACTGCCCTATGCGCCTCTCTACGCTACTCTGGATTAGATTGATAAATTGTTTTATAGATTTTGATTAACAACATAACGTAATGACATTGAAGCGAAAACAATTCAAGGCTTTAAATTGAAACATTTCAATTTTACGATGCGTACGAAAGCATAGAACAACATTTTATTTACAAAGTATATATTTATATATACTGAAGTGATTTTTAAATGGCTTTCGATAGATTCGGATCAATATCAATTATTGATTTCAATTTAGCGTATCGGTGTAGTAAAAAATGGAATATCTGCTTTTCTTGACGTACTCCGCGACCTCGTTGCCATGACGCTTGTTTTCAACTCAGGGGAGGCGGGTTCGATTTATAATGTTTCTTAATACATTGAAAATCCATTCCTGTTTTATTTACGAGTATGCACGCAAGAATTGTGTAGTGTTATTGTCTCTCCACGTAGTATTTTTAATATGTAAGAAGACGAATGAATGAACGACCCCCGTGGCCTATTGGTAAAACTCCTGTCTTCCAGCCTGGAGTGTGTTAGTTAGTTTCCCGTTGGTACTTGATTTTTAAACCTTCCTTCCCTGTGATGTGTAACTAGTACACATTGCTTCTAAAAACTTTAATATCTCTATAAATATAATAGATACTGGGTTCAGATTTTAGGTATTCCTCCGTAATACATTTACGCATTGAATGAAAAAAAAACAATATTAATAATAATTAGCACTTATCGGCCACATCAGAGATATTTTGTGAAAATCGGGAATAAATTCACCAATACAATCAAACGTGTGTCAGCGTGTGACGTAGGTATATTCATTCTAAAAAACCGCTATGGGCGAGGAAGCGATGCTATTCACGTCTCATTCTCATTCTACTTCGGTATATGGGAACGCAAGAATAGAATCTCAGTTCGGAGTTGTTTCTTACTTCGAGGTATAACATACACAGTGTTTGTGTTTCCGTCCCGTCAGTAGCTTTGGGGCTTTCGTTCGAGGTGGTCGTTTTGCCCATTTTGTGAACGTCAGCCGATA
The DNA here is from genome assembly GCA_949825065.1 of Odontocerum albicorne. Taxonomy (NCBI): domain Eukaryota; kingdom Metazoa; phylum Arthropoda; class Insecta; order Trichoptera; family Odontoceridae; genus Odontocerum; species Odontocerum albicorne. The sequence continues at coordinate 3,174,770 of OX463858.1, forward strand.
GTTTTTTCATGTTTTCAGCAATTAAATTTCAATTATTATCACTTTTGACTTCAAATTTAATTAATTTAAGCGATTGGCTGTGAATATTCTTTTTTTTCCGATTTTAAATCGCTCATTTTTACATGTGTATTGAATACACAGCACCGGAACGGGCAGATTTTTTTTAGCACAGGAAGGGAAATGTTAAAAGGGTTTTAATCTGGTTTTCTCTTACGACCTCTGTACCATTTTTGTGGTTATTTCTGAAGTAACACTCACCAGATTGTACTGTGTAAAACGGAAGAATAATACAATTGAATAAAGAGCCGTAATATAACAGAATGTAACACATGGAAACTTGGTACTGCAAAATAACATAACGTAGCGAAACAACACATAACAGATCGCAACATATTTGAACGTAAAGTACTGTAATGTATTAAATACAATTTAGCATACCGAAATATAATGTTTCGTAATATAGCATAAAGCCAGCTTTTTACACTAATTTTAATCTCCGGAAACTCTTATTCAATGGGAAAGGCAAAAATGGAATACTTAGCAACAGTGATGTGTATAGTATAAACTTTTATGAGCTGACTGTGATAATTTCTATATAGGAAAGACAGGAAGATCCTTTGAAAAGAGATTTCGTGAACACAAATCAGCCTTAACAAATCCTCTAATTTATTCTGAAATGGCTAATCATTGTCACCGTGAAAATCATACTTTTTCTGTCGATGATGCCAAATTCTTACATATCAGTAGTAACGGAAATAAATTGAACAGATTAGAGGCCCTGGAAATTTCTAAGTCAGTAGATCGATCCGAACATCTGTTGAACAGCTCTTGGCCGAAATCGTCCCATGCCTCCCTCACCCCTCAACCCCCAACCGTTGAAGCGTGTATATCGGTACCAGTTCGAACATCATTTAGTATTGTTTGTGCTCCCCTGAAGATGAGGTGAAAGCCTTGAAACCGGTAGGGTTATACCGTCACAAAAAAGGGCAATACACAGTGTTTGATAAAAATAAATTACAATGTCTTTAAGCCTCCACAACGCTAATGCCTTAACTATAAACAACATAATATAACATTGTAACATAATAAAAGGAACAGTATCATAACATAACATACTGTATGTAACATAACGTTAAATATTATAACAACACATAGTTTTTTATACTATAAACTAAAAAAAATCAGATTAATTGACAGCAAGTAACATACAATAGTATGCACGAGTTCATATACATATATAGTACTCGTATATCATGAAATTGCGTATATATTTTTAAATAATGGAAAAGAAAATAAATTTAAGAGAAATGCTATCAAAAGGTTTGGGCTTATCTCATAACATCCCCCCAGTCGAGACACACCCCCACTAATAGAGGGTGAGCCCGGCTGTGTGGATATCAGATGTTTTTTAGCTCACACCCTTGTACATGTAAATTAAAAACAAAAAAAAATACTATAAATAAGCAGTCAATATAATCAATTCAGTCCCTGTAACGTAATAAAGCATAAAGCACTATACCATAATGTACCGTAATATAACGTGCCGTAACATAACATAATTTATAGTATCGTAACATAATATAACGTTCCTCAGCATAACGTAATGTTCCACAACATTGTGTTTTAATAAGAGTTATAACAGTGGTGTTATAAACCGCCTTTATAAACTTAAAATCTTTATAAACCTTTGATGCATCTACCTTCAGTATTATATTAACTGGAGCTGGTAGAAGACGTGTTGTTTCGTTATATTTTGAAATGTTACAAATGGAAAATCGCGCCAAATTCAAAGTTTTTTTTTTCAAACGAAGGAATTACGGAGTCGATTATTCGTACACATAATTTAGATTACTATATGTGTATGAAGACTCGGCTCCGTAATATTAAATAGTGAAATATTGGGCTTAGCACTATCACTTAGGTATATAATCGATTGAAGATGGCCCTCGTCAAGGCAGACCAGCAGAAACAGTTATTCCAGAAACAGTTGCATTAGTGCAAGAACAAGTGTTACAAGATATAAGTCTAAAATCAGCAAATGAAATAGTAGGAAGGTGTGGGTTTTCTAAATTCACAGTCTTTCGAGTTATGCATGGATTGTCTTGGAATGAAGAAGATGGGCACTAGAAGGATGTCAAAACTCTCTAGTGTGACAAGGAATTTTCAATGCTCTGCATTCGGAAATAAAAAGAAATAATTGAGCCGATTGTTATAAGGGATGAAACTATTGTTTCGTACCATGATCATCTATCAAAAAGATACTCGGTGGATAGGCGGCGCCCTCTGGGATCACCACGCCCCAAAAAAGCCAAGGTTACATAGATTCAAAAAATATTGTGGCAACATTTTTTTTGAGATTATCAGGAAAATCTACTAATTTATTTCAAATAAAGGCACACTACGGTCATTAACGTGTTCCCCGCGGGGAGCACAAACGTGATCTGACGACAATCCACGTTTCAAATCACAAATACTTAAAAAAAATGACACAAAACCGGAATAAAAATTGAACTAAAATTTAAAATAATCTTTATTCTAGCGACATCTCTGAAAACCTTGTCAAATAATATATTAGTTTATGAGATATTGTTGAATAAACAGAGCGCCGAATTTTTTTGGTTTCTCAATATTTCCAGCATTAACGACCTGTCGCGCGGATCGAGTCCTGCGATGAGTCTCTCTTACGTAAATAAACATTACTAAGTCTCTCTTACGTAAATAAACATTACTAGTGCTATATGCATTTGATTGGGTGAGTGTCATGAAGCATTGATTTGATCGTAGCATTCCTTTGTTTATTTTACGTAATGTTAAGTTTATCTCCTTTATTTAATGAGTCTCCTTAAGAGTAATGACTATTATTTATTATCAGAAAATTACTTAAGTGTCATGTTTACTTGGTGTTGTAATCAAATATCAGTGGTTCTAAACAAAATATGTGTTTAAACTTAGAAATTAAAAAACGCTGAAATTGTGCCGCGCACAGGATTCGTGGAATTTGATTTTTAACGCGATGAACAGGTTAATGTACGAATTAAAGGATGCAATAAAAAGAAAACACCGCCGAAAGCTGTCACTAGGCCACTTTTTTTTATCTTAGGGCCGGAAACTTTTGAAATATACTGGTACGATGAAGCTTATTTCATAATCTCAAGTTATTTATTTAATACTGTGTTATTCTTAAATTTCCTCGCTTTGGTCATATTTCCCCACTCGCTAGGTTATGATTTGCATCACTGGAAGGTGATGACTTTATTTAAACTGTCCTGCTTCCCACAATAACTTAAACAGTGAGCAGTGAGCAGTGGACAGCGCAAGATTGTTGAGCTATCTTGCATTTACAGTAAACATGGATCACTCCAAAAATTATTTACTCTTTCTTGTGTTGATCAGTTTCGTCTTTAGTGTGACGGCATCTTTCATGAATACGTTAAACCTGCGACAGTCATGGAAACCACATTGCGACGACTGCGGAGAACCACTATATCTCAGTCCGTACATTTCTTCAGGCAAGTTGAATGAAGGAAGACACAAGGCGAAAGTTACTTTAAGAGGCTTTCAGAGGATGAAAAGCTATTCAGGGTTTCTCACTGTCAATAAGAGGCACAATTCTAATATGTTCTTCTGGTATTTCCCTTCTCAGTCCGCACCTGAAGATCCAGTTGTTTTATGGCTACAAGGTGGTCCAGGAGTTAGTTCACTCTACGGTCTCTTTTCTGAGAATGGACCTTTCGAGTACATAAATAATCGTCTAGTCTCGAGACGTTATTCCTGGTCTAATAACCATCACCTCATTTACATAGATAATCCTGTTGGAACTGGATTCAGTGACACGGTTGATGGCTATGCTCAAAACGAAACTGCAGTCGGACAGGACTTATATACAGCTCTTTACCAGTTTTTCCAACTGTTCCCCGATTTACAAAATAATGAATTCTACGTCACAGGTGAATCATACGCAGGAAAGTATATCCCGGCCGTTTGTTACACCATACATAAGAATAATAATGCTGCTAATATGAAGATTAATTTGAAAGGCTTCGGAATTGGCAACGGTCTATCAGACCCATTGAACCAATTAGGTTATGCACCGTACCTCTATCAGTTAGGATTGATTGATAGCAATGGACTGGATCAAATGGCAGCTTACGAAAAAATAGGTAACGAATTCATCAAAGCCGAGAAATGGTTGGAAGCTATTCATATTTTCGATACGTTACTCAACGGAGACGAGACACAGAATCCTTCAATGTTATTCAATTTGACCGGTTTCACATCTCTCTACAACTATCTTTATGCCGAGGACGACATTCACTCAAATGACTTTGTAGAATTGTTTGATAGATCTTGGGTTCGACGTGCATTGCATGTTGGCAATATGCCATTCTCTACTTCCGGAGAAGTAGGGAAGAACTTACGAGCAGACATGATGCAATCGGTTACTGGTTGGATTAGTGAACTTTTAGCGCATTATCGAGGAGTAATTTACAGTGGCCAGTTGGATATTGTAGTTGCTTACCCGCTCACAGAGAATTACTTGCGAGTTCTGAACTTCACTTCAGCTGGCGAGTGGAAGCATGCCGTTAGGAAGCAGTGGCGTGTTGACGGAGAGCTGGCAGGGTTCGCCAAGACAGCGGGTAACCTGACAGAAGTGCTGGTGAGAAATGCTGGACACATGGTCCCAGCAGATCAGCCCAAGTGGGCCCTTGACCTTGTGACCAGATTAACTCGTAACAAGCGGTTCTGTTAACTAATATTTGAACGAAACTCTGCAATATTAACTTTAATTACATTTGCTTAGATTTATGATAAAATTTCAAATTAATTGAATCTACAGTGTTAAGAATTCTTGTACACGGAACAATCTTTCTATTTTCTGTTATTTTAATGCGAATAGTTGTTAGACGGAGGAAACTTTATTTTATTAGCAAAGTACATTCATTATGTGTCTGGACCATTAATTATATCACGTTTTTCCAATAGCAGTTAACAGAGATTGTTCTATCATTTGCATCAATCAGGTCCTATCCAGAGCATGTAGTCCCGATTTTCGAATAAACCAGCATGTGCTGTGAGTCCTGCACATCCTTACAATTACATTTAATGCTACTTTCATTCAAGAAACCCCATCTCCGCATGTTCACCTTCCATCTAGCCACCCCTACTCGGAGTATATGCAGTGATTTAAGTAGGCTAAGGTGCTGGTTTCCAGGTGCCATCTTTTCCGAAAGGTCCATCCGGCTTTTTTTTCTTTCCATATCAGAAAACGAGCTTTATTTGGAGGAATCGTCAGCTCTTGCGCTTTCTCAACGAAACTATTCCTGGGTTTCAATCTCAACATTGTTGATTGGTGATCATTGGCCCTGGATTTGATTTACTTATGCCCCCCCCCCCACTACCCTAATACGTAATTTAAATGCTTACCCTTTCCGTTTCGGATGATGTATTTATCGCCACACAACTAACCACAATGCCCTGCTTTCTTCTCTGCAAATACAATACATCTACAATATCATTCAAGACCATATTTACTGTTATGCCTGATTCTATTGATAATATGGTCAATGCATTTAGTCAGTTTTGTTTAAGTGTGGATCTTAAATATGTTTTTAATTGTTTCAACAATGAAAACAATCGTTATGCGGAACAATTTGTTAATGGTGTGCTTTAATAAAATAATATAAATATTTAAGTAAATAGTTACTATTTTTTTTGTTAATTATTAATTTGTTAAACTGCAACATTAAATACGAGAAGTTGAGGTTATTGTCATTTGATTTAAAGGGAACGCATTCTTCCATAAAGCATTCATCTATATCAAGAGTTCCCAAAGTGGTCGATTTGATTTTTCTAGGGGTCGATAGTTTCAATAAAAAAATTTGGGGGTCAACAACAGCAAAAATAGACTCCCTTACTACTGCTATTTGTTTGTTACTTCAAAATATCTATGATTCAAATAGGTACCTAATTAAGAATATTTGTACTTATTTTGAATTCACATATCATCACTTGACACTGGCGTATACTCCTTCACATATAGCAGTTTACGGCCATTATTCAAAGAGAAAGAGAGAGAATTAACATATTTATTTCATAAATGTCATAAACAAAAAAAAACTGCTTGTATTTGTTTTGCTTTAATTTTGGTCAGCGCAGATTTCAATATTAAATGTTGCACAAGATAATGCAACGCATAATCCGTAGTCCTTTTATCTTTTTCAATCCTTAATTACACGTGATTAAAATGAAAAGTTTGTTATCTAGTGAAATATTTAATATCGAGTACTGTACAAACTTATTAATTTAAGTAAGTAAAGTAAATGACAAGGGGGTCGATGGTTTTAAAAGTTTTTGGTAAAGGGATCTGCGGCTGACAAAAGTTTGCTAACTCTCGATCTATATCGTTGTTTTCTAAAGTGAACCAATCGCCTCCCTGTGGGTACTGGAGGGATCTGGAGGGACTTTGCTGGATCCAAGGACTGTAGAGGGTATTGAGGAGCAAGTGGGCAAAAAAAATAGCATTAAGTGCAGTCACAAAGCTTTTGAGTAAAAAGAGGATCCGAATACAAATGTAAGGATGCTGTTCACAAATATAGAGTCTAAAATAGACAAACTATACTCAAGAAAATGTAGGATGGTCCCTGTGACGTTTGAAATGTCATGACTTAAAAGGATGGGGTAAAATGTTTTTTTTTTTACAAATCGAATCTTTTTTTTTATAAATCGAAAAATTGTTTTTCTCTAAACTGACGTTTTAATTCCTAATTTTTATTATACTGACTTTCTAATGTATTGTATGATTTGTATCTATCTTTAAATAGGCCAAGATCCACTATGAATTAATACTAATTACGAACATTTAATTTTAGGTTTAAAAAAAAATCGAAAATCAAATTATCGAATACCCCATCCCTAGACAATGCGGACTAATGTAGTGACTTTTGATGAACGTCGCCAAATATTATTTGATTTTAACAAACTGACATATTTTTACTAATTTGTAACAAGATGTATTAATTTGTCATTATTGTTAGTTTTATGTCACGTATTTACCTAAATAACTTGCTATTTATTAGAATCGAGGCTTATATTAAAGTTGATAAAATAATTAAAATTACTAAAGGTCATTACAAGGTTGTATTGGGGCTAATTTGTGAACTGTCACACGGACCATGCTACATTTTCTCTAGTATAGTAACACAACACCAGACCATCCTTATAAGTGATCATTTTTAATTTTACTGATTGAATTGATTTTAATTACTAGTAATATCGAGCAATCTAGTGTGGTTATGTGCAATTTAATTTTAATAAATATCTTCAGAATTTAAATTCAAAATTGTTTTATTTTGAAACTATATTTTTGAAATTCTAAAATTACAAAATATTTTTGTTAAATTAAAAAAATACAAACAGCTACACTTATAAATTTATTATTAGTTGAGACATGATGAAAAAATGTCTCTGAAAAAAGGGTGGCGAATTAAAAAAAGACAACTCTAATTTAAACCGTTCTTGTGAATATTTTAAAACCTATTAATAAATATTTGAGCGTCCGCTTTGGCTTTTGCCCATAGGCAAATGCCTAGGTTAACCTTTCCCTTCCTGTGCTGTGCATTCAATACACATGTAAAAATGAGCGATTTAAAATCGGAAAAATAAGAATATTCATAGCCAATCGCTTAAATTAATTAAAGTTGAAGTCAAAAGTGATAATAATTGAAATTTAATTGCTGAAAATATGAAAAAAACATCGGCCGACATTCACAAAACGGGGGAAGAGACCACCTCAAATGGATGCCCGCGAGCTACTAAAGCGAGAGAAGCGAGCTAACTGAGATTCTATTTCTTGCGTTCCCATATACCGAGGTAGAGTGAGAGTGAGACATGATTAGCGTCACTTCTTCACCCATAGCGGTTTTTTAGAATGAATATACCTACGTCACACACTGGCACACGTTTGATTGTATTGGTGAATTTATACCCGATTTTCACAAAATATATCTGATGTGGCCGATAAGTGCTAATTATTATTAATATTACTTTTTTCATTCAATGCGTAAATGTATTACGGAAGAATACCTAAAATCTGAACCCAGTATTTGTTATATTTATAGAGATATTAAAGTTTTTAGAAGCAATGTGTACTAGTTACACATCACAGGGAAGGAAGGGTTAAGCTGTTAGCAAACGCGGCTCTGCTTATATCGGAACGAAATAACTAATCAATGAGTCCAAAATATATAATGTAAGCGGTCAATGCCCATGAAGAATTCAAGATCAAATCGGAAGGACAGAACAGTTAATGAAGTCATTAATGCAGGCGGTATGGGCTCCAGGCGACCGCTATAAAAATGACGCCAGATAATTCGTGATTGTTAGCAATTTAACGAAAATACAATAATAATTAAGATGATCTTGAGACAGATAAGAGAGGGACGATGGAAAAAATAGAATGGAATTTATGGAAGGTAGCCCGGATCGAAATTTGGGAGAAATAGGTATTTGTACTAAAATCGTAAAGTAAGGAAAAAGTGAAATTCTTCGCGCGTAGAAGTGAACTTCTTAGCTCCTAGGAAAAGTTGATTTTATGCATTGCTTTTTTTCCATTTGTTAACGATTTTTTCAGGTTTTCGAAATGATTATATTAATTAATATAAATAAATTTAATTTGTTAATTAATTAATAATTAATTAATTAATAATGATTTTTTATTATATTAATTAATAATTATAAATCATTAATTATAATTATTTATTAATATTTAATTAATTAATAATTTATAATTTTTTATAATTATTTATATTTATTAATTATATTTAATTAATTTAATTAAATGTTATTTGATTAATTAAATTAAATTAAATATTTATTATTATAATATAATATTTAATTTTATATTTAATAAATAAATAAATTTATTTATTTATATTATTAATAATTCTAAATTTATATTTATTATTTATTTATTTATGTTAATATAAATAAATATGAAAGATCATTTGAAATATTACCATTAAAGTCGGAGAAGGGGAAGCGTTTCACTTTTCGTGACGTTCAGGCCAATTTGCCCTATCGCGCCTATAGAAGTTTTACTTCAAAAATAAATCTGATGTATATTAAGTAAGATAATCTTTTGGAAGTACTTTAAGATGATTTGGACATGTGGAACGAATAAATGAAGAAAAACTAACAAAACAAATACACAATGTAAACGTGAGTGAAAGGCATAGTTGAGATTATTGAGTACTTACTTAATTTTCTACATCGATCAATTGGCCGTGGATAAAAGTACACAGAAGAATACGAGTATATGGGGTGACAATGTATGACAGAATACGGAATGATGTGATTTACCCTTCCTTCTCTGTGATGTGTAACTAGTACACATTGCATCTAAAAACTTTAATATCTCTATAATTATAATAAATACTGGGTTTAGATTTTAGGTATTCCTCCGTAATACATTTACGCATTGAATGAAAACAATAATATTAATAATAATTAGCACTTATCAGTCACATCAGAGATAATTTATGAAAATCGGGAATAAATTCACCAATACAATCAAACGTGTGCCAGTGTGTGACGTAGGTATATTTATTCTAAAAAACCGCTATGGGTGAGGAAGCGACGCTATTCACGTCTCACTCTCACTCTACTTCGGTATATGGGAATGCAAGAATATAATATAATCTCAGTTCGCAGTTGTTTCTTCTTTCGAGGTATAACATAACATACACAGTGTTAGTGTTCCGAGTCCCGTCTCAGTAGCTCGCGGGCATTTATATGAGGTGGTCTTGTGAACGTCGGCCGATGTTTTTTCATGTTTTCAGCAATCAAATTTCAATTATTATCACTTTTGGCTTCAAATGTAATTAATTTAAGCGATTGGCTATGAACATCTTTATTTTTCAGATATAAAATCGCAAATTTTCACATGTGTATTGAATACACAGCACCGGAACGCGCGGTTTTTTTTAGCACCGGAAGGGAAAGGTTAAGGATGAATGTGAACTTAAGGCTCTGACGTGTTGAGTAAGATGAAGAAGAGCACGCTGAGATAAATATAAATCGTTACCTTTCGCATCTTTTCATGTCTATTCGAAATGCACTGAATCAACATTAATAGAAAATCAGCAATCGGAACCATTTGCATCTGTTCGTATATATTCGGACATTCGTAATATGCCATGAATCAACATCAATTGAAAAATTACAATCGAGACTTACTGCATATTTTTGCGTTTATTCGGAATGGAGTGCGTTTATTCGGATTCGAAGTTCGTTTATTCGGAAACAATTGAAAAAAAAATTAAATCGGGATTATTGGCATATGTTCGTTGTATCGGCACACGTTTATGTGTATTCGGAATTTTTTTGTATGCACATTAAATTGACAAACAGCATTCGGTACTTTTCGCATGTTTTCGTATCTTTTCGGAATTCAATGCTCCAATGAAAGTAATCCAATAGAAGCGCCAGAGTTATTCGCGCATTTTTGTCATTTTGACAGTTTCAGGAGAGAACTGGCATCTGTCATTATTTATATTTTGTGTTTATTTTGGACGTAATACAATTGTTATGAATTGATCATGTAGAAATATGTATGATAAAGTTACGAAATTATCTTGACTATGTGTTATTGTTTATTAATTAATGTGCAATAATTAAATTATCTCGCTTTGGTCACGTTTCCCCACTCGCCTGGTCATGTTTTGAATCACTGACAGTCGATGACATTATCAAAACAGCCCGCCTTTTCACATTACCTTTAGCAGTGGACACAGCAGCATTATCGAGTTATACCGCATCTAAAGTGAACATGGAGCTCTGTAAATATTATTTACACTTTCTTATGTTAATCGGTTTCGTCTTCTGTGCGACAGCATCTTTCATGAATGTGTACAACCTGCGAGAGTCACGGAAACCACAGTGCGATGACTGCGGAGAACCACTCTACCTCAGTTCGTACATTTCTTCAGGCAAGTTGAAGGAAGGAAGACAACTGGCGAAAGTTTTTTTACCAGACTTCCACAAGATGACCAGTTATTCAGGCTTCCTAACTGTAAACGAGAGCCACCACTCTAATATGTTCTTCTGGTATTTCCCTTCTCAGTCTGCACCTGAAGATCCAGTTGTTTTATGGCTACAAGGTGGTCCAGGGGCTAGTTCACTCTATGGTCTCTTTTCTGAGAATGGACCTTTCGAGTATAGAAAGAAACACTTGTTCCCGCGACGTTATTCCTGGTCTAATAACCATCACCTAATTTATATCGATAATCCTGTTGGAACTGGATTCAGTGACACGGTTGATGGTTATGCTCAAAACGAAACTGCAGTCGGACAGGACTTATATACGGCGCTTTACCAGTTTTTCCAACTGTTCCCCGATTTACAAAATAATGAATTCTACGTCACGGGTGAATCATACGCAGGAAAGTATGTCCCGGCCGTTTGTTACACCATACATAAGAAGAATATTGATGCTAAGATGAAGATCAATTTAAAAGGCTTCGGAATTGGCAACGGTCTCTCGGACCCATTGAACCAATTACGTTATGCACCGTACCTCTATCAGTTAGGATTGATTGATGGCAGTGGAATGGATCAAGTGGACGCTTACGAAAAAAAAGGTATCGAGTTTATCAAAGCCGAGAAATGGATGGATGCATATCATATTTTCGATACGTTACTTAACGGAGATGAGACAAAGTATCCTTCAATGTTCTTCAATTTGACCGGTTTCAAATATTACTTCAACTACCTTTATCCCGAGGATAACACTCACTCGGATGATTTTGTCGAATTGTTTGATAGATCTTGCGTTCGACGTGGATTACATGTTGGTAATATGACATTCCATGTTTCCGGAGATGTAGAGAAGAACTTACAAGCAGACTTGATGCAATCTGTGGCTGGTTGGGTTAGTGAGCTTTTAGCCCATTATCGAGGAGTTATTTACAATGGTCAGTTGGATATCATAGTTGCTTACCCGCTCACAGAGAATTACTTGCGTGTTCTGAACTTTACTTCAGCTGACGAGTGGAAGCAAGCCATAAGGAAGCAGTGGCGTGTTGACGGAGAGCTGGCAGGGTTCGCCAAGACGGTGGGTAATCTGACAGAAGTGCTGGTGCGAGATGCTGGACACATGGTCCCTGCTGATCAGCCCAAGTGGGCCGCTGATCTTGTGAGCAGATTGACTCGTAACAAGCCGTTCTTTTAACTAACATTACTGGAACAAAATCTCGGCAATAATAACTTTAATTACATTCAATAGAATTTTAATATCAAGTTTTTTTTTTAAGAATTCTGGTTTACGGAAAATTCTTTTTAGCTTTTGTATATTCAATGCTTTGTGAAGTAACAAGCTGTAATTTGTTTTGTAAAACATTGTTTTTTTCCACTTAAGATAATGGTATAATCCTACCATGGTTTCAAGGTTTCCACCTCATCATCAAGGGAGCACAAACAAGACTGAATTTTTTAAAAAAGACTTCGTTAATACAACTCCGCCTTACCGAATCCTTTAATTTATTCTGAAATTACTAATTATTGTCACCGAGAAAATCACACATTTTTTATCGATGATGCCAAATTCTTGTATATGAATAATTTTAAAAATAAATTAGATTAGAAGCCCTGGAAATTTCAAAGTAAGTCAAACACATATGTTCTTAAGGTCTCACCACTTCTTGTCGAAGTCATCAGCCTCCACCCACAATCCCCCTTTGAATTTTTATCATTATAGTTCGGAAATTCTAGGATGAGTCCTGTGACAGCTCACAAATTTGCCCCAATACAACCTTATGTAATGTATTTACTTATATTAATTAACGTTGTTAAAAGAATTAAAATTTCTGAACATCGTTACAAGGTTGTATTGGGGCAAATTTGTGAACTGTCACAGGACTCGTCCTTCATTTTCTGAACTATAGATGGGTTCAGTATGCCACCACTAGCTCTAATATAATTCAGTTTGATGATGAGGTAAAAACTTTGAAATCGGTAGGGTGGTACCATTATCTTAAGTGGTAAAAACAGTGTTTTACTAAACAAATCACAATGTCTTCAAACCTCCATAGTGTTAACACCTTAACTATAAACAAGATAAAGAAGTGACATATTGAATACATTTTCTTTTATCTGTATAGTATTTCGAGTAAATGTGTTCAGTGCATGCAAATAGTCAATTATATGGATGCCCACTCAACACCTTCTCTTTATCTACTAACAAAAAATAATATAAATTTCATAAAAATATTTTGTTGCCAGTAACAATAAAGAACTTAAAATGAGTTTGTGTAAAACTCGCCAGAATATAATTTCATCTTGTATAATTTTTGGGAAATAAAAAGATTTTTAAAATACGTTTATATTTATTATTTATGGTTAAGGCATTAACATTGTGGAGGTTTAAAGACATTGTAATTTGTTTTATCAAACACTGTTTATTCCACTTTATGGGGAATAAACAGTGTTTTCCACTTTATGGGGAATAAACAGTGTTTGATAAAACAAATTACAACATTTAAATTTTTTATATGATCTATCACCGTGTCTTATGCTTTTAATAATGTAACTGAGGTATTGTGATTTGCAAACTTTCACACAATTGTATGCAATTCTCAGTCTTTGCCCATGCATGCTAATGGCTCTGGTCTGTAACATAATCTGTCCAAAGAATCTTGACGATGATAATAATAATAATAATAAAAGGACAATTTATACAGTGCCATTTAGAGAACAGACTCTCCTCAAGGGTGCTCTAACTCACGAATCCACCGTTACCTAATATTGTCGATAGATTAAAAATATTAAAAAAAATAAAATAAACTGAGTTGAGTTACTTTTAAATTTAAAGTATTATAGAATGGTCTTCAACAACGTTCCCTCTAAAGTGTGCGTGTGTGCGGCTGCACATCTGTTAAAAATCGTCCGCACACATGTTTCCATCTTCCGCACTCATTTTGTTTTGCGCAATTATATATAATATTTTATGATGGCTTCTCAGGTTCCTTTCTTTGAGGTGTGTGCGGAACATGGAAACACTATATTATGTTACGTATTTCGAATAAAGACTTCATGAATTATCCCATGTTCAAAGGTCTTCGTGTTATTTTATTGGTGTTTTAAATTTTTTATTTCCCTATTTTTTTTAATGCATATGTTAGTTGAGGGCCGCACACGCAATGAAAAAAATAGGGAGAACATTGGTCTTCAACTAATTAATATATCCAATAATACACGGGCAATAGCCTAGTTTGTTGGTTCCTGAATATATCACATGTAATTTGCAATACCACGGTTAACATAATTATATTTTTCTTACTAATGTATTATATAACTGTATCTTTTATAAAAAAAATATATGTCAATTTATTGTTGATGAAACAATGTAATTTATTAATTGTATATTGTTCTCCAAATTTCCCCTGTCCTACAAAAGGTTATCACAGGAGTGAGCTCTTATCTTTGGACTTATTCATATTTCAATACAAAACTGACACAAATTGTAAATTTTAATGTTATCGTAAGGCAGAGACTGCTCATCGCTAAAAACTTGAGGGACTCGGCCCAATCTGTTATTTAAAATAAAGTTAAATAACTTTATGAAATAAGTGCGTTTTATTGAGTAAGTTTTTTTGATACATACTTAAAACATAGAGAAACACCAGTCCTCCATTGTTTATGGTTTTGATTTCTCAGTTTCAGTTAGTGGGGGTTAATCACAATCTGTAAATATTAAATCCAATCTATTGCCAAAAGATCTGCCTTCTTCCTAGTGTCATGTCAGGTACCCCCAACATTGACTATCACCTGAGAGTAAGCATCTTTGTCCCCGGCAGCCTGAAAAAGATCCCCAACATCCTTTATGCCAGTCCAATCACGTATATTGCGGAGCCAAGAGATTTGCCTCCTGCCAACACCTCTAATCATAGAAAATGGAAAAGACTTAGACAGGATTCCAAGTTATCTGTGAGTATTGAAGCCCAATTCATGTGCCAACTTCACAATGATAAAAAAAAACTGTAGGTAGGCAACCTTTTTCTTCTTCTCAGTGTCATGTCAGGTCCTCCCAACATTGAATATCACTTGAGAGTAGACATCTTCGTCCTCGGCAGCCCGAAAAAGATCCCCAACGCTCCTTATACCAGTCCAATCACGTATATTGCGGAGCCAGGAGATTTGCCTTCTGCCAACACCTCTTCGAACCTCTATTTTGCCTTGGATGATCAGGTGCAGTAATTTGTACTTTACTCCTCTAAATACATGCCCCAAATAGGCCACCTTTCGGATTTTAATATTAGTCAGCAACTCTATTAACTTTGGCTCTTTGAAGAACCCTCGTGTTGCTGACCATATCCGTCCAGGGTATCCGTAGCATTCTCCGGTTCATACACATTTCGAATGCTTCCAGTCGGTTCATACTACCAACTTTGAGGGTCCATGATTCCACTCCATATAATAACACTGACCAAACGTACCATTTGACTAACCGTTGTCGACGTATCAAGTTTAGATTATCATCGCAGAATACGCTTCTCATATTATCAAAAGATCCATCATATATTAGCTTAAATTCACCTCACTTTGTCACATCATATTATCTTTTTCTACTGCGTTGAATAATTTTTGTAACTTTATTTACTTTTGTCTGATTAATTCGAAGAGATTGCCGCCTGGAAATAAGCCCGTCAAAATTTTATACAATAAAGTGTTAAACAAATAAATAATGGAGAGTACAGTGCAATAAGAGAGAGACAGAATTCACATAACTTTTATGAGTGTATTGTTCTTCTTCTTAAACTTTTTAAACTTTCTGTAGACTCTCAAGAGTCTGTTACTGCAGGATTGTCCTGTGATGCTGAACTCCAGCTATCTCTCCATTGTTTCGGGGATCTCCCTGGCGGACGCCGTCCATCCGGCACCCCATGCAAAGCTATGTATGGAATTCATTCTCTGTACATGTTGGTACCAGTATCGTCGACGCTGTCGTCCCCATCTGACCACATCTTGGACCTCACAGACCTCTCGGATTGTGGTGTTCCTTATACGATCACGCAAAGTCTTCCCAGCAATAGCGCGCAGAGTTCTCATTTCCGTTGTCCTTAGCATACTTTTTGTCCTGACAGTGTCCGCCCTCGCTTCGATGCCATATGTGAGGATAGGTCGCACACAGGTCTTATAAATGCGTACCTTGCTATCCATTCTCATATCTTTATTCCTCCATATGACATCTCTCAGGCAGCCCGCCACAACTGCAGCTTTGTCTACCTGAGGCCTTACTTGTCTGGGGAGGTCATGAGAGCTGAGCAGTTCACTGCCAAGATATCTGAACTGGGTTGCCTGTTCAATTGGCTCGTCACGTACTGAAATTCTGCATTCTAGTGGGTCTTTGGAGAATGTCATGCACTTGGTTTTTGCTACGGAGATAATCATATTGTACTTTGAGCAGGATTCATCGAACTTTGTGAGCATTCTCTGTAAGTCATTTTTATTTTCAGCTATGAGTGTAGCGTCGTCAGCATAACAGAGAATTCCCACCACTTCCTTACCAAGACTGTACCCTAATTTGAGAGATGCAACCTCTGCAATGATATTATCCATTATGCAGTTAAAGAGAAATGGGCTTAGTCTATCGCCTTGTCTGATTCCAACTGATGTTTTTATGGGTTTAGTATATTTCCCATTTGCTCTGATTTTTGTGTTACTATTCAGGTTGATCTCTCTTATGATATTAATGAGTGACGGAGGTATCATTTTTGTGAATAAAGTGTTCAGAAGGTCCTTCAACCGAATCCTGTCGAAAGCTTTTGTAAGATCGATAAAACAGAGGTAGGCTGGTTTGTTGTATTCTAATGCTTTTTCTTTAATTTGTCTAAGAGTGAATATAGCGTCGGTAGTAGAGCGGTTCTTTCTGAATCCCTGCTGTTCCTCTCTATTTGTAATATGTATTTCAAGTTTTTCTTTTATTATAATTGTGAACAATTTAAGAGTAGAGCACAGCAGAGCAGGGATGGGATATTCCTCTGTAGTTTTCAGGATTTGTTTTCTGCCCCTTTTTAAAGATGGGTATTGTTATATAGTATACTTGTTCTCCAGTCGTTAGGGATAATTGATGTGTCCAATATTTTATTAAACAGTTTAGAAAGCTCAGCTACTAATCGATCGTCGGCATATTTTAGCATCTCATTGTGAATTTCGTCTGGTCCTGTTGATTTCCAGTTTTTCAGTTTTGCTATAGCTGCTTTGATTTCACTATACTCAATAATTTCCGAATCCGTTACATTCAGAGGCAATGGGATTTCTTCCGGGTCATTGTATAATTCCTGAAAGTACTTTTCCCACTTTTCTATTGTAATTTTGTTTGTTTGTACATATTCATTGATCGGTTTCTTCTTTTCTCTTAGCATTTCCCACACCTTCTTTTGCGCCCCGTACAGATCAAACTCCATATCTTTGGCAAATTTAGTCCAGTATTCCCTCTTTATCCGTTTTATTTCCGAGTTGACTCTGTTTCTAGTTGTCGCATATGCTTGTCTCTCTTCATCTGATGGTGTACTTCTATATTTTAAATAGCTTTTTCGTTTCTCCTCGGCCAGCTCTTTTACTTCCTTGGTAAACCAAGATTTTGTCTTATTATGTGCGTTAGTGTTCACTCTCCTCTTCCCCAATGCTTCCATTGATGCATCATGCAAGTTCTGTTTCACTTTCCTCCATGCTGTCTCCACGTCATCCTCTCCAGTCACATGGTTGATATTTATCTTCTCAGCAAGTCTAGATTTGAATAGTATTTTGGTGCTGTCTGCTTCTAACGACTCTATATTGTATTTCTCCATGTAGTTCGGTTCTTTTTTGTTTAACTTCGGTCTTTCCATTCGGATTTTTCCCAGTATTAGGTTATGATCTTGGCTGAGCCTATGTTTGCTGAAGTTAGGGCTCTTATGTCAATGACATCAACTGGATGGATTTGTCTATTTGTGATTATAAAGTCAATCATCGACTTATCTCCTCTCACGTTCCGGAAAGTATATTTGTGTTGCTCCTTGTGGTTGAAGAATGTATTGTTTATCCTAAGTTCGTTTCTAGCGCAAAATTCCACAAGCATTTCCCCGTTTTTATTGCTGACAACTTCGTTGAATCTTTGCATAACTCCATTTAGCTGTCGGTTTCCTATTCTGGCATTTAGGTCCCCAAATATCACCACTCTGTCTTCTCGTGGAATATTATCCACTGTCTCCTGTAGTTTGTCATAGAAGTTTTCTGTTTATTCACGTGGTTTGGTGATATCCGACGCATATGTGCTAATAAAGTGGTATATGTTTTTTCCCATCTTTAGTGTGACCCTGAGTAATATATCATTGATGTAGTCGATATTTTCTATAGAGCTTTCATGCTGTGCCTTAATCAGCATGCCAACTCCAGAGTGGGCCCTAGCCCTGTCCTTCTTATCCTTTCCACTATAGATAAAGATATAGTTCGAGCACTTGGCTGTTCCTCTGCCTTTCTTTTTGGTTTCGGACATCCCGCATATGTCTATGTTGTGGTTGTCGAGCTCTGCAGTGATCTCCCGATCCCTGTTGTTCCATGAGGTAATATTCCAACATGCGATCCTTGTTATGTTGTTACGTTTCCATAATCGTTTTTTCCTTTTCCCTGCCCTGGTCCTGTCCGTGATCAGTCCGATGTCCGAGGCTCCTTTTCCTGTTCTGTGAGCGTTTACAGTGTTTTTACCTCAGGTAGGCTGCTAACCTTGCCTGGGAACCCTCCTCCTTTATCCGGGCTTGGGACCGGCAGTGTATTGTTATAGTTACTATATTATGAGGTGCGATAACACACTGGACTTTTGTGTGGAAAGTCGCTGGTTTGAACCTCGCTCTGTGTTACTTCCCTCGAATGATACAGGCATTCTTTTCGCTTTCAGGATACCTATGACAGTTATATCTATTTTTTCAATAAAAAAAAAAAAATATATGCCATTGTGCTCTGATCAGCTTACTTCGGTGTTCCACTGGATTGGCCGGTGAGTTTGCTGGTGTATAATGACTCACTCGAAGACATTGCTAATTAAAATATAAATATTAAACCGCAATAGCAAAAAAATATTTATTGCATATGGGCGTAAATTTAACAGAATCATAATATAAATAGGCCAAAGCCCGTACAACGGTTGTCATCAAAGAAAGAATACGAGAATTGAATTTTGAATACAAGAGAGCGAGAGAGGAATACTTTGAAATTGGAATCTCGGTGGGTCCGTGATTTTTGAACCGGTGTAAATGGGGACGATGCCAATTTATTTTGAATTGTAATTCATTAAATAATTGATTTATTTCCTATTATATTGAAACTTATAATTACTTGTGTTTATTTATCTTATGCTCTTTTTTTGAATGCAGACAATTATATGTAGCTTTTTCACGATGTCGGAAATGCGAAAACATTGCAGTCAATATATCTGAAACAAGTCTTCAAGGAAAACTTTATCAACGATTTAAATTGAACAACAGTAATGTTTATACACAAAACATTGTGTACAAAGAGATTTTTGAGAATTAAATAATGCATCAATCAAGATGTACCTTTTTTTATTTTAAACTTGAAACATTAATGAACCCAAAAAACTTTAAGCTGATCTTGCTCCATTCGGTATTTCAAAAATGTATCATTTTGTTTACTTCCGTGAATATTTCACGGGTCGCAACTAGTTTACATTAATTGATAATCAGCTTAGTTCCTATGAGAATATTCATATGACCAAATTCAGGTCAAACAGCTGTTGTTGCATTATGACTCTTCATAATATGCTCACCAAAATTACTACATTTAGAGAATATGTCGCATGGGTTGGTGTGCATCCGTTTTTTATTAATTTAAGTATATATTGAAAATCGAACCTGAAATTCTCGAATGAAAATCAAGTGTGTTACCAACAAAGCCTTTGAGGCCATTATTGTCGTATATTTTAAACATAAGTAGAAATGACAAAAGTAAGCGAAATGCCACAATACTTGCACAATACATAACCAATGAGGGGATGAGATTAAAGGAAATTGAATAAGTAGACTCCACGCGCATTTCTTTAGTTAATTATTATTGGAAATTAAACTATTAAATAGTTTATCAAACGATTATATACTTAAGGGCGAGAAATTTCTCAGTCTCGCTGTCAAAAATTAGTAAATATAAGATTTTCAAGTGAATTGAAAAGCTAAATGAGCCGCTCGAGGTAGGTGACTAGAGGCGTAATTTCACAAGAGACGTGACATCGATTGTAGTGACATCTATGGAGGAGAAATGAAAGCTGTTTTCATAATCTCTTCAAAAGAATAGTGATTTCCTTTTATTCTAGACAAACCTTTAATTTCACTTCCATAGATGTCACTACAATCAATAGTACGTCTTCTGTGAAATTATGCCTCTAGTCATCTTCCTCGTGTGACCCCAATATATCTTTATTTCAATTAATATATCAAGCTGTCAAATATTTATTACGCAATAACGGAAGATTATTTATCATACTCAATAAATTCATGATCATAACGGACATTGAATTCACATAAGTTTTATGAGTGTATTGTTATAATTATTATGAGGTGAATGGCCATGCAATAACACACTGGCCTTTTGTGTGGAAAGTCGCTAGTTTGAACCCCGCACTGTGTTACTACCCTCGAATCTTCTTCTCCCTGGCTCCATCTCAACTCACTGTCTGCGAAGACTGTTGGGGTCAGCTCTTCTCGTCCTCAGGTTGTATGCTCTTCCTACCCTCGAATGATACAGGCATTCTTTTCGCTTTCAGGGATATAAGGATATCTATGATGGTTGTATTTATCACTAATGACTCACTCACTTAAAAAAACAACTATAATGTTGCTAATCTCGTAATGTGACATATAAATGTTGAATAAAGATAATCAAAAAATGTATCAAACCAATCTACCAACCTAATAAAAACTAAAAAAGTTATAATAAAATAGTTTTATTTATTGGTAGAAATGTTATTTTTCAATACGCTGGTACTACTGTCCTTTACTGTCCATGCAGTGAGACTCTGGAATCAGTTACAAACCAATATAAGACTCGCTCCGTCTTTGGCATGCTTTAAGAAGCGATTGAAAAAACCTCTTAATTTCTAGTCAGTAAAATAACGTGTTTCATTCCTGATTTTTCTTTTCCTTTCCTCTACACCATCCCTTCCTTTCCTTTTGATTGATGATATCTCACTTTATATGAAAAATAATGTTCGGGTGATTGTCCGTCTTTGTGAGGTTCGTGGGCATGTGCTCACGTATATGTTTATGGATTTCGTGGGAATGGATAGTCATTTGAATGATTTATGCGACAATGTAACTTGCTTCATTTACTTTTGTCTGGTTTATTGGAAGAGATCGCCGCCTGGCAATAAGCCCGCCAGATTGTATTTACAATAAAAGTGTTAAATAAATAAATGCTTACTTTTTAACGTGATAATAAAAACTAATACGACAAGAGGGCCTCTTGCATGCCATAATGGAGGGTATGACCGAGGGGACAAACTCTAGGGGACGCCCACGCCGAGAGTACCTGGAGGACCTGTTGGTGGACGTGCGCTGCTCAACATATACAGATTTAAAAAGAGCCGCACAGGACAGGGAGGAATGGAGGAGAAGAGTTCAAATTGCTGCAAACCAGTGTTAGGACTGCAATCACGGAAGGAAGGAATAAAAACTAAATTTTCTATGGTACCAACTATAAATGATATTATTTTTTATCAAGAAACTGTGTATGATTTTTATTTCAGATTTACGTAAGGGTTCCAATCATGTCGACTAGCTCACCCTCTTTTTTTTTTTTACAAGATATAACAGCTGATAACATCTTAAATTTTCATTCTTTATTTCCAAATCTTTTTTGTACATTCTCAAATCATCAATAAACAAACTGTAAAAAAATGTATAGGAAAAATATTTTTAGTTTTTTTTTAAATTAGTCTGCAAAAACGCCCGAAATTCACGCCTCTTTTTCTTTCGTGGTTGCAGTCCTAAGACTGGTTTGCAGCAATTTGAACTCTTCTCCTCCATTCCCCCCTGTCCTGTGCGGCTCTTTTTAAGTCTGTGTATGTTGAGCAGCGCACGTCCACCAACAGGTCCTCCAGGTACTCTCGGCGTGGGCGTCCCCTAGAGTTTGTCCCCTCGGTCATGCCCTCCATTATGGCATGCAAGAGGCCCTCTTGTCGTATTATATGACCGATCCATCTTGCACGCCTTTCGGACAGGATCCTGAGCAGGTGCCTTCCTCCTTCGATTCGTTGGAGAACCTCTTCATTTGTGATGCGGTCTCTCCAGGAAATTCCTAATAGTCTTCTATAGGACCACATCTCAAAAGCCTCTAGTCTTCGTCTATCTCTTTCGGATAGGCACCATGTCTCGCAGCCGTCTATAGTTCGGAAATTCTAGGATGAGTCTTGTGACAGCTCACAAATTTGCCCCAATACAACCTTATGTAATGTATTTACCTAAATAACTTGCTATTTATTAGAATGGAGGCTTATATTAAAGTTGATAAAATAATTAAAATTACTGAACATCGTTAGAAGGTTGTATTGGGGCAAATTTGTGAGCTGTCACAGGACTCATCCTACATTTTCTGAACTATAGAGTAGAATATCCCCTTAAGTCTAATTAGGATACGACAAAGGGAGAAATGAAATAAAAAAAAGCTGAAGATCAAATATGACTTTATTATCTACATTATTCACAACACTATTAGTTATTATACTCATGGTACTAAATCTACAATCACAATCTGCAATATTTCCCCTCACCTTCTGTTGGGCCTTCAAACAGGCCTGTTAATTTGGTCCATATTCACTCCAAATTATACTTTAACTTCGAAATATTTATTTTCTTGCACTCTGATATAACACTAGATTCCTGTTATACTACGGTCATACCCCAAGCTACCTTTGAGTACAACAAGGCTTGCATACAAAAAAATTAACGGCATGTCAATTCATATGCTTAAGTAGGCAACCTAAGAATTGATTAAATTAAATTGAATTGATGCACCGGAGAATGCTACGGATACCCTAGACGGATATGGTCAGCAGCATGGGTTCTTCAAAGAGCCAAAGTTGATAGAGAGTTGCTGACTAATATTAAAATCCGAAAGGTGTCCTATTTGGGTCATGTACTTAGAGGAGCAAAGTACAAATTACTGCACCTGATCATCCAAGGTATCCTGGATACGTGATTGGACTCTAAATTATACTTTAACTTTGAAATATTTATTTTCTTGCACTCTGATATTATAACTCTAGATTCCTCTTATACTGCGCTCATACCCCAAGCTACCTTTGAGTACAACAAGGCTTGCATACAAAAAATTTAACGGCATGTCAATTCATATTCTTAAGTTGCCTACCTAAAAATATGAATTGACTTGATTAAATTAAATTGAATTGATGCACCGGAGAATGCTACGGATACCCTGGATGGATATGGTCAGCAGCATGGGTTCTTCAAAGAGCCAAAGTTGATAGAGAGTTGCTGACTAATATTAAAATCCGAAAGGTGTCCTATTTGGGTCATGTACTTAGAGGAGCAAAGCACAAATTACTGCACCTGATCATCCTAGGCAAAATAGAAGGCCGAAGAGGTGTAGGCAAAAGGCAAATCTCCTGGTTCCGTAATATACGTGATTGGACTGGCATAAGGGGCATTGGAGATCTTTTTCGGGCTGCCGGGGACAAAGATGTCTACTCTCAAGTGATATTCAACGTTGGGAGGACCTGACATGACACTGAGAAGAAAAAGAAGGTTGCCTACCTACAGTTTTTTTTATCATTGTGAAGTTGGTACATGAATTGGGCTTTATGACTCACAGATAACTTGGAATCCTATCTAAGTCTTTTGCATTTTCTATGATTATATTAGAAAACATTAACTTAATAAATTTAAGATCTTTAAGGTTATTTTTTTAATTTCTGCATAAAGCTCACATTTTTTTACAATTAACTTTTTTATCGAAATACAAATTGGAATATATCTTTAGAAATAAATATCTTTCATTTGTGCGATCAATTTTAGTACTATAGTTCGGAAATTCTAGGATGAGTCCTGTGACAGCTCACAAATTTGCCCCAATACAACCTTGTAACAATGTTCAGTAATTTTAATTATTTTATCAACTTTAATATAAGCCTCGATTCTAATAAACAGCAAGTTATTTAGGTAAATACATTACATAAGGTTGTATTGGGGCAAATTTGTGAGCTGTCACAGGACTCATCCTAGAATTTCCGAACTATAATTTATATTGTTTCGAGTATGATTTTGTGTAAAAAGGTCTTTATAACATTTAGAATTACGCTAAACTAAGAGTTCCCAAACTTTTTTTGGCCGCAGACCCCTTTACCAAAAACTTTTAAAACCGTCGACCCCCTAGCCATTTACTTTACTTACTCATATTAATAAGTTTGTACAGTACTCGATATTAAATATTTCACTATAGTTTGGAAATTCTAGGATAAGTCCTGTGACAGCTCACAAATTTGCCCCAATACAACCTTATGTAATGTATTTACCTAAATAACTTGCTATTTATTAGAATCGAGGCTTATATTAAAGTTGATGAAATAATTAAAATTACTGAACATCGTTACAAGGTTGTATTGGGGCAAATTTGTGAACTGTCACAGGACTCATCCTAGAATTTCCGAACTATAGATATTAAACTTTTCATTTTGATACGTTCGATAAGAGAACGCACAGACATGTTTGAGCTACATGTGCGAGTATTTTCATGCATTCTTACGTGTCACTCTTTTAATGACACATTTTACCTTTTCGTTAACGAGTTTGGTGTGTAATGTGTTTTTATCAAAAAAGTGTGTTTTTTTTTAAATTATTTTACTTCTTAATTAGGTACCTATTGGAATCATACTATAGATATTTTGAAGTAACGAAACAAATAGCAGTAGTAAGAGGGTCTATTTTTGCTGTCGTCGACCCCCAATTTTTTTTTATTGAAACTATCAACCCCTAGAAAAAACAAATCGAGCCCAGAGGGTGGATATCGACCACTTTGGGAACTCGTATACCCCATCCCTATCCAATGCAGACTAACGTAGTGACTTTTGACAAATATTATTTGATTTTAACAAACTGCCACATTTTTGCTAATTTGTAACAAGATGTATTAATTTGTCATTATTGTTAGTTTTATGTAATGTATTTACCTAAATAACTTGCTATTTATTAAAATCGAGGCTTATATTAAAGTTGATAAAATAATTAAAATTACTGAACATCGTTACAAGGTTGTATTGGGGTAAAATTGTGAACTGTCACAGGAACCGTGCTACAATTTCTTAAGTATAATCACACTAGTATGTTATAAAAAATGCAAACATATGCATTCCTTCTCGGCTTCCTCTGCTTCCCGGGCGTTTTGAGTTCTTCGTGGGTGAATGCTTGACAACCATTATCGAACACTGAAAACGTATAAAGCTGCAATCGTTCCATCTCTGATATCATGATGTCAATCATGGGTTCCATACAGATACCACATCAGGGCACTCGAAATACATTAGTGGAGATCCTTCAGACAAATAATGAAGTTTCTACGGTATCATAGACTACCAAATTATGAATTTTTGAGATGAGCAAACTGCTGCAGTATCAAGATTCTGGTGTCGTTTTCTTGCCTGTGTTAGTCTGGACACGTACGTAGCTAGCATTCCTGAACATCTTCTTTGACTACCAAGAAATATCCTGTTTGGCGAGCTGACAAAGTAAAAAAAAAGCATGGTGAACTGCGTAAAAGATATATATACATACTGCACGAGACACTTAACACATTCTCTGCGAATAAAGTTTTACGTAAATACATTTCGTTCTGAGAAATTTAGCAAAGACACAAACATAAATTGCAGCGTCTTCAAAATGTGTGTCTAAGATTCATTTTCAACCTATGAAAGTACGATCATATAACTTCATACCAGAAGGAATTGAACTGGTTGAATGTTAGAAATAGGCGCCATATTCACATACTGTCTTTATTGTATAGTATCCTCAACTCTCTCGCAGCCCCTCTTATCTCGAAGAAAATTTTCGGCGTCTTTCCAATCATGGATTAGCGCTATGCTCAAACAGAGATTGTCTATTGGCCTTTCCAGTTTACCGCTCCTCTTTCTTTACGTCGTCCTTTACTGTCCATGCAGTGAGATTTTGGAATCAGTTACAAACCAATATAAGACTCGCTCCGTCCTTGGCATGCTTTAAGAGGCGACTGAAAAAACTCTTAATTTCTAGTCAGTAAAATAACGTGTTTCATTCCTGATTTTTCTTTTCCTTTCCTCTCCACCATCCCTTCCTTTCCTTTTGATTGATGATATCTCACTTTATATGAAAAAGAATGTTCGGGTGATTGTCCGTCTTTGTGGAGTTCATGGGCATGTTCTCACGTATATGTTTATGGATTTCGTGGGGATGGATAGTCATTTGAATGATTTATGCGACCACGTAACTTGCTTCATTTGTCGCCTGGCAATAAGCCCGCCAGATTGTATTTGCAATAAAAGTGTTAAATAAAAATATACATACTATCAATAGAACATTCCTGTTGTGTCGTGTGTACTGAGCGTATGTTTGTATGGACACGTAAGGCGTTTCCTCAGCATTGAACATGTTAAAAACATTAAAACTCAGCACAACTGAGAACAAACAGCAGCAGATAGAGCCAAATAGTATAGAACTGTTGCTAGTTATCAGGGACTCAATAGAGAAAGAAGACGCAGACAAGGTATTGCTAATACTGAAGCTGTTTGCCCTATGTGCAACAGGATATGCCTATCACAAATTGGCTTGCATAGTCATATCCAGTGGCAGCAACATCAAGTACCCTGCTCCCTCATGTTTTATTGTGCCTTCTATTTTAGTTATCACGGGTAATGGCCATTCATGTCATCAGCAGTAGCACTCTTTAACCCTTCCTGTCCTGTGATGTGTAATTAGTACACATTGCTTCTCAAAACTTTAATATCTCTATAAATATAATAAATACTGGGTTCAGATTTTAGGTATTCCTCCGTAATACATTTACGCATTGAATGAAAAAAATAATATTAATAATAATTAGCACTTATCGGCCACATCAGAGATATTTTCGACCTGAAAGACATGGTGCTTTCCGGACGACTAGTGAACTTTGATGAGAACCGCTTAAACCATATTATTCATGAAGATCCCCTTCAAACATTTTTCATCACCATTTTCAAACCATTTTTCATCACCAGTAATGATGCGGTAAAGAAACCTTTGCTTGTGGCCATGCGTAGCTTGATGGCCACATCAGAGTTATGAAAATCGGGAATAAATTCACCAATACAATCAAACATGTGCCAGTGTGTAACGTATGTATATTCATTCTAAAATACCGCTATGGGTGAGGAAACGATGCTATTCACGTTTCACTCTCACTCTTCTTCGGTATCGGTAATCTCAGTTCGCTCGCTTCTCTCGCTCAGTAGCTCGCGGGCTTTCGTTCAAGGTAGTCGCTTCACCCGTTTTTTGAACATCGGCCGATGTTTTTTTTCAGGTTTTCAGCAATTAAATTTAAATTATTATCACTTTTGACTTCAAATTTAATTAATTTAAGCGATTGGCTATGAATATTATTATTTTTCCTATTTAAAATCATTCATTTTTACATGTGTATTGATGTGTATTAAATACACAGCACCGGAACAGGCGGATTTTTTTAGCACAGGAAGGGAAAGGTTAAAGAAAAGAGACTAAGCTGGTTTGGACATTGAATAGATGATGGTTAGATACCAAAGGACATGAACTATGGTAGGATATTCAATGCCAAATGTGCTCCATGGAGGACAGCATCTATGTTACAAGGACATCTGTATATTTAGAATTGTGGGAGTACTATGCCAAGGACAGAAATCTGTGGCAAAAAGTGTTTCGTTGAGGCAAGAAAATGTGTGATGAAGGGTGCCTTGAGGACCTCAAATTCAACTGACAGAGGGTGAAACGTGGAGTACCCTCGTACCAAGAGCAGATGTAGCATTGCCGGTGTGGGCATACCTATGGATCGAAAATTGGACTTCATAGTCATCAGAAAATATGGCATTAGCCCCAAACTTTTCTTCAGTCATAATTAATTTTATAAGTCATTGCATATCCATCAACTTTCAATGATAGACAGGGACCAATACTAACAACAGGTGTAACCATGGATCATGGTGTTACATGAACATTAATTTTGTACATTTATTCACAATTTAAAGTAGTCACATAAATGAATGGACAAGTTAGATTGAAATGTCAGGGTTTTTAAGTCATAACATGGCAGCAGTTCATGTGCATTTTTGTGTCACTTTTATTGTGTTACATCAAAGTGACAGAATTTTGTGGTCCGTTGATATCGGTTGTGGTTCAATTTCAAATTCTTCAATTGGCAATTCTCGTTGGTAAGGCTGCAGAAGCGTGCAGGGTAATTCTCCGCTGAGGTGATTGTCAAGGAAGTTCTGTACTGAGAGGGTGGTGATGGGCTCTCCGAGCATCATGACTGCCAGGCGTCTGTGAGGGAAGTCGATGGCTGTCAGCAAAGGTTCGGCATCGTCCAATCCGGCCATATCCCTTAGTGCATCAGAAACCTAAAATTTATAATTATTATTATTGCCAGTCAGCATTAATACCGTTAATATCTATATAAAGTTTAAATGGCACGTGTCCATGAAGGAAAAACAAAGGAAACAAAATATCACTAAAACAGCACTTCTGGGTTTGTGTCTGGAAACTTGTCAAGACAGTTTTTGAACTGGTTCAACGGCACAGAACTCACTACATCATCATTTCTCAACTTGTGGGTTCTGGCAAACCCCCAGGTGAATGCTAACTATTAGATCATGCCCACTGACATCAAATTAATCTCCCTTAAATGTAGCAATTGAAATCCTGAACATTTCCAACTCAAACAATTCCTTATTGAATACGAACCAACTTTAATTGTTAAATTAGTTCGTTCAATAATTTGTTCGTTCAATAATTTGTTCGTTCAATAATTTGTTCGTTCAATAATTTGTTCGTTCAATAATAATCTTGTAATAATGTTCGTTCAATAATAAATTAGTTCGTTCAATAATAATCTTGCATACATAGAACAGCTTGTTCGATGTTTCTAAAATACAGTATTTTCTTTAATTTCAATTTCACATAATACCACTTAAAAGGTTGTAGAAGCACAGTTGGGATACCTCAGTATTTACTCCAATGAGGAACAACAAGGCTCGTCTACGCCCCGTTGCCTTGGCTCCGTCCTCGGAGTACTCAAAATCAATGCTCTCTTCTTCTGGGCTGGCAAGGTATGGCGGAACAGCACCCGGATGCCGCATGCGGTACTCCTCGTAGTAAGACTCAGCCGCTGGTAGCAGCACCGACTTTGCAAAATGTAGTTCTTCTATCTCACCCGCTGAAATTATTATATCATTTTTTATTTTTATTTATTTATTTTACACATGACAAGAAATATACATAATTTGCGAAAAAACAACAAGTAATTTAATTAGGACACACAATTTTAATGGATCTGGGTTTGTTGTCTTTCATTTGTCATGTCCCCAGTAAACTAGGCGTTTGCCAGTATCTCACTGAGGACATATAGCATGAAAAAATTAATTGATACTTCTTTCTGATTTTGGATTATATAAAACCCCGTTGCACATTCTCATCAACCTGACAAACAGTGACACTCAATTACATATGTATACATCACGCGGAATCAAACTCCTCACACTTCAGATAGACCAAAATATTCATCCCACAATATACGGCACACAATCATACAGCAAAAAACAAATACACATACAAAAATATAAATATAAAACAACAAAAAACACCACACTCAAGAGCTCACATAAACCTCTTCCACAAGTCACTCCTCTTGCAAGTCCAAGCCCTCAAACTCATGTCGCAATAACAACCACACTCCGATCGACTGTCTAAACTGTTTTCTTCCCTTTACCTTTATTTAAAACTAGATTTTACATATTTATATATTAGCAGTTCTTATTAACACAGTCGACAAAGTTTATTATGCAAGTTCAACAGTGTAGAAGAAGGCCAATTGCAAGATTGAGACAAAGGTTTTTAGACAGGGGCGCACGTCTATATGTGTAACAATGTGTTTGACCCACATAGGCGGTCGATTTAAGGGACCCCTTGAATCGACCACCTGGGTGTCATCAAAATGACTGGGTCTTTAACCCTGAGAGCGCTACGAGAAAAAAATATAATTGTCTATCTAGTGCTGAGATATATTTACGATTCGGACGTTCGTGATAAATATTTATTTTAAACAACAAAAAAACAAAAAACAAACATTTTTACAACATAAATATATTTTAGAATATGTACCCTTGTATTCTAAATGAATGATATTCATTTAGAATACAAGGGTAGAACAAATTTCTTCCACTGCTATAGCAGTGCGCCGATCTCTCAGGGTTAAGACCTGGTCTTTCAAACTAGATACTTAAATGACTCAATGTCTCATTTAGTTCCTAGTTCCTTTGAGAATGAAGATAAATAAAGTAATAAATTTTAAATCAAATATGAAAAAGATTACTACGAGTATATTATATACTCGTATATAATATATACTCGTACAATACGAGTATATATTATATTATATTAGGTGTTAACATAAGTTGTGTCCGTTTTTTTCCAATTTAAAAATGAGCACCAAAAGTAAAACAAAATGGTAAAGGTTATACGTCATTCGAAAGAAAATTTTCTGCTCTACAAGATATTGTGTTTGCTTTTACGTTACATATATATTATTTTATTTGATTACAAGCCTTCAAAATGGAATGTCAAGTAGACAAAAGTGAGCATTTTCAACACCTCCTTCTGTTCGCGTTCGATCGAGGGAATAAAGCCGCCAAAGCTGCTCGCGATATTTGCGAAGTGTACGGGGAAGATGCTATGACTTAAATGACAGCTCGTCGATGGTTTTTGCGTTTCAAAGACGGTAATTTCGACCTGAAAGACATGGAGCGTTCCGGACGACCAGTGAACTTCGATGAGGACCGCTTAAACCATACCATCGAGCTACGCATGGCCACAAGCAAAGGTTCCTTTACCGCATCATTACTGGTGATGAAAAATGGTTTGAAAATGGTGATGAAAAATATTTGAAGGGGATCTTCATGAATAATATTGTTTAAGCGGTCTCCATCGAAGTCCACTGGTCGTCCGGAACGCTCCATGTCTTTCAGGTCGAAATTACCGTCTTTGAAACGCAAAAACCATCGAAGAGCTGTCCTTTAATTCATAGCATCTTCACCGTACACTTCGCAAATATTGCGAGCAGCTTTGGCAGATTTATTCCCTCGATTGAACGCGAACAGAAGGAAGTGTTGAAAATGCTCACTTTAGTCTACTTGACATTCCATTTTGAAGGCTTGTAATCAAATAAAATAATATATGTAACGTAAAAGCAAACACAATATCTTGTAGAGCAGAAAATTTTCTTTTGAATGACGTCTGTATAACCTTTACCATTTTGTTTTACTTTTGGTGCTCATTTTTAAATTGGAAAAAAACGGACACAACTTATGTTAACACCCAATAGTATATACTATAGTATAATATATTATTATATTATATATATCGACCGTCCAGTTCATTACTCAGACAACTCCAAATAACCTGTTTTGAGATAATGAGAAAAGCAATATTATAATCGTCACCATAAATCAAATACTATTCATTTTTGCCCGAGTTTTATATATTTTATCAATAGATTTTATCAACGTCTATTGATAAAATATATAAAACTCGGACAAAAATGAATAGTATTTGATTTATGGTGACGATTATAATATTGCTTTTCTCATTATCTCAAAACAGGTTATTTGGAGTTGTCTGAGTAATTTATTTTATTTATTATTACACATGACAAGAAATATACACAATTTGAGAAAAACAACAGATAATTTGATTTGGACATACAATTTTAATGGATCTGGGTTTGTTGCCTTTCATTTGTCCTATCCCCAGTAAACTAGGCTTTTGCCTGTATCTCACTGAGGATATTTAGCATGAAAAAAATAAATCGATACTTCTTTCCGATTTTTTATTACACAGAAACAAAACCCTGCTGCACGCTCTCATCAACCTGACAGTGACACTCAACTACAACTGGAAACATCTTGCGAAATTCAACTCCTCACACATCATCACTTCAGAAAGACCAAAAATATTCATCCCACACTATACCGCATACAATCACAAATCTCACATAAATCCCTTCCACACGTCATTCATCCTGAAAGCCCAAGTACTCAAAATCCTGTCGCAATAACAACCACGCTCCGATCGACTGTCTAAATAGTTTTCCTACCTTTACCTTTATTGAAGTCGGCACGCCATTGTATGTAATGAACTGGACGATCGATATACGAGTATATCTGTAGCATTATGGCAGAAGTTGATATGTTCGTTTTACCTTAGTTTACATGAGAAGCAATATTAACTTTGATAAGCTGTTAAAATCAGTACAAATAAGCATTTTTAAAGTTTTTCCAAACAATATATCTTTTGTTTGGATAATGACTGACACACCAAGTTTTGCCACAACATCCTGAGAAATATTTTCTATAAATTGGGAGAATAAACACTAAATGACAAAAAACCGACATATCAACTTCAGCCATAACGCCATATAGTAGATATTAATTATTATACTCATACAATACGAGTATATTGACATATTTATAGTTAAGGCATTAACGTTGTGGAGGTTTAAAGACATTGTAATTTGTTCTATCAAACACTGTTTATTCCATTTTATGTAACGGTATAATCCTACTGGTTTCAAGGCTTTCTTCACCTCATCATCAGTGGAGCACAGACAAGTATCTTCGTGCAATAAAAATGTTTCTGTATCAACTAATACATACTAGTGAGATGTTGAAGTTGGCAAGTGTCGTGAGGAATGAAGAATACTGACCAACAAAGAGCACGATGGCAGGGTGGTCCCGCAGCCTACTTAGGTGGTACTCCGTGAGGATGTTAACTGGACCTGGTTTCCACGGGAAGTTCTGGAATACATGAGTGATATCTTACATTACCATTTAAATGATATAAAGGTTATATTGAATACTGCATTTTACTTTCAATTTAAATGTTTAAATGGCAATATTTTGTAATTTTTTTTATGACATTGTACATACATACATACCATCACGCCATTTCCCTGTCGGAGTAGGTAGAGGGGAAAGAGCGCCATACTTTCCTATCTCGACACAACCATAGCCTCTTCTACATCCATACGTGTTCTCATACAACAAAAAATCCAGTTGGATAAGGTTTTTCAGAATATTTTACCACGTGGTCTGGTTTATGATGTCGACGTTTCGAAAACGTAACAGTTTTCTTCTTCAGGGCTTTTTGTTAGTCAACTTCGCAAATGACAAAGTTGATTACGAACAAGCCCTGAAGGTGAAAACTGCAAAGTTTTCGAAACGTCGGCATCATAAGCCAAACTATGTGGTAAATCACTCCAAAAAACCTTATCCAACTGACACGAAGAACAGCAAAAACCTCGAAACATATTTTTAAAAATGTAATATTTAATTTTTTACCGGTTAACCGAATAAAAATAATCAGTTTTCGGTTCTTTTGAAATTGTCCAATTAACCGGTTTTAGTTTAAACCGGTTTGGAAGCCCAAGCAATACTCTAGAGAGATGTACTCTCGGTACTGACCATTCCGTCAGGGTCTCCTGCCGCCTGGGCGCGCGCCTCGTAGGGCTGCGCCTCTGGCAGCAGTATGCGGAGCGCAGGGATGCCTTCCACAGCCAGCGCCATCGCCAGCTCTCGCCGCGCCGCGCCCGCCTCCCAGCCTACACTCAGCCACGGCATCGCCATCGAAGCGCGCCGGTACGACTCCTCGCTCCTGGAAACGGACACCAAATATTTAACAAAGATGACACACCCCTTCATCGGGAGCGGGCCCCCTAAATTAAGAGTATATACATGACACGCATGGCAACTAATGAAATGTTCACCATCCCTAGAGTTAAAACCTCTTTTGCCCAAAGGCAATATGCTTATTTGGCTCCCATTACATACAATGGCGTGCCGACTTCAATAAGGGTAAAGGTAGGAAAACCATTAAGACAGTCGATCGGAGCGTGGTTGTTATTGCGACAGGATTTTGAGTACTTGGGCTTTCAGGATGAATGACGAGTGGAGGGGATTTGTGTGAGATTTGTGATTGTGTGCGGTATAGTGTGGGATGAATATTTTTAGTCTTTCTGGAGTGATGATGTGTGAGGAGTTGAATTTCGCAAGATGTTTCCAGTTGTAGTTGAGTGTCACTGTTTGTCAGGTTGATGAGAACGTGCAACGGGGTTTTGTTTTTGTGTAATCAAAAGTCGGAAAGAAGTATCGATTTTTTTTTTCATGCTAAATATCCTCAGTGAGATACAGGCAAAAGCCTAGTTTACTGGGGATACGACAAATGAAAGGCAACAAACCCAGATCCATTAAAATTGTATGTCCAAATCAAATTATCTGTTGTTTTTCTCAAATTGTGTATATTTCTTGTCATGTGTAATAATAAATAAATAATAAATAAAATATCTATAATCACTATACTCAAGAAAATGTAGCATTGTCCCTGTGACGTTTGAAATGTCATGTCTCAAAGGGATGGGGTAAAATCGATTTTTTTACAAATCGAATAGTTTTTTTTTATAAATCGTAAAATTGTTTTCTCTAAACTGACGTTTTAATTCCTAATTTTCATTATACTGACTTTCTAATGTATTGTATGATTTGTATCTATCTTTAAATAGGCCAAGATCCACTATGAATTAATACTAATTACGAATATTTAATTTTATGTATAAAAAAAAATGAAAATCCAATTATCGTATACCCCATCCCTAGCCAATGTAGACTAACGTAGTGACTTTTGACGAACGTCGCCAAATATTATTTGATTTTAACAAACTGCCAAATTTTTGCTAATTTGTAACAAGATGTATTAATTTGTCATTATTGTTAGTTTTATGCAATGTATTTACCTAAATAACTTGCTATTTATTAGAATCGAGGCTTATATTAAAGTTGATAAAATAATTAAAATTACTGAACGTCGTTACAAGGTTGTATTGGGGCAAATTTGTGAAACGTCACAGGGATCACGCTACATTTTCTTTAGTATAACTAATGAATCTTTCAAGAAGTACGAGACTGCAGGATATATTCCGGTGCGAGAGTTCTAGAACTAACTATGACTCGAACTCTCCCGTACCCAGATTGCATCGATTGGGTAATGCCTATGCTGCAATTTCGGACATATTTGGTGAAAGTATTAATGCTTTTAAAAACTCCCTTATTGACCGTTTTTTTTGTCTGAACTGTAAATCCGACGCCACGGCGTGACTCTCGTTGATTTTTTTTCCTCTTTCTTTTCGTTGAATTTATTCCTGTCAAATTTTTCGATGTGCGTTTAATTTGTATATTGGAGTGTGTTAATAATACATGTGCACATTTTTGTTATTATTTTCTTAGATCTATTTGTATGTAGGGACTTTTATTACCTAAACTTAGACCTGTCGCATTTTTGTATTTTATGTTGGTAGGTGGGATGCGTACTGCTTTTTGATATTTTTTTGTAAATGAATGATGTAACCTCGGGGGGTAGGGGGGGGGGGAGGGGGGTTGCTAGGCTGGTGAAAGGCAAGATGGGAAGAGAGGGGTGCTATGCTGGTGAAAATGGGTAAAGAATACAAATAGATACATCCTACAAATAAAGTCGTATGTCAGAAAAGTTAATTTTATACAATTATTTTGACTGGGGGCGTTGATGAAATACATGCTCTAAATAGGAGCGGTAGTCCGAAAAAGATTGAGAAACACTGACCAAGATTAATGCTTTATGGAAGAATCCATTCTCTTCAGTTCATATTGAAAATCTAATGATAACGACTGTCCAATGGTACAAAAGGAAAATCTAATGATAACGACTGTCCAATGGTACAAAAGGAAAATCTAATGATAACGACTGTCCAATGGTACAACAGGAAAATCTAATGATAACGACTGTCCAATGGTACAAAAGGAAAATATAATGATAACGACTGTCCAATGGTACAACAGGAAAATCTAATGATAACGACTGTCCAATGGTACAAAAGGAAAATATAATAATAACGACTGTCCAATGGTACAACAGGAAAATCTAATGATAACGATTGTCCAATGCTACAGCAGGAAAATCTTATGACAACGACTTTTCAATGCTACAGCAGGAAAATCGAATGATAACGACTGTCCAATGCTACAGCAGGAAAATCTAATGATAACGACTGTCCAATGTTACAGCAGGAATTGAATTTTACACGAGAATTGAATTTTGAATACAAGAGAGAGAGAGAGAGGAATACTTGGATTCTCTCCGAAAGTGATTCGAAATTTGAATCTCGGTGGGTCCGTGATACTGAACGAATTTTAAATACCTAGCTAACAATTTTTGAACCGGTGTAAAAGGGGACGATGTATAAAGGATATATAATCAAATTTTACATTTATGAATATATATTTTCATAAATGTAGAATTTGTTTTACTTCCGTGAATATTTCACGGGTTGCAACTCGTTAATTATCATCGTCTCAGATTATCATTCAAATTAGAGGATAAGATTTTTTAATTATTTAACACTTTTAACGGGCTAATTGCCAGGTGACAATCTCTTTCAACCAACCATACAAAAGTAAATGAGGCAAGTTCCGTGGTCGCATAAATAATCCAAATGACTATCCATCCCCACGAAATCCATAAACATATACGTGAGCATATGCCCATGAACCCCACAAAGACGGACAATCACCCGAACATTATTTTTCATATAAAGTGAGATATCATGAATCAAAAGGAAAGGAAGAGATGGTGGAGAGGAAACGAGAAGAAACATAAGGAATGAAACACGTTATTTTACTGACTAGAAATTAAGAGTTTTATTGGGGTGGTATGAATTAGTATTGGGGTGGGATGAATTAGTATTGGGGTGGGTTGAATAAGTTTGGGGTGGGATGAATAAGTATTGGGGTGAAATGAATTAGTATTGGAGTGGGATGAAGTAGTATTGGGGTGGGATGAATTAGTATTTGCGTGGGATGAATTAGTATTGGGGTGGGATGAATTATTATTGGGGTGGGATGAATTAGTATTGGGGTGGGATGAATTAGTATTGGTGTGGGATGAATTAGTATTGGTGTGGAATGAATTAGTTTTGGAGTGGGATGAATTAGTATTGGGGTGGGATGAATTGGTATTGGAGTGGAATGAATTAGTATTGGGGTGGAATGAATTAGTATTGGGGTGGAATTAATTATTATTGTAGTGGAATGAATTAGTATTGGGGTGGGATGAATTAGTATTGGGGCGGGATGAATTAGTATTAGGGTGGAATTCAGTAGTATTAGGGTGGGATGAATTAGTATTGGGGTGGTTTGAATTAGTATTGGGTTGGGATGAATTAGTATTGGGGTGGTACGAATTAGTATTGGGGTGGGATGAGTTAGTATTGGGGTGGGATGAATTAGTATTGGAGGGGGATGAATTAGTATTGGGGTGCGATTAATTAGTATTGGAGTGGAATGAATTAGTATTGGGGTGGGATGAATTAGTATTGGAGTGGGATGAATTAGTATTGGGGTGGGATGAATTAATATGCGGGTGGGATGAATGAGTATTGGGGTGGGATGAATTAGTATTAGGGTGGGATGAATTAGTATTGGGGTGGAATGAATTAGTATTGAGGTGGGATGAATTAGTATTGGGATGGGATGAGTTAGTATTGGCGTGGGATGAATTAGTATTGGAGTGGGATTAATTAGTATTGGGTGGGATGAATTAGTATTGGAGTGGGATGAATTAGTATTGGGGTGGGATGAATAAGTATTGAGGTGGGTTGAATTAGTATTGGGGTGGGATGAATTAGTATTGGGGTGGGATGAATGAGTATTGGGGTGGAACGAATTAGTATTGGTGTGGGATGAATTAGTATTGGGGTGGGATGATTTAGTATTGGGGTGGGATGAATTAGTATTGGAGTGGGATGAATTAGTATTGGGGTGGGATGAATTAGTATTGGAGTGGGATGACTTAGTATTGGGATGGGATGAATTAGTATTGGGGTGGAATTCATTAGTATTAGGATGGGATGAATTAGTATTGGGGTGGTTTGAATTAGTATTGGGGTGGGATGAATTAGTATTGGGGTGGTACGAATTAGTATTGGGGTGGGATGAGTTAGTATTGGGGTGGGATGAATTAGTATTGGAGGGGGATGAATTAGTATTGGGGTGCGATTAATTAGTATTGGAGTGGGATGAATTAGTATTGGGGTGGGATGAATTAGTATTGGAGTGGGATGAATTAGTATTAGGGTGGGATGAATTAGTATTAGGGTGGGATGAATGAGTATTGGGGTGGGATGAATTAGTATTAGGGTGGGTTGAATTAGTATTGGGGTGGGATGTATTAGTATTGGGGTGGGATGAATGAGTATTGGGGTGGGACGCATTAGTATTGGGGTGGGATGAATTAGTATTGGGGTGGGATGAATTAGTATTGGGGTGGGATGAATTAGTATTGGAGTGGGATGAATTAGTATTGGGGTGGGATGAATTAGTATTGGAGTGGGATGAATTAGTAATGGGGTGGGATGAATTAGTATTGGGGTGGGATGAATTAGTATTAAACTGCCTAAGGGCGCCGTTTTTACACATGCAACACTAGATAAAAACACATACACCCCCAGATTCACAGCCAGCGTAAAGAGAGAAAAGAAAATAATGTTTAGTATATTTTAAAAGTACTCGTATTTAACTTACATCCCCAAATCTCATTACCGCAACTGAGGTCATAGCTTCTCTCCCTTCAAAGGACAGACGCTATTAGGAACAGTTTTAAAGAAGGATTATCCTTTTGAAGCCGGCACAAAAATAAATGGAGCAAGTAGGAGAACGGGGTATTAAGGGACCGCGGATTACACCCCTAATTGAAACACTGTCAAACGCTTTACTCAATTCGAAACCTTTTACTTTGAATTAAATCAGGAACTCGTAAGATTAAGGGTACCATCTCCGTCTCACACTTCACATTTGCCTGAATTCATAGTCCTTCATAAAGGGTCTTTCAAATTGAGCGGTTTTTTTTAATTCTTGAATAAAACACACAATTTATTTTGATTTAAAAAAACTTTTTATTGGTCATTGAAGTATAATGTCGAATCATTTAAACATAAAAAACAATATCCGCCAAATGTACACCTCTTGTAGCTCCACAGATGTCCACTCTTTTGTCAAAAATTTCGATGACATTTTGGCATAATTGCGGTTCTAACTCACCAATAATGCGAATAATTATCGTCCTTCGTCTGTCTCTTTTAAATAAAGCCACGGATATTAACATCTTCAATATTTCCGATAATGTTTTTAACCTTTCCCCTCCTGTGCTAAAAAAATTCGCCCGTTCCGGTGCTGTGTATTCAATACACATTTAAAAATGAGCGATTTAAAATCGGAAAAAGAAGAATATTCATAGCCAATCGATTAAATAAATTAAATTTGAAGTGAAAAGTGATAATAATTGAAATTTAATTGCTGAAAACATGAAAAAAAAACATCGGACGACGTTCACAAAATAGGCGAAGCGACCACCTTGAACGAAAGCACGCTGGCTACTAAGCGAGAGAAGCGAGCGAACTGAGATTCTATTTCTTGCGTTCCCATATACCGAAGTAGAGTGAGAGTGAGACGTGAATAGCGTTGCTTCCTCACTCATAGCGGGTTTTTTAGAATGAATATACCTACGTCACACACTGGCACACGTGAATTTATTCCCGATTTTCACAAAATATCTCTGATGTGGCCGATAAGTGCTAATTATTATAAATATTATTTTTTTCGTTCAATGCGTAAATGTATTACGGAGGAATACCTAAAATCTGAACCCAATATTTATTATATTTATAGAGATATTAAAGTTTTTAGAAGCAATGTGTACTAGTTACACATCACAAGACAGGAAGAGTTAAACAATCATGTATAGGCATAAGACGTTATTTATTTACAATACAACCTTGTGAGACTATTGCCACATGGCAATTTTTTCTAATCAACCAGAAATATGTTTATGAAGCCTTAAGTAAAAGCAAGACTGAAAAATCTTTCCATTTTATTAATCTAGGTTCCAGTAGAAATAAAACCCGCAGTCTCCCGGCTAGAAAATAGGTGTCTTACTAACTAGACCACGGAGATCATCACATGAAATAGAAAACATAAAATTCATACAAAAAATATATAATAAAAATTCTACAACTATTTAGGGGCAAACAAAGGTTGAGTTCCCCTGCTTCGAAGGTATTTCATTTCATAGTTTCTGCCTACAGAAGTAACATACATCCTGGAGGAAACCTAGTCGAGATCAAAAGGCCTAGGGCTGGAGGGAACACCAAAGGGTGTGGGACGAGAAGGGGGGACTATTTTAATCAGAGCTATTCACAGCCGAGTGGCACACCCCTCACACAAGGCCTTCGCTGGAGCCTGCAGCAGGCCAGGGGCGAGGAATAGAGACGAGCTCCGCAGGTGAGTACGCTTTGTGACAATGAGACTGCCGTTTTAGTGTCGAGCTATTTTTTTGTTCTTGCAATGTGTCCACAGTGTCGATGAACTTTTGTTTTGTCTGTGAGATACTCGTTTCTGATTACCTTCAGTCGCTTCAAACTATTGACAAATAGTTGTTTAAATAACTCTGGCGTCACTTTGTGGAACTTCATAATTAATATCAATTTAAAACCCGGTTAGTTTCAACTTTAATATAAGCTTTGATTCTAAAAAATATAGTAACAAGTTATTTAGGTAAATAAATTACATAAAACTAACAATAATGACAAATTAATACACCTTGTTAAAATCAAATAATATTTGGCGACGTTCGTCAAAAGTCACTACGTAAGTCTGCATTGGCTAAGGATGGGGAATTCGATAATTGGTTTTTTGATTTTTTTATACCTAAAATTAAATGTTCGTAATTAGTATTAATTCATAGTGGATCTTGGCCTATTTAAATATAGATACAAATCATACAATACATTAGAAAGTCAGTATAATGAAAATTAGGAATTAAAACGTCAGTTTAGAGAAAAACAATTTTTCGATTTATAAAAAAAACTATTCGATTTGTAAAAAAAAACGATTTTACCCCATACCTTTGAGACATGACATTTCAAATATAATAAAGATAATTCTTGTCGTGAGGTTTCATCAAATTTATGAGTGGGTTTGAATTCTAAGCTAGAGCGTCCTTGAGAAGAGTTTGCTCTCTAAAAGGTGCTATATAAATTGTTCTTTTATTATTATTATTAACATATATGTATTTCGTTCTTAATGATTGTTAACATAAGGCATGTGATGGAGGTTGAACGATGAAACAGAATTAAGACTGACCTGTCACTGCTGACGAATATGATATGGAAGTCATGGCCTCGCCTCCGCAGTAGCGTGTACGTTTCAGCAAGCTGGGGGCTGAAAGCCTTGCACGGTGGACACTGCGGAACAAAGCAGAATTTTAAGAAAAAAAAACATCAAATCGCTTTCAAGTAGACTGTACGCCACTGGTACAAAGAACTGAAGCAATAGGTGGATGACTGCGGCACGATGCTCGGATAATTCAGCTCACGGTGAAAAATTGTAGATCGGTTAAAGGTAGAAGAGATTTCTCTTAGGCAGGTAGTAGATGGTCGCAAATAAAAGGCAGTAGACAGAGTGAACTGATAATGTATTTTCCACGGCGTTTGGCGCTTCTTATGTGCGGCCGATCGCTCATAGCAAGCACCTGTTTTCGTCCGTGCATGCCGTCATAACTCGCGAAATGTCACAATTTTCGTAAGTTTTGCGCATGCAGAGGCCGGCCGACTTTCGATACTGTCTCGCGATAGCCGCGCACAAGGTACATTTCAGTTACGGTCGCGACACAGCGCGGACCCCCAACAAACATAAAATTTACATACAAAATCGAAAAATACCAAATAACATCAAAATATAACTAAGAATTTATACATCAAAATACTAATATTCTACAAACATAAACAACAAGAAAAACAAATACATTATAAGTCTTAGGTGACGCATACGCCCGATACACATATAAGCTAGAATTTATAATGAAATACACACATGAATTTATACAAGTTACAAGAAAATCAATTATATTTCATGGTGACGCATATGTCCGATACATGGACATCTCTGAAGAAAGGTAAATCCTCGCTGTTTTTATTGGAGCCTTGAAGATTGGAAAACTATATCAAAGAAGACGAAAGCATCAGGAGCATCGTTTTTTGTATGTTATATCGTTGTATAAGTGATGAAGTGCTGTAGCATTAAGATTCTGGTGTCGCATGATCGCCAGCGTTGGTATGGACACGTGGCTCTTATGCTTGGATACAGACTACCAAGTACATATCCTCTTTGGCGAGCTGGCAATGTCAAAAGAAAGTACGGTGAACTACGCAAAAGATATATATGGTAGACATACTGCATAAGACACTTTTAGGGACTTGTGTTTCGCATAGGAGGATGAGGTTGTTTGAATGAAAGTCGTCGAGATCGAGATAAGCAAAGAGAGAAAGTTTATTGAGAGCGTCTGTATTTATAATGTATAGAACGGCGCAGAACATGTCGCTGTCTCGCTTCGCCGGA
This sequence comes from Odontocerum albicorne, assembly GCA_949825065.1. Classification (NCBI taxonomy): domain Eukaryota; kingdom Metazoa; phylum Arthropoda; class Insecta; order Trichoptera; family Odontoceridae; genus Odontocerum; species Odontocerum albicorne. The sequence continues at coordinate 3,217,551 of OX463858.1, forward strand.
CACATGGTTATTGTTGCGCGTTCATATACATTTCATAGTACACTGTCCACAGGCGAGTTCAATGACCGCGCGGACAAGGGTTGCCATGGTGGGTTCAGTGACCGCACGCACGGTCGCTACACACTTAATGCATCCACTGCAAATAAAATCTGCCAGTAAAGAGGATATTCTTTGGTGAGCTGACGGAAGGAAGAAGAAAGTACGGTGGGCAGCGAAAGAGATATTAAGATGTACTGCATGAGACGCTCAAAACATTAATGCTCAGCACAACTGGGAGCAAATAGCAGCAGATAGAGCCAAAACGTGTAGAATTGTCGCTAGTTATCAGGGACCCAATGGAGATAGAAGACAGAGACACGCTATTGTAAGTACTTTAGCTCCTAGCCCTATATGCAACTATTAGTCCTATATGTAACCCGATCAAATTTGAATGGAATAGATTGCGATTTATGATCAAATTGGAATGGAATAGATTGCGATTTATGATCAAATTGGAATCGAATAGATTGCGATTTATGATCGAATTGGAACGGAATAGATTGCGATTTGTGATCAAATCGGAATGGAATAGATTGCGATTTGTGATCAAATTGGAATGGAATAGATTGCGATTTTATTATCAAATTGGAATGGAATCGATTGCGATTTTATTATCAAATTGGAATGGAGGAGATTGCGAATTTATTATCAAATTGGAATGGAATAGATTGCGATTTATGATCAAAATTTTCAGTAAGAAAATCACAATATGCAGGTAAAATCATATTATTTAATTTATTTTAGTTTCCAACACAATGAATGCTCTGATTTTTCATTCATTCGTGTGGTTACCCTCAAAATACACGAATTTATCATGCGAACATTTTGAAGAACATGGCCGGGAGACATGCGGCATAAAAATATCAAATGGGACTGTGGATTGTTGAAAAGGCTTATATTAAAGTTGATAAAATAATTAAAATTACTGAACATCGTTACGCGGTTGTATTGGGGCAAATTTGTGAGCTGTCACAGGACTCATCCTAGATTTTTCGAACTATGGGCACTTATCTGCATCTGCATATGTGTAGAAAAACATATTTGGTAAGAAAACCGCAGAAAACTTACCAAGGAAGACGATCTACGTAGAGAAACCTTTGTAGATCTTTTGATATGTGATAGTAACGCATTCTGCTTTAGGTGGAGTGTAGTGAAACGTGAAAGGATGTGTGGAAATCAATAAAGGCTGTCTGTAAATCTAATGGTATTATTTTACTTTGTTTTATAGTTTCCCATAGACTGAGTCATCTTTCATAAAAGGAAAAAATAAGTAAAATAAAAAACTTATTTTATATTTTTGTGTTCACCACAGGTTTAATTTAGGTTCACAACTAGTTTCAAAGACCACCGTCTTCTTCGTCAGGTGAATATAAACTAAGTTGCTAAAATATATTCTGTACAAGTGTAAATAACCTAATATAAAAGAGGTGAGGTAGGGGGAGTGAAGTGGGGAGAGATGTAATACAATGGTGAATGGGGCGGGGAAAACATATGTGAAAGTGAATGTGAATCTTTAAGACAGGGGGGGGGATTTTAAATTGGGAACATATTAAGTAGAGGGCTATTATGAAAATTGGTCTGGTTATTGATGATATTTAGACTTAATTTTATAGATTTTTTGATCTCGAGAATTTCCAAATTGTCAAGATGCAATCCCTCTCGGTTAAACTAGTTGTGAACCTTAATTAAACCTGTGGTGAACACAAAAATATAAAATAAGTTTTTTATTTTACATATTTTTTCCTTTTATGAAAAAATGGCACCACAAAGTGAAACTATAGTATTTTCGAAGATTCATGAAATTAGTCATCTTTGTCTATTTAACGTGTTTTCAAAATTAGTAATACAAAATCCATGGGGAAGGCCATTCTCCCTTTCCCATAGTTAAGATTATGGAATAAGAAATGGAGCAAGCTGTAGACTCACCCAGTGCGCTGCGAAGTAGAAAGCTTTTATCGATGACTTGGGCAGGTCAGCGTATGTGAGGGTTCCCTTCTCATCTAGGGCGTCCCCGCTCTGCCAAAACCCGCAACGCTCCAGCGGGACTCCTTGTAGAACCTGCGCCACGGGAGAAGACAAACATTACAAATCTATTATTCAGTCCGGCACGCCAGGAGCAATACCTGGAACAAGCGGCGGCCGATCTAGAGGTGCGCTGAACCGGAGAAATAATTCGCAATAATTAAATGATATATTCGCAAACATGACTTCCAAAAATGTTAAATATTTGTATAGATTAAATATATATAAGAATACTGACAAATGCTACGAGTATTTTTATTATATAAGTAAAAATTTAAAAAATATTCCTTTCAAATAGACCGGCCAAGTTAGCCAATACTACCGGAGCGATCTCCAATACGCACTGGACGGAAACGCAAATTCATATAGGGCAGACAGAGTACAGTAAACCGTGAGACAGCGATATTTCATATTCGCTCAGCGTCTCGAGGTGCGTTGGTGGTCAGCGCACCAGACAGCACCTCGGGACCGGTCGCCGCTGCCTGGAACTACCAAGTTAATTACTTGATTAGTTATTTTAAGATAATCTGAATTTAAATATGCGAGGTTTGTTAAAAAATATAACAACAATTCAATATTAATATTTCCCTCTTCAAAATAGTCCCCATAAGATAAAATACACTTTCGCCAACGTTTTTTCTAATCCAAAAAGCATTTGTGGAACGCACTTTTTGGGATAGCTTTTAAGCTCACGCATCGATTTTGACTATATCTTCTCTATGGTCACCAAACGTTATCCTTTCAAGGTTCCTCTGCATCTTTGGGAACAGGAAAAAGTCGCAGAGAGCCATATCTGGTGAATACGGCGTAACGACGGTGTTGGTTTTAACAAAAAAATCACGAATTAGTAGTGAAATGTGAGCCGACGCATTATCGTGTTACAAAATCCAGGAGTTGTTTGCTTATAATACTGATAGTTTTCTTCGATTGATTTTGAACCTCCAATTTTGTACAGCACCAATAAAAAGACTGTGTAGGTGGATGGATGGTTGCCGCTCAATCCTTGGAGATTCTGGCGTGACTTCAATGATTCTCGGTGAAGAGCTGGATAACGTGATTTCTTGTTGACTGGTAGAACTTTGTAGAAATAAAAACACAGTGGACGTTTTAGAGGATAATATATTTGTTCATTTTGCGTCTCTTGTGTTTAGCCTATCGATCGGACCGAGAACAAAGACTATAAAAACCTGAAGAAACTGTAAAATCAATTTTTCTATCGAAGGAGAGTCTACTACCATGACAGACACCAAGAAATTGGATGCTATGTTTTGGAAAGATACTAACCCATAACTGATAATGCATCCCCATCAAGAAGGTGTTGTCTACGTGATGAAGCCACCCAGATAACCATGATAGAAATGCTTCTAAAGATGAACTAAAAAATTGAAACACAGATTCTGACTGACCTGACAGACAGGCCGTGGTTGCCACGGGAATCCTCCCGGCTGCTGCAAGAGCTCCGCCGTGGGGCGGCTCAGCTCCTCGCCACCGGAGTCCAACACCACGAGTTTGGGGGCGCCCACCTTGATGCGGTATTTGTGTGTCAGCCGCCTCTGGTAAAATTATACATTCATTTTAATTTTATTTATATATATAACAAGAAATTTAAAAAATATTGTACATAATTTGTGAAAAAAAAAACAACAGGTAATTTTATGTGGACACACCACTTTTATGACATACCACCTTTCATTTGTCGTGTCCCCAGTAAACTAGGCGTTGCCTGTATCTTTGTGAGGTGCATAACCGCGCGGTAATACACTGGACTTCAGTGTAGAAGGTTGCCGGTTCGAACCCCACACTGTGCTACTCCCCTCGAATGATACAGCCATATTTTCCACCTAGTATTCGGAGGTTTAAGGATACCTATGATTTCTGTCATAGATATTCTTTAAAAAAACATGCTGGTGTGCTACAGAATCTACAGAATCACAGCAATCCTCTAATCACTACTCTGGGGGCTTACGAGAGTAAGTCCGACCTACCATTCTGTTATAAGTACAGGCTCCCGAAGTATCATCTGTTGCCTGAATAGTCCACAAAAGTATTAGCAGGGAGTACAAATACATGTCCATTCGTTCAGGCTACGGAATGCAAGTAGCCTGAACGAATGGACATGGATTTGTTAAATAATTAGTTGTAAGAATTGTTATCTAGTTATGTAGGTGTTAACTATTTCTAAGAAATTATATATTAAGATTATTAAAAATAAAATGACATTTAGGAAAATAAAAATTAAGTTGGTTCATAGTTATAATATTGTATATAAATTAGACCAGTTCTTAAGATATTTATTTTATTTATTATTACACATGACAAGAAATATACACAATTTGAGAAAAAACAACAGGTAATTTGATTTGGACATACAATTTTAATGGATCTGGGTTTATTGCCTTTCATTTGTCGTATCCCCAGTAAACTAGGCTTTTGCCTGTATCTTACTGAGGATATTTAGCATGAAAAAATAAATCGATACTTCTTTCCGATTTTTGATTACACAAAAACAAAACCCCGCTGCACGCTCTTATCAACCTGACAAACAGTGACACTCAACTACTATACAACTGGAAACATCTTGCGAAATTCAACTCCTCACACATCATCACTCCAGAAAGACCAAAAATATTCATCCCACAATATACCGTACACAATCATAAGAATAAAAATTAAAATTAAAACAAAAAAAAATACACAGAAACACAAATACAAAAACAACCAAAATTAAAACAACAAGAAGATATAAAATTGTATAGCTTTTGGTAAATGTTTGTATTATATATTACTTTAAAGTAAAAAGGTGTATGATAAACAAGCGTACAAAACTATATGTTATCAATACGGGGTCGCCCAAAGGCGGACAGTATAGTACATACATGAAACGACTATTTCAATCTAGTTGACCAAATGGGGCATTGCAAACATATATTTTCAAGTAAAATCATATTATCCTTTAATAGTTTAAAACAAAAAGTATAAATAAAGTAGTTTAGAATATCTGCTCTAATTAATATTAAACTCCGCAATTATGGATTAAAGTCGCGCTAGTTTCTTACTAATGACGTGAATTTACACCAGAGGTACAGGAGTCTAGGAGTAGCTGGTTTGATCATGGAGTTATGCGCGTGCTCCGCCCTCATCGCCTCCCCCACTCGGAATACTGCCTTAAGTTGAACGTGGAAAGGGAGACCAGCCCTAGTTGAGGACAAGTTGAACACTTTTCACCCCGGAAATGTGTGGGAACTTGTGGTTTTAAGCACTGTTTGTGTATTTGGCATAACTTCTCCTTTAATAAAAACTTTATACTCCAGCCTCTGTGGCATACTTTGTAAGACTTCGTCTGTCTTCTAATATCAATCTGAGGGTTGTGGGTTCAATCTTCTTTTAGATCCTTTGGCTTGTGGCGTTCGTCGCGAAATATTGTCGCGTACATATGGTCAATGACCGATGAGATGCGCATTCCTCGACAAATTTAAATAGACAGTCCAAAGTACATTCAAGTCCAAAGATTACCCGCCAGTCAGTCATCCCGTAGCGAGCGGGCCGCACTACATACTAGAGAGAGAACGCACCACGCTGTCTCGCCGTTCCGTAAATAGATTGTTACCTACATACTACAATTGACCATTTCTGCATTCACAGAAGCGAGATAGAATCATATCGCGAGCGCACTCCCGCGCCCATTCTGAAATGTATAAATACCTACGTACTATCAAAATAAACCATTCATTCGCTCTCTCCTTCCGCATTGCGATTTAACGTGTTTTATTTATTTACCAACAATCATAATCATCATATACCTTTAAGGGACATTTCCCTAAAGGCTGATATAAAACATATAAAGAAAATTATCTATTATCTCCCTTTTTCCTCTCCCTCTTCCCCAACATTCTCACCTAATATGTCACATGATTCATTTACGTGTTTATTTCAACTCCATTTATTTACACATAACATACATATGAGTGGCACAGAGCCAAACCAGCCTATCCAACAACAAAAATGAGTTAGTGTTAAAATTTGAGTCACATAACGTTTATTTATAAGCCAGAAGTGCCTATACTTCAAAATTCTAAATGGTACTACTGATGCCATCTATATTTTTTTTTGGCCAAGCGATTTTCGTGATAAACTTTTATGCCAAATTTGCCTATCAAACAAAAAAGCTTTAATCGTCAAATAATCTTATCATAATATAAGTTTCATTTTTTATTTTTATTGTAGTAGCTTTAGAATGTATCTGTTCAATGAATAGAAAAAACATGAATTACACAACATTTGATTTATAACAACCCATAGACTTTGAGCTCCATTATCTCATTTCAACATATTCGTTGTATAGGCTGGTTTGGCACTTCGCCACTCATATAATATATATCATCACGCTGTGTCCCTTGGAGGTTATGCAGAGAGAATAGATCTCCAAACTTGTCTATCCAATCACACAACTTTTGCCTCCTCCACATGCATATATCTCGTCATGCACAATTTCAATTATTTATATATACTTCTCACTTAACGTTCTTTCAAAATTTGTCCTAGTCGATAAGACGTCTGTCTTCTGACCTTGTTTATTTTTCACTGAAGGCTTCAAAAAAAAATTATCATCCTGATTGGTTGGAAGAGGTTGCCACGTGGCAATTATTTCACAAGATTGCACTGTATATAAAGAAAGTCTTTTGCCATGTTTACACGAGCTTAGTACTTGTCATTAGTACTTATCGTTTGTACGAAGCTGCTTAGTGACAACAAGCACTAAGATTTACTAATGCTTAGTACTAATATGCTTGTTAACACGTGGATACAAGTGCGAGTGAGAAGCACTAATGACAAGTACTAAGCTCGTGTAAACATGGCATATTAGTACTAAGATTTACTAATGCTTAGTATTAATATGCTTGTTTACACGTGGATACAAGTGCGAGTACTAATGACAAGTACTAAGCTAGTGTAAACATGGCATATTAGTACTAAGATTTACTAATGTTTAGTACTAGTATGCTTGTTTACACGTGGATACAAGTGCGAGTACTAATGACAAGTACTAAGCTCGTGTAAACATGGCATTATGCATGATTCACTCGGGCGCTGCTATAGCTGCCAGACGTTATTTGTTTAATATTAGTGGGTTTGTGTCACGAGCTAGAGCGCCCTTAAGGAGGGTTTACTCGCTAAACGGCGCTATATAAAACTGTCCTTTGAATTGAAATTTAATTAAATAAAAAATTTAAATTAAGGGTGCGGATTAATTAATTACCAAACAATATAAAATCGGTTGTACTTACATCCGTGTGTAGCATCCTCTAGATAGGAAGTAGAAACACGTGTAGCGGGGATTAATGTAATTAGTGAAATAAGGAAGTATTTTATATTAAATATCCTTATATGAAGTACCACAAAGTTAATGTCTATACTTTTGTTAATTTTTCACAAAGTTAATGTCTATACTTTGAAAATGTTAGCAAATGTCACTAAAGATTGGGAAAGAAGAAGGAAGGAGGAAAAGAACAAGAAAATATAGTAACAAGAAAATATGGTAGAGCCCTACTGGTTTCAAGGTTTTCACCTCATCATCAGGGAAGACGACCTCCGTGGCCAAGTGGTAAGACACTTGTCTGCCGATCCGGAGATTGCGGGTTCGATTCCCGCTGGAACCCAGATTTTTTTAAATAGGATTCCAGTCTGGTTACCACTTAGTGCCTATAAAAACATATTTCTGGTTGGTTGGAAGAGATTGCCACATGGCAACAAACTCGCCAGGTAAAAAAAAAAAAAAAGCACGAACAAGTCTGAATTATAGTCCGATTGGCACCGGCATACGCACTCATCTAACTATAACAAATCGGGTTGTAGATTGTGGGTGGAGGGAGGTAGAAGATAACTTCAGCAAGCAGTGAAGAGATCTTTTTGGGAAATGTATGTATTTACCAGATGTTCATCCCAATGCACTGACTTGGATATTTCTAGGGCCTCAAATCTGTTTTATTTATATTTGTTATTATTTTGTAATTTGTTTTATCAAACACTGTTTGTTCCACTTTTTGTAACCGTATAACCCTACCGGTTTCAAGGCTTTCACCTCATCTTCAGGGGAGCACAAACAAGACTGAATTATGTTCGAACTGGTACCGATATAGACACTTCAACGGTTGGGGACATTCGGGTTGGGGGCTGAGGGCTGAGAGAGGCATGGGACGATCTCGGCCAGAAGCGGATATATTTTGGAATATATGTGTTTACCAGATGTTCGTCTCGATGTACTGACTTAGAAATCTGTTATTGTTGATATGTAAAAATTTGGCATCATCGTTAGAAAACGTGTTATTTTCTCGGTGACAATGATTAGTCCTTTCAGAATAAATAAAATGACTCATTAAGGCGGATTAGTGTTCAAGAAGTCTTACTTTTAAGTTCATAAAGTAAGACTTAACTTCATAATTATTAAATTATCTCGTCAAAAAAATAAAAAAGTACCGATATCCTTCGAAACTTATATAATTATCTAATAAGAACCAAATTAGAATATGCATCTACGGTTTGGGCTCCTCACCAGCTCAAATATAAAAACAATATAGAATAAATACAAAAAAACTTCCTCAGATATCTATGGTACAGAACAAAGGGCGATTACCCAAAATATGCTCACCATGTTGAACTTCTCACGGTGTGTAACTATAGAAGCCTCGAAACAAGAAGGCAAGAATCCATTGCGATATTCCTAATTAAGGTTTTCCGAAGTTGCTTTAACTGTCCCGCGATTCTAGAAGCACTAAGTTTATATGTACCCAATAAATATAGCCGTACAAGGAATCACCCTCTGTTCTACATACCAACTTACAGGACGAATATCATGGCTAAACACTCAGTAACGCGTGGTATAGAGATATTGAACCAACTGAATGACACTGTTGATATATTCTCGGTACCGTCTAGCAGTATGAGAAGAATCCTGGCTGATATTATTCCTGAGGTCTCGGCCACACAGGAAGGAGCCTCGCTTGATGCTTAGAGCTATGTTACGAGTTAGGCGACATACCCTAGCGAACCAACGTACCGCATACTATCGCAGTGGCCACACTGCACGCTTCGCGTCACGTTGCATGACGATTAGTCATCGAGTGAATCTCCTAGCGAACAGACGCGTCGGTTAATTTACAAGATGGCGGAAGTTTTAATGACAGCTGTGTATAAAAGGGAGCTTTTGTGGAACCCATCAAGCAAATTATAGAAAAATGTACCTGTAATAAATTCACTTTGGAATGAAGTTGCAAAGAAAGTGAATAAAGATGGTAAGTTATAATGAAATTGATTAGTTTTGAGAGTGACATCGTGTGTTGACTCAACCACTCGCAACTGTCAAATGAATTTGTGTGTAGCACTTTCGTGTGGCAAGGCATGAAGTCACCTAGTATATGAGTCACGTAAAATCTAGCTTAGCACCTAACGAAGCATTTTGGTGTGGCCTCGGCCTAAAAGCGATACAAACATCAGTAGTTAATAATTCGCAAAGATAGGTTACTACTCTGACGTCAAAATACAGTGTAATACGACGCATAAATAAGTAATTACTCTGATGTCATGAAACAGTGTAATACGACGCATATATAAGTAATTATTCTGACGTCATGAAACAGTGTAATGAGGGCCAGGCATGAAGTCACCTTCGGATATTCGGACCCATACAGGAAAATGGATCTTGGAGAGTGAGATATAATGAGGAGTTATACAGCATATACAAAGAGCCCAACATTATAAAATACATCAAAATTGGGAGGCTACGTTGGGCGGGGCATGTAGCAAGAATGGGAGAAGAGGAAATGCCTAACAAAGTACTCTTTTCCAAGCCCCAAGGAAGACGTAGCGTGGGCTGACCAAAGCTCAGGTGGATGGATGGGGTGCAGAATGATGCAAACGTGATTGGCATCAGGGGCTGGAGGAGTGCATCCCAGGATAGGGGGGAATGGCAGCGACTGCTGGAGGAGGCCGGGGCCCACAATGGGCTGTAGTGCCATTGATGATGATGATGATGATGAAGTCACCTAGTATACGAGTCACGTAAAATCTAGCTTAGCACCTAACGAAGCATTTTGGTGTGTCCTCAACCTAACGAATAAGCTAACCCTAGAAGCAGACCCTCTTTGTGTAACAGGAGAAATCCGTGCAAAGTGGATACAAAAAAATACTTGGAAATAAATAGACGATCTATAATATGTGTGTGGGTGGAATACGTATTTGAATAATAAAGTCTCATTTTTAGGAGCGAGGACGAAAAATAAATCCCTCTCGAAAATCAAATCAGAACCCTCCATTCCTGGAATCTCTTCAGGGAAAGGGTCTGCTGGCTTAAGTGAATTGTTAAGGATACGGCTCATTATTTCTAAATAAGGCTTATTAAACCTTCTTTGAATATAAGCTACATAATATAATACGTAACTATACTTCAGAAAATGTAGGATGGGTCCTGCGGCGTTTTAAATGTAATGTCTCAAAGGGATGGATTAAAATCGTTTTTTTTTACAAATCGAATAGTTTTTTTATAAATCGAAAACTTGTTTTTCTCTAAATTGACGTTTTAATTCCTAATTATCATTATAATGACTTTCTAATGTATTGTATTATTTGTATCTATCTTTAAATAGGCCAAGATCCACTATGAATTAATACTAATTACGAATATTTAATTTTAGGTATAAAAAAATCGAAAATCCATTTATCGTATACCCCATCCCTAGACAATGCAGACTAACCTAGTGACTTTTGACGAACGTCACCAAATATTATTTGATTTTAACAAACTGACACATTTTTGCTAATTTGTAACAAGATGTATTAATTTATCATTATTGTTAGATTTATATAATGTATTTACCTAAATAACTTGCTATTTATTAGAATCGAGGCTTATATTAAAGTTGATAAAATAATTCAAATTACTGAACGTCGTTACAATGTTGTATTGGGGTAAATTGTGAACTGTCATAGGACCCGTGCTATAATTTCTGAAGTATAGACGACACAGTTTTGGATGTTTTTTTATAATATTTCTGAATTTTTATAAAACTGTTATTTTTTAATTTAATAAAGTAATCTATAATACAAACATTTGCCAACGGCTATACCTATATATGTACAATGAGGTGCATAGTCGTGCGGTAACACACTAAACTTCTGTGTGGCAGGTCGTCGGTTCAAACTCTGAATGGCGCAGACATTTTTTCGACTACTCGTTGTATTCGAAGACATAAATAAATATAGTTTTATTGATAGCAACATAGTATGTACATTCCGAAATTATACATATATCGCAAGATAAACAGCAGAAAATACATTTAAAAGAGAAGCTATCAAAAGGTCTGGGCTCATCTTATAACGTCCCCCCGGCCGAGATACACCCCACCAATATGGGACAAACCCGGCTGCGACGATGTCAGTTGTTTTTCAGCACTTGTACATCTCGTGTATTAAGAAGAAAAAAAAAAGAAAATCAATACATGGCAGAAAAAATAAAAAAGGTAAACCCACAAATACCATCTAACTGTAAGCGAAAAAAGAGGAAAGCATAAGGATACCTATGACTTCAGTAATATCTATTATTTCGAAAAAGAGAAAAATAAAAGCCGATGTGCTCCGATCGTCGCACGTCGGTGTGCCATCGGATCGTAGTAGATCGGATAGTACAGCGGTGTGGCCGGTGAGTTTGCTGGTGTCCAACGTCTCACTTGTATAAAGGAAAAAAGAAAAACTTCACGGCACAACTTCGCTTTCCAACTAAATTGACGTTGGATTTATAGATTTCTTGTCATGTATAAATAAAATGAAAAATAATCTTACAAATAGTTAACGCCTTCTTCCTAACTTATAACTAGATAACAAGTCTTAAAACTTATTATTTAAAAAAAAACTGTTGTTATTTATCAAAGGTGTCGGCTTTAACTTTGTGGAACTCATTTTATAATATTTAAAAATAAATTAGTTTATTATTCCACTATTTACGTTAATCCCCGCTACACGTATTTCTATCTTCTATCCCGAGACTCTCTTTAAGCGGAATGATGTCTGAAGTCTTCATAAAATATTTTTTTGTTAAAAATTGTAATGTTATTTTTTTTTACATTATACGGATTTCTACTGTTTCTAATACGGGTCTGATTTTTTGAAGTGAAACTTCTATAGGCGCGGAACGGCAAATTGGTCTGAACATCACGAAAATTGAAACGGTATATTATATTATAGTAAAATTATTATTATTAAATATTATATTTATTAATAAATTATTTTAATATTAATAAATATTTATAATTAATATTATTTTAATATTATAAGTGTATTATATTATTATTAAAATTATTATTTATTATTAAAAATAATATTTTTTTATTAAATTAACTCGTCCAATGCTGAGGACACGCCTGGCGTGTCCATGTGAACATCTGCTTCATGCTCAGAACACGCGCGGCGTGTCCATGCCTAAATATTGTTAGTGTATTACATCAGCATACATTATTCGTTCATTACTTCGAAAGAGTCCATCGCATTCGGACGTTTTCATAAATGTAGAATTTATTTTACTTCCGTGAATATTTCACGGGTTGAAACTAGTTTTTATTAATCAAATATATTGAGCACCGATGGTTGTCAAGCATTTTGTATCAGCAGTGAAAGAGTTAAGAGAAATTTTCTGGAATTAAATTCCACATTACCATTTCCTAATCCTAAAAAAATCGTTAACAAATGGAAAAAAAAGCAATGCATAAAATCAACTTTTCCGAGGAGCTAAGAAGTTTCATTTCTACCGCGAGAGAGTCTCACGCATCCGTTTTTATTCGTATGAAAGAATACTACGAATAGATTCTTGAACATAATTCGGTTCTAGGACATATATTTTCAACTAGAATGTCATGTCTCACTTCGAAAAAAAATTAAAACGCAGGATTTAACAAATTTCATTTAATAGGTTTTTGATTAGACGGGATAAAGAAAGAACCCCTGGACAGTCACCTGGTATTTTTTATGCAAGATCCCTTTCCAAACATTCCTCCTCTACCTATTTCACCACCTTCCACTTACGCCATCAGCTCTCCTCAGTACAAGTACAGTGAAACCTCTCATAACGAGAATAGTTCGTTCCATAATCTTACTCGTTATGTGAAACACTCGTTAAGCGAAACAATTTTTCCCATATAAATCAATGTAAAATACGATAATGCGTTCCATGCCGAAAAAAATACTCAATTTTTTTTATTTTTAACATTTATTTAAATAAAATTACATACTTACAAATTGTTAAGGAGCGTAACAACCCGGAATGCGATTTCGATTTGCAAAAAACAATAAAAAAATCTAAATAACTAGTTTTTTATTGATGAATTTATGACAAATAATTAATTGTTTTTTACTAGAAGTAAAATCCGGTAACCCTCAGAATCTACGAGCTTCTTATAGTCGCTGATGAAGTTCTCTGCTGCCTTTGTGTCTGCTTGCTGCTTCACCGTGCCTCACAACGCTGTGGATGCCGGTTCTTCTCTTAAATTTCTCGAACCATCCGTGACTTCCCTTAAATTGTACTTCTTTTTCGGCAGTTGATGATCCTGGCGTCTTCTTAACGAGGTCGGCGAAAATAACTTTCGCCTTCTCACAAATGATGTTTTCGTTAATATTATCGCCTTGCAATTACTTTTCGTTTATCCATATGAGAAGCAACCTTTCAACATCATCAAGAATATGTAACCGTTTCGTAGACATTCTTGACACTCCCTTTGAAGCATCTATCTTCTTAATTTTGTCCTTGTTCTTGAGGGTAGAGCAAATCGTTGATGTAGACCGATTGTATGTGCGCGCTAGATCAGCCACGCTCACACCTCGTTCTCACTTTTCAATGATTTTACGTTAAATTTCTAGTTACTTTTATTCTCTTACGGCTGTCTTCTTGTGGCTTTTTCTTCAGGGACATTTTTGCAAGGGTTATTAAACTTTGCACAAAAAAAATTACAAATAATGTCTGAACACAAGTTTGGAAAAATGTGTGATCACATGTGACACTAACGTGCTAGCGGAACGAGTGCTAACCAGAGACTGACGCACTGGCGCGGAAGTCCCGGCTCACAAGTGAGTGACGTGAAAATGGGACTTCCCCTTTCTGCGTCACTCGTTATGCGAAATGTCACTCGTTAAGGGAGCATTTTTTTCACAATCTGTTTAGCTCGTTATGCGAATTACTCGTTATGAGAGGTGTTCGTTATGAGAGGTTCCACTGTAAAGTGCAGTTCAATTTTAATTTATTAAATATATTTATTGTGTTGCCGCGCTGTGTATTTTTGAGGTCTGGAACGGATTAATTCAATTTAATTTCTTTCTTATAGGAAAAATTGATATGGTTTTCGAACAGCGTTTTGGAACGTTCTTTGCTAAGAAATATTTGTGCATTTGTTTTAGTTTGACAGTTAAGAATCGGACATATTTATTTATTGAGTTAATTTGCATTATTTAATTAACCTTTCAGATATACTCGTAAGATTAAAAAAATAAGAATTTTTTTCATTTATTTAAAATTGAGCATTTTGCATATGAAATTCGTTACGCAATGTTAACTAAACATGGGATAAAGAAACGACATGTGAACGAACAGTGTGACATTTATTCGATTTTATTGGAACGGAGACGTCTTAAAGATGAAGTGGGTCGAGGACGTCCTGCTACTGTTGAAAACGACAAATAAAAGGTTTATTGGAAGAAAAACACGCAGCAAACGGTAGGAGAAATGCTATAAGAATTACGTGTTGACGTTGTTATAATTTTTGTATATTTAAAGCGAAATAAAAAGGTGAATTAGCTTTTTAAATGGTTTTTACACGAATTTAATGATAACCAAAAAAAAATGTTGCTTTAAAGTGTGTTTTTCGTCGCCGTTGCGTAACTGTAATGATCAATTTCTCAATCGTTTTGATCTCAATTTAAAAATATAACAGGTTTGGCTACGAAATATTACCTCATCCGCCTTACTCACCCGATCTACCACCAACCGATTTTCACCTTTTCGAGCACCTCGATAGCTATTTACGACAGAAGAAATTCAATACGAGAGAAGGAACTGAAATTGCTTTACATATTATAATTCTTGGATTCTAATCCACCTGCGTTTTATTCTATAGGCATAAATAAGCTTGATATAATGTATAGTCAAATGACTCTTATTGGTAAAATGTGTAGTCAAATGACTCTTAGTGGTAAAATGTGTAGTCAAATGACTCTTATTGGTAAAATGTGTAGTCAAATGACTCTTAGTGGTAAAATGTGTAGTCAAATGACTCTTATTGGTAAAATGTGTAGTCAAATGACTCTTAGTGGTAAAATGTGTAGTCAAATGACTCTTATTGGTAAAATGTGTAGTCAAATGACTCTTAGTGGTAAAATGTGTAGTCAAATGACTCTTATTGGTAAAACGTGTAGTCAAATGACTCTTATTGGTAAAACATGTAGTCAAATGACTCTTATTGGTAAAATGTGTAGTCAAATGACTCTTAGTGGTAAAATGTGTAGTCAAATGACTCTTATTGGTAAAATGTGTAGTCAAATGACTCTTATTGGTAAAATGTGTAGTCAAATGACTCTTAGTGGTAAAATGTGTAGTCAAATGACTCTTATTGGTAAAATGTGTAGTCAAATGACTCTTAGTGGTAAAATGTGTAGTCAAATGACTCTTATTGGTAAAATGTGTAGTCAAATGACTCTTATTGGTAAAATGTGTAGTCAAATGACTCTTATTGGTAAAATGTGTAGTCAAATGACTATTATTGGTAAAATGTGTAGTCAAATGACTCTTATTGGTAAAATGTGTAGTCAAATGACTCTTATTGGTAAAACGTATAGTCAAATGACTCTTATTGGTAAAACATGTAGTCAAATGACTCTTATTGGTAAAAGGTGTAGTCAAATGACTCTTATTGGTAAAATGTGTAGTCAAATGACTCTTATTGGTAAAAAATGTAGTCAAATGACTCTTATTGGTAAAATGTGTAGTCAAATGACTCTTAGTGGTAAAATGTGTAGTCAAATGACTCTTATTGGTAAAATGTGTAGTCAAATGACTCTTATTGGTAAAATGTGTAGTCAAATGACTCTTAGTGGTAAAATGTGTAGTCAAATGACTCTTATTGGTAAAATGTGTAGTCAAATGACTCTTAGTGGTAAAATGTGTAGTCAAATGACTCTTATTGGTAAAATGTGTAGTCAAATGACTCTTATTGGTAAAATGTGTAGTCAAATGACTCTTATTGGTAAAATGTGTAGTCAAATGACTATTATTGGTAAAATGTGTAGTCAAATGACTCTTATTGGTAAAATGTGTAGTCAAATGACTCTTATTGGTAAAACGTATAGTCAAATGACTCTTATTGGTAAAACATGTAGTCAAATGACTCTTATTGGTAAAAGGTGTAGTCAAATGACTCTTATTGGTAAAATGTGTAGTCAAATGACTCTTATTGGTAAAACGTGTAGTTTAATGACTCTTATTTATTTAACACTTTTATTGCAAATACAAGCTGGCGAGTTTATTGATTCTTACATTGATAAATAAAGTAATATATATTGTTTCAAAATTTATGTTTGATTGAAATAAAAGGTTAAAATCGAACATTATTTTTATAACCTAAAAACCTGAAAAACCTTAAATATTTACTTATTCGTATGGCAACCTTCAGCTGGCGATACGGACATATTGAAGAACGTAGCCGGGAAATAAAATATCCTTGGGTATCAATAATCAAGCCTCCGGGTTGAGGTCCACTGGAGTATGCACGTAACTCACAGTTCATTATAGAACGTGTTTTAAATATTACAGCATGTGAACAAGCAACAACACTTTTACACGTCAGTCACGCGGATATTACGAGTATTATTATCACACGAACCATCAAACCAAAATTGTATTTTTTTAGATATCAAATGGAATCGAACCCGAAACTCCCGAATGGAAGACAAGGGTATTTTACAAACTAGGTTATAGAGGTCGTCACTGAGGTACAGTACCCGGCGGTAAGTAATACACATCGGGCTTAAGAAAGAGACTGTCTGTCATAATCGGCTAACTTCGGCTTTGTAGAGCGTCGTCTTTGTCGCACTGTTACGTTACCAATTGTGACACCAGAACAAAAGAATGGTTGACAATATTTGTAGATCAATCAGTAAGAAGGAGTTCAGCGTATTGGCGTCTCTTACATGTAGTTCCTTTCGAAGATGATCTTGCAGAGGGCTATCGACAGATAGGACTCTGGTGTGAATAACTTGTCAGGTAGTTGTTCGGTTTAAGGGATGCAGCGATGACACAAGCGGTAGACCAATGTTACTTGCTTTTAATTGAAAGATTCAAAGTTTCAATATATGTTTATTAATTTAAAACAGACACACAGTAATACAATGTTCTCAAAGTGAAGACAAAATTATTAGAAAAGGAAAATGAGTATCAACGAATTCTTATATGTTATGCTATACCCAAAAATAATGTCGTCATATCATGTGACTTAATGTATGTGTTGTTTTCCCTGACAGTGGAAAAACAAGAAGTAATTGCGGTTAGGCAATGTATGCTTCTAAATTTATAGATACTTAAATTTGATAAATTAAGGATTTGGAATTAAAATGACACTATTGAGATGTCAAGGTTGTGGTTAATGACATCAATTGTATTTCTATTAAAATATGGCTAATTCAGTGGCGTAACAGCACGATGGATCCTATAACGCTTGACAACGACTGACAAATCGCGACGGAACACGTGTATGAATGACAGAGACGCTCTACAAAGCCGAAGTTAGCTGATTATGGCCGACAGTCTCTTTCTTAAGCCCGATGTATATTACTTACCGCCGGGTACTGCATATAATATATGTGATAAAAATGTATTGAAAAAATAGTTGCGACCATTATAATATGTATATATTATTAAATTAAAAGTTGTATGTGGTTCATAAGACAGAAAAGGTTTCTGACCCCTGGTATAGTTTTCTACAGTGGCGTCCTTACCCCCCTATGCCTTCATACCCTCCACCCGGTAAATGAGCCTTCTCCCTGAAGTGGCGGCGGCACCGCACCACTGGAGGGAGGAAGAGGGCGAACCGGGCGCCACTGTGGCTGTCTGCGCCGATACGGCACTTTCAGACTCAATTCGTTTTTATTGCTTTCACTGAAGCTTGGCTGTTTCGACGGGGGATGACATCATTACACCCTTCACGCTTTTTATTGTTTCGTTATATATTAACTGCGGTGTCAATTTATATTTATTTGTTTATTTTTTGGTACCGTTTGGAGACTGTCACTCCAATGGCGCCTTAATTTATAATGTAACCTCGTAATCGTAATCGAGGATTATCTCGCCACTACAATGTCAATTCAATTGGAAATCAAAGCTGTGCCGTGGAGTTTTTTTAATTATTTTTAAGTGAGGGAGCTGTTGCACACCAGCAAACTCACAGGTCAAATCGCTGTACTGGATCCGATGGCAAACCGAAGTGAAACGATCGGAGCATACCAGTTTTTTTTTTGAAATAATAGACATTACTTAAGTCATATGTATTATTATACCCCCGAATACTAAGTAGAAAAAATCATGTGTCATTCAAGGGGTATGGTACACCGCGGTATTCGAACCAGTGACTTACTGTATGAAAGTCTAATGCGTTACCGCGTGGCCATGCACCTCATAATGTTTTAACTCTCAATTGATGACCTCCGGAGAAAGATGATGGCAGCTACAGAGATCACAACCCCTCAGTTATGAGGAATCGATCAAGAAGCTTATAGTTCAACAGTGGGTGGTGGTTGGATTGAACTGAACTGAATGGAGGACAACATAAGCAACTATCAAGCGCGATCTACACCAAATGATCGAAATCGTCTTTATTTTTTTTAGTGTAATGTTTGTTCGAACATCGGGACTAACATACTCATACATGCTCTGGACAGAACCTGATTGATGCGAATGAACTCTGTTGCCTTCTACTGGAAAAACGTGACATCATTGATGGTCCAGACATGAGGATATATGTACAGAAGTCACAGCACATGCTGGTTTGTCCGAACATCAGGACTACATGCTCTGGACAGGACTTGATTGATGCGAATGATAGGGCGACCTCTGTTGTCTTCTACTGGAGATACGTGGTATAATTGATGGTTCAGATATAGAAATTAATGAAGGAATGAAAGAGAAAGTAATAGAAATTTTTACTTTAAATGTTGGTATACTTCCTACATCCCTGCTACTTTCTGTTTGTTCTTTACTGCGGTGCCTTGATGGAATTAATGTAGGTTTGATCTTCCCCCTCCCCAGCCGTTAAAGGGCTGATGCGATTATGCGGGGGAGAAGAATTTGGGAAAAATGGGGTGGGCAGATCAGTTCGCATCATAAAGCAGCTCCATGCATTCAGCTTTCGGGATCTCGTCCATAGACTTATGTGATATATGACGCCAGTTCATTCTAAATAACAAGACAACTGGATTTCGAATTTGGTAGAGACTATTGTCGTTCATTGTGTTAAAAGGTGTTTTATTTAAAATGTTACTCATTTTTTTATTTGATAGAACATTTACTCATATATACTCGTGTACAGTATACCCGGCGGTTATTAATACACATCGGGCTTAACCCTTCCCTTAAGGTGATAAAAATAATACGCGTGCTCCGGTGTTGGGTAGTGAGTCCGCAATAAAAAATTAGCGATTTTAAATCGGAAAAATAAGAACATTCATAGATAATCCCCTTAATTAATTATAATTGAAGTTAAAAATTATAATAATTGAGATTTATTTGCTGAAAACATTAAAAAAACCATCTGAAAACATTAAAAAACGCTCACGGAACGGGCGTACGTCTAACCTATTTGCAAGCCTAGAAGCTACTAGTGGCGCGGAACGTCAGTCGCATACCCCGGCGCTTACGCATTTGCTTGCGACGTTGAGACAATTCAGCTCCTCGCAATTCAGTCTAGTATGCAAGAGTGAGATGCGAATATAGTGTCGCGCTTCCCGCATACTATTCACCTATCGTCAAGACGAGGCACTCGCAGCGTTTAAATGCGAATTTGTTTTCGATCTTTACAAAACACCTCGATGTAGTCGATAAATTCTGATTATTATTAATATTATTTTTTAAATCAATGCGTAAATATATTATGGAGGAATACCTAAAATCTTAACCTTGTATTTATTATATTTATAGAGATATTGATGGTTATTAGAAGCAACGTGTAGAAGATACCCAACACAGGGAAGGAAAGGTTAAGAAAGAGACTGTCGGTTTGTAGAACGTCGTCTCTGTCATTCATTCACGTGTTCCGTCGCGATTTGTCAGTCGCATCGTGCGACATAGACGACGCTCTTCAAATCGACAGTCTCTTTCTTAAGCCCGATGTGTATTACTTACCGCCGGGTTCTGTACGGTGTTTTGTATAAGAACTCTTCAACCTATCCGAATTAATGATTCATATACAATATCTGTGAATTTAAAATACAATATCGATGAATATAAACAGTTAACATTAGTCTACACCCCGCTTTTGTGAACGTGTACATTCACTAGTAATAATTTACTTTCTCTGAGTTGTTATATTATACACTATCTCTGAGGTGAGGTGCATCATCCAGTCTATAGTATAGCTCCCGTCGAAAGGAGATTTACTCCTCCAGGCAGTGGTACAGTGCGCAGTTATTCTCAATGTTGTCAGTCATTGGCGCCTCACCGTTCCCATCGATGCATCAGACATACGCAGTGCTCCATGACTACAGTAGAATCTACTCAAACTTCACCAGTCATCCTTGGAAGTGATTACCCAATTAATTTTGCAGTGACTGAACGAGACACCCATTCATCACTTCGTCCAGTGTCCAGTGTCCAGTGATCTGACAGAGCTGAGTCTTATTTTTTTTGTTTTATTTATTTATAGGGTATTTCCAATTGAGCAGTTTTTTTAATTCTTCGATAAAACACAGATGGCGTCGTGAACTTGTCTGGGTCTTGTGACATTTGAGAAGTGTAATGTATGGCATTTATAAAAATAGAGTCGTATACAATACAACAACGTGTTCAAATTGTTGAATTGTTTTATGTATTGTAATCTCCGGAAACGGTGATGTTAATTGGCCACCGAGATCATGTGATCTTGGACACACCGTTGGACTATTTTCTCTGGGGTTACGTGAAAAGCCAGGTCTATAAGAATGACCCCCGACCAATTCCTGAGCTGAAGGACGAAATTATTGGCGTTATTGATGAGTTAGAACCGCAATTATGCCAAAATGTCATCGAAAATTTTGACAAAAGAGTGGACATCTGTGGAACTGTAAGAGGTGGACATTTGGCGGATATTGTTTTTTGTGTTTAAATGTCATACATTATACTTCAATGGCCAATAAATTTTTTTTTTGAAATCAAAGCAAATTGTGTGTTTTATTCAAGAATTAAAAAAAACCGCTCAATTCGAATGACCCTATATACGACAATGAATTTTATAAATAATCGTACATAATTTATGAAAAATATAAAACAACAGCTTATTTATTGTGGACACAATTTTAATGGATCTGGGTTTGTTGCCTTTCATTTGTCGTGTCCCCAGTAAACTAGGCTTTTGCCTGTATCTTATTTATTCACTTTTATTACAAATATAATCTGGCAATCTTCAACACTTTTATTGCAAATATAATCTAGCAGGTTTATTTCCAGGCGGCAATCTCTTCTAACCAACCAGACTAAAGTAAATGAAACAAGTTACATGGTTGCAAAAAAAAACATTCAAATGACTATCCGTCCCGACGAAATCCATGAATGAACACATAATATACGTGAGCATATGGTCACAAACCCTACAAAGACGGACAATCACCCGAGCATTCCTTTTTATATAAAGTGAGATATCATCAATCAAAGGGAAAATGAAGGGATGGCGGAGAGGAAAGAAAAAAAATAGGGATGAAACACTTTACTGAGGACATACGAGGTGGTTGTTTCCCCGTGGTTTTCCCACACTTTTTAATGGGTATGCTTGGATATTAAGTGTTTATACATTACGAATTGCTAACAGGGAAAAAAGTAAAAACCCTTTGTTGATTGCGAAAATTTAGTTTAAAGTACCGGACAGTTGTTGACAGCATGGTTCATAATTTAGTTTAACGTACCGGACAGTTGTTGACAGTGTAGGATACCTAACTAAATAAATAAATAATTGTCAAAATAAATAAGTGAATTGTTAAACATAATTTATTGTTAAAATTGTAAACATACAGGGTCAATGACCGATGAACTATTTACAAATTGTCACATGCCAGGAACGTCAACAATGTTTACTCACAAATAGTATTTGCGTTCTGTCTCGCCGTCTCCGAATACAAATAAATATCTACCCGTCAATGCACGCGCTAGAGTAAGACAGAATATGTATCGCGAACTGGTTCACTCGCTAGTATAAATTACCCACGCGCCGAGAAATATAGATTATTATTGTTCATTCAACTGTCAAGACTTGTTATTGATTGCCCGCTGTCCACTTTCGCTTTCATCCGCATTCTTGGGTATTTATATTTAAATAAATACAAATCAAAATCATCACGACGTATCAGATAAGCAACTCGCTACATCGATGACCCTGA
The DNA here is from genome assembly GCA_949825065.1 of Odontocerum albicorne. NCBI lineage: Eukaryota > Metazoa > Arthropoda > Insecta > Trichoptera > Odontoceridae > Odontocerum > Odontocerum albicorne. The sequence goes on from OX463858.1 coordinate 3,240,252, forward strand.
ACGAAAAGGAACGCAGAATCGACTAAAACGAATACAGCGATGTCGATATCAAAATCATCAGCACGTCCTAATAGGACACATGCTACATTGATAACGACCATCGCTACAACAGCATGGCCCATAATTTAGTTTAACGTACCGGACAGTTGTTGACAGCATGACCTATAATTTAGTTTAACGTACCGGACAGTTGTTGACAGCATGGTCCATAATTTTGTTTAACGTACCGGACAGTTGTTGACAGCATGGTCCATAATTTTGTTTAACGTACCAGACAGCTGTTGACAGCATGGCCCATAATTTAGTTTAACGTACCGGACAGCTGTTGACAGCATGGCCCATAATTTAGTTTAACATACCGGACAGTTGTTGACAGCATGGCCCATAATTTAGTTTAACGTACCGGACAGTTGTTGACAGCATGGTTCATAATTTAAATTTGTGTTTGGTGGCGTATTCTCGATCTGAGCTGTAAAAAGCATCACCATGCGCACACGAACACCTTTGTGTATACATTTTCCGATATCTGTCATATTTCGGTGGATAAATTGGGGGTTGAACTTTACAAACTGAGTCATTTCATAGGAAAGCATGACTTACAATGTTTCTGTTGTCATTATTTTATATTTAGACTTTTAATAATTATGTTTTTACTTGTTGTCTCGTTCGGGCAAATCTTGTTTCGACTTGTTGGTAGTGTTTCTCCCGAGCGTCGTTTGGGCAGATCTTATTTCAATTTATTTTCTCCGAACGGAATATATTTTCGTATATAATTTATTCGTTCACAGTTCGTCATTGTGTTACGCCGCGTGTTAAAAATCCAACTGTTAAGTGGTTAAATACAGTATATCGTTATTTAGTTGTATATAGCTAATTGTCATCTCTTTCAACATCTCTTTCAACCTACCAGAAAGATGTTAAAGAAGCCTAAAGCTTAAGACATACCGAAACACTTTTAAGAAAGTGGGTAACAATAGAAATCGAACCTGTAACCCTCGGTTTGGAAGACAGGCGTCTTATCAACTAGGTCACGAAAGTAATTGAATTTGCATTACCAGTGACGAGTATAATAGAATACACAATATAAAGTAGGGAATCGTGATTATCAAAAACTCGTCCACGGGAAGCTGCGCTTAGTCTATACTGAATCTCGTCATCTATGATTGCAGACATTCACAATGCTACCTAAGTTATTATTTAAATTTTACTGCGCTGTGAATCATTTTTCTTCTCCTGTGATGTCGAACCTGTCCAGTCCGTCGTCGCTACTATTCTTTACACACTCAAGTGTGTCGCCACCGGAGACGGAGTCCTTTTGGGCAGTTCCTAATTCGCCACTACGTGACGTTGCGCTCATAAAAAAAAAAAAAGAATGTTTCGATTTTATCGTGTAGATCGCGCTGGGTAGGAATTGCCCCCCATAACAGCGTGGGTGATAGCGGGATCGAACTGAACTGCACTGAACTACCCAATTAATTGTCCCCCATAACAGCGTGGGTGGTAGCGGAATCGAACTGAACTGCACTGAACTACCCAATTAATTGTCCCCCATAACAGCGTGGGTGGAAGCGGGATCGAACTGAACTGCACTGAACTACCCAAGTAATTGTCCCCATAATAGCGTGGGGGGAAGCGGGATCGAACTAAACTGCACTGAACTACCCAAGTAATTGTCCCCCATAACAGCGTGGGTGGTAGTGGGATCGAACTGAACTGCACTGAACTACCCAAGTAATTGTCCCCCATAACAGCGTGGGTGGTAGCAGAATCGAACTGAACTACCCAAGTAATTTTCCCCATAATAGCGTGGATGGTAGCGGGATTGAACTGAACTGCACTGAACTACCCAAGTAATTGTGCCCCATAACAGTGTGGGTGGTAGCGGGATCGAACTGAACTGCACTGAACTACCCAGGTAGTTGTCCTCATAACAGCGTGGGTGGTAGCGGGATCGAACTGAACTGCACTGAACTACCCAAGTAATTGTCCCCCATAACAGCGTGGGTGGTAGCGGGATCGAACTGAACTGCACTGAACTACCCAAGTAATTAAAATGCAGCACTGATTCTATGATTTGTCCATTTACATTGATGTTTTGATGGAGGTTTTCGTTGGATAGAATATTGATCTTAGAAAGATTTAATTTGAGACTACGGCCACATATATGTATCCAGTGTTTGCTGCAGATCTTCAGCAGAATGAGAAATTAGAGTGCGTCGTCAGATATGAGAGTGTAACACGAAAGAATAAGTTTTGTATCTCTAACGTGCTTCCGCAATATCCGAAGTCACGATGTAATTTGGCTTTCAACTGTGTTGATAAATGATTTGTTTTATGTAAATGAATATTGGCGCAGAATGCAGTGTAAAGTTTGCATACCGAACTTCTATGTATCATATATTTGCAAGTGAACCACTCGGCCGGGAGAACTGGAGGGGAGTTCACCTGTATTCAGCGCTGTACGATACAGCCAGGCTGTATTCATTGAAGGGGTGAAAAGGATTCGTTGAAGGTAGTAAGCAAGGGTCTGCCGTGCTTCGACCCAGAGTTTCATTAACGTGTTTGGGGTGGAATATTTTTTATAATGATATTAAATATATTCCAATATCGAAAAAATGTGAGGAAAATATCTAAGAGACCCAAAATGTCGAAAATTTTCGAAAATACTCTACAACTACAAAACTTTTCGAAAAAAAAATTATATTATGTTAAAAATCTTTAAAAAAGGGATGGGTTAAATAATTGAAAAATATGGATATACGAGGATGTAACGATGAATGGATGAAATTGGTGGATGCACGAAATACACGAATGAACGGAATATATGGATGGATGGAATATGTGCATGGATCGAATATATACATGGATGGACGAAATATATGGATGGATGAACTGAATATTAGGATAGAAATTGTGGGTGGATGGCTCGAATGGATAAGATGGATGGACGAAATAGATAGATTTACGGATTGGGTGGGTGGAATAGATGGATATATGGAAAAGATGGATGGATATAATATATGGATGGATGGAATTGATGAATGTGCGAAATAAATCGATGAACGGGATAGATTAATAATGGACGGAATAGATGGATGAATGGAATATGTGGGTGGATCGAATAGATGGATGGATGAATTAGATTAGGACGAAATATATAAATCAGGGGTGGGCATACATGAGGTCAACGAGAGCCACATTCTGGATTTTCATATATATAAAGAGCCACATCATAGTCACGTTCTCGCGTAGTATTAAATACACTAATTCTAATTTATTACATATTCTACACAAATCTTAATTGCTATATATGGTAAAGTATAAAAAATACACATATAAGAAAATATAAAAATAGTGCAGAATACGGTTTTCGTGATTTGCGCACATAAAGAGGCAGGAGATGCGCGCGCATCCTACACATTAAAATCACAGCACACACGTATACACCAATACTCGCGTCTTTGACAGTTGCATTCATACATGCGCATCTTGTTACTTACAACATTAAGAAAGGAAAATCGCTAAAATACAAGTATAATGTGGAAAGAAAGTATCTATATTTTTATAAGAGACTTTGGAAGCCGCACTTAACCCAACGAAGAGCCGCATTTGCCCACGTTTGATATAGATGGATGGACGGAGTAAGATTGATGGATATACAAAATACATGGATGAACAGTATATATTAATAATGGACGAAATAGATGGATGGAAGGATGGATCGTACAAATGGATGGACGAAATAGATAGATGTACGGAATGGATGGACGGAAAAGATGAATGGATGGAATGCATGTTTGAATAGAGGAGCATTGGGAGTAGCAATTCTACAAAAGGACGTTCTCTAGGGAGAGTAGAGGTAGGAAGATAATGCATGGAAGATGATGCATGGAATATAGAACATAAAGATGGGAAAAAATATCGTAGAGAAAAAGACACATCTTGAATAAAGATAAAAAAGGATTAATAGCTTTTACGCGGTCTGGTCCCGGAGCGCGATGCGGTGTCGATTGATGTATGACAGTGCAGCGTGCGCACTGACACGGAACGCGGAGTGTTTACGCGCCGTGACTCCGGATGTATCTACGAATATATATTATGCCCATATTAGCTGGTAGCTGCCACATGCCTCGGACACTCACCCTGCCAGACCATCCGCACCTCTTACGATCACGACATGGACGGGTTAACACGCCGAGTTGTTATCATTGGTCATTGGTTATACTTAAAAAGAAACAAAGTTGAGTCATAACTTCTTATTATTAAGTCTGAGGTAGTTGACTTCTAAATTCGCTCCTAATATTCTTGTATTGTTTATCTCCAGTGCTGGGGCAATTTTTTAAAACAATCTGTTAATTTTGATGGCAATATCTGTGAAATTTAGATTGTTTTTATCAAACACTGTTTATTCTTCGTCTTCTTCCTCTTGGTTTAGGTCGTATGACCTGTTTATGACGGTGGACTGTCCTGGGATGATGACGTCCAGCTGTCCTTCCACCTTTTCGGCATCCTTCCTGGTAATCTCTTGCTGTTAGAGTTTTCAGTCTTAGCGATCTTTGCCAGTCTTATATCCTCCATGCGGTCCACATGATCCCTCCAGAAGCGCCTTCTGTTTCTTTCCCACCTCACTATGTTTTCAACACCACAGACAGACCTTATCGTCTCATTTCTGATCCAATCTCTAAGAGTTCTACCTGCGATGGAGCGTAGAGTTCTCATTTCTGCCACTCTGAGAAGGTTTTTTGTTCTGTTGGTATCGACTCTCGCTTCTATCCCATATGTCATGATGGGGCGGACGCATGTCTTATATATATTGACCTTACTGTTTATTCCATTTTTTTAAACGGTATAACCCTACCGATTTCAAGGTTTTCATCAGGGGAGCACAAACAAGACTATGATGATGAGGTGAAAGCCTTGAAACCGGTAGGGTTATACCGTTACAAAAAGTGGAATAAACATATGTGGGTCTTTCTCTACCACGCCTTCCACTCACATTTGTACTGTATATTTGTTTTGTTAGTCTTTCTTCATTCATTCCACATGCCCAAACCATCTCAGAGTGCTATTCTTACTTAGCAGACCAGCCTTAAGTTCACATTCATCTCTTATCATTTCATTCCGTATTCTGGCATATATTGTCACCCTATCATTGGACACATATTTACAGCATTTATTCGGCTCCTTTCAGTCTTTTCCACGCTCACGTTTCCCTCCCACACATCAAAGTCTATACTCAAATACTGTTGTGGACAATCATCTTAGCAGATTTCGGTACTATCCGGATCGAGTACCATATACATGTTTAAGTGCCCCATTGTCATTGTTTCCTATCGCTACATGCCGTTCGATACTCATAGTAACTCTTCCATCATCTGAGAAAATACTACTTGAATAGTAGAATTCCTCAGCTTGCTCCAATCTTTCATTACTCACCCATATATCGCATTCCCTTTTCCTTTCACACTTTTCTATCATCCTGGTTGTATTTCTTTGTTTGACTTTATTTCCTATCGCTACATGCCGTTCGATACTCATCGTAATTCTTCCATCATCTGAGAAAATACTACCTGAATAGTAGAATTCCTCAACTTGCTCCAATCTTTCATTACTCACCCATATATCACATTCACTCTTCCTTTCACGCTTGTCTATAATGCTTGCTGTATTTCGCAACATTCCTTCTTTGATTTGTCCATTCGCATCCCTATAGCACGCACAGTAAAATTGAATCGGGAATCACACCCGTGAAATTAGGAAGTTTCAGAAATAAAGTCAGATCTTATTATCACCCTTTTGCTGCACCCCGACATCTTTTCAAACCCTTCCATTGTCTCTGGATCTCCACAGTTCAAATATCTCCGCCCATTTCCCGCCTAATGGATGATATAGAAAAGAATATTCATTTTGGCATTTTCTGAATTTCATTATTCTTTTGGTATTTTTACGATTTTTCGATAGCGAATTCCTCATTTGATGAATTGTTCAACTTGAGGTAGGATGGCCAAAAATATCGTTTATTTGGTAAAATATTACATCACGCACTAATAAGAATTTAAATAAAAAGAATCACTAATAATAAGACACGCACTAATAAGAATCACTTATAATAAGACACACACTAACAAGAATTATTAATAATAAGACACGCACTAATAAGAATCACTTATAATAAGACACGCACTAATAAGAATAAATTATAATAAGATACGCAGTAATGAGAATCACTTATAATAAGACACACGCTAATAAGAATCACTAATAATAAAACACGCACTAATAAGAATAACTTATAATAAGACACGCACTATCAAGAATCACTAATAATAAGACACACACTAATAATAATCACTTATAATAAAACACGCACTAATAAGAATTTTAAATTATATCGAAATATTTGTAAGAAATCTTATTTATTTATTCATATTACTCGGTGTGAAGAGAAATATCTGGATATGAATGCTGTGAAATCGAATATTATTGTGATAGAAAAGTGTGAAAGGAAAAGTAAATGCGATGTGTGGGTGATAATTGAAAGATTGGAGCAAGTCGAGGAATTCTAATATTTAGGTAGAATTTTTCTGACAAAATACTACCCAAATATCAAAATACTGTTCACACGTACATCGTATTTACTTTTCCTTTCACACTTTTCTACCATGATTGTATTTTGTAACATTAGTTTTCTCTGGTCTTTCTATTCGCATCCCTAGCGCATTCCTGCAAAAGTTTCGAACTGCGGTAGCGATAGGATACATAGTCAATGGGGCATTAAAACATATATACTCGAACCGGACAGTATCAAAATGTGCTAATATGACAGTCCATAACAGTATTTTAGTATCGATTTTGAAGTATGGGAGTGTAGCGTGGACGTTGAAAAATACTGAAAAGAGCCGAATAAATGCTGTAGAAATGTGTTAACTGAGAAGAATATATGGGGTAACACTGTATGCTAGTATACGGAAGGAATATTAAGGAATGAATGTGAATTTAAGGATCAGTGTTGAGTAAGATTAAGAGAAGAGCACTTTGAGATGGTTTGGACATACAGAACGAATAACTGAAGAAATACTAACAAAACAAATATAAAGTGAAAAAGTCAGTGCAAGGCGTGTAAAGGAAGACCAAGAAAAGTATGATTGGATCAAGTGAATGATATTGAATCGGACGTATGCGTCATCATAAAATATGATTGATATATTTTCTTGTTATTTGGTATTTTTTGTATAAATTCTTGGTATAATTTTATGTTTATTGAAGTCCGTGCTTGTGTCACGAACGTAACTGAAATGTTCCTTATGCGCAGCCATCGCGAGACAGTATGAAAAATCGGGCGGCCCATGCATGCGAAAACTTGCGAGAATTGTGACATTTCGCAAGCTATGACGGCATGCACGGGCGAAAACAGGCGCTTTCGATGAGCGATTTGCCGCACATAATGAGCCCAAAAGTAAAAAAAATACATTCTCAGTTACCTCCAGTCTACGACCATCTACTACCTGCTAAAGAGGAATCTCTTCTCACCCTGGTATTTTTCACCGGAAAGCATAAAGTGAGCCGAATCTTCGAACATTGAGAAGCAGTCGTCCACCTATTCTACAGTCTTTATACCTGTGCCGTACATATATTTTGAAAGAACACATTAAAAGTCAGAGAAATCGTAGGAGTTGTATTAAGGACGTAGAAGAGTCGAAGGATGTTCGTGATAGAAAAGGCTGACACTCTCTCTTCTCTGCCTACCCCGACAGGGAAATGGTGTGATGTGGTATGTGTGTATATTTCTGTTTAAGTTTTGTGTATAATTGATGTTTCTCTTGTGTTGAACAAATAAAATATAAATAAAAATTCATAAAATCGATTTTGATATTATCAATCTGTAAAAAAATAATTGAGTGATGAATTGGTCATCCGGTAGAAAGAATAAGGCGCTCTGATTTTGGGGTCTTCTCAAATGATTGCCCTGGAATGGTTGTGAAAAGTTTTCCCAGATACTTTCGGCATTTCCAGAAGACTAATCGCCAAACTTGGCCGCTTCCTCCACATTTAGGTAAGTTACTTAACTATTATGTAATCGGAACGGTTTAACCCTGGTAATCCGTTTGATGTAATATAATACCTATACACGTTTATTTATTTCTCAAGAGTTCCGCCCTTTGTTTGTATTTCAAACAGGTTTACTTAAGAGTTCATGCCCTTAGTTAATGGTTCAAATAGGTTCACTTAAAAGTTTTTGCTCTTAGTTAGTGGTTCAAACAAGTTTATTTAAAGAGTTCCTGCTCTTATAGTAGTTAGTGATTCAAATAGGGTTGCTTAATAGTTCCTGTCTTTAGTCAGTGGTTCTAACATGTTTATTTAAGAATTCCTACCCTTAGTTAGTGGTTCAAATACGTTTGCTTAGAGTTCCTGTTCTTACTTCATGCCTGGCCACACCAAAGTGCTACACAGAAATTCATTTGACAGTTGGGAGCGGTTGAGTCAACACACGATGTCACTCTCAAAACTAACCAATTTCATTACAACTCACCATCTTTATTAACTTTCTGTGCAACTTCATTCCAAAGTGATTTTATTACAGGTACATTTTTATATAATCACTTAAAAGTTTTTGCTCTTAGTTAGTGGTTTAAACACGTTCATATTAGAGTTTCTGCCCTCAGTTAGTGATTCAAATAGGGTTGCTTATTAGTTCCTGCCTTTAGTCAGTGGTTCAAACATGTTTATTTAAGAATTCCTGCCCTAAGTTAGTGGTTCAAATACGTTTGCTTAGAGTTCCTGTTCTTAGTTAGTGGTTCAAACATGTTTATTTAAGAAGTCCTGCCCTTAGTTAGTGATTCAAATACGTTTCCTTAGGGTTCCTGTTCTTAGTTACTGTTCAAAAATGTTTATTTAAGAATTCCTACCCTTAGTTAGTGGTTCAAACACGTTTGCTTAGAGTTCCTGTTCTTAGTTAGTGGTTCAAACATGTTTATTTAAGAATGCCTGCCCTTAGTTAGTTGTTCAAATACGTTTGCTTAGAGTTCCCGTTCTTAGTTAGAGGTTCAAACATGTTTATTTAAGAATTCCTGCCCTTAGTTAGTGATTCAAATACGTTTGCTTAGAGTTCGTGTTCTTAGTTAGTGGTTCAAACATGTTTATTTAAGAATTCCCACCCTTAGTGGTTCAAATACGTTTGCTTAGAGTTCCTGTTTTTAGTTAATGGTTCAAACATGTTTATTTAAGAATTCCTGCCCTTAGTTAGTGGTTCAAACAGGTTCACTTAAAAGTTCCTGTCCTTCTTTAGAGGTTCAAACACATTCATTTAAGAGTTCCTGCCCTTAGTTAGTGATTCAAATACGTTTGATTAAGAGTTCGTGGTCTTAGTGGTTCAAATAGGTATACTTAAGAGTTCCTGCCCTTAGTTAGTAGTTCAAATATGTTTACTTAAAAGTTCTTGCTCTTAGTGGTTCAAACAAGTTTATTTAAAGAGTTCCTGCCTTTAGTTAGTGGTTCAATAATTTTGATAAGACCTTCCTAAAAGGGTTGTCTTCAAGTGCCTTTTTAAGCTGCTCATACAATGAAGATGAAAACTGCAACGATTTCGAAACGTTGGCATTATAGGCCAAACCACGCTGCACAACACTCCGAAATACTGTAAACAACCGATACAAAGAATCGTAAAAAAAATATTTATAAATTCAGAGAAATCGAAGGATTTGTATGATAACATATGTATGGATGTAAAAGAGGTGAAGAGTGTGTAGAGATTGGGAACTCTGGCGATCTAACCTCACTGCCTTCCCCGACAGGAAAACAGTGGGATGGTATGTACGAGTATATATGATATGTAAGCGACACTATTCAGCAGTCAATTTGTTAACAAATTTTTTTTTGGCATTTCCTGACTCAAAAGTGTATTAGCTGTTTGATTTTGTTAAGAGAAAACTCAGAGCTTCATGTATTCCGTTGGTGTCCGTTTGATGTAGTCTCATCGCCAATTTATGGGGGCTCTCTGTGGACTGCTACCGACTGTTAAATATTCAACATAGTGACGGGCTTTTATCCAGTTCAAAGCAAATCAATTTTCCGACACAATCAAGCTCTTGGGTATTCCGAAAGTCTTCCTTGCAATTAATGTTATAGGAGAAAAGTAATTTGAAGCTCTTACAGGTAAACGATGGTGAAGGGTCTTTGTTCGTATTTTTTTATTGCTTTCGCATTATATTAAATTGTTCCATGATGTCAGAATAAAAACCTTATGTTATCTTTGTGTCATATTACAATGTTTCATGACATCCAATAATTAATTGGGTCGTATTACACTGTTTCATGACATCAGAGTAATTACTTATTTATGCGTCGTATTACACTGTTTCATGACATCAGAGTAATTACTTATATATGCGTCGTATTACACTGTTTCGTGACATCAGCGTAATTACTTATATGCGTCGTATTACACTGTTTCATGACATCAGCGTAATAACTTATTTATGCGTCGTATTACACTGTTTCATGACATCAGAGTAATTACTTATTTATGCGTCGTATTACACTGTTTCATGACATCAGAGTAATTACTTATTTATACGTCGTATTACACTGTTTCATGACATCAGAGTAATTACTTATATATGCGTCGTATTACACTGTTTCATGACATCAGAGTAATTACTTATTTATGCGTCGTATTACACGGTTTCATGACATCAGAGAAATTACTTATATGCGTCGTTTTACACTGTTTCATGACATCAGACTAATTACTTATATATGCGTCGTATTACACTGTTTCATGATATCAGAGTAATTACTTACTTATACGTCGTATTACACTGTTTCATGACATCAGAGTAATTACTTATATATGCGTCGTATTACACTGTTTCATGACATCAGAGTAATTACTTATTTATGCGTCGTATTACACTGTTTCACGACATCAGAGTAACTACTTATATATGCGTCGTATTACACTGTTTCATGACATCAAAGTAATTACTTATATATGCGTCGTATTACACTGTTTCATGACATCAGAGTAATTACTTATTTATGCGTCGTATTACACTGTTTCACGACATCAGAGTAATTACTTATTTATGCGTCGTATTACACTGTTTCACGACATCAGAGTAATTACTTATATATGCGTCGTATTACACTGTTTCATGTCATCAGAGTAATTACTTATATATGCGTCGTATTACACTGTATCATGACATCAGAGTAATTACTTATTTATACGTCGTATTACACTGTTTCATGACATCAGAGTAATTACTTATGCATGCGTCGTATTACACTGTTTCATGACATCAGAGTAATTACTTATATATGCGTCGTATTACACTGTTTCATGACATCAGAGTAATTACTTATATATGCGTCGTATTACACGGTTTCATGACATCAGAGAAATTACTTATATGCGTCGTTTTACACTGTTTCATGACATCAGACTAATTACTTACATATGCGTCGTATTACACTGTTTCATGACATCAGAGTAATTACTTATTTATACGTCGTATTACACTGTTTCATGACATCAGAGTAATTACTTATATATGCGTCGTATTACACTGTTTCATGACATCAGAGTAATTACTTATTTATGCGTCGTATTACACTGTTTCACGACATCAGAGTAACTACTTATATATGCGTCGTATTACACTGTTTCATGACATCAGCGTAATAACTTATTTATGCGTCGTATTACACTGTTTCATGACATCAGAGTAATTACTTATTTATGCGTCGTATTACACTGTTTCACGACATCAGAGTAATTACTTATTTATGCGTCGTATTACACTGTTTCACGACATCAGAGTAATTACTTATATATGCGTCGTATCACACTGTTTCATGACATCAGAGTAATTACTTATATATGCGTCGTATTACACTGTTTCATGACATCAGAGTAATTACTTATTTATACGTCGTATTACACTGTTTCATGACATCAGAGTAATTACTTATGCATGCGTCGTATTACACTGTTTTTTGACGTCAGAGTAATTACTTATTTATGTGTCGTATTACACTGTTTCATGACATCAGAGTAATTACTTATTTATGCGTCGTATTACACTGTTTTTTGACGTCAGAGTAGTAACCTATCTTTGCGAATTATTAATTACTGATGTTTGTATCGCTTTGAGGCCGAGGCCACACCAAAATGCTTCGTTAGGTGCCAAGCTAGATTTTACGTGACTCATATACTAGGTGACTTCATGCTTGGCCACACCAAAGTGCTACGCACAAATTCATTTGACAGTTGGGAGCGGTTGAGTCAACACACAATGTCACTCTCAAAACAAACCAATTTCATTATAACTTACCATCTTTATTTACTTTCTGCGCAACTTCATTCCAAAGTGATTTTATTACAGGTACGTTTTTGTATAGTTTGCTCGATGGGTTCCACAAAGGTTCCCTTTTATACACAGCTGTCATTAAAACTTTCGCCATCTTGTAAATTAACCAACACGTCTGTTCGCTAAGAGGTTCACTCAATGACTAATCGTCATGCAACGTGGCGCGAAGAGTGTGGCCACTGCGATAGTATGCGGTAGGTTGGTTCGCTAGGATATATCGCCTAACTCGCAACATAGCTCTAAGCACCAAGCGAGGCTCCTATCTGTGTGGCCGAGGCCTTAATGGTTTCGTTGCGATTAAGTTATTACTCGTACCTATTTTGTGTCGTACAAAGTTAGAGTAATTACTTGTCTTTGCGTCGTATAACATTATTTTATGACGTGATAGAATAATTAATTATTAATCTTCAAGTTGAATGAAAAAGCGATGGAGAAGAATAGTGACGATACATAATAGTGTGTTGGGGCCCACCTTGATGTATGGAAATGAAATTTGAACTTGACAGAAGGATAAAAATAATAATACTTGCACTTAGAAAAAAAATGTGGAAAGTGTGAAAAAAAGGCGGAATGAAGACTTTATACGATGTTTTAAGAAAGATGAAGAAAGGGATTTTAAGACGGTTTGGAAGTGTGGACAGAATGAAGCGAGTATACAAAAAAAAACTGATGGCCTCGCGGCCGGGTTCACTCTCCATTAGTTGGGGTGTATCTCGACTGGGGAGGTTGTTTGTAGTTGAGCCCAGACCTTTTGAGTGTTTCTCTGTTAAATGTATTTTGTTCTCTATTATCTTGCAGTTTCAGTATGATAAATGTATATAACTATAGTATATGTACGTACTATATTGCTTTCAGTAAATCTATATTTATTTATTGATTATAAGTGTAAGGTGTTAATATAAGAGGTGGACCGAGGAAAATGTGGCTGGATCAAGTGGGCCAGATTTTGAAACTAGAGTTTAAGAGAAAAGTATGAATTTTAAATCATGGAAGAGGCGAAATGTGTTTTCATAGTAGGAAAGTCTGGCGTTCGTCTCTACCTACCCCAGCAGTGGAATGGCATGATGATACATATGTTTATATGTATATATCGCCTGTTGAGAATCATAGTGGTGAAACTCCAAAAAAATAAATTTTCGAGTTAAGACTTTCAAATGGCACTAAAATTACTCATTTTTTACGTGCGTAAGTGGCAAAAGTATATTTCAACTCCTTGAAGCGTCAAGGAGTTGAAATATACTTTCGCCACTTACGCACGTAAAAAAATTGTCATTTTAGTGCTATTTGAAAGTCTTAACTCGAAAATTTTTTTTTGGAGTTTCGCCACTATGATTCTCAACAGGCGATATCAAATGATATTATTAAAACACCATAAATAGATAAATATGCAGAGGGTATACGAGTATACTCTATAAACGCGATATCTCGGATCTCATTCGGGAATAATTAATGAAAAATGTACATATCAAATGATATTATGAAAACACCATAAATAGATAAATATGCATAGGGTATACGAGTATACTCTATAAACGCGATATCTCGGATCTCATTCGGGAATAATTAATGAAAATTGGAAACACCATAAAAAAGAAATATCACGAGGCAGGCAGGCAGACAGGTTCCGCAAATTGGACATTTAGGATGTAAGGATGAAAGTGTTGGATGAATTTTATTCGTATTGGCTTGTCAATGTCAGTGAGGAGGTGGTTATTAATTCAGCAGTGTTCCTTTAATCCAGACCTGGTCAAATATATTTTGATAGATGTATATTTTTATCCACTATGCACGGATTTCTCCTACTACAAAAAGAGGGTCTGCTCCATTCCCTCCTGCAGATGTCACATACACGTGGACCCCGCTAAGTCGCCTGGCAATGCTAAGGCTAAGGCCACACCAAAGTGCTTCGCAGAACTTCATTTGACATTTGGGAGCGGTTGAGTCAACAAACGATGCCGCTCTCAAAACTAACCAATTTCATTACAACTTACCTTATCTTTATTAACTTCCTATGCAACTTCATCCCAAAGTGATTTTATTACAGGTACATTTTTGTATAATTTGCTCGATGGGTTCCACAAAGGCTCCCTTTTATACACAGCTGATATTAAAACTTTCACCATCTTATAAAATCACTTGGTGACACAATAAAATTAACCAACACGTATGTTCGCTAGGACACTCACTAGGTGACTAATCGTCACGTAGCGTGGCGCAAAGCGTGCAGTGGGACCATTGCGATAGTGTGCGGTTCGTTGGTTCGTTAGGATATGTCACCTAGATCGCAGCGTAGCTCTAAGCACCAAGCGATGCTCCTACCTGTGTGGCCGAGGCCTAACGCCTGTTCGCTGAATGTTTCTCACACGTCTAGCCGTTGACACGCCATCAGCCCGAGAGCAGACGGTTGTGAACCTGTTGCTACCAAACCTCAGGCGCCTCGCACAAAGTCAGCGACTGTCGTCGACTGTCCTTATAGCCCTTTCTCTGCCCACCAACTCTTCGCTTGTCCATTACTTCCCAGTACAAGACGCGTTTTATGAATCTACGATAGCCCATGCGTATCACATGTCCGATCTATCGCAATTTCGCCTTTACAACCATATCTTATATACGTTTACAGTTGGAGCGTTGCAGAACCGAGACATTTAAAAAAAATATATCCACATTGCACGGATTTCTCCTGTTACACAAAGAAGGTCTGCGTCTAGAGTTAACTTATTCATTAGGAAAAATATCAGCCAGGATTCTTCTCATACTGCTAGACGGTACCGAGAATATATCCACAGTGTCATTCAGTTGGTTCAATATCTCTATACCACGGGTGACTGAGTGTTTAGCCATGATATTCGTCCTGTAAGTTGGTATGTAGAACAGAGGGTGATTCCTTACACGGATATATTTATTTATTTAACACTTTTATTGCAAAGCAATGTGGCGGGCTTATTGCCAGGTGGCAATCTTTTCCAACCAACCAGACAAAAGTAAATGAAACAAGTTACGTGGACGCATAAATCTTGTCAAATGACTATCCATCCCTACGAAATCCATAAACATATACGTGAGAACATGCCCACGAACCCCACAAAGACGGAAAATCACACGAACATTATTTTTCATATAAAGTGAGATATCATCAATCAAAAGGAAAGGAAGGGATGGTGGAGAGGAAAGGAAAAGAAAAATCAGGAATGAAACACGTTATTTTACTGGCTAGAAATTAAGAGTTTTTTCAATCGCTTCTTAAAGCATGCCAAGGACGGAGCGAGTCTTATATTGGTTTGTACCTGATTCTAGAGTCTCACTGCATGGACAGTAAAGGAATATTTAAAAGGTACATATATCATAAACTTAGTGTTTCTAGAATCGCGGGACAGTTAAAGCAACCTTGAAAAACCTTAAGTAGGAATATCGCAATGGATTCTTGCCTTCTTGTTTCGAGGCTTCCATAGTTACACACCGTGAGAAGTTCGGCATGGTGAGCATATTTTGGGTAATCACCATTTGTTCTGTACCATAGATATCTGAGAATTTTTTTTATGTACATACCACACTTTTTAATCGCGTATGTCCACATAAAGACGTGTTTCATAGGTCACTCAGCTCCTTCAGGAAAACAACTCTTAAATTTAGTTTAATACTTGGAATAATTTAACTTTTATATTATTTAACATACCATATTTCCAACCTACCCTTCCGTTATAAGCACAGGCTCCCGAAGCATTATCTGTTACCTGACTAGTCCACCTACAATATCAGCTGGGACGACCAAGGTCTGAGTGAATGTGATGGAATACAAGTAGCCTGAACGAGCGGACTTGTTCTTGCTAAATAATTAGTTGTAAGAATTGTTATCTAGTTATAAGTAGTATGTAAGTGCTAATTATTTCTAAGAAATTATATATTAAGATTATAAAAAAATAAAAATAAAATGATATGTAGGAAAATAAGATTAAGTAAGTTCATAAATTATAACATATAATTAAGATTAGTTAAGTAATAAATGTGTATATAGGTATAGCCTTGACAAATGTTTGTACAATATATAACTTTGTTAACCTTTCCTTCCCTGTGTTGGGTATCTTCTACACGTTGCTTCTAATAACCATCAATATCTCTATAAATATAATAAATACAAGGTTAAGATTTAAGGTATTCCTCCATAATATATTTACGCATTGATTTAAAAAATATAATAATATTAATAATAATCAGAATTTATCGACTACATCGAGGTGTTTTGTAAAGATCGAAAACAAATTCGCATTTAAACGCGGCGAGTGCCTCGTCTTGACGATAGGTGAATAGTATGCGGGAAGCGCGACACTATATTCGCATCTCACTCTTGCATACTAGACTGAATTGCGAGAACCTGAATTGTCTCAACGTCTCAAGCATAAAGCGTAAGCGCCGGGGTATGCGACTGACGATCCGCGCCACTAGTGGCTTCTAAGCTTGCAAATAGGTTAGACGTACGCCCGTTCCGTGAGCGTTGCCAGATGGTTTTTTAATGTTTTCAGCAAATAAATCTCAATTATTATAATTTTTAACTTCCATTATAATTAATTAAGGGGATTATTTATGAATGTTCTTATTTTTCCGATTTAAAATCGCTAATTTTTGATTGCGTACTCACTACCCAACACCGTAACACGCGTATTATTTTTTATCACCGTAAGGGAAGGGTTAAATAAAAAAAAAATATGGCATATTTTGTCAGTGTTTTAATGCAACATAAATACTCGTATAAGAGAATTCTGGCTGATATTTTTCCTAACGAATAAACAACTAGAAGCAGTTGTTCGTTGTGTAACAAGAGAAACTCTTATAAATAAAAAAAAAACTTTTTTATCAGGTCAGTACCTTCATATATATTTTTTGGATACGGGATCGGGAATCCCCGAGTGGAAGTTAAGCGTCTTATCAACAATGCCACGGAGGTTGTCAACGCAACGGGTCAGGTATACAACACTGACTTTAAAATATACATGGACCGCGGGTCTCGACTTTTGAAGCCCTGCTCCAGGCGTATCCAGTTATTTATTCACAGCCAGGGGGTTCGGATGGGCTAGGGGGATGATCCGATGTCCACCCACCCCCAGTTTGTCCCACCTGCCATGCAGCGTGAGCGGGGCTGTTCGGAGCTAATTAATTTGGATGAGTTTCAATGTTTTTTTCAATCACTTTTCTTCCTGTAACATCGGTGTCAATAAACTAAATTATATTTGAGAGATTCACAGTTGTTGTTAGATTAATGGAAAATAAGTACGTACATTCACACCATCACGTTGTTACACTGTCGGAGTTGGCAGAGATGAGAAAACGGCAGATTTTTCAATACACGCATCTTTCGTCTCTTCTATACCAATATATTGTATCTTCTAATACAACAAGAGGTTCTCTGACTTTCTACATTTCCTTCGTTTTTAAGTACCTTTATCACTAGGGATGTCTTTAGTACCTTTATCACTAGGGGTGTATTTAGTACCTTTATCACTAGGGATGTCTTTAGTACCTTTATCACTAGGGGTGTCTTTAGCACCTTTATCACTAGGGGTGTCTTTAGTACCTATATCACTAGGGATGTCTTTAGTACCTTTATCACTAGGGATGTCTTTAGTACCTTTATCACTAGGGATGTCTTTAGTACCTTTATCACTAGGGATGTCTTTAGTACCTATATCACTAGATATTTCTTTAGTACCTATATCACTAGGGATGTCTTTAGTACCTTTATCGCTAGGGATGTCTTTAGTATCTTTATCACTAGGGATGTATTTAGTACCTTTATCACTAGGGATGTATTTAGTACCTTTATCACTAGGGGTGTCTTTAGTACCTATATCACTAGAGATATCTTTAGTATCTTTATCACTAGGGATGTCTTTAGTACCTATATCACAAGGGAAGTCTAGTCAAGGGATGTGTCTTATTTAGCAACATGGCCGAGCTGTGTATTTTTAAAACATATTCAGACTTATTCTGTAAAAAAATGGTTTTACTTATTTGGTATTTTTATTGAGTTTTAACAACCGGTTCGGCGAACCATGCAATACAAATTTAACAACCTGTGCGCGAGAAACGATGCGAACCAGTTGAATGACACCACTGGTGCGCAGGCGATTAAGATATCTTCGTACGGCCCTACGGTGGTAGATGTTGTCCTACTAGCAGGCACTCCAATTGTTGTATTCAAGTCCGCAGGCTTTCAGTTCTAAGAATCAACACTCTGACTATCCAAAGAACTTTCGAGGGGGTTGTGTGTGGACATAAAACCATTGCGTGACCTCAGTCTTGGATATGTTGATATTTGGTCGTATATAAGGTTTTAGCGGTATGTTTTTGGTGGGACGTGATGATGGTTTTGATTGTTTGGTATTTAAATAAAATACGTCAATTAGCAATGCGGAAGGAGAGAGTGAATGAATGAATGTTTTATTTATCGGTAAGTGGGTATTTATACATTTCAGAATGGGCGCGGGAGTGCGCCCGCGATATATTTTTATCTCGCTTCTGTGCGTGCCGAAATGGTCGATTGCAGTATTGCAGACATCGCAAATAGTATTGTGGGTAAACGATTTGTTTACGGAAACGGCGCGATGTCCGGCCGCGTCAATGTTTTGGTATGCGACCTATGGACATATCCAAAGGTCGTTTCGTCGGTCGTTGACCGTATGTGTTGACAATATTCAGCGACGACCGTGGTTCCCACATGGTTCCCTTCCTAGGGTTCCCACAAGGTGTTTACTTTATAAGTTGTTTGTGTTTCTCGTTCCTGCATGCAATATTCTGGCAGATATCTAGAGGATTTATCCCAGCAAGTGTTTAAACCTTTTCCATTGGGGTTGGTCTGAGATATTCAGTAATTATGCAACATGTTTCGTTTAAAGTTTGTTTTTCTGCTTAGCATTGCTATGATGTTCTATACTGGGAAGGCATATTCCTGTATGGATCATGTCTGCATACGCAAAGTAGATAGATACTGCATGAAACGAAACACAACGAAAAGACAAATTAATATGCCATTTTATTATATTGAAAGAAAGTTGCTCAAGCAATTGATGAAACAAAGAAGATAGAAAAAGAAAAAAAAAACAATTATCTTACCTTCGTGTCAACGTCATCGAAAGGTACAGCATACCACGGCAGTCTCTGGATGCTGCGTTCAAAGGAGGCTGCGTGGTCCAAAGGAAGGTCGGTCCTGGCCCAGAGGACAACTTGAACCACCTCGAAACGGTATCCATCAGCGTTCCGAGACTTGTAGAGTTTCTGTAAAGCGCTGCTTAGCTCGTCCCCTTCAGCGCTGATGTTGGCGAAGGAGAAGTACACCGCTAACTCTTGGGCAGAGCCAAGGGCGGTCGTAGTACTCTCCAAGCCTTCTGGGGCGCTGCAGCGGAGGAGCTCCTTGCCGAAGAGGCGCTCCAGCCAGCCTTGATCCAAGTCGGCCTCGGCCCCCATTATCGTGTCTTCCGGATGTCGTCACCACATCCGTTAACACTCTTTTAATTACACTTGGTCACTTTCTTCTTCTGTCTATTGTTCAATTTCACTTAATGTTCAAATTGCACTTTTGAATTTGATTTGTTCAAATGTTAACTGTACGGAACTGCGCAAGATACTAAGATGACAAAAATATACATTCCATATTTAGCTATTATGATACATAAAATACTTTTAAACTAACGTACGGATGACTTATTACTACACGAAATCCATAAACACATTTATGAGCATATGCCCACGAACCCCACAAAGACGGACAATCGCCCGAACATTCCTTTTCATATAAAGTGAGATATCATCAATCAAAAGGAAAGGAAAAGAAAAATCAGGAATGAAACACGTTATTCAATAGACTATAAATTAAGAGTTTTTTTCAGTCGCTTCTTAAAGCATGCCAAGGACGGAGCGAGCCTTATATTGGTTTGTAACTGATTCCAGAGTCTCACTGCATGGACAGTAAAGGACGACGTAAAAAAAGAGGAGCGGTGAACTGGAAAGGCATTGTGTTGTGTATTTTCTTTATGTTGTTTGATAATTGTAGTTTGTTCTGTCTTTTTGAAGTGATTTTTCTTTTAATATATAATTTAAAAAAAATGTTACCTCTCAACCAACAATTAATACAAATTTCTAAGCTCTTGTTTGTTTGGTTGGCTGAGATTTTCATAAGGCCATAAGCTCTCCAGTTGTACCGTTGATTTATAAAGTGTCAAATAAATAAATAAATTCTTTTCGGATTCGGTTGTACCCGGGTGCATGTTGAGATATTTATGATTCGATCTACTACCTTGATCAAAAAGTTTTAGGACTTTATTCATAAAATTGAAAATACAAGTTTATTCATCAAAATCGATATGGTCCCCTTCAAAGTACTCCCCATCGACTGCAACGCACTTACGCCAGCGCTTGATCCAATCCTCGAAACACCGCTGGTACTCAATTTTCGGTATGTCCATCAGAGCCGTCTTCGATTTTTTCATGACATGCAAAAACCATCGACGAGCTGTCATTTTATTCAGAGCATCTTCACAGTACACTTTGCAAATATCACGAGCAGCTTTGTCAGCTTTATTCCCTCGATTGAACGCGAACAGAAGGAGGTGTTGAAAATGCTCACTTTCGTCTACTTGACATTCCATTTTGAAGGCTGGTAATCAAATAAAATAATATATGTAACGTACAACCAAACACAATATCTTTTAGAGCAGAAAATTTTCTTTCGAATGACGTATATACTAGGCGTATCCAGAAAGTAAGTGTACTGAGGCTCTCACGACCGGATGGATTTTATTTTCGACATGTTGGCTACACTTCCGTGTAGCCTGACCCTTCCCCTCCGCAACGAGACCGGTTCGAGATCAGTACGTTGAGAAGTTTCGACGCGACAACACGTTTCGTGAAAAATGTCAATCCAATCTCCCGCCAAGTGCGAAATAAATAATGCCGGGCAAGAGTTTTTGAGGCGCTGCAAACTCCATGGAGATGAATTTCTCCGCTCCATCGTTACTGGAGATGAAACTTGGGTTGCACACTACACGCCTGAAACCAAAAGCCAGTCTCAACAGTGGCGACACACCTCTTCACCCTCCGCCAAAAAGTTCAAAACCACAATTTCAGCCAAGAAAATCATGGCATCTGTGTTTTGGGACTGTCAAGGCACAATTTTAATTGAATATGTGCCTCAAGGGGAGACCATCAACTCTGCAAGATACTGTGAGACCCTAAAAAAATTGCGGAGGGCGATTCAGAACAAGAGGAGAACAGACAAAGGGAGTCTGCCTGCTGCACGACAATGCAAGACCACACACGGCCAACGCCACGAAGGAACTGCTCGCCTCGTTTAAATGGGATGTCCTGAACCATCCCGCGCATTCCCCTGACCTAGCACCTTCAAATTACTATCTCTTTACCTCCCTGAAGCTGCACATGGGTGGAAAAAGGTTTTCACCCGACGAGGAGGTAAAGGAGGAGGTGGAGAAGTGGACGGAGGGGTTGGCGGGAAACTACTTCGAAGAAGGCATCAAAAAGTTGATACCCCGCTTCACCACCTGCATTGAGAGGAATGGCGACTATGTCGAAAAATAGCTTACATATGTACTACGGTAACCACGTAATTTTTTTGTTTAAATAAAAAAAATTGTAACTTACAAAAATTCAGTACACTTAGTTTCTTGATATGCCTCGTATAACCTTTACCATTTTGTTTTACTTTTGGTGCTCATTTTTAAATTTGAAAAAAAAACGGACTCAACTTATGTTAACACCCAATAGAATGAACTATTACATTAACAAAAGGTTTATTGATATCAATATAGCATGTAAATACGAGTATATATACTAATATTACAAATTTATTTGATTTTTCATAACTCTCAAACATTAATTTTTCTCAAATATGACAGAATTACTTTCCATAGCATATATTTGCTTTGACGTTATTTTTTCCACTAGTTCAAACTACCACAGAATTCTATTTGAATTCGTATCGTTCCTACTGTAACATGAATTCATTTCGCCACCTTCAATTTGTACTAATGCAGTGTTCCACGGAAGCCTTCTCAAGGCTTTCATTTCCATTACATTAACCCGGGGATAATGACTCGAGTGTCGGAGGAAAAAATGTGAATTATTTAACATTCGAGTTGATAAGAATCCTTATTCAAGAGACCTTAAAGGAGAAAATACCTTGTTTACCACCAGGAAATTCCACGAACCTTGGGTCTAACATGGCAATGCTACCTTGATCAACAAGTTTTAGGACCGGTCACCGTGTGGCGCTGTCAGTCACCCGATTTGAATTCTTTTTTGTTAGGTTACCACATCTATCATTGACACTTCCCTCCAAATTTCAGCATCATAGCTTGACATTTGTAAAAGTTACGCTGTACTGAGTACATCTACCATTGTGCGTGTTTTCGATTTTATACAAGTTTGAAAATGGCATCAACTGTGCATCAACGAGTCTGCATTAAATTTTGTGTGAAAAACAGATTTAACGGTCTACAGACATTGGAAATGTTGGAGAAGTGTTTTTCGGTGTCACGAACGCTTCAGAAGTGGTCGTGAGTCGGGCGAGGATGACGAACGCAGTGGCAGTCGAAAAACATCGATAAAATCAAAGAAATGTTGGCCGAAAATCGCAAATTGACCATCAGATAGCTGGCAGAGGACTTGAACATCGCTTATGGATCCATTTAAGACATTTTGGTTAATAATTTGGGCCTCAGACGTGTCGCTGCAAAACTGGTGCCGAAAGACCTCAATTTCATGCAAAAAAGGACCGCGTTGAAATCGCGAAAGACATGATTTCCATGAGTTTTTGACCAAAAACAACACGAATACTATCCAGCAGCCTTCGAATTCACCTGATCTGGCTCCCTGCGACTTTTTCCTGTTCAACTGACTTAAAAAACCGCTTCGCGGAACGCGTTACAGCACCCGAGAGGATGTCATGAAAAAATCGAAGACGGCTCTGATGGACATACCGAAAATTGAGTACCAGCGGTGTTTTGAGGATTGGATCAAGCGCTGGCGTAAGTGCGTTGCAGTCGATGGGGAGTACTTTGAAGGGGACCATATCGATTTTGATGAATAAACTTGTATTTTCGATTTTATGATTAAAGTCCTAAAACTTTTTCATCAAGGTAGTATAATATATCATACATACGTACATTTGTTCGTCTTACACTTGTTACAGTTCTATTAGAAGAAATAAACACTTCACGGTAGAAGATTTGTGTTACTTGGACTATGGTAACAAAATAATCACCTATATTACGATGCCGTCATATCGGCGACATCCGAGTGCAAAGGGTTAATATGTTGAGTTAGTTAGGAAACATTTTAACCCTTCCTGTCCTGTGATGTGTAACTAGTACACATTGCTTCTAAAAATTTGAATATCTCTATAAATATAATAAATACTGGGTTCAGATTTTACGTATTCCTCCGTAATACATTTACGCATTGAATGAAAAAATAATATTAATAATAATTAGCACTTATCGGCCATATCAGAGATATTTTGTGAAAATCGGGAATAAATTCACTAATACAATCAAACGTGTGCCAGTGTGTGACGTAGGTATATTCATTCTATAAACCGCTACGGGTGAGGAAGCGACGCTATTCACGTCTCACTCTCACTCTACTTCGGTATATGGGAACGCAAGAAATAGAATCTCAGTTCGCAGTTATTTTTTCCTTCGAGGTATAACATGCACAGTGTTAGTGTTCCGAGTCCCGTTTCAGTAGCTCGCGGGCATCCATACGAGTGGTCTCTGTGCCCGTTTTGTGAACGTCGTCCGATGTTTTTGTTCATGTTTTCAGCAATTAAATTTCAATTTGACTTTAAATTTAATTACTTTAAGCGGTTGGCTATGAATATTCTTATTTTTCCAATTTTAAATCGCAGATTTTTACACATGTACTGATGTGTATTGAATACACAGTACCGGAACGCGCAATTTTTTAAGCACACGAAGGGAAAGGTATATATCAAATTATAATAAAAACAAATCAAATTAAAAACTTCGCAAAGTTGGAAGCCGCATATATTTTTTTGGTAGTTGGGTTTCTGGGTGGCAAGTGGTAGAACACGGGATCCCGCTGTAAACTCGGCAAACATCTAATTAGGAAGTTGGGGGCCGTGGAGCATGACGGAATGGGTCTTGGGGGAAGAGGATCACCCCCCCTCCCCCCGGGAGTCTTCTTCCAGATTATGGGGCACTTGGTAGTGTTGTTGGATACATAAACCAACCCACAATATACTCGAATTAAGATAGTTAAAAAGTGTAATTAAAGCTACACTGCTGTAACTACTTTTCAATTGAAAGATACAAGTAATAAGTTCAATATATCTTGAATCTTAAAAGACGTTTGTTTCACTTGGTAGAGTCATGTTTCACTTGGTAGAGTAATGTTTCACTTGGTAGAGTAATGTTTCACTTGGTAGAGTAATGTTTCACTTGGTAGAGTAATGTTTCACTTGGTAGAGTCATGTTTCACTTGGTAGAGTAATGTTTCACTTGGTAGAGTAATGTTTCACTTGGTAGAGTAATGTTTCACTTGGTAGAGCAATGTTTCACTTGGTAGAGTCATGTTTCACTTGGTAGAGTCATGTTTCACTTGGTAGAGTCATGTTTCACTTGGTAAAGTCATGTTTCACCTGGTAGAGTAATGTTTCACTTGGTAGAGTAATGTTTCACTTGTAAAGTCATGTTTCACCTGGTAGAGTAATGTTTCACTTGGTAGAGTAATGTTTCACTTGGTAAAGTCATGTTTCACCTGGTAGAGTAATGTTTCACTTGGTAGAGTAATGTTTCACTTGGTAAAGTCATGTTTCACCTGGTAGAGTAATGTTTCACTTGGTAGAGTAATGTTTCACTTGTAAAGTCATGTTTCACCTGGTAGAGTAATGTTTCACTTGGTAGAGTAATGTTTCACTTGTAAAGTCATGTTTCACCTGGTAGAGTAATGTTTCACTTGGTAGAGTAATGTTTCACTTGTAAAGTCATGTTTCACCTGGTAGAGTAATGTTTCACTTGGTAGAGTAATGTTTCACTTGTAAAGTCATGTTTCACCTGGTAGAGTAATGTTTCACTTGGTAGAGTAATGTTTCACTTGTAAAGTCATGTTTCACCTGGTAGAGTAATGTTTCACTTGGTAGAGTAATGTTTCACTTGTAAAGTCATGTTTCACCTGGTAGAGTAATGTTTCACTTGGTAGAGTAATGTTTCACTTGTTAGAGTCATGTTTCACTTGGTAGAGTCATGTTTCACTTGGTAGAGTAATGTTTCACTTGGTAGAGTCATGTTTCACTTGGTAGAGTAATGTTTCACCTGGTAGAGTAATGTTTCACTTGGTAGAGTCATGTTTCACTTGGTAGAGTCATGTTTCACTTGGTAGAGTCATGTTTCACTTGGTAGAGTAATGTTTCACTTGGTAAAGTCATGTTTCACTTGGTAGAGTAATGTTTCACTTGGTCAAGTCATGTTTCACTTGGTAGAGTCATGTTTCACTTGGTAAAGTCATGTTTCACTTGGTAGAGTAATGTTTAACTTGGTTGGTTTCACTATTTGGGTCATGTACTTAGAGGAGCAAAGTACAAATTACTGCACCTGATCATCCAAGGCAAAATAGAGGGTCGAAGAGGTATTGGCAGGAGGCAAATCTCCTGGCTCCGCAATATACGTGATTGGACTGGTATAAGGAGCGTTGGGGATCTTTTTCGGGTTGCCGAGGACAAAGATGCCTACTCTCAGGTGATATTCAACGCTAGGAGGACCTGACATGACACTGGGAAGAAGAAGAAAGTTGCCTTAAATGAAAACCAGACTGGATTCCTTTTTAAAAAATCAAGACTCCCAAAGGTAATTGAACCCGCAACCTCCGGATTGAAAAACAAGTGTCTTATCAATTAAACCACAGAGGTCATAATAATAAATAAAACATCACTTTTATTTTAGTGAGTTCAAAACGGGTTTCAACGACATCAGGTGAATATGAACAAACTTACATATCTAAAATGTATTTTATAATTGCAGAAGGTAAAGGAGAGGAGGGAATGCTGACTAATAAGGGATGGAGAGTAGGTAGGCGTTAAAAGGGTGGCTTTTGAACAGGAAACATATTTAGAAGAGGACTCTTAATAAAATTAACTTTTTCATTTATTTAACACTTTTATTGCAAATACAATCTGACCAGGCGGCAATCTCTTTTAACCAACCAGACAAAAGTAAATGAAGCAAGTTACGTGGTCGCATAAATCATTCAAATGACTATCCATCCCCATGAAACCCTTAAACACATACGTGAGCATATGCCCACGAACCCTATAAAGACGAACAATCACCCGAACATTCCTTTTCATATAAAGTGAGATACTCGTATCATCAATCAAAAGGAAAGGAAGGGATGGTGGTGAGGAAAGGAAAAGAAAATTCAGGAATGAAACACGTTATTTTACTGACTAGAAATTAAGAGTTTTTTCAGTCAAGTTAAGAGTTTTTTCATTTATAATGTTGAGATTGAATTTTACACTTTCCTAATCTTGAGAATTTCTAAGTTATCAAGCTATAATACAATTCCCTCCGGCTCGTGTGTAGAATCCATAAACCACAATCGATATCAAACGAATGATTTTTTTCCCGATTAAGTGGTTAGACACTCAGGTGTGTCGACACCGGAGAAGGACTCCATTTGGACAGTTCCTTCTTCGTCACTATGTGACGTCGCGCTCATAACAAAAAATAAAGAAGATTTCGATCTTCTAGTGTAGATCGCGCTGGATGGGGAATTATTTTGTCCCCCTTAACCCTTCCTGTCCTGTGATGTGTAACTAGTACACATTTGCTTCTAAAAATTTTAATTTCTCTATAAATATAATAGGTATTCCTCCGTAATACATTTACGCATTGAATGAAAACAATAATATTAATAATAATTAGCACTTATCGGTCACATCAGAGATATTTTGTGAAAATCGGGAATAAATTCACCAATACAATCAAACGTGCGCCAGTGTGTGACGTAGATATATTCATTCTAAAAAACGCTATCGTTCGAGGAGTTGTGAGCTGTCCAGCATTACTACAAAGATTAGCGTTAAATGTTCCTAACAATTACACTAGACTGCACCGGCAAGAACTGTTCTCAATAACATACGCAAGAACGGGTCTTCCAGCCGCTATGCCTGTTGGAAGGGCCTTAACTCTTTTGAACGGGACTGCTTCGGATATTGACATATTTCATATCACAATACCAAAAGCAAAAGTTAATTTTCTTCTAAGATTGAGCACGTTAGAAAGCACTCATTAACGTACATAAGTGACTTTGAATATATATGTGTATGTTTGTGTGTATATATATATGTATGCATATACATTGTTCGTAAAGATATCCGCGAATACAATACGAAAATGATTCAAAGTACGATTGAGAATAGAAGTTTGAAAAAGCTAAAGCAAATTAAGTCTTTAGGAAAACGCCACATCATTGCACTTAAACTGTCTGATAATACTGTAACTAAGCAACGAGACCTTATCCTGAAGAGAGCGGAAGAATTTTATAGAGAACTATATGCCGATACGGATACTGTAACTGTACCAGACACAAATCTGAATCTGGAAACAACTGAGGATGAAAATATCCCAATGATCTTAGCAAGAGAAATCAGGTACGCAATCAACGGAATGAAATCCGTTAAGGCCACTGGTACCGACGGTTTGTCCATTGATGTCCTTAAACAAACTGGTCGAGAAGTGGATACCATCTTATCAACACTTTTCAACAAGTGCCTTATAGAAAAATACATTCCAGAAGATTGGAAATCTGCAACAGTTAATACTCCTCAATAAGAAAGGCGATTAAGAGGATCTTAAAAACTACCGTCCAATTAGCATGCTACCTACCCTATACAAAATCTTTACCAAGATCTTGAATAACCGACTCTCGAGTACTTTTGACACGAACCAACCACGAGCACAAGCTGGATTCAGGAAGGGTTCAGTACCATGGATCATATTCAGGTGATGCGGGAAATAATAGAACGATGTGAGGAACACGAACTCCCTCTGTACCTAGTCTTTGTGGACTATGAAAAGGCATTTGACTTAGTCAAGAAAGCTGCCATACTAGAAGCTCTAAAGACACAAGGCATTGATAGAGCATACATTCAGTTGTTCAATAACATCTACAAGCATGCAACAGCAAACATACATATCCACAAATCCTCGGCAACCTTCCAAATCGGTAAGGGAGTTCGTCAAGGAGATACTATTTCCCCAAAATTATTCACAACTACACTTGAATACGTATTTAATAAACTAGAAAGGGGAAAATAAAGGCCTGGTGATTGATGGAAAATACCTGAGCCATTTGAGATTTGCAGACGATATCGTTATATTCTCACAAAACCCGAATGATCTTCAGCACCAACTGCAAGAATTGGCAGAGGTCAGCAAAGGAGTTGGTTTAAAAATGAATATTTCAAAAACCAAATACATGATGAACGGTTTTGCTACCCCAAAACCAATAAACGTAGATGGAAAGCCGCTAGAACTTGTCCAGGAATATGTGTATCTGGGCCAACTTATTTCCTTTGTAGGTGGCATATCGGAGGAAACAGCACGGAGGACAAAACTAGCGTGGAGCTCATTTGGACGTTTGAACAACATCTTCAAAAGTAATCTCCCAATATCCTTGAAGCGAAGGGTCTACAACCAGTGCATTCTTCCAGTACTTACGTATGGCTGCAAGACATGGACGCTCACAGTAAAGAACACACAAAAGCTTCAGATCGCACAAAGGGGCATGGAGAGATGCATGTTGGGATATACTACAATATACCATAAACGAAATACCTGGATTCGTAATATAACAAAGGTAGAAGACGTTATAAAGGTGCGCAAAAGAATGAAGTGGCCGGACACGTAGCCAGAATGTCAGACTCCCGATGGACATCCTAAATAATCCAATGGTACCCAAGAGGCATAAAGAGGCCCAGAAGAAGACCGAAGGTACGCTGGATAGACGAAATCAGGAAGCATGGCAGCATCACATGGCATCAACGAGCAAAAAAACGAACTATTTGGAGTCAACTTGGGGAGACCTTCATCCAGCAGTGGATCGACCCTGGTTGACAATGATGATGATGATGATGATATACATTATTATTATTATTATTATTTTATATAAATATTTTTTATTGTGTATAATTTTTCTTTATTTTTAATGTTAACACATTAATCCTCTTTTGAGAAAATAAATAAAAAATCTCAAACGACACTGCTAAGAATTTAAAGAAGCAATTTGCACGTCTTTGAAATAATGGATATATAGTATTCAAATTTTTTAATAATTGACTATTGGCTTCTGGCGGAGGCCCTGATTGACCCTTTCACAAGCGTTCAGGTTCAATTGAACGTCTAGTAACAAAAAATATATAATTACCTCCTACCGGCGCCCCTGATGACCCCTAAAAGAGCCCCACACAATGATGCCCAAGGGCAAACGCCCCATCTATTTCCCACGTTTGATAAGCCTCTGATGTAATTTCAAACGTGATCCTATTTTAAACGCCAATAAACATTTTTTTTTAATTTTGACTAGTTACGATTTGCCTCAATTTTTTTTTGCCGAAGCTTTCGAAATTCTTATACGGGTATATCAAATCTCGTTATAACGAATGCGCCATTAACGAAAGTTTCATAGTAACGAATAGTTTTTTTGTTGAATCGAACTAACGCACATAAAACAAATAATATATTTTAACGAATCTTGTTCTAACGAAATAACGAATATTTTTTTGCTGAAAATAGCCCCTGAGAGAATCCAAACCAACGGGCTTGGATAGCACAAGCAATATTTAACGAATGAATTTGAATTTTTCATTTTCAGTGTAACGAAATTTTATCATAACGTATTTTTATGACCCCGTGTGATTTAACCTGTATGTGACTTTTAATGGCATCAAGCTTGACTACCCCTAATATTGTATTTTTTAATACCCTTTCGTTGTATAAAGTAGAATCTGGTGAACTTATTACTATGTAGAAATTTATTCAAACCAACAACAAAATTCATATACTGTCTATTGTATAACCATCCCGCCGCCCCCTCTTATTTCGCCGAAAATTTTATGCGTCTTTCCAATCATGGAAGCTGGCTTGTTCTCATAAAAGAGATATCGTGATTCCATGATTGGCTTTATTGGCCTTTGCAGTTCACCGCCTAGTTCCAGTTCATCATCCTTTACTGTCCATGCAATGAGACTCTGGAATCAGTTACAAACCAATATAAGACTCGCTCCGTCCTTGGCATGCTTTAAAAATCGACTGAAAAAACTCTAAATTTAACTTAATCCTGAATTATTCGTTACTCTACTTGGGTGATTGTCTGTCTTTCTGGGGTTTGTGGGCGTTTGCTCACGAATGCGTTCATGGATTTCATGTGGATGGACAGTCAATTGAATGTTAAGTAGTCAATTGATTGCGTCTTTCCAATCATGGATAAGCGCTACGCTCAAAAAGAGATTATCTATTGGCGTTTCCAGTTCACCGTTCCTCTTTTTTACGTCGTCTTTTACTATCCATGCAGTGAGACTCTGGAATCAGTTACATACCAATGTAAGACTCGCTCCGTCCTTGGCATGCTTTAAGAAGCGATTGAAAAAACTCTTAATTTCTAGTCAGTAAAATAACGTGTTTCATTCCTGATTTTTCTATTCCTTTCCTCACCACCATCCCTTCCTTTCCTTTTGATTGATGATATCTCACTTTATATGAAAAAATAATGTTCGGGTGATTGTCCGTCTTTGTGGGGTCAGTGGGCATATGCTCACGTACGTGGTTATGGATTTCGTAGGGATGGATAGTCATTTGAATGATTTATGCGACCACGTAACTTGCTTCATTTACTTTTGTCTGGTTGGTTGGAAGAGGTTGCCGCCTGGCAACACACCCGTCAGATTGTATTTGCAATAAAAGTGTTAAATAAATAAAGATGTTTAAAAAGTTTTGTGAAAAACAAGGCAAGTTTTAAAAAAATCTAGATTCCAAAGAGAATGAAATCTGCATCCCCTAGGTTGTATGGTAAGTCGGGAGATTTGCCAACTAGGGGGTGGATGTCGTTATGATATACTCGTATACACACCACAACATTTCCCCATAGCACATTAATCTTACTTCTTCCACTCCTATACGACAAAGTACATTTACTGATTTTTCTTATTATCTAAAAAACAAAGGCTTCGCGGGTTGGATATTTTATGCCTACCTTAAAACATTCATCAGAGGGTAGAAGGAAGAAGATTGCACCTTCACTAAGGGTGGCAGATCAGGGGGATGTTGAGGGATGAACACTTCAGAAATTCGTGTTTTTAGCTGTTTTTTGCTGGTGCAACACTTGAGTAGATATCTGTTTGTCATGGATAAAGCAAATTAGGGAAATTTAAAATATTTTGTTACCTTTTGATACTCGAAGTAATAAAGTCAATGGGGTAATTAAGTATATACGTAATAACGGGTAATAAAGTATACTCGAACTGAATAGTATCAAAATCTGGCCACAACCGTATTTTGGTACCAACTTTGATTTTATTGTATTGTATTACAATTTCATTATATACACTACAACCAGGCGGGTTTATTGCTATGAGGGGATCTCTTCCTACCAACCAGAAATATGTTAAAGATGCCTTAAGGCGGTATTCTAGTCTAGTTTTTGCATATTCTTCAATTAATAATATCTTCTCAAAAGAAAATTTTTAAATTCTCAATATTTACGAAGTTATAACTATAAATGAGGCAGCAATTACGCCGCACCGGAATGACTCGGATAATAATCTCAAAACTTTAAATGCGTTTTTCTCGAAACTACTTTTTTAATCTGGTCGACATAAAATCTCAAGTTTTATACAACCGATTGCCTTCAAATTTAGTATGAAACTTTGATAAATATTTTTATATCGTTTCTACCTTGAAACATTCAAAACAATGTTTTTTTACTATTTAAAAAAAAAATTAAAATAAAAAAAGTTGAATAAAAAGTTGAAATTTTTATCAGACAGTCGCAATTTTACAACTATTTTTTTCTTTGGTTTCTTACTAACATATAAGGACATTATTTTTCATCAAGAAACTGTGTGTAATTTCGAATTTACGAATTTACGAAAGAGCTCCAATCATGTCGACCAGATATAACAGCTGATAACATCTTGAATTAAAAAATTTATTTTTTTTGATTTTTTTTGTATATTCTCAAATCATCAATAAACAAACTGTAAAAAAATGTATTGGAAAAATATTTTCAGTTTTTTTTTATTCAGTCTGAAAAAACGTCCGAAATTCACGACTCTAGAGTAGAATACACCCTTAAGTGAAAACCAGACAGAACATTCAATTAATTTTAAAAAAATCTGGGTTCCAGCGGGACTCGATGAACCCTCCGGATTGGGAGACAGGCGTCTTCTTACCAATTAGACCACGGAGGTCGTTTGATATATGGGAGTGAAACGTGAATGTGGCAAAATACTAATATGAACATAATAAATGCTGTAGAAATGCGTGCACTGAGAAGAATACATGTGACAATGTATAACATAATACTGAATGAAGTGATTTGGGATATATGTGAACTTTAAGCTGATGTGTTGAGTTATAATGAAGATGAACACTCTGAGATGGTTTGGACACGTGGAATGAATGAATGAAGAAAGACTAACAAAACAAATATACAGTACAAATGTGAGTGAAGGCGTTGAAGACGAAGATCAAAGAACGTATGGTTGGATCAAAATAATTATATCTCGAAAGAAGGAAATATAATAAGAGAAAGGGCTATATGAACAAGAGTATGGATGCAGAAAAAGTGAAAGTTGTATGATGCGAAAGGAAAGTCTGACGTTCTCTCTTCTCTACCTATCCCAACAGGGAAACGGCGTGATGTCATGTATATATTATTGTATCGTGGTTTCATTGTTTACAGTAAAATCTGACGGGTTTATTGCCACGTGGCAATCTCTTAAAGATATTTTGAAAGATGAAAAAGAATAAAGATAAATCGTAAGAGCTGTATGGGTATGGAAGAAATATGTGCATCGAGATAAGAAACGACGTGATGGTATGCATCAGTAATATAACGTATTTAGTAATCAGTAATATAACGTGTTTAGTTGTCAGTAATATAACGTGTTTAGTTGTCAGTAATATAACGTGTTTAGTTGTCAGTAATATAACGTATTTAGTGGTCAGTAATATAACGTGTTTAGTAGTCAGTAATATAACGTGTTTAGTAGTCAGTAATATAACGTGTTTAGTAGTCAGTAATATAACGTATTTAGTAGTCAGTAATATAACGTGTTTAGTATAATGTATTTAGTAGTTATTAATATAATGTATTTAGTAGTCAGTAATATAACGTATTTAGTAGTCATTAATATAATATATTTAGTAGTCAGTAATATAACGTATTTAGTAGTCATTAATATGTTATAATGTATTTAGTAGTCAGTAATATAACGTATTTAGTAGTCATTAATATAATGTATTTAGTAGTCAGTAATATAACGTATTTAGTAGTCAGTAAAATAACGTATTTAGTAGTCATTAATATAATGTATTAAGTAGTCAGTAATATAACGTATTTAGTAGTCCTTAATATTATGTATTTAGTAGTCAGTAATATAACGTATTTAGTAGTCAGTAATATAACGTATTTAGTAGTCATTAATATAATGTATTTAGTAGTCAGTAATATAACGTATTTAGTAGTCATTAATATAATGTATTTAGTAGTCAGTAATATAACGTATTTAGTAGTCAGTAATATAACGTATTTGGTAATCATTAATATAATGTATTTAGTAGTCAGTAATATAACGTATTTAGTAGTCAGTAATATAACGTATTTGGTAATCATTAATATAATGTATTTAGTAGTTAGTAATAAAACGTATTTAGTAATCATTGATATAATGTATTTAGTAGTCAGTAATATAACGTATTTAGTAGTTAGTAATATAACGTATTTAGTAATCATTGATACAATGTATTTAGAAGTCAGTAATATAACGTATTTAGTAGTCAGTAATATAACGTGTTTAGAAGTCAGTAATATAACGTGTTTAGAAGTCAGTAATATAACGTGTTTAGAAGTCAGTAATATAACGTGTTTAGAAGTCAGTAATATAACGTGTTTAGAAGTCAGTAATATAACGTGTTTAGAAGTCAGTAATATAACGTGTTTAGAAGTCAGTAATATAACGTGTTTAGAAGTCAGTAATATAACGTGTTTAGAAGTCAGTAATATAACGTGTTTAGAAGTCAGTAATATAACGTGTTTAGAAGTCAGTAATATAACGTGTTTAGAAGTCAGTAATATAACGTGTTTAGAAGTCAGTAATATAACGTGTTTAGAAGTCAGTAATATAACGTGTTTAGAAGTCAGTAGTATAACGTGTTTCATTCCTAATTTTTCTTTCCTCTCCACCATCTCTCTCTTCCTTTTGCCTTTGATTAATTATATCTCGCTTTTACTTTAACAATGTACACGCATATTGTTCGTAAATTTTGAAAAGGTCATTTGAATGTTTTTTTGAGACAATGTAACATCCTTAATGTTAATTTTTGTCTGGTTGGTTTAAAGAAATTACCACCTACCAACAATCCCGTCAAATTATTTTACAATGAAGTGTTAAATACACAAATATGCGTGTAATTCGAATAAATACTTTTGTCGTAAAATAAATAGAAGAACGCTGAATACTGAAATAGCAAAAATTCGATGTCGTCAATAAACCGAGATGAAATATATAATTCCGTCGGCAATGTGTGCGCTGTCGTTTTTCTAGAACAAAACGCCGGAAAAGTGGAACGTGCGAATCGGAAATAGCAAGGCAGATAATTTTAGCAAAGCGCGCAGAGGGAAAATATCGTTAATACAAACATCCAAAATAAATAAGGACCTAAAATAATACGATATATGGGTGAGCAATGAAATAATAATCGAGGTAAGAATTTATGTCACGTAGAAGCTTTTTAGGAGGTAGTAGATTCAATGAGGAGCTTTTTAGGAGGTAGTAGATTCAATGAGGAGCTTTTTAGGAGGTAGTAGATTCAATGAGGAGCTTTTTAGGAGGTAGTAGATTCAATGAGGAGCTTTTTAGAAGGTAGTAGATTCAATGATGAGCTTTTTAGGAGGTAGTAGATTCAATGAGGAGCTTTTTAGGATGTAGTAGATTTAAGGAGGGGATTTTTAGGAGGTACTAGATTTAAGGAGGATTTTTTAAGGATGTAGTAGATTTAAGGAGGGGATTTTTAGTAAGCAATATATTTAAGGAAGAGCTTTTTAGGAGGTAGTAAATATAAGGAGGAGCTTTTTAGGAGTTATTAGATTTAAGGAGGAGCTTTTTAGGAGATAGTAGATTTAAGAAAGGGCTTTTTAGGAGGTAGTAGATTTAAGGAGGATTTTTTAAGGAAGTAGTAGATTTAAGAAGGCGCTTTTTAGTAAGAAGTAGATTTAAGGAAGAGCTTTTAAGGATGTGGTAGATTTAAGGAGGGGCTTTTTAGGAGGTAGTAGATTTAAGGAGGATCTTTTTAGGAGGTAGTAGATTTAAGGAGGTAGTGGATTTAAGGAGGGGCTTTTTAGTAAGCAGTAGATTTAAGGAGGAGCTTTTTAGGAGGTAGTAGTTTTAGGGAGGGGCTTTTTAGGAGGTAGTAGATTTGAGGAGGATCTTTTTAGGAGGTACTAGATATAAGGACGATCTTTTTAGGAGGTAGAAGATTTAAGAAGGGGCATTATAGGAGGTTGTAGATTTAAGGATGAATTTTTTAGAAAGCAGTAGATTTAAGGATGAGCTTTTTAGTAGGTAGTAAATTTAAGGATGAACTTTTTAGGAGTAAGTAGATTTAAGGAGGAACTTTTTAGAAGACATATTGTATTTACCGAGGAACTTTTTAGGAGGCAGTATATACAAGGAGGAGCTTTTTAGGAAGTAGTGAAACATGGATCTGACAGAAGAAGGATAAGAGTAAGATTAATGCTGTGAAATAAATAAATAAGTTTTAAGATGGTTTGGACATGTGAAGAGAATGAATGACGAAAGAATGACTAAGCGAGTATACAAGTCAAAACTGCAAGGTGTGCGTGGAAGACGCAGACCAAGGAAAACAGGGCTAGACCAAATTGACTAATTTTTTAAAGAAGAAATAGGGAGAAATATAAATGGTATGTGATGGCGAACAAATCAAGTCTTCAATAAGACTTAAGCGGATGTCCTTGGGGGACGCGCTGATGATTTTGATTGTTTGGTATTTAAAATAAAATACGTGGATTAGCAATGCGGAAAGTGAGAGTGAATAATCAATGAATAGTAAACAGTGACGAATGGTCAAATGATTAATGATAAGTGATCTTTATTTATCGGTAAGTAGGTATATATACATTTCAGAACGGGGCGCGTGAGTGCGCCCGCAATATATTTTTATCTCCCTCTGTGCGTGCCGAGGTGGTCGATCGAAATATTGCAGACGTCGCGAATAATATTGTGGGTAGATAATTTGTTGGCGAAAACGGCGAGACAACGCGATGCGTTCTCTTTCTACTGTGGAATGAATCGTAAATAGTATTTGCGGGTAAAGGTCGTTTCGTCGGTCGTTGACCGTGCGTGTTGACAATATTCAGGGACGACCGTAGTTCCTACAAGACTGCTGCGATATTGAAATCAAGTCTTTAATAAGACTGCGGAGATATTGAAATCAAGTCTTAAATAAGACTGCTGAGATATTGAAATTATCGAAAATCATGGTCCACGAGCATTTGGTGTAGTTTCGTGATTTTTTTAATTTGATTTCAAAGTACGACATTTCTTTCCGGATAACACTATATAGTATAACACATATATATGCCCTATATTATAGGGTTATCCGGAAAGACAGGATAGTATCAAAATCCACGACAGTACTCTAGTACTGACGTTGATGTTATGGAAGTGAAACGTGGTTGTTGAAAAATACTGAAAGGCGTCGAATACTCGTAAACACTGTAGCAATGCGGTCACTAACAATACATGGGTTAACAATGTGTGAAATAATACATAATGTAGTGATGAGGGGTGAATGTGAACTTAACTCTTGCCACCCTGTGATGGATAGCGAGTGACCAAGACTTATAATTTATTTGATTATTTGACGTTTTAATACTTAATAAAATTATTTTTATAGCTAATTACAAAAAATTACCTAGAAGATTTTGCATAATTTTAATTTAAAACATACATTTTTCACTGGACGCTTAGCGTCTAGCACCGTGGCTGGCGGATTTTTTTAGCACAGTAAGGCAAGTGTTAAGGCTGCTGTGTTAAGTTAGATGAACAAGAGGACTTTGAGATGGTTTGGGCATGTAGAATAAATGAATGAAGAAATACTTGTCAAAACAAATATATTGTTACAAGGCTTGGTAGAGGAAGACCAAGGAAAGTGTGGTTGGATCAAGTGAACGATATTTTGAAAGATGGAAATCTAAGATGTATTAGAAACGGTAGGAGCTCTAAATGAAGGTGTGTATGGGTGTGAAAGAAGCGAAGTGTATGTGTCGAGATAGGACAGTTTGGTGTTTTGTCTTTTCTGTCTACAGGAAAATAGCGTAATGGTATGTATAGGGTGTCCCAATAAGAGAGCCGGATTTAAATTTCAAGCCATTTTTTGTTAAAAGATTTGCAGCTCTAAAAATGTCATACATGCGATCTTTCAATCTTGCGATTAGTAAATATTGGGTTGATGCAAAAGTTATGACCGTTTTTTATGATCCCAGGTAAGAAATGATGAATAGTATCTTCTTTTAAATGATTCCATTGTATAAAGGATGCTTTCCCACTACTTTCTATTCAGTTTTGGCCTGACCAAAATACAGTGAAGAGCCCTTATATTTTTTCAAAATGTCGGTCGATAAAGTGCATTTACGTCATTGTTTACTTTATGAATTCCGTAAAGACAATACCGCGAGTGTGGCAACCAAAAACATTTGCAAAGTGTATGGAGCAGATGTCATCAAAGTTCGACAGGTACGAAGATGGTTTACAAAATTCCGATCTGGGGATTTTTCACTAATTGTTTTTCACTAATTTTTCACTATTGTGTATTTTGAACTCTTGGAACGCAATCAGACAATTACAGCAGAACGATATTGTCAGCAATTATCCAAATTGAACATCGCCCTTCAAAAGGATATACCAGAATTGGTAAACAGAAAAGAGGTAGTGTTTCATCACGACAACGCGCGACCACATGTGGCTATGATGACCCAACACAAGCTAAATGAGTTGAAATGGGATGTTATCAAGCATCCAACGTATTCTCCAGATCTTGCTCCTTCCGATTTTCATTTATTCCGATCACTGCAAATTTTTTTAAATGATAAAAAATTTGATACAATAGAGCAGGTAAAAACATCCCTTACTACATTTTTCGCTTCAAAATCCACGGAATTTTACATTAATGGTATTAATAAGTTAATAGAAAGATGGGAGAAGGTTATAAAAACTGATGGAAATTATATAATTGATTAAATAAATAATACAAATCTAAAAAAAAAAAATGTTTAATTGTATATGTAAAAAACGGTCATAACTTTTGCATCAACCCAATATATATATATGCTACACGAAATAACAACGCGTTATTCTTCTTGATAAATTCGTTATAAAAATGGGGAAAGTATTGCTGAAATTGTTCGTAAACTTCGTGGAATTTTCGGTCGAAATAATGGTCCAAATGAGTTCGAAGATTGATTAAAGAATTTGAGGAAACTGGTTCAATTCTGGACAATAAGTCACCCATGCGTCCTCTTAGCGGGCGTTCAAACATAGCCACAGTGAGAGAAAGTGTTACTGAAACCCCAGGGACCTCACTCCATCATCGTTCACAAGCACAATAATGAAACGTTTCAAGAAGCACCTTACAACGAATTCTCATGAAAGATCTGATAGTATGCCTACAAGATCCAACTGGCCCACGAACCAATGTTAAAAACTAAATCCGGCGCTCTTATTGGAACACATTTATAATATTATATTAAGTTTGGAGAATATGAGGGACGAATGTGAATATAACATAATCACGAAATTTTAATGTTAGATATTAGTATTTATGACGGACTATGAATTTAGAACTAAGTGTTTTACCTGTTATAATTCTGCGTGTTTTTATTCCATTAGTTTTAAGCAGATTTCTTGTTTTTGTTGTATCTACTCCAGGCTCTATTCCATACGTTATGATACATGATACATTTTTTTTACGTCGTCCTTTACTGTCCATGCAGTGAGACTCTGGAATCAGTTACAAACCAATGTAAGACTTGCTCCGTCCTTGGCATGCTTTAAGAAGCGACTGAAAAAACTCTTAATTTCTAGTCAGTAAAATAACGTGTTTCATTCCTGATTTTTATTTTCCTTTCCTCTCCACCATCCCTTCCTTTCCTTTAGATTGATGATATCTCACTTTATATGAAAAGGAATGTTCAGGTGATTGTCCATCTTTATTTATTTAACACTTTTATTGCAATACAATCTGGCGGGCTTATTGCCAGGCGGCAATTTCTTCCAACCAACCAGACAAAAGTAAATTAAGCAAGTTACATGGTCGCATAAATCATTCAAATGACTATCCATCCCCACGAAATCCATAAACACATACGTGAGCATATGCCCACGAACCCCACAAAGACGGGCAATCACACGAACATTATTTTTCATATAATAGGGAGATATCATCAATCAAAAGGAAAGGAAGGGATGGTGGAGAGGAAAGGAAAAGAAAAATCAGGAATGAAACACGTTATTTTACTGACTAGAAATTAAGAGCTTTTTCAGTCGCTTCTTAAAGCATGCCAAGGACGGAGCGAGTCTTATATTGGTTTGTAACTGATTCCAGAGTTTCACTGCATGGACAGTAAAGGACGACGTAAAGAAAGAGGAGCGGTGAACTGGAAAGGCCAATATACAATCTCTGTTTGAGCGTAGTGCTAATCCATGATTGGAAAGAAGCTGAAAATTTTCGGCGAGATAAGAGGGTGCGGCGGGACAGTTAAGGATGTTATAAAATAGAGACAGTATGTGAATTTGGCGTCTTTGTGTGGGTCGTGGGAATATGCTCACGTATGTGTTTATGGATTTCGTGGGGATGGATATTTATGCGACCTCGTAACTTGCTTCATTTACTTCTGTCTGGTTAGTTGGAAGAGATTGCCACTTGGCAATACTCCCTCCAGATTGTATTTGCAATAAAAGTGTTAAATAAATAAATAAAATAAATACATGTTTTGTGAATTTTAACCTTACTGTTATTTCTCAAGTATTTATTATTTCAGGATTTACTTAATTCAATTAACTTTTATAAAACCTTTGAATATTTAACTGCGTTTTGGAAATTGACTTCCCAATTAAATATAATCTTCAAGAGACTTCTTAAATCTTATTTACATCGACCCGATTCAGCAATTGGGTCCAAACTGAATAAAATGCATTATTAATTAAGGAAATCAGCCTTTCTGCTTTTCTGCCCCGGGAAACGAACAGTTTGCCCCCCCTCCCCATCGGTTTATTTCCCTAAGGGTGCATTTATCAAGCCGGCTTTGAATATAATTTCACAGAACGCACCCGTTCCCCCTGCCCGCATCATAAATCAGTCGGCCCAGCTGTTTGGGGTACATAATGACGTGCTTTGCAAATGGATTTTTGTTTAGTTGCATCTAAAATTTCATAATGAAAAGATTTTGTTTACTAATTTTATATTTTAAGAATAATTATACGAAATTAATCGAGATTTTCATACAAAACATATGTATATATAATACCAAGGATTAAAATCCTAATTATCAGTGTTCATTTAATGCAGGGGTCTCCAATTTTTTTAGCCTAAGGGCCACACTGACTCCTCCACTAAGTCCCAAGGGCCAAGGTCTAGCTAGCTCATCATACCAACATACTGTAGTTTTGAATTACGCGCAAATTTTCGTATTGGGACTAGCCGGCGAGTGAGATATCTATGGCGCAGGGTGTGGGGGTGGACTCCGCTCCGTTCGCAATTTCGGCTGGTACTTACGGTTGGTGTAGCGATATTTTTAAAGAAAAATATTTAAAGTCATCATTGCTGGAATTTTGTTTGATCAGTTGCATAAATTTGCACGTGGCTTTTTTTCCGCTTTCGGCACTACTTATCTATGTGAAAAAACATTCTCCAAAATGAAATATACAAAAAATATTTACAGATCTAAATTAACTGATGAGTATTTGAAGTCGCTGCTGATAATTTCCACTAGTAAACTTGATCCACAACTGCAAACAATTGTCAGTGGAAAGTTAACCTCATTAATTATAATTATAATGTTTAATTTCACTATGTGAATTGCCAATATATGTCACTTATTGTAAGTTTTTAGGATAAATCTCATATCATTAATTACAGTTAAAATGTTCAATTTCATTATGTATGTCAGTTATTGTGTTTCTTAAATGGTCGTTAAATAAAAACATCTGATTATTATTTTGTATGATTTACTTGCATTGTAAATTTTACAATGTAATCAAAATAAACTATGACGGGCCGGATTGGTGGTGTTGTTGGCCCGCGGGCCGTAGTTTGGAGACCTCTGATCTAATGCATAGCTCCGCCATGTCAGCAGGTTACAAATTATGTAAAACATATAGAAATTTTTTTTTTAATTCCTCAGTCATTTCAGACATCCTTTTAAACTCTGATAGTGTTGAACTAAATATGATATACGAGGTGCATGGCCGCGCGGTAATACACTAAACTCACGTGCGGAAGGTCGCCGGTTCGAATCCCGCGATGTGCTACTCCTCTCGAATGACACAGGCATTTTTCTGCCTAGTATTCGGATGTACAAAGATATCTATAACTTCGGTCATATGTATTCTTTACACTTGCCTTACTGTGCTAAAAAAATCTGCCAGCCACGGTGCAGGACGCTAAGCGTCCAGTGAAAAATGTATGTTTTAAATTAAAATTATGCAAAATCTGCTAGGTTATTTTTTGTAATTAGCTATAAAAATAATTTTATTGAGTATTAAAACGTCAAATAATCAAATAAATTATAAGTCTTGGTCACTCGCTATCCATCACAGGGTGACAAGAGTTATAAAAAAAAAAAGGTGCGTGAGACTCTCGCTCGGTAGAAGTGAAACTTTTTAGCTCCTAGGAAAAGTTGATTTTATGCATTGCTTTTTTTCTATTTGTTAACGATGTTGAAATCAAATGGCGTACTGCAGGCACTGCTGACAATTTTGGGGTAGTAAAACTCTATAACTTGTAAAAAAAGAAAATAAAAAAGATTAAAAGTGAACAAGTTTATGACTTTTTCAAACCCTTCAGTCTTTCAGTGGCCACTTTTACAAGGTATGTTATACCCGTTTGTTACCACAATTTTTTTTATAGATCAATTTAATCCTCATTTTTTACTACATGCGTGTATTGTACATATTCGCACGTCATAACGCCTAGAAGAAAAAGTGCCAGATTTTTCTACCTTGATTCACATATTTCACCTCTTCCACATCCCTACGTTTTCTCATATAACTCCTACAATTTCCCTGACTTTTTAAATTTCCTTCTTTCAAAATATCGTACACAAACCATAATGTTCTTGATCTACCCTTAACTTCCATTCACATTTACACCATACATTTGTTTTCTTAGTATTTCTTTATTTATTCGTTTCATATGCCCAAACCATCTCGGAGTGCTTCTGTCAGATTGTAACAGTATAATGAAGTGACAATACAAAGACACCTTGGATCATGTATTATTCCAAGAGTGCTTTTGCATCTTGCCTATCTGATATTTAACATCTCTCTTTTATGTGTATGTAGTCATCAAGTTATCATAGTCTGTTATCATCAGGGCTGTCT
The DNA here is from genome assembly GCA_949825065.1 of Odontocerum albicorne. NCBI lineage: Eukaryota > Metazoa > Arthropoda > Insecta > Trichoptera > Odontoceridae > Odontocerum > Odontocerum albicorne. The sequence goes on from OX463858.1 coordinate 3,283,542, forward strand.
CTCTTGAGATGTTAATTCCCAGCTATACCTTCGTTTTATTGGAGGGTTTCCAAGGGACAACAACTACCAGTGTATTTCTCTGAAAAAAAAACTGGGTTCCAACCAACGTTCCCTCTAAGGTGTGCGTGTGTGCGGCCGCACATATGTTAAAATTTGTCCGCACACATGTTTCCATCTTCCGCACACACCTCAAAGAAAGGAACTTGTAACCATATTTGGTTTTGCATTGAAAAATGTAATTTATATGTTGTTTATAGTTAAGGCATTAACGTTGTGGAGGTTTAAAGACATTGTAATTTATTTTTATCAAACACTGTTTATTCCACTTTTTCGTAACTTTTATGTGCTGACTGTGATAATTTCTATATAGTAAAGACAGGAAGATTTTTTGAAAAGAGATTTCGTGAACACAAATCCGCCTTAACAAATCCTCTAATTTATTCTGAAATGGCTACTCATTGTCATCGTAAAAACCATACTTTTTCTATCGATGATGCCAAATTCTTACATATCAGTAGTAACGGAAATAAATTGGACAGATTAGAGGCTCTAGAAATTTCTAAGTCAGTACATCGATCCGAACATCTGGTGAACAGTTATATCCCAAAAATTCTCCGCTCTTGGCCGAAATCGTCCCATGCCTCCCTCACCCCTCAGCCCCCAACCGTTGAAGCGTGTATATCGGTACCAGTTCGAACAGAATTTAGTATTGTTTGTGCTCCCCAGAAGATGAGGTGTGCACCTTGAAACCGGTAGGGTTATACCGTTACAAAAAAGTGGAATAAACAGTTTGATAAAAATAAATTACAATGTAATTTATGATTTCGTGGTACATTATGTTGACTATTCAGTTTTATCTATGCATGGATATGCATATTTGCGCACTTCCCTCTTTTTTCCTGCACATATAAGTTGATGGGCCGCACACACAATGAAAACATTAAGGGGAATGTTGGTTCCAACGGGAATCAACCTGTACTCCCCGGGTTGAAAAACTGGCGTTTTACCAACTGGAGCACGGAGGTCGCATGACATCCGACTTTAAAATATCAACAAATAATGAAGTTTTAAGGTAAGAATTTATTATATTTTTATTTATAGTTAAGTCATTAAGATTGTGGAGGTTTAAATGTTACATTGTAATTTGTTGTATCAAACACTGTTTATTCCACTTGTTATAACGGTATAACCCTACCGGTTTCAAAGCTTTCATTTCATCATCAGGGGAACACAAAGAAGGCTTGTTTGTCTTGTTTGTATTCCCCCTGAAGATGAGGTGAAAGCCTTGAAACCGGTAGGGTTATACTGTTACAAAAAGTGGAATAAACAGTGTTTGATAAAACAAATTACAAATAAGAAATTATTATTTAGGACGAACTATGAATTCGGTCTTAAATGTGTAATTCAACCATGGCAATTGAAGTAATTTTGTAGATAAATATGAATTCGGTTTTAAATGTGTAATTCAATCATGGCAATTGAAGTAATTTTGTAGATAAATGTGAATTCGGTTTTAAATGTGTAATTCAACCATGGAAATTGAAGTAATTTTGTAGATAAATATGAATTCGGTTTTAAATGTGTAATTCAATCATGGCAATTGAAGTAATTTTGTAGATAAATGTGAATTCGGTTTTAAATGTGTAATTCAACCATGGCAATTGAAGTAATTTTGTAGATAAATATGAATTCGGTTTTAAATGTGTAATTCAATCATGGCAATTGAAGTAATTTTGTAGATAAATGTGAATTCGGTTTTAAATGTGTAATTCAACCATGGAAATTGAAGTAATTTTGTAGATAAATATGAATTCGGTTTTAAATGTGTAATTCAACCATGGCAATTGAAGTAATTTTGTAGATAAATGTGAATTCGGTTTTAAATGTGTAATTCAACCATGGAAATTGAAGTAATTTTGTAGATAAATATGAATTCGGTTTTAAATGTGTAATTCAACCATGGCAATTGAAGTAATTTTGTAGAGATATATAAATAATAACCCTTAGGGCCAACCCCAATTATCCAACGTCCCACCAGACCACGACAGGGGGGGGCAAGGGCGATCCATCATCAGCGAATCCCTCGCTGTTTGCAGAGCTCTCGACTTTCCCTGGTGTTTGCGTTACGAATCCATGCATCGCATTACTGTCGAGGTAATCTGTTATAACTGTAATAACAGTAGTGCAGTTATCTAAAGTAATATTTACTTTCTGATTGGGCCGCCATAGCTATTTGAGGTAAATTTCGCTCGAAAACCACTCGTGGTCGAATACGACTATCGGCCATCTAGTGGATATGACACGCCTGTGAGTGTGTCCTTAAATTTATCACGTTAAACGAAATAAGTGGTGTACACTGTTTTGTCAGCAAGAAAAATACACAAATTTAAAGGAAAATCATTTTTTACATGTTGTTTATAGTTAAGTCATTAACGTTGAGGAGGTTTCAAGACATTGTAATTTATTTTTATCAAACACTGTTTATATAACTTTTTTCTAAGTCAGTACATCGATCCGAATATCTGGCGAACAGTTATATCCCAACAATTTCTCCGCTCTTGGCCGAAATCGTCCCATGCCTCCCTCAACCCTCAGCCCCCAACCGTTGAAGCGTGTATATCGGTATCAGTTCGAACAGAATTTAGTCTTGTTTGTGCTCCCCTGAAGATGAGGTGAAAGCCTTGAAACCGGTAGGGTTAATAATAAAAGTGGAATAAACAGTGTTTGATAAAAATAAATTACAATATTTTTTACACATTAGTTTTGAGAAAAAGAGTTTCATTAAGGCCTTGGTCACACAGTTAGGAGCCTCGCTTGGTGCTTAAAGCTACGCTGCGAGCTAGGTGACATATCCTAGCGAACCAACGCACTCCATACTATCGCAATGGCCACACTGCACGCTTCGCGCCACGCTACGTGGCTATTATAGTCACCTAGTAGCGTAGCTCTAAGCACCAAGCGAGGATCCTATCTGTGTGGCCGAGAACTTAAACATAATCTGAAATCTAGAAACTTGACAAGGGACAGTATTATTTTTTTCAGACAGCCGCCATTATAACATTTTTTTTGTTTGGTACCAACTGTAACGACATTATTTATTATCAAGAAACTGTGTATAACTTTTGTTTTATATTTATGAAAGGGTTTCAATCATGTCGACCAGCTCACCCCCTTTTTTTACGACAAGATATAACAGCTGATAGCATCTTGAATAAATTTTTTTTTTGTACATTCTCAAATCATCAATAAACAAACCGTAAAAAATGCATAAGAAAAATGTTTTATTAAGTTTGAAAAAACGCCCGAAATTCACGCTTCTTGAGTAGAATATCCCCTTAACTGAAGTGCAACAGTTCGCATAAAATAAACCAATAAACGAAAAGGTATCTTCCATCTTGGGGTTTATGACAATAATGCTCGATCACGAGGTTTATAGCTTGTCATATCATCATCGATGACCAATGATGGATTGGTACCCACGCGAAGTCAGCCTGAGGGTTCAATAAACTAAGTGACTTATTATATCATGTCAGCATCTCAGCGTGTGCGCTGCAAAGTGTTCTGCTGACAGTCGAACAATGCGGGCTGTGGGAGAAGTCTACGACTGGGCTATTGTTGCTCTAACTAAATCCAATGCGATGGATGACAATCCGATGAAACCTTTTGCAAAACTCCTCATTATTACAAAATGTATTATAATATTTTTTTAAAAACCTTTATTTATAATATTTACATATTTAGCACTTCTGTCTCTCTCCGTGGTTGCAGTCCTAAGACTGGTTTGCAGCAATTTCAACTCTTCTCCTCCATTCCTCCCTGTCCTGTGCGGCTCTTTTTAAATCTGTATATGTTGAGCAGCGCACGTCCACCAACAGGTCCTCCAGGTACTCTCGGCGTGGGCGTCCCCTAGAGTTTGTCCCCTCGGTCATACCCTCCATTATGGCATGCAAGAGGCCCTCCTGTCGTATTATATGACCGATCCATCTTGCACGCCTTTCGGACAGGATCCTGAACAGGTGCCTTCCTCCTTCGATTCGTTGGAGAACCTCTTCATTTGTGATGCGGTCTCTCCAGGAAATTCCTAATAGTCTTCTATAGGACCACATCTCAAAAGCCTCTAATCTTCGTCTATCTCTTTCGGATAGGCACCATGTCTCGCAGCCGTACATCAGGATAGCACTTCATTGTAAAAGTAATCTGGCGGACTTTGTCAGGCGGTAATCTTTCCAACCAACCAGACAAAAGTAAATAAAGCAATATATTATTTATAGTTAAAGTTGTGGAGGTTTAAAGACATTGTAATTTATTTAGTCAAACACGGTTTATTACAGTTTATATATCGGTTTCAAGATTATTTTTTGATGGCTTAAATTTTATTGGTTTATTGCATAAACAATATGGTCAGCAACACAAAGGTTCTTCAAAGAGCCAAAGTTGATAGAGAGTTGCTGACTAATATTAAAATCCGAAAGGTGTCCTACTTGGGGCATGTACTTAGAGGAGCAAAGTACAAATTACTGCACCTGATCATCCAAGTTGATAGAGAGTCGCTGACTAATATTAAAATCCGAAAGGTGTCCTATTTGGGTCATGTACTTAGAGGAGCAAATAAGAAGGATAAGTGAAATTGGATCAGGTTGATGAGTTATGTAATCTGGGCAGTATGTTTACGTGTGATGGGCAGGCTGATAGAAGGGTAGCGACAGTCAACAAGGTGAACGGATCACTTACCGTAATATACAACAAGCGCGCTGCATCAATAGTAGTAAAAATGACAATACGCAATAGTGTTAGTGCCTACCTTGACTTATGGTAGTGAGACTTGGACTTCGCACAAGAAGGATAAGTGTAAGATTGATGCTGTAAAGACGCGTGCAATAAGGACATTTTGTGGAGTGTCAATGTTTGAAAGAAGGTGCAATGAAGATATCAGAAATTAATGCATGGATAAAATGGACGTTTTAAGTAAGATGCAGAAAGGAGTTTTAAGATCGTTTGGACATGTGGAGAGAACGAGTGACGAAATACGTATAGAAGACAACATAGGAGTATACAAGACATAATATTGCAAGGAGTGTGCAAAACAGAGGAGTATACAAGACAGAAGTATAAGGAGTGTGCAAGACATAAGATTGCAAGGAGTGTGCAAGACAGAGGAGTATACAAGACAAAAGCATAAGGAGTGTGCAACACATAAGATTGCAAGGAGTGTGCAAGGCAGAGGAGTATACAAGACAGAAGTATAAGGAGTGTGCAAGATATAAGATTGCAAGGAGTGTGCAAGACATAAGATTGCAAGGAGTGTGCAAGACAGAGGAGTATACAAGACAGAAGTATAAGGAGTGTGTAAGATATAAGATTGCAAGGAGTGTGCAAGACAAAGGAGTATACAAGACAGAAGTATAAGGAGTGTGCAATACATAAGATTGCAAGGAGTGTGCAAGACAGATAAGTATACAAGACAGAAGTATAAGGAGTGTGCAATACATAAGATTGCAAGGAGTGTGCAAGGCAGAGGAGTATACAAGACAGAAGTATACGGAGTGTGCAAGTCATAAGATTGCAAGGAGTGTGCAAGGCAGAGGAGTATACAAGACAGAAGTGCAAGGAGTGTGTGAAAAAAGTAGACCGAAGAAAACGCGGATGGACCAAACGAAACAGATTTTGAAAGAAGGTTAAGTGAGAAGTATAAATAATATAAGATTTTACATGAGATGTATGAATGTGGAGAAGGCGAAAGTTGTGTGCTTGGATAGACAGAAAAAATGGGGATCTGTTCTTTCTGCCTACTCCGCAAGGTACACTGCGTGATGATATGTATCTACCAATTGGTATTAAGCGTAAAGAAGTATAGTGGTAGATACACCATCATAGACAGACTCGAGAACAATAGATTCCCACATTACGTATGGCGTGTCCGGAGATATAATATATTGTTGAAGAGAGATAGACGCTAGAAAGAAGTGTGAGAATGTCGCGGATGAATATGCGGACGTGTGTGGCCTACCAAACTGGGGGCAAGTCCAAGTGGTGAATAGCTGTTTTAGAGTCTCGGCCCAATGGTAGAACGCCTTACTCTTTCATCGGATAATTTCTGACAGTTGGGATATTTATAACTGGGAGCATTGTGTCGGGAGTTTATATTGTAAAAACGGGACTTGAGAACGCCTTTTGTATGTATTATACCTTCTTGCTTCCAGCATATTTAGCTTTACTACAGAGTGGCCCATGGAAAAGTATACCAAACGATTGTCAGACCCGCACTCATCTATGGCTCCGAATGCTGGACGATGTGTAACTCTTACTCTAAGCAATTAGAAACTGCTGAAATGCGCATGCTAAGATGGTCAGCTGGTGTGTCCCTAAGAGACAAAATAAAAAGCTCACGCATTCGTGGAAGCCTAGGTGTTACATACATCAACAGCAAGATGGAGGAGAGGCGGATGGATTGAGATGGTGTGGGCACGTTGGACGCAGAGCACCCGATCACATTGTGAACCAGGCAATCTCCATGGATCTTCCTCGAATAACAACCAGAGGAAGACTAAAGAATTCATGGGTGGTGCAAAAGGATAAACTGATGCAGAGGCACGGCCTGGGGGACGTAGTCCGGGACAAAAGAGCATACAACCTGAGGATGAGGAGAGCTGACCCCAACAGTCTTCGCAGACAGTGAGTTGGGATGGAGCCAGGGACAAGAAGACAGAGTAGCTCATACGTCGCACTCCAATCTTTCTATACAAGGCATTAAAATAATCTAATTTTCCAATAAAAAGAACACGTACATTAATACTCTGATCGTACACATTTCGCCTCTTCTACATTCATGCACGTTCTCAAAAAAATCATACGATTTCTCAGAATTTTTATATTTCATTCTTTCAAAATATCGCATACCTGATTCAACCATACTTCCCTTGGTCTTTCTCTACCATATGTGAATCGAACAACGTAGCGGTTTGTTGCCATGTGCATGAAGCAAAAGCAACGGGAATCGACAACGTAACGGTTTGTTGCCATGTGCATGAAGCAAAAGCAACGGGAATCGAACAACGTAACGGTTTGTTGCCATGTGTATGAAGCAAAAGCAGCGGGAATCGAACAACGTAGCGGTTTGTTGCCATGTGCATGAAGCAAAAGTAACGGGAATCGAACAACGTAGCGGTTTGTTGCCATGTTCATGAAGCAAAAGCAACGGAAAGCGAACAACGTAGCGGTTTGTTGCCATGTGCATGAAGCAAAAGCAACGGGAATCAAACAACGTATCGGTTTGTTGCCATGTGCATAAAGCAAAAGCAACGGGAATCGAATAACGTAGCAGTTTGTTGCCATGTTCATGGAGCAAAAGCAACGGAAATCGAACAACGTAGCGGTTTGTTGCCATGTGCATGAAGCAAAAGCAACGGGAATCAAACAACGTAGTGGTTTGTTGCCATATGCATGAAGCAAAATACTTTGTATATAAGAATATTATTGGATTAAAAAGGCTTTTTGTACTATATTTAAGTATTTTTATCATTTTCACATTAAATCTAATGGCTGTAGCCAACACTTTCATATCCTTACAATCAATTTATATGATTTGTAATCTGTCAATAATAGTTAGTTCGATTCACGAGCTGGAGTTCCCTTGAGAAGAGTTTGCACTCTAAACAGCGCAATATAAATTTCCTTAGTCTTCTACGAAACCTTCCCCTCACATTTGCTCTCTTACGAGGTTGTTTTAACTGTCCCGCGATTCTAGAAACACTAAGTTTATATGTACCTAATAAATATAGCCGTGAAAGGAATCACCCTCCGTTATACATACCAACTTACAGGACGAATATCATGGCTAAACACTCAGCCACGCGTGGTATAGAGATATTGAACCAACTGAATGACACTGTTGATATATTCTCGGTACCGCCTAGCAGTATGAGAAGAATCCTGGCTGATATTCTTCCTAACGAATAAGCTAACGCTAGAAGCAGACCCTCTTTGTGTAACAGGAGAAATCCGTACAAAGTGTATTAAAAAAAATACTTTTTTAGTCTTTCATCATTCATTCGTTCTACATTCCCTAATCATCTCGGAATGCTTTTCTTTATATATTATTTATAGTTAAGTCGTTACCATTGTAGAGCTTTGCAGACATTGGAATTAGTTGACTAAAACACAGTTTCTCCTGAAGATTTTTTTCTCTCCTTATATTACTCCATGCATCAACCTAAAAAGTTCACATTCATTCCTGATAATTTCATTTCGTATTTTGTCATACATTTTCCCCTTATATATTCTTCTCAGAGCACGCATTTCTACAGCATTTATTCGGCTCATTTCAGTATGTTTCTGCGTCCACGTTTCACAATACATAAAATATTTAAGCTTATATGTAAAGTCAAGAAACAATTCGAAAATGATAAAAAAATTATATTTAAAAAAAATTGATGCGCGACTGATGGGCCATCCATTACAATTATACAGCAGAACACTGAATCTTTCATTATAAACAAGAATAATATTAATTGTATAAACAGTGATTGGATTAAAAGCAGAGATGCCAATTCATTCATTTGTATGGTAAGTCAGGCATATTGAAGAGCGTGACCTTACACACTTGTTTTCCGCTCCATTAATCGAGTTTAAAACCAGTAGAGTAGACACATAACCGGTTAGCAATACTACCGTAAGTGAAGAGGTAATAACACTCACACCGTTACCAGATAAACTCTTTTGTTAAACTTGAACCCTTCATGTATTTTTTTTCGGGAATAGAATCAGAAACCTTTGAGTAGAAACCACGCAACAGCGACAACGAAAACCCTTTCATACTCGTAAAATTCCGCTATATTGGATTAATCAATTTATTCAATGAAGACTATTTGACGTCAAAAACTAAAAAAAAAGTTGAAATAAGTCAACCATAAGTAATGGAAAACCAGGCAGGGACTGTGTTTTTGTCGCACCGTCGGCAATCGAATCAGAAACATCGGGATTGGTAGACAGGCAGGCGTCTTCCCTGTATGTCTACCATCGATCTCGTTACGAACCGAAATAACATAAGTCCACTTGAAGAACATCTTAAAGCCTATCATCGATCTCGTTACAAACCGAAATAAGTCCGCTTGAATAACATCTTAACCTTTCCCTTCCTGTGCTAAAAAAATCCGCCCGTTCCGGAGATGTGTATTCAATACACATGTAAAAATGAGCGATTTAAAATCGGAAAAATAAGAATATTCATAGCCAATCGCTTAAATTAATTAAATTTGAAGTAAAAAATGATAATTATTGAAATTCAATTGCTGAAAACATGAAAAAAACATCGGCTGACGTTCACAAAACGGGCAAAAAGACCACCTCAGATGAATGCGCTAGAGCGACTGAGACGGACTAACACTGTATGTTATACCTCGAAGGAAGAAACACAACTGCAAACTGAGATTCTATTTCTTGCGTTCCCATATACCGAAGTAGAGTGAGAGTGAGACATGAATAGCGTCGCTTCCTCACCCATAGCTGTTTTTTTTAAATGAATATACCTACGTCACACACTGGCACACGTTTGATTGTATTGGTGAATTTATTCCCGATTTTCACAAAATATCTCTGATGTGGCCGATAAGTGCTAATTATTATTAATATTATTTTTTTCATTCAATGCGTAAATCTGAACCCAGTATTTATAATATTTATAGAGATATTCAAGTTTTTAGAAGAAATGTGTACTAGTTACACATCACAGGGAAGGAAGGGTTAAAGCCTATCATCGATCTCGTTACAAACCGAAATAATTTCGCTTGAAAAACATCTTAAAGCCTATCATCGATCTCGTTACAAACCGAAATAAGTCCGCTTGAAGAACATCTCGACATAAGAACTAGAAACACGTGTCACGGTTATTAAGCGCGAAACGTTGTTGCGTATTATTTATTACACTTTCATTTTATATAATAAAATCTAACGTATTTATTGCAATGTGGCAATCTCTCCCGACCAACAAAAAATAATATTTAATAATAAATTACTTTGTTATTTCACTAGTTATATTTATTCCCGCTACACGTGTTTGTGCCACTCTCTTCAGGCATGCCGCATTCTTTTGGGTCAATAGACCACACACCAGTCTGACATGACATGACATCCAGTCTGACCTAAGCACTGCTGTCGTAACGAACCTGGATCATTCCGCCTGAAAAAAGCCTCGGAATAGGAGGAGAAACAAGGGTGTGGGCTGAAAAATATTTGATGTCTTCGCGGCCGGGTTCGCCCTCTATTGGTGGGGGTGTATTTCGGCAGAAGGGATGCTGTGAGATGATCTCGGACCTTTTGATAGCTTTTCTCTTAAATGTATTTTCTGCGACATTATCTTGAAATATGTTATATAAGTAACGATTAGAACCTAAATTAAAAAAAATGAATTGCAGTATTTTTTCACTCAGACCGCTTTGAACATATTTGTGGTTTGTTGGAAGAAATTTTCACATGGCAATAAGTCCACTAGGTTGTAATGTATACAGTGATAGTGTAATATAATACAACAGAATTTAGATAAATCGTGGGGGAGGGGTTGTATGAGGAGATGTATAGATATAGAAGAGACAAAATATGTGTGTCGCGACAGGAAAGTATAGTGTCTTGTAATCTCTCCCTACCCCAACAGTAAAACGACTTAATTGTTTATAAAGAAACCTTTGTATTGTAGATCTTCCGATATGTGATAGTAACACATTCGGCTTTAGGTGCAGTGTAGTATATGTGTAGTGTTCATATATACCGTATTTTACGGACTATAAGACGCACTTTTTTCTTCAAAAAATTGCCTTCAAAATTCAGGTGCGTCTTATACTCGAAATTAATATAAAAATGTCCAGTGTTTGATTTAAAATTCCCGCCAGTCTTAAAAGTGGCCAAATATTCGATGCCGCGGAAAACCTATCTCTATCTAGACACTGTTGTCCTTTCATGTTGTGCTGACGGTACTAAACTTAATCCAATGATCATTTTCAAGCGCAAAACAATGCCAAAACCTTCTGAAATACCGCCAGGTGTTGTTGGTAAAAATGTTATTTTAAAAAAAAATTGCCTAAAAATTAAAGTGCGTCTTATAGTCCGTAGCGTCTTATAGTCCGTAAAATACGGTAATCATATAACTATCACATAGGACCTCCCAAAAGGGATTGTCTTCAAGTACTTCCTAAAGCTGCACGTGCCACCCATATATCAAAACTCGCGAGGCAGGCCATTTCACGTTATAGGACCAGCGACAAAAGCTATAGCATAAAACCGATATTTAAAATAATTTATATTTTAGGAATTTGTAAATCAGGCAGATCTAAATAAAAGTAATTTATTTGTATATTATTTATAGTTAAGGCATTAACGTTGTGGAGGTTTAAAGACATTGTAATTTGTTTTATCAAACACTGTTTATTCCACTTTTTGTAACGGTATAACCCTATCGGTTTCAAGGCTTTCACCTCATCTTCAGGGGAGCACAAACAAGACTAAATGCTGTTCGAACTGGTACCGATATACACGCTTCAACGGTTGGTGACTGAGGACTGAGGGGTGCATGGAACGATCTCGGCCAGCAGCGGAGAGATTTTTGGGATATATGTGTTAACCAGATGTTCACCTCGATGTACTGACATCTCAGTAGTAACGGAAATAAATTGGACAGATTAGAGACCCTAGAAATTTCTAAGTCAGTACATCGAGGCGAACATCTGGTTAACACATATATCCCAAAAATCTCTCCACTGCTGGCCGAGATCGTTCCATGCATCCCTCAGTCCCATATCGGTACCAGTTCGAACATAATTTAATCATGTTTGTGCTCCCCAGAAGATGAGGTGAAAGCCTTGAAACCGGCAGGGTTATACCGTTACAAAAAGTGGAATAAACAGTGTTTGATAAAATAAATTACAATAATTGATTTGTTATATAGATGTATTAAAAATAATAAAATATTTTTAGCCAATATATTGTAGAATATCTAGAGATAAATAAAATACCACCTACATACGCGTATTTCACATATTCAATAGTTTTCCTGGAACCAATTAAACGCGTAAATTGAGAGATTACTGTGTCTTACAGTACCATCCTTTGTAAAATCAACGTTTCCTGCAAATCACGTTAGTATAATCCACTTCGAAATGTTATCGGTACATGGCCCTCCGTAATCTGCGGCAAGGGACGTGATGGGAATTCGATCAATTGAAGATCGCCCCTTCACACAGGTGTGAGGGTCTTCCCCATATCCATTTTGCCCCACCCTCTCAACTCCCGCGTACTACTACCCTCTCTGACGAGGGTAAACTCCTTTTGATTAATTTTATTAAAAGCTTAAACGAATAAGTTACACATAATAAAATTTTCGAGATTCGTAGGCTAGTTGGTTCGTTGAACGACTCCTATTTTCATATACAATAACATACATAGTCGTTCGTTGAACGATTCCTATTTTCATATACTCGTACATAGTCGTTCGTTGAACGACTCATATTTTCATATAACATACATAATCGTTCGTTGAACGACTCATATTTTCATATACTTTTACATAGTCGTTCGTTGAACGACTCATATTTTCATATAACATACATAATCGTTCGTTGAACGACTCAAATTTTCATATAACATGGTTCGTAGGCATGTGCTCACGTATGTGTTTATGGATTTCGTGGGGATGGATAGTTATTTGAATGATTTATGCGACCATGTAGCTTGATTAATTTACTTTTGTCTGGTTGGTTGGAAGAGATTGCCGCCTGGCAATAAGCCCACCAGATTGTATTGCAATAAAAGTGTTAAATAAATAAATAAATAAATAGTCGTTCGTTGAACGACTCCTATTTTCATAGACTCGTTCATAGTCGTTCGTTGAACGACTCCTATTTTCATATAACATACATAGTCGTTCGTTGAACGACTCCTATTTTCATATACTCGTACATAGTCGTTCGTTGAACGACTCCTATTTTCATATACAAAGTCGTTTGTTGAACGACTCCTATTTTCATATACATAGTCGTTCGTTGAACGAGTCCTATTTTCACATACATAGTCATTCGTTGAACGATTTCACGTACATATATTTATATCCTGAAATTGCAAACACGAGTATATCTCAAAATAATGGAGAAGATAATATATTCAAGGGAGAAGCTATCAAAATATCTGGGTTCATCTCATAACACACCCCCAGTCGAGATACCACAAATAGAGGACGAACCCGGACGCGAGGACATTCGATGTTTTTTCAGCCCACACCCTATAAAGCGACTTAATGCATGGAGTTTAGCCTAGCAAGTTGCCATTACTTTCACAAAAAAATCGAATCCAGCAAAACTATCCTTTGACGCCACTAGACCGGAGTAGCCTATCGGTCTGAAGATGAACCGATCTAAGACTGAATGGAGATATAAGGCTGAATGCAGATGGCCGCAAATATTATAAAAAGGTGAAGAGACAATATTGAAGCTAAAGAGTTTGCCATTAAAGCTCCCATGGCCAGGGAGAAAAAGGGTAGTCCAATTGCGTGGTGCATATGGCTTGTGGTGCATATGGCTTGTGGTGCATATGGCTTGTGGTGCATATGGCTTGTGGTGCATATGGCTTGTGGTGCATATGGCTTGTGGTGCATATGGCTTGTGGTGCATATGGTTTGTGGTGCATATGGCTTGTGGTGCATATGGCTTGTGGTGCACATGGCTTGTGGTGCATATGGCTTGTGGTGCATATGGCTTGTGGTGCATATGGCTTGTGGTGCATATGGCTTGTGGTGCATATGGCTTGTGGTGCATATGGCTTGTGGTGAATATGGCTTGTGGTGAATATGGCTTGTGGTGCATATGGCTTGTGGTGCATATGGCTTGTGGTGAATATGGCTTGTGGTGCATATGGCTTGTGGTGAATATTGCTTGTGGTGCATATGGCTTGTGGTGCATATGGCTTGTGGTGCATATGGGTTGTGGTGCATAGGGCTTGTGATGAATATGGCTTGTGGTGAATATTTCTTGTGGGACATATGGCTTATGGGACATATGGCTTGTGGGGCATATATTTTGTGGTGCATATGGCTTGTGGTGCATACGGCTTGAGGTACATACGGGTTATGGTGCATATAGTTTGTGCTGTATATGGCTTGTGATGCATATAACTTGTGGTGCATAGTACTTTCTGGCAAAGCGACAGTAAAAATAACATGCGAGGAATTAGAGCCCCCCTCAAAACGAAACGCCCATGACGCAAACATGAGGTACTAATAACACTTGCGGGGGGCATTGCGGAGCCGAAGCACTGCCCGTCTTGAGAGGTCATGCTATCGCGCAGTGGTGTAATAAGGTTGGGGTCGGAAACGCTCGATCGTTAATTGAGACAAATTTTTATTCGATCGGAAACATTTTAAATATACAAGATGACGTCTGTGGTCAAGTTCGTAAAAGGTTTATTTTCCATGCGGTTCTTTAGGTTTGAGTGCCGATAGTACTCGAAAGAAATGATCGAATTTTCTAGCAAGCTGGGAAAAATGTCATATTTATATATTCATTTAAAAATCTAATGACATTAAATAATTTTTATCTCAATCCCGTGTTTTAACGTGATAAATTAAATTTGCGTTGAGCCCCGGCCCCGTGATTTAACGTTATAAACTAGATTTTCGTTGAGTCCCGGTCCCCTATTTTAACGTGATAAACTACATTTGCGTTGAGTCCCGGTCTCGTGTTTTAACGTGATAAACTAGATTTGCGTTGAATCCCTGTCTCGTGTTTTAACGTGATAAACTAGATTTGCGTTGAGTCCCGACCCCGTGTTTTAACGTGATAAACTAGATTTGCGTTGAGTCCCGGTCCCGTGTTTTAACGTGATAAACTAGATTTGCGTTGAGTCCCGGTCCGGTGTTTTAATGTGATAAACTACATTTTCGTTGAGTCCCGGTCCGGTGTTTTATGTGATAAACTAGATTTTCGTTGAGTCCCGGTCCCGTGTTTTAACGTGATCAATACCTTTTTCAAAAAAGAACATATTACTGACACTACAAAATATTTTTGTAAACAATTTAATCTTAAAACCTCTTGATTTCTCATTCCTACAGCCACGGTAGCCAACAGGTCGATCGCGAAGCAATTTTTGGTCCATCGTGGCCGTCTTCGTAACTTATAATATGGGATGTTGCCAAATCTCATATCTCGCGCATGCACTTATCAACATAGTCAATAAGTTATCCTTTTTTAATATGCAGATTTGTCTACTCTAAATAAATGTTCTTTACGTAATTTAATACGTATGTCTAAGTGTTCTTTCCCTTAATATTTTTTTTTAGCGAAGTTAATTCCCTTCATACTTATTAACCACTTAACAGTCGGATTGTTAATAAGCGACGTAACACAATGACGAACTGTAAACGAATAAATTCTATACGAAAATATATTCCGTTCGGAGAAAACAAGTTGAAACAAGATCTGCCCAAACGACGCTCGGGAGAAACACTCCCAACAAGTCGAAACAAGATTTGCTCGAACGTGGTTCGGGCTCGTCAGTATAAAAAGAAACTTCGTGCCCGAGTCCCACTCGGGCTAAATTGTCAAGTGATTAATAAACTTTTAATTATTAATTATCCTTTTTTTAACATGTGGGTTATGTGTTAAATCTCGCGAATTTTGTAGTTAGATCGAGACTATTTTTATGTAAAAAGTCGTGACAACATACAAGTTGGCCACCCCTGTTTTAGTTAATAAAGATATGCATGAATTGATTTTTATGATGAAGATTCTATAGTCGTGTCATCAGTGTGCAGTGAAGTGTCCGAGTTTGATGGAGATTCTGTTGTCGTGTCATCAGTGTGTAGTGAAGTGTCCGAGTTTGATGGAGATTCTGTAGTCGTGTCATCAGTGTGTAGTGAAGTGTCCGAGTTTGATGGAGATTCTGTTGTCGTGTCATCAGTGTGTAGTGAAGTGTCCGAGTTTGATGGAGATTCTGTTGTCGTGTCATCAGTGTGCAGTGAAGTGTCCGAGTTTGATGGAGATTCTGTAGTCGTGTCATCAGTGTGCAGTGAAGTGTCCGAGTTTGATGGAGATTCTGTAGTCGTGTCATCAGTGTGCAGTGAAGTGTCCGAGTTTGATGGAGATTCTGTAGTCGTGTCATCAGTGTGCAGTGAAGTGTCCGAGTTTGATGGAGATTCTGTAGTCGTGTCATCAGTGTGCAGTGAAGTGTCCGAGTTTGAAGATTTTGACACATGTATCTGGAGCCCATTTAGTCTTCGGGCCCAAAATGAATAAGGGATTTTCGAGTTTCTCCAAACAGGCTGTCATAGAACGTGTCTAAAACATATGTTCATATGTATTCTATCAACTGACAAAAAAGAAAAACTGTACAGAACTTGTAAGGTATGCGCTAAGCACAGGAAGATTAGTGTCTCTTCTCTTCCGACCAACCAAAAATATGTTTAAGAGACCAACACTTTTATTGCAAATACTATCTGGCGGGCTTATTACCAGGCGGCAATCTCTTCCAGCCAACCAGACAAAAGTAAATGAAGCAAGTTACGTGGTCGCATAAATCATTCAAATGACTATCCATCCCCACGAAATTCATAAATACATACGTGAGTATATGATGCCCACGAACCCCACAAAGACGGGCAATCACCCGAACATTATTTTTCATATAAAGTGGGATATCACCAATCAAAAGAAAAGGAAGGGATGGTAGAGAGGAAAGGAAAAGGAAAATCAGGAATGAAACACGTTATTTCATTGACTAAAAATGAAGACACTTTTTTATGACGGTATAACCCTACCGGTTTCAAGGCTTTCACCTCATCTTCAGGGGAGCATCTTCAGGGAATCATTGTCACCGTGAGAATCATACTTTTTCTATCGATGATGCCAAATTCTTACATATTAGCGGCAACGGAAATAAATTGGACAGATTAGAGGCCCTAGAAATTTCTAAGTTAGTATACCGATCGGAGCATCTGTTGAATAGTTATTTCCCCAAAATCTCCCCGCTCCTGGCCGAAATTATACCTAGCCTTCCTCATCCCCCCCGCCTCCAACCGTTGAAGTGTCTATATCGGTGCCAGTTCGAACAGCATTTAGTCTTGTTTGCGCTCCCCTGAAGATGAGGTGAAAGCCTTGAAACCGGTAGGGTTATACCGTCATAAAAAGTGGAATAAACAGTGTTTGTTAAAAATAAATTACAATGTCTTTAAACCTCCACAACGTTAATGCCTTAACTATAAACAACATAAAAATTAAGAGTTTTTTCAGTCGCTTCTTAAAGCATGCCAAGGACGGAGAGAGTCTCACTGCATGGACAGGAAAGGACAACGTAAAAAAGAGGAGCGGTGAACTGGAAAGGCCAATATACAATCTCTGTTTGCAGTATCACCTAGGGACAGGCTTCATTGTTTTAATATGGGGTTGGTATTAAAAAAGGGTTGTTTATATAACTACCACCACCTGCCCGCAGATTGGCAGCCGCCGGTCCGCGGATTACCATTTGGGTAGCACTGTTATATGGTAGAATGTTAAATGACGTACGTGTATCACTTGGTCCTGGGTTATGCCGGCGCGACTCGGTGACGCGTGTCTGCACTGTGCTTTTTATTTTGGCGCGGTTGTCTGTGTCACTGCCATTGCAGAGACATCCGCAATAGACAGACAGACGGGACACATTAAATACATATACAACTCCTCTAAAGGTCCGCTTTTGAATAATAAAATATTCTGTCTTTTAAATAATAGATCGGATGAATCTGTATTAATGGGTAATAAGAACAGCAGGTTCTGGATTATTCGAGTTGTTTTCAGTGTCTATTATTATACTTGAGAAAATGTAGGATGCTCCCTGTGACATTTGAAATGTCATGTCTCAAAGGGATGGGGTAAAATCGTTTTTTTTTTACAAATCGAATCGTTTTTTTATAAATCGAAAAATTGTTTTTCTCTAAACTGACGTTTTAATTCCTAATTATCATTATACTGACTTTCTAATGTATTGTATGATTTGTATCTATCTTTAAATAGGCCAAGATCCACTATGAATTAATACTAATTACGAACAATTATTTTAGGTATAAAAAAATCGAAAATCCAATTATCGTATACCCCATCCCTAGCCAATGCGGACTAACGTAGTGACTTTTGACGAGTTATATTCTGACGAAGCCATTTCGAACATGAATAACTCATGAACAACAATTGGAACATCAATATAACTCATGAATTCCACCTGAATAACTTCCAAACTGAACCTAAATACCTCACGAACCGCAAGCCTAACATGAATAACTCATGAGCCAAAACCCTAACTTGATGATTCATGAATTACGATCCGAACATGAATAACTAAATCATAAACCACAATTTAAACATGAATAGCTCATTATCAACAATCGGGACGTAAAGAACTCATGAGCTCCCAATCCGAACACGGATTCATCAACACTAATCCGAACATCAATAACTCACATGATTCATTAATCAAAATCCGAACATACATAACTAATTCATAAACCACAATTTAAACATGAATAGCTCATGAGCACCAATCTGAACATGAATAACTCACGAACCACAACCGAACATGAATAACTCATGAACCACAATCCAAACATGAATGACTCATGAACTACAGTTCGAACATGAATAACTAACACATGAATCACAATTGAAACATGAATAACTCATTAACAACAATTGGAACATAAATAACTCATGAACACCGATCAGAACATGAATAACTAACTCATGAACCACAATTTAAACATGAATAACTCATTAACGACAATCGGAACATGTATAACTCGTGAACACCAATCAGAACATGAATAACTCATGAATCTCTAATCCGAACATGAATAACCAACTCGTGAACCGCAATTTAAACATGAATAACTCATTAACAACAATCGGAACATGGACAACTCATGAACACCTATCATAACATGAACAACTCATGAATATATAATTCGAACATGAATATCTAATTCATGAACTACAATTTAAACATGAATAACTCATTAACGACAATCGGAACATGGACAACTCATGAACACCAATCATAACATGAAATACTCATGAATATTTAATTCGAACATGAATAACTTACTCATGAACCACAGTTTAAACATGAATAACTCATTAACAACAATTGGAACATGGACAACTCATGAACACCAATCATAACATGAACAACTCATGAATATATAATTCGAACATGAATAACTAATTCATGAACCACAATTTAAACATGAATAACTCATTAACAACAATCGGAACATGGACAACTCATGAACACCAATCATAACATGAAATACTCATGAATATCTAATTCGAACATGAATAACTTACTCATGAACCACAGTTTAAACATGAATAACTCTTTAACAACAATTTGAACATGGACAACTCATGAACACCAATCATAACATGAACAACTCATGAATATATAATTCGAACATGAATAACTAACTCATAAACTACAATTAAAATATAAATAACTCATTAACAACAATCGGAACATGGACAACTCATGAACACCAATCATAACACGAACAACTCATGAATATATAATTCGAACATGAATATCTAATTCATGAACTACAATTTAAACATGAATAACTCATTAACGACAATCGGAACATGAATAACTCGTGAACACCGATCAGAACATGAATAACTCATGAATCTCGAATCCGAAACATGAATAACCAACTCGTGAACCACAATTTAAACATGAATAACTCATTAACAACAATCGGAACATGAACAACTCATGAACACCAATCATAACATGAACAACTCATGAATATATAATTCGAACATGAATAACTAATTCATGAACCACAATTTAAACATGAATAACTCATTAACAACAATTGGAACATGAATAACTCATGAACACCAATCATAACATGAATAACTCATGAATATCGAATTCGAACATTAAGAACTAACTCATGAACCAAAATTTAAACATGAATAACTCTTTAACAACAATTTGAACATGGACAACTCATGAACACCAATCATAACATGAACAACTCATGAATATATAATTCGAACATGAATAACTAACTCATAAACTACAATTAAAATATAAATAACTCATTAACAACAATCGGAACATGGACAACTCATGAACACCAATCATAACATTAATATCTAATTCGAACATGAATAACTAATTCATGAACTACAATTTAAACACGAATAACTCATTAACAACACTCGGAACATGAATAACTCATGAACACCGATCAGAACATGAATGACTCATGAATCTCTAATACGAACATGAATAGCTAACTCATGAACCACAATTTAAACATGAATAACTCATTAACAATAATCGGAACATGAATAACTCATGAACACCAATCATAACATGAATAACTCATGAATATCTAATTCGAACATGAATAACTAATTCATGAACTACAATTTAAACATGAATAACTCATCAACGACAATCGGAACATGAATAACTCATAAACACCTATCAGAACATGAATAACTCATAAATCTCTAATCCGAACATGGAGCACATTTTAACATGAATAACTCATTAACAACAATTGGAACATGAATAACTCATGAATCTCTAATCCAAACATGAATAACACCCATGAACCACAATTTAAACATGAATAACTTACGATCCACAATAAGAAACATAAATAACTCGTGAGCCTCTAATCTGAGCATGAAAAACTAAAAACTTTAGACTAAACACGACTCGTATATTTTGAATTAAATATAATATTTATTTTACTTTTCACACGTCAAGTTTTATAAAATAATAAAATGCATCTCAACTTTAGTCAAAACTAACTCTTAAAAAACTATTAAATTTGATACACTAATGCCTCTGAAGAAACTGAATACGGATTAGAAAAAAATAACTTTATTATTTTACAAATTAATCAATCCCCTTTGCATTCCGCCTTAAGAGAGCCTCGGGATTTGAGGCAGAAACACGTGTAGCGAAGATATAAACAATTAGCGGAATAATAATGTTATTTATTGTTAAATATTCTAATACGGAGTTCAACAAAGTTAAAACAGAAACCTCTTGATAAATTAATGAAAACAGATTATTGAGAAAATTCCTTAAAAAACTAATAAATTCGATGACCTCCGTGGCCTAGTAACCAGGAGGTCACGGCTTCGATTCTCGTTAGAATCTAAATTATTTTAAAAAAGGATTCCAGTCTGGTTTTCTCTTAAGGCTTCTTTAACATCTTTCTAGTTGGTTGGAAGATATTGTCACATGGCAATAAGCCCACTTGGTTTTATTGTTAACAACGATAGTGCAATAAAATACATACAAATTAAGTTTGAAATCACGGCTGTCGACTGCTGAATAAAAATCCTGTAATTTTAAATTTATAACAATTTATAAACGTACCAAAATCACCTTTAAAATGCAAATAACTAGTAAAAAAAAAAACTCACCGCTGACACATTAAATAACGATATATATCGACAGATTTATAATATATTTGAATACAAAACCGGCAACCGGCGAGTGACTAACTAACCAAAATAAACAAAGAACGAACGAATCAAAAAACGGCAAAAACCTAACTTCTATTTTTAACGTAATTCCAAAGCTGGTAAACTCCGAGTTACCCAAAACATTAGTCACTTCTGAAATGAATGTTTACACTGCACCTTTTCTTTCACCTTTATGAAGAATATTGTTTGATTTGTATATTGTAAACAGACGACCGTGTTCTCCTGTGGAGAGAGAATCACGCGCACAACCGCTCGGCATGAAGTCCGGGAGGTAACTGGAGGGAAATGACAGCTAACATGGCGGCTGAAAAATGGCGGAGGGGAAAGAATTTCCTCTGATACAGAGGTGTACTGAGGAATTAAATTTATTTTATTTTATAAATTAAAAATAAAATACTTATTTTTTATTTTGTATTCAGCATTGTTTTATTTGAGTTTATGGGCACGTTAGACGCAGAGCATCCGATCACATTGTGAAACAGGCAATCTCTATGGATCTTCCTCGAAAAACAACTGAATTATGCCATGTTTACACGAGCTTAACACTTGTCATTAGTGCTTCTCACTCGCACTTGTATCCACGTGTAAACAAGCATATTAGTACTAAGCATTAGTAAATCTTAGTACTAATATGCCATGTTTACACGAGCTTAGTACTTGTCATTAGTGCTTCTCACTCGCACTTGTATCCACGTGTAAACAAGCATATTAGTACTAAGCATTAGTAAATCTGGCAAGTGCAAGTGAATAGGAGGCCGACTTATTTACTAAGCGACAAGCACCTACCCCCACCACAAATTAACTAAGCACTTGTCGCTTGCAGAGTCGTCTAAACAGCCGCGGCAAGTGTTTAGTGACAAATTGAAACGGCAAGTGAGCTCACGTGTTCGTTGTTTTTCTTTTGGTATTTGAACACATTTCTCAAAACAAGGCGGCGGCGGCGGTTGTCCATTCCGGACGGATGTCGTGGTACTAATACCTCTTCCTAACACCAACGTGTAAACGATTTATTCTCACTTGTCACTAAGCAGCTTAGTACAAACGATAAGTACTAAACTCGTGTAAACATGGCATTATGAACTATGTACCACCTAGTACAAATAGCATGCAATATGATGAGGAATCCCTGTAGAGATTATTTCCAAAAAAACTTAAATTTAAGTAGTTACTTTACATAATTAAGTATAAAATATGGTATATATTTACATTTAATGTTTCTAAAGTCGGGTTTGCAAATTTTTTGGCCAACTACACAACACTAATAATTACATTATATTACGTGATATTTCATCGTTATACGCCGAAAGCAGACCATATATTAGAGTGAACTGTCCCTCGACTGAATGGTTTGATATTTCAAAAGTGGTAAGCAAGGATATGTTATGTTACCCTAGTAGTTTAATATTTACATAGATTCATGTGTAAATGAACTACAGAGGTCAATGAGGAGTAAACGAATGTTGGATGGGAATGTATGTGATTAAACTCCACAACAGTATTTTAGTACCAGCTTTGATGTATGGGAGTGAAACATGGATGTGATAAAAGGAAGAAAGAAGCCGAATAAATGCTGTAGGAATGCGTGCACTGAGAAAAATACATGGAGTGACAATGTATGATAGAATAGGGAATGAAGTGATTAGGGACAATTGTGAGCTTAAGGTTATGTTGAGTAAGATGAAGAACACTTCGAAATGGTTTGAATATGTAAAACGAATGAATGAAGAAAGACTAACAAAACAAATATATACTGCAAATGTGAGTGGAAGGCGTGCTAAAGGAAGATCAAGGGAACTATAGTTGAATCAAATCAATTATATTTTGAAAGAAGGAAACGTAAAAAGTCAGAGATACCGAAGGCGTTGTATAAAGAGGTGTATGGACATGGAAGAAACGGAATATGCGTGTGGAGATAGGAAAGTTTGGTGCTGTTTCCTCTTTATTAATCCAATGTGGAAACGGCGTGTTAGTGTATATGGTTAAATATTATTATGCTCATAAAAATTATACATACAGGCGGCCTTCGACTTTCGCACAATTCGTTATTTCGCACATTTAAAAAAATTCAATTATGCCCACAAATGATGAGTCATTTTATGAATTCTGAAGAAACTCCGTAAACTATCACAGATGAAATAGTCTAATGAATGAACTAAACTTGGACGTCAACAATGAAGATGTTAATGAGTTGATTGAATCTCACTCAGTACATCTGTCAAATGAAAACTAAATTGAGCAACAAGAGTTAAATGAAATACACAATGAAAGTGAGGAAGAAGAAGCTGATAAAATCGTCAAGACTTTGACAATCAAAAATATGAATGAAGCCTTCATGCATCTTGACAAATTTTTGACTATCGTGGAAGAATGTGATCCTAATGGAGAACGTACATCTCAAGTACGTAGGGCGATTGAGAAAGACGCAGCATGTTATAGAACTCTTTATCAAGAAAAGAAAAAAAAAGGTGGTATTCAACTAACTCTTGACAAGTTTATAAAGGAAACACCTGAAATCACTTAAACACGCCTCGTTAACTTAATTATGTATATTGATAGATACATATTTTCAATATATTATTGATAAATAAATATTATTATTGATAAATAAATATTTTAAAATACAATTTTTGATGTTTTTTTACATCCCTCTACTTTCGAACATTCAACATTCGCACACATTTTCAGGAACCAATTATGTGCGAAATTCGAGGGCCGCCTGTAGTTACTAAATAACATTACACAAGTTATAACGATTATTTTCTCCTTCCAATCGTACGAATTTATTGTTATTCGAACCAAATTCATCGCAACTTCTTGTTGGTATGTGGGTACATTTTGTATTCACCATGTCGACAATACTCTATGTCACAATGCTCTGAACATATTTTGTTCAGTATTGTCACAAAACATCTTGTGGTGTCTAAGTTTGTCATGCTCTATATAAGGAGTAAACCATGTATCACTTGTGTCCCGCATTAAATAAACTTAACACTTCTATTGTATTTTAATTCCGTTAGAAATAACAACGAATAATTAATATGTATACGTTAGTTAAAGTAAAATACTACACATTTTACTTAATCAATAAATATATTATTAAATAAGGAAATATAATTTCTTGTTGGATTCTAATTGGGTTCTCAGTAAAATAACAAAACAATAAATTGTATCATAATTTATTACATTTGCTGTTAACTCGTAAATATGGTAAGATTATTGGCAGTAAATTAATAATCCTTTCTTCAAACCGTCATATCAGAGTTCAAAGCGCGGTTTTATTGAGCTGATAAAGAACACTTGGATGCAAAACGATTTATTCAACTAAGATTTATTAACCCTTCAGGCTCATATGCATAAAACATATTTTCAATCGCAGGGACGTTAAATTTTTTTATGGAGATAGACGTAAAATTGATATTAATATTTTTATTTATTTATATATTTAATTAACAACACAACAGTGTCTTTATATACAAATGAACATGTGACAGGTTATACAAGTACTTAAAATTATTGACAAATAATACAAAACTTTATCTTAAACTAACATGAAGATACAAAAAGCAGTAGTAATAATAAATTACTGTCATTGTTTTAAAATTAATTAATAATTATATGTATATTTAAGTTCAATATATGTTATGTATGTATACCACAAAATATTACCAAACTTCACCAAGCAGACTTACGTAATTGTCCAAGACTTATTTTATAGAGGTAAAGAACTCAGATTTGTTTTTGGTGGAATAACGCATACATAGAACAAATATTGGATTTTTTGAGAATTTTGTGGGAATTTTATTCTACTGACTCCAAATAGTTCGGTTTTTTGCTCGTTTATGCCATGTGATGCTACCATGCTTCCTGATTTCATCTATCCAGCGTACCTTCGGTTTTTTTTCTGAACCTCTTTATGCCTCTTGGGTACCATTGGATTATTTCGGATCTCCATCGGGGGTCTGACATTTTGGCTACGTGTCCGGCCCATTACCACTTCATTCTTTTGCACACCTTTATAACGTCTTCTACCTTTGTTATATTGCGAATCCAGGTGTTTCGTTTACGGTCTCTTTTAGTATATCCCAACATGCATCTCTCCATGCCCCTTTGTGTGGTCTGGAGCTTTTGTGTGTTCTTTACTGTGAGCGTCCATGTCTCGCAGCCATACGTAAGTACTGGAAGAATGCACTGGTTGTAAACCCTTCGCTTCAAGGATATTGGGAGATTACTTTTGAAGATGTTGTTCAAACGTCCAAATGAGCTCCACGCTAGGTTTGTCCTTCGTGCTATTTCCTCCGATATGCCACCTACAAAGGACTTAAGTTGGCCCAGATACACATATTCCTGGACAAGTTCTAGCGGCTTTCCATCTACGTTTATTGGTTTTGGAGTAGCTAAGTCGTTCATCATATATTTGGTTTTTGAAATATTAATTTTTAAACCAACTCCTTTGCTGACCTCTGCCAATTCTTGCAGTTGGTGCTGAAGATCATTCGGGTTTTGTGAGAATATAACGATATCGTCTGCAAATTTTTTTATTTTTTTTTTTATTTTTGTCATCTACTATATCTATTTTCTGTGTTTATTTTTTTGTATATATTCCTGTTTCTACGTGTCTAAGGGTCTGGGCTGAAAAACATCTGGTGTCCCCGTGACTGGGTTCGCCCTATATTGGTGGGGTGTATTTTGGCCGAGGGGATGCTATTAGATGAGCCCAGACCTTTTGATAGCTTCTGTGTTTGATGTATTGTCTGCAATTTATGTGTTTTAGAAGTGTTATTCAGGTGTGATCTTGTACATACTATGTTGCTGTCAATAAACCTAATATTTATTTATTTATTTATTTAAATCTCAAATGGCTCAGGTATTTTCCATCAATTACCAGACCTTTATTTTCCCATTCTAGTTTTTTTTTATTCTAGCTTATCATATAATCAATATTAATAACTTTACCAATTCCGATAGGGAATCAGCTTGATGGTATGCATGTAGTAATTAATATTGCGTGTATCACTCGCGCTAGTCTTTACGCCGGCCCTGCGCAGTTGTAAGTTGGCAGGTTGGGGTGAGAGTGGGGGCGCGTTCAATATTTTGAATGAGATCATAAAGACAAATGTGTAGTACACGGCACTGAGTTTCTGTGGAGCGTGCACCACGGAGTGTGGAGCAGAGATACTGAGGTACTGAGGTACTGAGGAGCCGAGCTACGAGCTGGGTACTGCACTGGCCATTACAGTGGCGCGCTTAGTGCCCTCCTACCGGTGAGGTAGCTTACATAATACTCGTACCGTATACAGTACAGTACCCACTAATAATCCAGTGGGGTGGAGTGAAATAAGGATTATTTATATTAATTTGGAAAATAAGAAATGTTTTCAGTGAATTATTTATAGTGTTTTGATTTATATTGGGTTGTCTGTAAATTTATTTTGTATCTTAAGACAAATTCTATTTAAATGTTTGAGGACGACGTTTTTCGTTTTCAGTTAGTATTATATATTATACGAGGCGTATCCAGAAAGTAAGTGTACTGAGGCTCTCACGACCGGATGGATTTTATTTTCGACATGTTGGCTACACTTCCGTGTAGCCTGACCCTTCCCCTCCGCAACGAGACCGGTTCGAGGTCAGTACGTTGAGAAGTGTCGACGCGACAACACGTTTCGTGAAAAATATCAACCCCATCTCCCGCCAAGTTGAATCGAGTGGAGGCCGGGCAAGAGTTTTTGAGGCGCTGCAAACTCCATGGAGATGAATTTCTCCGCTCCATCGTTACTGGAGATGAAACTAGGGTTGCACACTACACGCCTGAAACCAAAAGGCAGTCTCAACAGTGGCGTCACACCTCTTCACCCTCCGCCAAAAAGTTCAAAACCACAATTTCAGCCAAGAAAATCATGGCATCCGTGTTTTGGGACTGTCAAGGCATAATTTTAATTGAATATATGCCTCAAGGGGAGACCATCAACTCTGCAAGATAGAGGGCGATTCAGAACAAGAGGAGAGGCATGCTGACAAAGGGAGTCTGCCTGTTGCACGACAATGCCAGACGGAACTGCTCGCCTCGTTTAAATGGGATGTCCTGAACTATCCCACGCATTCCCCTGACCTAGCACCTTCAGATTACTATCTCTTTACCTCCCTGAAGCTGCACATGGGGGGAAAAAGGTTTTCAACCGACGAGGAGATGAAGGAAGAGGTGGAGAAGTGGACGGAGGGGTTGGCGGGAAACTACTTCGAGGAAGGCATCAAAAAGTTGATACCCCGCTTCACCACCTGCATTGAGAGGAATGGCGACTATGTCGAAAAATAGCTTACATATGTACTACGGTAACCACGTAATTTTTTTGTTTAAATAAAAAAAATTGTAACCTATAAAAATTCAGTACACTTACTTTCTGGATATGCCTCGTATTATACATAAATACTATCACGTCATCTCCCTTTCATGTTAGGCAGAGATGACAGAGCGCCAGACTTTCCTATCTTGACACATACCAATCCACCGTCAGTATGCTATAGAGGGAGTAGTATTAATACGAGTTTCTGAATTCAAAGATTTGGGCGTAACCTTCGATGTCGGACTCACGTTCGTTAACCATGTCTCACGTTTGATATCGGACTGTTACAAACTACTCGGTTTTATAATGAGAATATCAAGAGAATTTAACAGTACCGATATCCTCCGAAACTTATATAAATATCTAATTAGAACCAAATTAGAATATGCATCTACGGTTTGGGCTCCTCATCAGCTCAAATATAAAAACAATATAGAATAAATACAAAAAAATCCTCAGATATCTATGGTACAGAACAAAGGGCGATTACCTAAAATATGCTCACCATGTTGAACTTCTCACGGTGTGTAACTATAGAAGCCTCGAAACAAGAAGGCAAGAATCCATTGCGATATTCCTAATGAAGGTTTTTCAAGGTGACTTTAACTGTCCAGCGATTCTAGAAGCACTAAGTTTATATGTACCCAATAAATACAGCCTAATAAATATAGCCTAATTAACATAATAAATATAGCCTAATAAATATAGCCTAATAAACATAATAAATATAGCCTAATAAATATAATAAATATAGCCTATAAATATAGCCAAGTAAATATAATAAATATAGCCTAATATACATAATAAATAGAGCCTAATATACATAATAAATAGAACCTAATAAACATAATAAATATAGCCTAATAAATATAATAAATATTGCCTAATAAACATAATAAATATAGCCTAATAAATATAATAAATATTGCCTAATAAATATAACAAATATAGCCTAATAAATATAACCTAATATACATAATAAATAGAGCCTAATAAATATAGCCTAATAAATATAATACATATAGCCTAATAAACATAATAAATATAGCCTAATAAATATAGCCTAATAAATATAACCTAATAAACATAATAAATATAGCCTAATAAACATAATAAATATAGCCTAATAAATATAGCCTAGTAAATATAATAAATATAGCCTAATAAGCACAATAAATATAGCCTAATAAATATAATAAATATAACCTAATAAACATAATAAATATAGCCTAATAAATATAGCCTAATAAATATAATAAATATAGTCTTACTTAAAATATCGATTATATAATATTCATTTCTGATGTTTTTATTCCGCCGTCTTTCATACATTGACACTTCACAAATATTTCTTAGTGTAGGAATTTCCATAGCATCAATCTTACTTTTACTCTTCTTCTGCCATGGCCAAGTTTTACAGCAACACGTTATTATAGTATGTATTGTCTGTTTTGTTAACATACTTGAGTTGTAAAATAATCGATCTGTCGGATAATGCTTACTATTTTTTGGTTTCATCGTATCTCAAATATCGAGGTGCTGCTTCGAGCAGATGTAGAATGATAGCTCTTAAATGCTATAAAATGCCAAAAGATTGCTTACCTGGGTCATATATTGAGGGGAGAAAAATACTACTTTCTAAAATTAACAATTGTGATAAAATTTAGGATCGACGCGGAATTAGTAGAAGGCGCCTTTCTTGATTACACAATTTTCGCTAAGGCCGTAGGGAAGGAGCCTCGGTTGATGCTTAGAGCTATGTTGCGAGCTAGGCGACATATCCTAGTGAACCAACGTATCGCATACTATCGCAGTGGCCACACTGCACGCTTCGCGCCACGTTGCATGACGATTAGTCACCGAGTGAATTTCCGAGTGAACAGACGTGTTGGTTAATTTACAAGATGGCGGAAATTTTAATGACAGCTGTGTATAAAAGGGAGCCTTTGTGTAACCCATCGAGCAAATTATACAAAAATGTACCTGTAATAAAATCACTTTGGAATGAAGTTGCACAGGAAGTAAATAAAGATAAGGTAAGTTGTAATGAAATTGGTTAGTTTTGAGAGTGGCATCATGTATTGACTCAACCGCTCCTGACTGTCAAATGAATTAATGCGTAGCACTTTGGTTTGGCCAGGCATGAAGTCACCTAGTATATGAGTCACGTAAAATCTAGCTTAGCACCTAACGAAGCATTTTGGTGTGGCCTCTGCCTAATGGACAGGTATCCAGACAATGGAAGAGTTTTTCCATGTCGCTAAAAACAGATATATTTTCTAAAAAGTGATTACTAATTTCGCGGAGGCTAGACACGGCACACGAAGAAAAAGAAGATGTCATATAAACTAAAATCCTTCAAAACTCAACGTGTAACAGGAAACGAGAGTAGCCCTATCTAGATTGGTTTCACGATTTGAAATAAAATGTGTTGTGTTGAACAACACTCATCCATTCCATTAATTGGCGTCGATAAACGAAAAAGTTTGAAAACAACTGTCCTATGATATCGAATGAAATGATTATAGTCTATGGTCTCGGAAGGCGGGAGGGCTGGTTCACGATAAGGGATGGTGAGGGGGAGGCTCGATGAGCTGGACGAAGGGAGGGAGGTTGGTGCGATTAGGCGGGTACAATTTATTTGTTATTTTTGGGTTTCTTTTGTCGAAGATTTATGGGACGCGAAGGGAGAAATTTCCTTTATTGGAAGTTATCGAGAAAATATTGCTGTCTTAGATTAGTTTTAAACTATTGTGGCTCATGCAAGACTTCTCCAGACACTAAATGAGGTGCATGGTCGTGTACTCAATATGTGGGATTTTTATTCAGTATATCACTAGTCAGAAAGCAGAGAATATTAAACACTTTGAAAACCATAAATTATTTGTGTCATTGTAATTAGTTGAATAAAACACATTTCTACTTAATATGTATGCTTGCCGGTTTCAAGGTTTTCACTTCATCATTAGTAAAGTACAAACAAGACTGAATTATGCTGTGGCGTTCGTACGCGCGGTCAATGACCGGCGAAACGACCTTTGTATACCTTAACAATTTGAAACAAACAAGTGCAAGGTCCACACGCCGGTCATTCAACTCACTGTCAGGCATGGAGCGCATTCCATGTTAGAGCGAGAAGGCAGCACATCTGTCGCGCCAGTTCCCAAAACAGAATGATACCTACATACGACAAGAATCGTATTGCGAATGCAGAAACGAGACGGCGGCATATCGCGCGCGCATTCCCGCACACATTCAAGAATAGTATAAATACCTACGTCTATCAATTAAATTTCTCTTTCCGCATTGCAATCTAAACAAGTTTTATTTATCAACAAACCATCATCATCATCTCTCCCAAAATGCCATGTTTACACGAGCTTAACACTTCTCATTAGTGCTTCTCACTCGCACTTGTATCCAAGTGTAAACAGTGAATAGGATACCGACTTATTTACTAAGCGACATGCAGCTACCCCCACCACAATTCAACTAAGCGCTTGTCGCTTGTAGCGGACTGAGTACCGATCCTTGATGTACCCCCACCTTTATAGGAAATTCTGGTGAAGTTCCCGAAGTGCAACTCACTTGCGTTTTCACGTTATCATACATATCTTGGATGGCAAGTACATACTTTTCTGGTACACTATATGCTCTAAGTGCTGCCCAAATCAGGCTTCTAGGGACCCTGTCAAATGCCTTTTCAAGATCGATGAAGACCATATGAAGGTCTTTCTTGGCATCACGGTGTTTTTCGACAAGGATTCTAACGGTTTGGATGGCGTCTACTGTTGATTTTTCCGATACGAAGCCACACTGGTTGTCATGTACGAGGGTCATCCAGAAAGTAAGGTTACAACATTTATATAGGATCGAAAAATGCTTGTATTTAATTGATATTCACAGGATACTTCACAAATATATTAAACTATTTTTCAACGTAATTGCCGTCGAGATCGAGACATTTCTGTAGTCGGGGCACCAGCTTTTGTATGCCAGTGTCATAGACCTCCGCCGCCAGCTCTTCAGCCACTTCTTCACAGCTTCCTCGACCTCTTGATCGTTGGAAAATTGTTGGGGTGTAATGACACACCCACGTCTCATCCCCCGTCACGATAGAGTCGAGAAAAGCTTCTCCCTCCTGTGCAAAACGATCCAAATTCACGCGCGGCGGTCACGCGATTTTGACGGTGCTCCGGTTTGAGCATTCTGGGCACGCATCTCACACACAACTTCTTGTAACCAAGTTTTTCCGACACAATATTACCAAGAAGACTTCGAGAAATATCAAGAAATTCTTCGTGAAGGTCGTCAAGCGTCACACGGCTGTCATCTTGCACTTGTTCTTCAATTTTTTGCACAAATTCGTCAGAAATCACTGCCTTGCCTCGTCGCGAGTATCAGTACGGCCTTATCTGAACAATCTAACCCACTTCGTGACATGTTGTCGACTCATCACATCACTACCATAAACTTTCACGAGCTTCCGATGGATATTCGCGGCGGTATTGTTCTGCAAAGTCAAAAAACTGATGACCGCGCGGGTCTCGCACGGACGAGAGTTGGCGGTAGCGCACGACGACCTCTCCATCGGAAGAATTTATTGTGACTGGACAAAATGACCGACAAACACGTGGGACCAAACAAATTGACCGTTAGGATCCCCCCTATACGCCAGTTGTACCAACTTTGAAACAAAAAATTTCATCCGGCCTCAGGAGCCCTTGTAACTTTAGTTTCTGGATGACCCTCGTATTTCCACCAAATTCCTGATTCTAGAGTTTTTCGAACATTTGCTCTCTAAACGACGCTACACAAATTGTCATTTTATAATTATTTTAAAGTTGGCACTAAAATACTCTTATAGACTATCTATCATCTTGTGGCGGTCGTCGCGGAATATTGTCGCATACATACGGTCAATGACCGATGAAACGACCTTCGGATTCCTCGATAAATTATAGTGAACAGTCCGAAGGTCACATGCCGGCCATTGACGCCGGCCGAGCAACCGTACCATACGCCAGAGAGAGAGAACGCACCACGGCTATCTCGCCAGTTCCGTATTTAGATAAATACCTACATACGACAATAACCGTTCCTGCATTCACAGAAGCGAGATGTAAGCATATCGCGAGCGCACTCTCGTTCGCATTCTAAAAAGATATAAATACCTACCTTACTAATAAAAAAGGACAGACTCTCTCTTTCCGCATTGCGATCTAACGTGTTTTATTATTTATCAACAAATCATCATCATCTCTTCCCTATCCGACATTCCGCTAAAATCTTATCAGATTCGGAAATATTGTCGTATTTTTTTAAAGCTAAAACCGAAGTTAACGTTCAAAAATATTTTCGAGTATCCTTGTTATTTCCAACAACTCCTCACCAGTATCGAGATAACAAACATCCCCCTTGTCAATTATGGCGTAAACGAGGTTTTGGTTTAGCAAGGTTATACTTTGGAGAGGGGGGGGGAAATACGCAATTCGTTGAGAAAAGATTTTTCGGTTTAATTCGAAGATATGATAGCGCCAGCTCGAAAATTATCGATAATGATTCCCAGATTTTTAACATATCGGGTATACGTCATCATACAGTCACTTGGAATGTCGTCTTGTCAGACACTGTACGGTTTGAGTATACAGGCGGCCCTCAGACATAATCGGTTCCTGAAATGTTGAATGTTCGAAAGTAGAAGGATGTAAAAAAAACATCAAAAAATTGTATTTTAAAATATTTATTTATCAATAATAATATTTATTTATCAATAATATATTAAAAATATTTATTTATCAATATACATAATTAACGTGTTCCCCGCGGGGAGCACAAACGCCTGTGATCTGACGACAATCCAAGTTTCAAATCACAAATACTTAAAAAAAATGACACAAAACCGGAATAAAAATTGAACTAAAATTTAAAATAATCTTTATTCTAGCGACATTTCTGAAAACCTTGTCAAATAATATATTAGTTTATGAGATATTGTTGAATAAACAGAGCGCCGAATTTTTTTGGTTTCTCAATATTTCCAGCATTAACGACCTGTCGCGCGGATCGAGTCCTGCGATGAGTCTCTCTTACGTAAATAAACATTACTAAGTCTGTCTTACGTAAATAAACATTACTAGTGCTATATGCATTTGATTGGGTGAGTGTCATGAAGCATTGATTTGATCGTAGCATTCCTTTGTTTATTTTACGTAATGTTAAGTTTATCTCCTTTAGTTAATGAGTCTCCTTAAGAGTAATGACTATTATTTATTATCAGAAAATTACTTAAGTGTCATGTTTACTTGGTGTTGTAATCAAATATTAGTGGTTCTAAACAAAATATGTGTTTAAACTTAGAAATTAAAAAAACGCTGAAATTGTGCCGCGCACAGGATTCGTGGAATTTGATTTTTAACGCGGTGAACAGGTTAAGTTAACGAGGCGTGTTTAAGTGCTTTCAGGTGAAAACTTCATAAACTTATCAAGAGTTAGTTGAATACCACCTTTTTCTCTTTTCTTGATAAAGAGTTTTATAACATGCTGTGTCTTTCTCAATCGCCCTACGTACTTGAGATATACGTTCTTCATTGGGATCACATTCTTCCATGATAGTCAAAAATCTGTCAAGATGCATGAAGGCTTCATTCATATTTTTGATTGTCAAAGTCTTGACCATTTTATCAGTTTCTTCTTCCTCACTTTCATTGTGTATTTCATTTAACTCTTGTTGCTCAATTAAGTATTCATTTGACAGAGGTACTGAGTGAGATTCAATCAACTCATTAACATCTTCGTTGTTGACGTCCAAGTTTAGTTCATTAATTAGGCTAACTATTTCGTCTGTGATAGTTTCCAGAGTTCCTTCAGAATTTATAAAATCACTCATCATTTGTGGGCATAATTGTTTCCAGGAACCTTTCATTATTGACTCTTTTATTTCAGCCCACGAGTCTCTAATATTTCTTATTGCGTTCCATATATTATAGTTCTTCCAAAAAAGTGAAAGCGACTGCATGGAAGCGAACAACTTTTGCACTATCGACAAAAATCTTTAAAAAATTGAATTTTAAAAAAATGTGCGAAATAGTGAATTGTGCGAAAGTCGAGGGCCACCTGCATAGAGGTACATAGCCGCGCGGTAACGCATTGGACTTCTGCGCGGAAGGTTACCGGTTCAAACCCCGCGCTGTGCTTCTTCCCTCGAAAGGTACAAGCATTTTTTTCGGTTTAGTTTTCGAATGTACATGGATATCTATGACTTCCATCATATGTATTCTTTCAAAAAAAAAATGAGAAAAATAAATCAAGTCAAATGCGCTCCAATCATGTCAAATGTGCTCCAATCATGTCAAATGTGCTCCAATCATGTCAAATGTGCTCCAATCATGTCAAATGTACTCCAATCATGTCAAATGTGCTCCAATCATGTCAAATGTGCTCCAATAATGTCAAATGTGCTCCAATCATGTAAAATTTACTCCAATCATGTCAAATGTGTTCCAATCGTTTTACTTCGGTTTGTCATCGGATCCAGTACAACGGTGTGGCCGGTGAGTTTGCTGGTGTGCACCGGCTCACTCAAAGGGGAAAAAACACAGCTTCGCGTTCCAGCTGCATTGACGTCGGAATGAGGAGGGGATCCTCCAACTACGAGGTCCCAGCAATGATGATGAATCACAATTCCACACAAATATTTATTACAGTACCCGGTGGTAAGTAATACACATCGGGCTTTAAAAAGAGACTCTCGGCCATAATTGGCTAACTTCGGCTTTGTAGAGCGTCGTCTCTGTCATTCATACACGTGTTCCGTCGCGATTTATCAGTCATTATGGCCGTCATCGTGTGACAGAGACGATGCTCTACAAAGCCGAAGTTAGCTTATTATAGCAGACAGTCTCTTTCTTAAGCCCGGTGTGTATTACTTACGCCGGGTACTCAATTACACACAACTTAATGCATCAACTATCATCATTATTATTATTATTAACAGTTCAGTTCCATCCTGCCGATAATTTACTAGACACCGAAAATGGAAGGCAACAAACCCAGATTGATCGATAAATTTAGTGTTCACTTTAAGTTATTTGTTATACATACATCAATCATGCCATTTTCCTGTCGGGGAAGGCAAAAAGGGCAGAGCGCCATACTTTCCTATCGCGACAGACATCCTTAGCTTCTTCTACATCCATTCCATGTACACCTCGTATAACTTTTACAATTCGTCTTCCTTCAACAAGGCTAAGGGGCAAAATTGAAGTTAAAAGTTTGCCCTTAAAGCTCCCATAGCCAGAGAAATATTAGGAAGTCCAATAGATCGGAAACCCCTTCAGAGACGCACTCTGATGCAAGGAAATAAATATAACTGTCTGTCTTCCCACGAGGCATGATGACCATCGATGTTGCCAAGTTGACAACTGGGCTTCTACGCAGACTTTAAGAATTGCGCGAAGTGTCACCTCTGGCAAGGGGTGAAGGCGAACGTCATTTATCCTTAGACCGTGTCCAGATGAGGCGTTTTACGCGCGATGCAAAACGCGCTACTCGAATCGCGCGTTATTTCTGTTGCGTCCAGATGAGGCGTTGCTCGCGCGAGTTTATAGAGGTAGCATTCGGTCAGTATACAAAATGGGGTTGGAGGAAGCTGTTGTGTTGTGGCTTGCGTACCGACGATGGCAAAGACGCAAAAAAAGAGAAAGTAGACGATATACGGTGCATCCAATTTTAAGTGATAGAATGACTCACAGTATGTTGTGTTTGTAACTCTATATCCAAATTTGAGAAACGACTTTTGTTATTGTTTTTATTCTTATGATTGTGTGTGGTATATTATGGAATGAACAAATTTGGTCTTTCTGGAGTGATGATGTGTGAAGAGTTTGATTCCGCATGATGTTTCCAGTTGTAATTGAGTGTCACTGTTTGTCAGGTTGATGAGAACGTGCAACGGGGTTTTGTATTTGTGTAATCAAAAATCGGAAAGAAGTATCGATTTATTTTTTCATGCTTAATATCCTCAGTGAGATACAGGCAAAAGCTTAGTTTACTGGGGATACGACAAATGAAAGGCGACAAACCCAGATCCATTAAAATAATGTATAGTATGTCTAAATTAAATTACCTGTTGTTTTTTCGCTAATTATGTATATTTCTTGTCATGTGTAATAATACGTAAAAAAAAGATGGCAATTTTTTTTAACTACTTTCGCATGTCAATGAAGTCTTTTGATGATTTGCTTGACATTATAAAGGAAGATTTATCTTTTTTTTTATTTATCAATAAATAATTCAATAATAAGGAAGATTTGCTTAACATTATCAATAAATAATTCGGTATCAAAGTTATCCTGTTCCATTGCAAAAATCAAATACGTCCTCTCGCTGCAACTATCGCGGGCTACTGGACAAAGCAATAGCGACCCTAGTATCTCGACTCGCGCGCGAGTCGAGGTTCTGGCGTATTGCGCGCGATTCACAGGCGAGCAGCAAAACGCGCGACTGCACGTGAACGGCATGTATGGGCGCCTAGTATCTCGCAATCGCGCGATTCGAAACGCGCTACTCGAATCGCGCGTAAAACGCCTCACCTGGACAGATCTTACGGGTTGAACCATTACCAATATAATCAACATCACCATCATGCCATGTCCTTATTGGTCTAGGCAGAGATAAAACATCTCAACTTTATTCTATCCTGGCACACGTCTTTTGCTTCTACCATGTCCTATGCATATTATTCTGTTAAAACGATTTTTCTCACTTTCATAATTTGATTCTTTCTTGTTCCTTCTTTATTACTCGTATAGACTATTTTTGTAAATCTGTCATTGTTCTTTCTATCTATATTACGTGACCGCAATCTCAATGCTTTTTTCTTCATCTTTAGCACAGCATCTTCTTTCAATCAGCATTCTTTCCTAATATTCTTATTCCTATCTTGGACCAAAGTGTATTTATCTGGGACCATAATACCTCACTTGACATCAAAGTGTGTCCATTTGAGACAATAATACCTCACCTTGGATCCAAGTATTATATATCCATCTGGGACCATAAAACATAATCTTGTGTCAAAGTGAGTTCATCTTGGACCATAATAACACATCACCTTGAGCCAAAGTGCGTTCATTTGGAACTATAATACCTTACCTTGGACCAAAGTGTGTCTGTCTGGGATCATAATACCTTGCCTTGGACAAAAGTTTGTCCATCTGGGACCATAATACCTAATCTTTGACCAAAGTGCGTTAATTTGGGACCATAATAGCTCATCTTGGACCAAAGTGTGTCCGTCTGGGATCATAATACCTTGCCTTGGACAAAAGTGTGTCCATCTGGGACCATAATACCTAATCTTGGACCAAAGTGTGTTCATTTGGGACCATAATAGCACATCTTGGACCAGTGTGTCCATCTGGGACTATAATACCTAATCTTGGACCAAAGTACGTTAATTTGGAACCATGATAGCTCATCTTAGACCAAAGTGTGTCCGTCTGGGATCATAATACCTTGTCTTGGACAAAAGTGTGTCCATCTGGGATCATAATACCTAATTTTTGACCAAAGTGCGATAATTTGGGACCATAATAGCTCATCTTGGACCAAAATGTGCCCGTCTGGGATCATAATACCTTGCCTTGGACAAAAGTTTGTCCATCTGGGACCATAATACCTAATCTTGGACCAAAGTGCGTTAATTTGGAACTATAATACCTCACCTTGGACCAAAGTGTGTCTGTCTGGGATCATAATATCTTGCCTTGGACAAAAGTGTGTCCATCTGGGATCATAATACCTAATCTTTGACCAAAGTGCGTTAATTTGGGACCATAATACCTCATCTTGGACCAAAGTGTGTCCGTCTGGGATCATAATACCTTGCCTTGGACAAAAGTGTGTCCATCTGGGACCATAATATCTAATCTTGGACCAAAGTACGTTAATTTGGAACCAGAATAGCTCATCTTGGACTAAAGTGTGTCCCTCTGGGATCATAATACCTCGCCTTACACAAAAGTATGCCCATCTGGGATTATAATACCTTATCTTGGACCAAAGTGCGTTCATTTGGGACCATTATAGCTCATCTTGGACCAAAGTGTGTCCGTCTGGGATCATAATACCTTGCCTTGGACAAAAGTGTGTCCATCTGGGACCATAATACCTAATCTTGGACCAAAGTGCGTTAATTTGGAACCACAATAGCTCATCTTGGACCAAAGTGTGTCCGTCTGGGACCATAATACCTTACCTTGGACTAAAGTGCGTTAATTTGGGACCATAATACCTCACCTATTTGTTTTATTCTGTCACCTTTTTTTAAACCCTTAAGCTGGAAACTTTCTAATGTAATTTACTTCTCTAAAATAGAAATATTTGATATAATAACAGCTCTTCAGCAAAAATATTGTTTAAGCCATATTGTAGATTTAACATTTTGTATTTTCATTTTCAAAACCTATATTGTCTCATTTACGGTCAGATGTGCAGAGCAGCAGCATATTTAATGATGTTTGAGGTCTTAAGGATAGAAAAAGAGGACCTCCGTGGCCTGGTGGTAAGACGCTTGTCTACCGATCCGGAGGTTGCGGGTTCGATCCCCGTTGGAATCCAGATTTAAAAAAAATGGAATTCCAGTCTGGTTTTCACTTAGGGCCCATTAAAACATCTTTCTGGTTGGTTGTGTAGGGTACCCACGTC
This sequence comes from Odontocerum albicorne, assembly GCA_949825065.1. Lineage (NCBI taxonomy): Eukaryota > Metazoa > Arthropoda > Insecta > Trichoptera > Odontoceridae > Odontocerum > Odontocerum albicorne. Next base: position 3,323,107 of record OX463858.1, read on the forward strand.
CCTAAAATATTGTCAACATGCAGGGTCAACGACCGATGAATCAACCTCTGGATATGTACAATTGTCACATACCAGAAACGTCAACACTGTTTACACGAAAATAATATTTACATCGCATTCCAAGGTAGAAAGAGAACATATCACGCCGTCTCGCCGTTTCGACAATAAATATCCTACCCACTGTATTATCCGCAGCGCTTGCGACCACCTCAGCACGCGCAGGAGTGAGATCGAGATATACCGCGGACGCATTCACGCGTCCCGTTCTGAAATTCTATATATACCTACTTATCGTTGAATAAAGGCACTTGTTATTATTCACTTGACCATTCATCGCTGTTTACTATTTATCGATTATTCACTCTCACTTTTTCGCATTCCTGAATCGACGTATTTTATTTTAAATACAAACAAATCAAAATCATCACGACGTATCAAACTAAGCATCCCGCTAAAGTTGGAAGAGATTGCCACATGGCAATAAACTCGCCAGGTAAAATAAAACAAAAAAAAATAAGGGAAATTTTCAACATTTTTTTTTATTGTAGGTATACTCGTATATTTTTTTAAACAGAAAATCAATAGTACCATATTAAAAATAAATATAAATTTTCAACACACAGTAAAAGTCCGTTAATTCGAAATTCAGGGGACCAAAAAAAAAAAAAGGTAGTGCAATTTAACTACTCGCAAGCGTACAATACTCGTAGACCAGTCGTTCCGCCGCTAGGGCCATTTACTACATGAATCCGCGTAATTTACGTGGAAAATTTCAAATTATTAGAATTCATAAATACTTTTTGGTGAAAAAAAACATTACGAAATATGTAGATTTTTTAGAATAACAGTAGAATTTATTACGAAAAATCAGTTTCGATATCAAGAAAATGGGATAATACGAATTATGAATTATCATTGTTCTTTTAACCTGTACACCGCGTTAAAAATAAAAATTCCACGAATCCTGTGCGCGGCACAATTTCGTCGTTTTTTAATTTCTAAGTTTAAACGCGTATTTTGTTTAGAACCACTGATATTTGATTGCAACACCAAGTAAACATGACATTCAAGTAATTTTCTGATAATAAATAATAGTCATTACTCTTAAGGAGACTCATTAAATAAAGGAGATAAACTAAACATTACGTAAAATACACAAAGGAATGCTACAGATCAGATCACAGGCGTTTGTGCTTCCCGCGAGGAACACGTTAATTAATGGACTTTTACTGCATACAAAATACAGTCTGAAAATATATAACCCATAAAATATTTACAAAGAATTCATAATCATTTTACAAGAACAGGGTACACATTACTAGGTTAGTCAAAAAGTTTTGAAAGCGACATCTATGGAGCAGTAGAAAACCAAAATTTCTACGCCATTTTAATATTTCATCTTTCATAAGAACGTACTCAAAATTTCATTTCGATCTGTCAATTCATTCTTTGTTTACAAGCCATTTGAAGTTGACGTGTCAGTGTATTTTTTAACAATGGAAAAATCCGAATATCGTGCATGGATTAAATTCTTTGTTTTGGAAGGTTTATCGGCTACTGAGATCCATGCAAAGATTGTGAAAGTATTAAAGGAGTCTTTTCCTTCATTTCCAACCGTTCACCGATGGGTTTTGGAGTTTAAGCGTGGCCGTACAAGCGTTGAAGACGATCCACGCTCAGGACGTCCAAAAAGTGCATCAACACCAGAAATCATAGCGAAAATACCGGATATGGTTTTGGAAGATCATCGATCGACTGTGGATGTGATAGCTGACACCATAGGCATCTCACATGGAACAACATGGCATATTTTGGCTGAAGTTTTGGGTTTCAAAAAACTGTGTGCATAATGGGTGCCGCATTTGCTAACAATGCAACAAAAACACGTTCGAATGCGACTTTCTGAGCAACATTTGGAGCAATTTCGAAAGGATAAAAAGGATTTTCTGCGTCGATTCATCACTATGGATGAGACTTGGGTCTACCATCATGATCCTGAATCAAAACAAGAGGCTAAGGAGTGGTGTGAACCAGGCACTTTGGCTCCGAAGCGAGTTCGTGTCCAGAAATCGGCCAAGAAGGTGTTAGCGTCAGTTTTTTGGGATGCAAAAGGAATTTTATTGATAGATTATCTCCAAACTGGTAAGACAATCAACTCTGATTATTATTGTGACCTTTTGGACCAGTTGGATGAAAAAACCTTGTGAAAAAAGACCCGGTTTGCAGAAGAAAAAAATCATTTTTCATCAAGACAATGCACATGCTCACACAGCTCAAAAAACCATCGCGAAAATCAGTGAATTGGGGTACGAATTGTTGCAGCATCCACCCTATTCGCCAGATTTAGCTCCCTCTGACTTCTGGCTGTTCTCACACCTCAAAAAATTCCTTCGTGGAAAGCATTTTTCATCAAACGAAGAGGTTATAGCCGTCGTAGAGGAGTATTTTGCAGGCCTTCCAGAAAGTCACTTCCGTGATGAGACAACAAAGTTGGAAGATCGTTGGACCAAGTGTATTGATCTTATGGGAGACTATACTGAGCAATAAAAGTGATTTCCCCCAAAAAAAATGTATTTTCATTTCCGCTTTCAAAACTTTTTGACTAACCTAGTATATAATAACCCATAAAATATTTCCAAAGAATTCATAATCATTTTACAAGAACAGGGTACACATTATATAACCCATACAATATTTCCAAAGAATTCATAATAATTTTACAAGAATAGGGTACACATTATATAACCCATAAAATATTTCCAAATAATTCATAATCATTTTACAAGAACAGGGTACACATTATATAACCCATACAATATTTCCAAAGAATTCATAATAATTTTACAAGAACAGGGTACACATTATATAACCCATAAAATATTTCCAAATAATTCATAATCATTTTACAAGAACAGGGTACACATTATATAACCCATAAAATATTTCCAAAGAATTCATAATAATTTTACAAGAACAGGGTACACATTAACCCCTATAATAGATATGGATGACAGATATGTGCGAATCGGTAGATAACTCGCAGAAAATGATAAACCTGATTTTCTAATAATAGGTAAAGCGGAAAGTAATGACAATTTTTTTTTGATGCGACAAAAAATGGATTTAAACAAAAACTGTACAATATTATTCCGTTAAATAATTACCGTTGTTACCGATGATCTTCCTCCACAGAATAGGCAGTTTTTTAATACCTTATTCGTATAATTCTGGCGGTTTTTCGGTAAAATATGACTCCAAGTGATTTTGGACTAGTTCTAAATTCGTAGATTTTTTGTCTCGAAGGGAATGTTCCATCGACCTAAAAAGACGGTAATCCAAAGGTGCAATATCAGGTGAATATGGTGGATGCTGCAGAACTTCTAAATCTAGCTCTCTTATTATGTCCTGCGTAATCCTTGCTGCGTGTGGTCTTACATTATCATGTTGTAGAATTCTTCTCTGATTCTTTACTAAAATTGATCATTTTTTAAGCAGTTCTGCCTTTAATCTTTCGATTTGGGCACAATACACATCTGCTGTAACAGTCTGACCAGATTTTAGTAATTTATAATGAATAACTTCCAAAATATCCAACTTCCAAAATATCCAAGAGTCAATATCGGCTGAGGGGTAGACACAGCTACCTGATTTGTCGAAAACCAATGTTTTTTGTTTTTTTTTCTCCTCGGATTGGTGTAAAGGACCCACTTCTCATCCCCAGTAATAAATTTTCTAAGAAATGGATCAGTTTCATATCTGAAGAGTGAAGATGAACAGATTGTTATTCGTTGTTCCATGGCCGTTGAAGAAAGTTCGTGCGGCTCCCAATTTCCTTGTCTATTTTGTTTTCCGAGCCTTTTCAAATAGTTCTTCACTGTTGTTCATGGACAACCGATATCTTGTGACAATTCCTTGATGGTTTTACGCGGATCGGACCTCACTAATGAATTTAAAGTGTCATCGTCGATTTTAAGAGGTCTTCCTATTTTTGGTTTGTCCTTCGATTCCCTTTCACAACTTTCAATTTTTTGAAACCATCTTTGGCACTTCCGAGGATTCAAGATGTCTCTATAAATATCGCAGATGGTCTGGGTAGCTTATTTTGACTTCAATCCTTTATCGAATAAAAACAGCATAAAATACCGCAAATTTGTCTCTTCAATCTCTGGCTTTTGCAGTTTTGTACTTTGGACCAAAACCAAATAAAAACATCAAAACAGAAAGGATATTAATCGAGCTTCAAAACGATACCAACCACGACGTGTTAACCCAACGGTAACTGGTGGCAAACTGGTTTCAACGTGACGCCTAATGAAAATTGTCATTACTTTCCGCTTTACCTATTATTTTTTTTGTAAAATAGGTCAATAAACTTATTTAACAAATATCTGTCTTGAAAAAATTTAAGAAGTTTTTTTAACCTTTCCTTCCCTGTGTTGGGTATCTTCTACACGTTGCTTCTAATAACCATCAATATCTCTATAAATATAATAAATACAAGGTTAAGATTTTAGATATTCTTCCATAATATATTTACGCATTGATTTAAAAAATAATATTAATAATAATCAGAGTATATCGACTATATCGTGGGTATTTTGTGAAGATCGGAAACAAATTCGCATTTAAACGCTGTGAGTGCCTCGACCTTGTGTCTTGACGATAGGTGAAGAGTATGCGGGAAGCGCGACAATATATTCGCATCTCACTCTTGCATACTCCACTGAATTGCGAGGAGCTCAATTGTCTCAATCGTCGCAAGCGTGAGCCACGCCGGGTTAAGCCACTATACCGCTCCGCGCCGCAGTTTCTTCTGGGTTTGCTAATAGATTAGACGTACGCCCGTTCCGTGAGCGTTGCCAGATGGTTTTTTAATGTTTTCAGCAAATAAATCTCAATTATTATAATTTTTAACTTCAATTATAATTAATTAAGGGGATTATCTATGAATGTTCTTATTTTTCCGATTTAAAATCGCTAATTTTTGATCGCGTACTCACTACCCAACACCGGAGCGCGCGTTTCAATTTTAGCACCGTAAGGGAAGGGTTAACGACACGGTCAAGCACCTTTTCAATAGTCTTTTTCTCATATTTTTCAAAATGACTCATATCTCATGTACAACTTATATTATTTTCTCATTGTTGATCATATTTCAAAATCATTTTAATTTATTGCAATAAAAATTTAAAGATAAAATTAATTATTTTGATTTGCGATGGTGAGCATCTCCAAAACAAGTTTTTAACCTGTTCACCGCGTTAAAAATCAAATTCCACGAATCCTGTGCGCGGCACAATTTCAGCGATTTTAATTTCTAAGTTTAAACACATATTTTGTTTAGAACCACTGATATTTTATTACAACACCAAGTAAACATGACACTTAAGTAATTTTCTGATAATAAATAATAGTCATTACTCTTAAGGAGACTCATTAAATAAAGGAGATAAACTTAACATTACGTAAAATAAACAAAGGAATGCTACGATCAAATCAATGCTTCATGACACTCACCCAATCAAATGCATATAGCACTAGTAATGTTTATTTACGTAAGAGAGACTTAGTAATGTTTATTTACGTAAGAGAGACTCATCGCAGGACTCGATCCGCGCGACAGGTCGTTAATGCTGGAAATATTGAGAAACCAAAAAAATTCGGCGCTCTGTTTATTCAACAATATCTCATAAACTAATATATTATTTGACAAGGTTTTCAGAGATGTCGCTAGAATAAAGATTATTTTAAATTTTAGTTCCATTTTTATTCCGGTTTTGTGTCATTTTTGTTAAGTATTTGTGATTTGAAACTTGGATTGTCGTCAGTTCACAGGCGTTTGTGCTCCCCACGGGGAACAGGTTAACCGTGTTCTTCTGTATAAATTTTTTTAGTAATCCCAAAAAAAACTGATTTTTTTACGAACGTTCACATTTTGAAAATTACAAAGCAAGGATCTAAACTGTTATAATATCTATGGTTTACATCAAAGATTCCCAAAGTGGTCTATATGGACACCCAAGGGTCGATTTAGACTTGCAGGGGGTCTATATCAGCGAGAAAAGAAAATGGGGGTGCACGAGATATAAATGAGGGTCCACGTGAGCGGATCCCATTTAGGCAGATCATCATCAATATTTAGACGTTCCGTAAATGTCTTATTACACCTAACACAGATTGTGTGTACATAATACTTATATTAGACATAGAAAACACTTATATAAAGAAATCGAATGCAAATCACTGAACGTGGAGATTTAAGACTATACCTCACTAATTTGAAGCCAAGTATTGAGGCATTGCTATCAGAGCATCAGGTTCATTTCTCTCATTAACAGTATTATTTGTGTATTCATTTTATGTAAGAATTTTACTAGGTTTTGATTTTTTTCGTTCCAAAGCCAAATATTTACTTGAATTTTGTGTCTTTTCAATAAAGGTATGAATAAAAATTATAATACATGTATTTCTTTTTTTACAATTGTCCACCCTACAAAAAACCTTATCAAGGTGAACAGCACTGTATCAGCTGTCAAAAACACATTTGAAGTTAATAAGTTTAGGACAATTCAATATTAGACAGGCAGGGAGTCTACGGAAAACAAAAAAATCGGCAAGTGGTCTACGGGGCGAAAAAGTTTGGTGAACTATGGTTTATATTAAACCAATTGACTAACACTAGTAAGTTGACAGTGTTTCCTCGTGTCCACACTGAAACGAAAAAATATGTAGATCCGGGACATCATAATGGGATTGCCTCGGTATGATACCAGCAGTTGTACGTGTCAAACATTGAGAAAGCTTTTCTTTGTATTCATCTTCCGTAGCAAAATTTATTTAGCGCTTCCTCTTTTAAAATGTTTAACTCAATAAAAACTTAATTTGGATTAACCGTGTTTTTCAATTATCCGGGTTCGAATGTCCCCCAATTACCACGGATAATCGGCATTACCATATCGGCAAATTTTATAGCATCATCATGATTTTAATAGAAATGATTCAGCAGTCAATGTGTTAACCCTTATCTTGGCAAAGTTCAATTTATCCAAATATAAATGTTTTTCTTTGGTGATTCCTTGTTATATGGTAAGTTATGAAGGAAAATTGAGGAAAAAAAATTATAAATTTTCCTTATAGGTTTTTTTAATGTGTAACACCCACATTACATTGCTAAAATATCAATTTTTATAAAAAAAAAAAAGCGCTATAAAATGATTCTATATTCTTAAACAAGAACAACATTAACATAGCCGAAATATCAACAACGAAAATGGTTTGAATATTTTTTCTCTACACGTAGTGATTAATAAGATATTTAATGATTATTTACCCCAATTTATAAAACGCGCCCACGCTGTCCAGACATGTTGACCCGATGTCGTTTGAAAGCTTGTAGTGTTGTCAATATTTATCACCAGATGATACGACTGCACATGATAGTGCATGTATATTATTTGAATGTGTTGCCATATTTGAAATTACGTTCGAGTTTCTGGATTTAAAAAAATTATTCCTAAATTAGTGTAACACCTGTGTTACAATGCTATGATAAGGGTTAAAAAAGAGTTTTCATCGTATTACACCTTTGTTGTATACAGGGTTTATTGATATGTAACAAAATTGGGTACGTAACGAGAATCGAATCCACAACCTCTAAGATGGAAGACAGGCAGCAAAAACTAGGCTTTAGAAGTCATTAAATAGGATTACTCAGATGAAAGGAATTGGTTCACAGAACAAGAATGTCCCATCAAGATTACCATCTTCAACCATAAGGTATGGACTAAGAACAGAGAAGAAGTCTTCAAGTTCTAGCACAAATCCAGTATCAGGATAACAGCTGGTCTCCACAAGTAGAAGTGAAATAGATTAGTAGCTTTTTGGCCAGTTCAGGTCCCAGCCGCCTGGGGGCAGCCAAGGGTCCTGCAGCCCTTCGTATAGGAATCTCCGATAATAAATTCATTGCTTCATCAGCACTCATGCCATCTAAAGTCTGGAAGAAGATTATAAACATCTTAATATCATATCAGATTAATAGATAATGTGTGATTAAATTAAATTTCAAACATGTAATTTATTTTTATCAAACACTGTTTATTCCACTTTTTTTGTGACGGTATAACCCTACCGGTTTCAAGGCTTTCACCTCATCTTCAGGGGAGCACAAACAAGACTAAATGCTGTTCGAACTGGTACCGATATACACACTTCAACGGTTGGGGGCTGAGGGTTGAGGGAGGCATGGGACGATTTCGGCCAAGAGCGGAGAGATTTTTGGGATATAACTGTTCAACAGATGTTCGAACCGATGTACTGACTTAGAACTTTCTAGGGCCTCTAATCTGTCCAATTTATTTCCGTTGCCGCTAATATGTAAGAATTTGGCATCATCGATAGAAAAAGTATGATTCTCACGGTGACAATGATTAGCCATTTCAGAATAAATTAGAGGATTTGTTAAGGCGGATTTGTGTTCACGAAATCTCATTTCAAAAGATCTTCCTGTCTTTCCTATGTAGAAATTATCACAGTCAGCACATAAAAGTTACAAAAAAGTGAAATAAACAGTGTTTGATAAAAACAAATTACAATGTCTTTAAACCTTCACAACGTTAATGCCTTAACTATAAACAACATATAAATTTCGCGATTATTCGCTAAATTATTCGTGATTATTCGCTAAATTATAAAACTAAATTATTCGCGTTATCGGTGAGTTAGAACCGCAATTATGCCAAAATGTCATCGAAATTTTTGACAAAAGAGTGGACATCTGTGGAGCTGCTCAAGAGGTGGACATTTGGCGGATATCGTTTTTTGTGTTTAAATGTCATACATTATACTTCAATGCCAAATACAAAGTTTTTTGAAATCAAAGCAAATTGTGTGTTTTACTCAAGAATTTAAAAAATTTAATTAAAAAAACCGCTCGAATTGAAAGACCCTTTACAAATAGTGTTGTACTATGATGGGGAATCCCCATAGACATTATTTCCAAAAAATCTACATTTAACTAATTACTCCATGTAGTTAAGAATACCATATGATTAGCAATATATGTGCTATAATTGAAGTCGAAGTAAAAGATTTAATATTATATAAACTCGCTAAAGCATTTTTTTTAAAGTAATACAGTGAAAAATACTTGAAAACAGGGGCGGCCCGTGACTTTAAAAACAGGTGGGGCATGATACGGCTGAAGCCATAAAAATAAATGAACTGTATATATTTTTAGTACAGTGAGGTCGAACCAAGAAAATACTAACAATTATCCAATTTTTTATTGTGAAATAAAAAAAAAAAAATTTTTATTTAAATATAAACATTAACAAAACTATCATTAAAAAAAAACATGTATTTTTCACAAAATCAAATGAAAATATTTTTTATTAACGTATAAAAATTAAATAAACAAAACTCTTATTATAAAAATATGAATTTTTCACAAAATCAAATGGAAATCATTTTTATTAATATAATATAATATATGAACATGAAAAACAAAAAAATAAACGTCGCTCATTACAGCGCGGGGCAGGCGTGTTCCTGCCCCAAACAGATCTTTACGCAGTAAAGGAAAAGCCACCTTCTGTATACGGTAATACGGAACTTTTCTCTTTACATCCACTGACTAACCAAACACTATCGGATCTCGCGTCAGAGCAATAGCTAAACTGAAACTAGCGACCACGTGACCACGGCAGAGACAACACTGCCCCGCTCAACTTGTTTGGTTGTATGCGTGCATCGTATTTCGTACTTCGTGCGCGTATACCGTATTTTATGGACTATAAGACGCTACGGACTATAAGACGCACCTTAATTTAAAAAAAAAATAACATTTTTACCATTTTTATTATTAGATTGCAAAGCCAGACTAAAAAAATATTCTTAGTTTATAAAACCGAACTGACCACTGTAGCGCTAGCTTACGAGCGTGTATTTGAATCATTTTTGTATTAATTCTAATGCCATTTTGACGGTGTCCTTGAATCCATTTCAATACGTCATCTTCTAGTTTTGCCCATTTTGCATTCAGTCCTCTATTTGCACATTTAGTCTTCCTTATTTTTTTCATTTCTTCTTTACTAGCCTGCCAATCGCGAATGGTTTTTTCAGTTGGTGGAGGGCCGAAATGCCGCTCAGCTGCTCTGTTCCCATGTTCTTCCGCATATGCTATTACTTTCAATTTATAGTCCGCATCATATGAATACCTTTTATTTTTTCCCATTGCGAAACTAGCTACTAACAAAAATATTGTACTGTTACCGATAACACAAATCACTTTCAATTCAAGTTCACTGGCACCGTAGACTGCAATGGCGCATCATAGCATAGGCTAGACAATGTTCTGGGTTTGTGATGGCGGGGCGGGAGGGAGACAGTGTTAGCAAGCTTGTGAATCCCCGCAACTCATGTTCGTCGCATCATTTTTAAGACTGGCGGGAATTTTAAATCAAACACTGGACATTTTTATATTAATTTCGAGTATAAGACGCACCTGAATTTTGGAGGCAATTTTTTGAAGATAAAAGTGCGTCTTATAGTCCGTAAAATACAGTATATTTCACACCTACTTACCAGTAATAAGTTTGTAGGACACCTACCTAGTAAATAAATAATTGTCAAAATAATAAGTGAATTGTTAAAACACAAATAAATTAAATTAATTATTGTTAATAATAAACATACAGGGTCAATGACCGATGAAGTATTCATAGATTGCTAGACGTCAAGAACAGCGACAATGTTTACTATTTTTGTAGTACCCGCGATTTGTCTAGCCATCTCCAAATACAAATAAATAAGCTACCGCCAATTCACGTGCCAGAGTGAGACGGAGCATGTAGCGCGAACTGGTTCACTCATTTGTATAAAATACCTGCGCGGCGAGAAATAAACATATTATAATTGTCATTCATTCAACTGTCAAGACTTGTTATTTATTTTATCCGCTGTCCACTTATCGTTTTATATCCGCATTCCTGAGTCTATATTTATTGAATACAAAGCAAGATCATCATGACTTATCAAGATAAGCAATCCGCTATATTGATGACTCTGAACGAGAAGTAACGCAGAATCAACTAAAACGAAGAGCGATGTCGATATCAAAATCATCAGCACGTCCTAATAGGACACACGCTACATTGATAACGACCATTGTTACAAGTTAATATCGTTTTTATTCAAATATTTATAAATCATTACGTGCAAATAATATTTCGAAAAACTAAGAATAATTACAATTATACAAATAATAAAAACACGTTTCAAAAACACTTCAGCTAATTATTATTTTTTTATTAGGAGAAATGTGTGCGGGGCAGTGCTCCGGTTGCCCTTCAAGACGAGCCGCCCCTGCTTGTAATAATGTATAGGCAGCCCTAGGCACACGATCATTCGATTTTAGCAGATTCACAATAGCATTATGCTGGATGGAGAGGGAAAATAATGATGGGTATTATCTGAGACTCTGTAGAGAGTGGGGAATTAATGTAGTGAGTTACCTGCATGAGGCTGGACGGAGATGGAAAGCGCTGACACAGCGCCTGAGCCATCTCCAATCCTGCCAGTGGGAACTTGGTGAGTGATTGACTCCACAGCCGGAGAAGTCCATTTCCTGAAAAGATAATTGCTTTCAGCCACTTGTAGTTACACTGCATTATCGTTACATATACATTGCACCAAGCGGCGTACGTATTATATGATACATGCACATGATCAGGGTCGTAACACACTCTGGCTGTTGAATTTATTTTAACCAACTTTTAGAAAAGATAAATCATAGTATATAATTTGTTTTATAAAACACTGTTTATTCCACTTTTTGTAACGGTATAACCCTACCGGTTTCAAGGCTTTCTTCACCCTTTTTATTCACTGATGATGAGGCGAAAGCCTTGAAACTGGTAGGGTTATACCGTTACAAAAAGTGGAATAAACAGTGTTTTATAAAACAAATTACAATGTCTTTAAACCTCCACAATGTTAATAATGCCTTAAGTATAAGTAATATATTGTATACAAGATAAATACATAATTTTTCGAGATAATCTCCTTGCTTTTTAATACATTTTGTCCATCTATCGACAAGCTTTCGTATTCCCTCATTAATAAATGTTTTAAGCTGAGCTGCGAGCCATTAATGCACCGCTGTCTTCACTTCATCATTAAAGGTGAATCTTCGTCCTCGTAAGGCTGCTTTCAGGGGACTAAACAGGTGAAAGTCCGATACAGAGAAAAAAAAAAACAATAAATTTGTTTGCTGTCGTATTTTAAATAAAAGTGTATCAGGTCTGTAAATATGATACCCGAATTTTTATATAGAAAATACACATTTATTGTATGAAAATGGTAAAAAATATTTTATTCAAAGTATTGCCCATCACTACCTACACATTTTTCTAATCTCTCTGGCAATTTGTGGATGCCACGCCAAAAAAAACTGTTGCTCTTTTGAGGCAAACCAATCATCGAGCCATTTTCGTAAGAAGTGAAGCGCTGCTCAGCAAGTGCGTGTCCCATCGATGCAAATAAGTAGTAATCGGATGGAGACAAGTCTGGTGAGTAAGCCGCATGCGAAAGTATTTGCCAACTAAATGCTTCAATCGTTTCCTTGACCGGTTATGCTGTGTGCGATGGTGTATTATCATGAAGTAAAATCACTTTGTGTTGCCTCTTTTGATATTCTGGTCGTTTTTCACGCAATGCTTGGTTCAAATCCATCATTTGTTGTCGGTAGCGTTCAGTATTAACAGTTTCGCCAGGTTTTAGCAGCTCATAATAGATCCCACCAAACACAGAGCATTGTCTTCCGTCCATAGCGATTTGGCCTTGCAGTCGATGTCGCTGGTTTGCTCGGAGTTACCCATGATCTTTTACGCTTAGGATTCTCGAAATATATCCATTTTTCATTGCCAGTCACAATTAGACGGAGAAATGATTTTCTTTTGTACCTGGCAAGCAGCATTTCGCAAGAAAATCAATGCTGTCCGCAAATCGTAGTTTTCAAGCACAAAAACAGACATGTTCAATACTATGAAAACATATGTAGTTGTATTAAACTTGTATTGTTGTGAGTTAAAAGTCTTTGACAAATGTAAACACAAGAAAAAGGCGCCAATGGCGCGGTTTGACAGTCACTACATTGACAACTAGAGCCATCTATGAGCAAATTCCAGTTTCATATTTACAGACCTGGTAAGTATGTAGGATAATTTAAAGAATTTTTCTTTAACTTTTTAATCAGGTTAATATTATTTTTTACCATCCTGGATAATCGAGAGTCTACTGTAGTACTAAATAAGTTTTTGATAATGTTTTTTAATAATTATCGTAATAAAATAACTCGTGTAGGTACCATGAGCATCCACTTTGACACAGTCTCTGTTGTCCCCTCTCATGTAGAAGTCCGCCTCGTTGTCCTGGGAATGTTTTGCTTTTCTGCAATCATAAACATCATTGTACGATCGATTCATAGAAGCATTAAAGTGTTATTTAACCCTTCCTTCCCTGTGATGTGTAACTAGTACACATTGCTTCTAAAAACTTTAATATCTTTATAAATATAATAAATACTGGGTTCATATTTTAGGTATTCCTCCATAATACATTTACGCATTAAATGAAACAAATAATATTAATAATAATTAGCACTTATCGCCAACATCAGAGATATTTTGTGAAAATCGGGAATAAATTCACCAATACAATAAAACGTGTGCCAGTATGTGACGTAGGTATATTCATTCTAAAATACCGCTATGGGTGAGAAAGCGACGCTATTCACGTCTCACTCTACTTCGGTATATGGGAACGTAAGAAATAGAATCTCAATTCACTCGCTTCTCTCACTTCAGCGGCTTGCAGGCATCCATTTGAGTGGTCTCTTCGCCCGTTTTGTGAACGTCGGCCGATGTTTTTTTTCATGTTTTCAGTAATGAAATTTCAATTATTATCACTTTTGACTTTAAATTTAATTAATTTAAGCGATTGGCTATGAATATTCTTATTTTTCCAATTTTAAATAGCTCATTTTGACATGTGTATTGAATACACAGCACTGGAGCGTGCGGATTTTTTTCGCACAGGAAGGGAAAGGTTAAGAAACTAAAGCATTGGTAAGAAATAAGTTTAACATTTTATTGATTATATTTATCACCATGACACATGTTTCTACCTCCTATCTCGAGACCAGGGTTCTAGAGTTGGAGTCGGTTGGTTTTTTTGCTGACAAAAGGCATGGGAGAGGCGATAGAATCCTCTTTGCCAAACTAGAAACCGGTGCAAAGTGGATAAGGAAGAAGCAACACGGGACATTGAAGAAACATTTTTATTTATTTTATTATACTTCCGTTGTATATGATCTGAAAACCACACTTAATCATGAGGGTTTGCCGTCTGTCTATCTTACTTACTTGTGTGGAGCTTCAGCAATGGACTTGGTGAAGTGCAGGAGTAGCTGGGCCAACTCTTCAGGAGTGTCAGCGCGTAAACAGCTCGTGGATTCTTCAAACAATAATTCTGTACAAAAATACATATGGTATATGAGTCGTCAAGATGGAAATCATTTTCAGTTTTGAGTAATGGTAATTAACTACTTCAAATGTAAATGACTATTCATAACTACTTCAAATGTAAATCTGCCCGCTATTGCTGGGAAGACTTTGCGTGATCGTGTAAGGAACACCACAATCTGTGAGGTCCAAGATGTGGTCAGATGGGGACGACAGCGTCGACGATACTGGTACCAACATGTACAGAGAATGAATTCTACAAGAATTCCATACATAGCTCTACATGGGGTACCAGATGGACGGTGTCCGCCAGGGAGACCCCCGAAACGATGGAGAGATAGCTGGACAACAAACTCTTGAGAGTCTACAGAAAGTTTAAAAGAAGAAGAAGAAATGTAAATGAAATGTTAACAAGGTATGTTTTCTACTTTGTTCCTTAAGAAACAATACATAATATATGTCCCATAATAAGTTGAAACAGAAACATAATGAAAACATTAATTCTATTGATTCATTTATGAGCAGAATGGATTTTGATATTTGGTGTCTTCCAGAGTAGGTTTTTACATCGTAACGACTCAAAGGCTATGACGATAATTAAAGATTTTCTCAACTACTGTAGAGCGCCAATTATCTGGGGTTCAATTACTCTGAGTTGGATTAGCCGTGGTCTTCTGCAGTAATTTTTCTTGTTATCCTGAAAAATATTTTTTACAAATCTTTAAGGAACGTCCACGTTTGAAAATCACAAAGCAAGGACCTAAACTTTTATAAAATCTATAATTTACATTATACCAATGGGAATGCTAGTAAATTAATTAATAAATAAAATAAATATAAGTTTATTGATAGCAACATAATATGTACATATAACACGTCGATCAATAAGTCCCGGGACTAACTACTAAAACAACATTTGTTTGCCAAAATTCTTCTTTATTCATCAACATAGTCTCCTTCAAGAGCGATACATTCATTCCAACGGTTTCCTAACATTTCTATGCCAGCCGTGTAGAACGATTTATCTTTGGTTTCAAAATAGGCGTTACTTTTGGCAATCACTTCTTCATTGGAGCTAAATCTCTTTCCCTGGAGCACCTTTTTGAGGTCTGCGAACAGCCAATAGTCGCTGGGTGCCAAATCTGGAGAATACGGTGGGTGCGGAAGCAATTCGAAGTTCATCTCATGCAATTTGGCCATCGTTACCATCGACTTGGTGACACGGTGCATTGTCCTGATGAAAGAGAACTTTTTTCTTCTTCATATGGGGCCGTTTTTTTGCGATTTCTGCTTTCAAACACTCCAATAACGCTATGTAATATTTGCTATTGATGGTTTTTCCCTTTTCAAGGTGATCGATGAATATTATACCATGCGCATCCCAAAATACGGAGGCCATAACCTTCCCGGCTGACTGTTAAGTTTTCGGTCGCTTCGGACGACTTTCACCGGCTGCTGTCCACTCAGCTGACTGCCGATTTGATTCCATAGTATAGGGCTGGATCAAAGTTTCATCCATTGTCACATACCGACGCAAAAATTCCTGTTTATTTCGCGTAAACAGTGCCAAACAGCGCTCATATTAAGATAATGGCAAAGTAAAAACATTTAAGAGAGAAGCTATCGAAAGGCCTGGGCTTATATCATAACATCTCTCCGGTCGAAATACACCCCCACCAATAGAGGTCGAGCCCAGCTGCGAGGAAATCAGATGTTTTTCAGACCACGTCCTTGCAAATGTAGATTAAAAAAAAACAAAAATTTAACAAATGACAAACAAATAAGCAATCAATACAAGTGTTTCCTTACGTCCACACCGATACAAAAATATGTGGATCTTGGGGTTACCAATGTAAGTACCGCAGCATGATACCGGCGCGCTAAGCAGTTGTTTCTGTTAAACATTGAGAAAGCTTGTTATTGTACTCATCTTGCATAGCTTAATTTATCTACCATTTCAACTCTTAAAAATTTTAACTAAAAAAAACTTAATTTGGATTGGTCTTGTGTTTCAATTATCCGGACTCGAGTGTCCCCCAATTACAACGGATAATCAGCACTCCACTGTATTATTTAAAATATTTCTCAGATATATTGCGTCCGAATTAACAACTTAACAGTCGGATTTTTAACACGCGACGTAACACAATGACGAACTGTGAACGAATAAATTCTATACAAAAATATATTCCGTTCGGAGAAAACAAGTTGAAACAAGATCTGCCCAAAAGACGCTCGGGAGAAACACTCCCAATAAGTCAAAACAAGATTTGCCCGAACGAGGCTCGGACTCGTCAGTATAAAAAGAAACTTTGTGCCCGAGTCCCGCTCGGGCAAAACTGTCAAGTGGTTAAATAAACAGTTGTTTTTTTTCGCAAATTATGTATATTTCTTGTCATGTGTAAAATAAATTTAAAAAATGCCGTATTCTATATTTTTTCCATTTATTTCAACGATAAAATTACCTTTTTGATACAAACTATTGAAAAACGACAAAAAATAAAATTTAACATTGACATGCGAGCAGTATCGCATTTGTATAGATGTCTCTGCTAGACAGTTTGCAATTGAAGCATTTAGACTTAATGCTTCCTATTTTCTTCTACCATTTATAAATAAATAAAATTGATGTGTTCCCAGTATACTTACTGGTCAAGCAGTATTCTAAATTGATGTGTTCCCAGTATACTTACTGGTCAAGTAGTATTCTAAATTTCTGTGTTCCCAGTATACAGGTCAAATACGAGTAGTATTCTAAATTTCTGTGTTCCCAGTATACTTACTGGTCAAGTAGTATTCTAAATTTATGTGTTCCCAGTATACTTACTGGTCAAGTAGTATTCTAAATTTCTGTGTTCCCAGTATACAAGTCAAGTACGAGTAGTATTCTAAATTTCTGTGTTCCCAGTATACTTACTGGTCAAGTAGTATTCTAAATTTATGTGTTCCCAGTATACTTACTGGTCAAGTAGTATTCTAAATCGTTCTCAGTCACTTCAGCAGGGCAGTTCTCAGCATCTTCTATATTTCCTCTTGATCTAACTGTGTTCTTCCAACGTGCATTGTTTTTACTCTTCTGTTTTCTACAAGTTTGAAAAAAAAGTTAATCAAAATAACGTGGATGGTGCAAAAAGATAACCTAATGCAGAGGCACGGCCTGGGGGACGTAGTTCGGGACAGAAAAGCATACAACCTGAGGACGAGGAGAGCTGACCCCAACAGTCTTCGCAGACAGTGAGTTGGGATGGAGCCAGGGAGAAGAAGAACAAGATGAAGCCAAACCTAGATTTAAGCTTCAATATTAATTTTACATATTATATATCAAAAACTTCTTCATATAAAAAAAGAGAAGACATACACGGATATGAGCTGACAGATTCTCTACTCTATCAGTTCACATTCGTGTCTAAACCTACATCACTTAGACTTTGCTAAACTAATCACATTGTAAAAAGAGAAGTCTCGATTATCTTCAGTTGCCTGGGTCATGGATTAACACGGGCAGTAACAAATTGCGATTTTTTACGATTTTGATTTAAAAAAAAACGTAAACAACATTGTTCATAGCCTAGCGTGTGTTTTCTATATCTCAAGATCTATCCATAAAATTCTTGAAAAATCCAATTCTTCTCGTTCTATGTAAGCGTTGTTCCACTAAAAACAAACCTAAGTTCTTTACCACTATAAAATAAGTCTTCGACAATTATGTAAGTCGACTTGGTAAAGTTTGGTAATATTTTGTGACACACATACATATCATATATTGAACTTAAATATACATATTAATATTAAATAATTTTAAACAATGACTGTAATTTATTATTACTATTGCTTTTTGTATCTCCATGCTAGTTTAAGACAAAGTTTGTATTTTTTGTCAATAATTTTAAGTACTTGTATAACTGTACTGTCATATGTTCATTTGTATACTCGTATAAAAGACACTGTTGTGTCGTTAATTAAATAAATTAATAAATAAACTACATAATATGTACCAGAAAATTAATCTAGTGAAATTTATGTAAGATGTAACAGAAAACAAAACTGGCGAATTTGCAAACATGTCATCGACCAGTAATCTCTGCATCATGTCAAATTGTTAATTAAAATTATGCGCACTTAGCTGTTTATTTTATTGTTTATTATTGACTTTCTTTATTGTTTATATATTTTTGTGTCACAGTTTTTATTTTCTGGATGCTTCCAGTTAAATCCTTAAGTGCAACTTCAAAAGCAGAGCATTCCATTTGATGTCTCCAGCAACACAATCTGGTGGGGTGCATCTTGGCCGGGGGATGTTATTAGAAGAGCCCAGACCTTTTGATAGTTTAGGGACTTGTGTTTTGCATAGAAGGATGTTGGTTGTTTGAATAAAAGTCGTCGAGATCGGAATAAGTAAAGAGAAAGTTTATTGAGAGCGTCTGTATTTATAATGTATAGAACGGCGCAGAACATGTCGATGTCTCGCTTTCGCTGGACACATGTTTATTGTTGCACGTTGTATATACATTTCATACTACGATCTGCAGGAGAGGCAAGAGATATATCGGTGTCTCGCTCTCGCTCTTCGCTACTAGTAAGTTCAATGACCGCGCGGGCGACCTTCGCCCAGCGCTGTCTCGCACTGGTCACAGGCCAGTTCAATGACCGCGCAGACAAGGGTCGCCTTGGTGGATCGAGAAAAACTTTACCTGGCTAAAGTTTTTGCTTTGATGCCCTGTTCATCATTGAGGTGACTGATCTGAAAGATCCCCCTGGAAGACAACGAGTATCATAGACGCAAAGCTTTTCATAGAATATTTGTGGAATGTGACCTACTTAGAAAGCTGACCAGCCCCATAGAGCAGCATAGTGAGCTGGCACTTTGTGGACTCCTTGAGGAAGCTAACGCGGCTGTTGAGAGTCTTGCTTCGCAGTAATTGTGTCATCTCCTGCATGGTGTACACTACCAGCATGTGGGGCTCTCGATGGCTCTCGGAATTCATGCTCAACTGGAATTATCAATGACATCTATGAACGGCCTGAGAAAATATCACTGCTATAAAACCTTTCGTACAGAAAATTTATTTAAATTTTTTATCTTTAATCCTTTAAGTGCCGGAAGTTATTAGTATGGCCGTACCCAGCAGGCCGGGATTTTTTCAACAAAAATAAAACCTAAAAAATTTATATTTTTTGTATACAGATATAAAGAATATTATGAAAACTTACTAAATATATACACCGTGAGGCGTTTGAGCTGCCGTTCACTCAGAAAAACACAGTTTAACATGTTCGCTGCTAAAGACGCCCATGGGCGTCACCACATTTTTTGTAGAGACGCTGATGACGCCCGTTGCGCGTCATTCGATTCTCTTTGTTTGTATGGTACCGAATATTTTAAGATTTTAAGGTTTCCGTAAGATTTTAAGGTTTCGAAAATACCGTAAGATTTTAAGGTTTCGAAAATATGATTTTTTTCAGTACCTCTACACTATTCTATAAATACATATCGCAGTGAATGTGTTAAATATTCACAAAATGTCAAGGTTGTCACAACTTGACACAGAAAACATGTTTACTTATTAATATAGTGGAATATAATAAACTTTGTAAACTAAAATCAACAAATTATCTGTATGATGTATAATAAAGCGCAAAAGGTAAATAAACTATAAAATAAAACCGTAAAAAGTCTATATAAACGTCGTATTATGCCACAAAACTACCGCCAATAACCAAATAATACATGGAAACACGCTTTGT
Organism: Odontocerum albicorne; assembly: GCA_949825065.1. Classification (NCBI taxonomy): domain Eukaryota; kingdom Metazoa; phylum Arthropoda; class Insecta; order Trichoptera; family Odontoceridae; genus Odontocerum; species Odontocerum albicorne. The sequence goes on from OX463858.1 coordinate 3,343,371, forward strand.
AAATAAATACTTTGAAAAATTAACAAAAATAACGCACAAAAGTTAAAAATCAACCATTGAAGAAAACTACAAACAAAGTCATTATAAATCATCGCAATTACGTCGCAAAAAACTGTAGTCGGTAACCCTGTATCAGAGACACGTATTGACTGTCAGTGAAAGCTTTTAGAGAGATGACTGTAACTTTGATAATATGGGTAAATTGTAATATTTAAATATTTCTTGACCATCCCAATAGATGTCACTATGTGTTACAATTTATAAATTATTACAATTGGATTTGATATTAGCTTGCGACAAGCTCAAAGGAGAGCGCTTTTACGCGTTCATTTTGTATGGCCGGCCTGGCGAGCACTGAATCGGAGAGCGCGTCAATGCTCTCGTGGCAGTGAACCGGTTAAATTATATTAGATCCCTGAAAAATAATTTCATATTTTTAGATCAAATTCTAATGAAAAGTTTAATAGCATTTATACTATCTTTCATAATAATTATTTGATGATTTACCTGTCCTTCATCATTGAGAAGGTACCGAGGTTGCTTCCGTAACCAGCCCACACATGACGGGCAGTGGATCGGGGCTTTCGGTGTAACGGATACTCCTGTTGCTCCAAGAACAACGCACACCCGACTAAAGTGTTCACTGTTTAATAAGTCTTCGTCTATTTCCACTGTCATATACTGAAAGAAAAAAAAAACAAGATCAATATTATAAAGACTTATCCAGTGCTGTTAACCATTTATAGGGCAAATTTTTATTTTTGAGATATTGAGTTTTTTGTTGAATAAATCATTATTCCGTTCCGTTCCGTGGTTGCAGTCCTAAGACTGGTTTGCAGCAATTTCAAATCTTCTCCTCCATTCCTCCCTGTCCTGTGCGGCTCTTTTTAAATCTGTATATGTTGAGCAGCGCACGTCCACCAACAGGTCCTCCAGGTACTCTCGGCGTGGGCGTCCCCTAGAGTTTGTCCCCTCGGTCATACCCTCCATTATGACATGCAAGAGGCCCTCTTGTCGTATTATATGACCGATCCATCCTGCACGCCTTTCGGACAGGATCCTGAGCAGGTGCCTTCCTCCTTCGATTCGTTGGAGAACCTCTTCATTTGTGATGCGGTCTCTCCAGGAAATTCCTAATAGTCTTCTATAGGACCACATCTCAAAAGCCTCTAGTCTTCGTCTATCTCTTTCGGATAGGCACCATGTCTCGCAGCCGTACATCAAGATACTCCATACATAGGTCTTGATGAGGAGTATTCTCAGTTTTAGGTCTATATTATTTGATTCTATTATTTTCGACCTTTTATTAAATGCAAGTCTAGCCTGATGTATACGGCTGTCGACCTCGCTCTCGGACCGACCGTCCCATGTTATTTTGCTCCCGAGGTAGACAAACTCCTCGGTGTTCTTTAGTGGTTTACCCGACATCACTATTCTCATCTGGTGTTGCGCTCGGCCTACAGTCAGCAGCTTTGTTTTGTCTTTATTTATTTTCATACTGTAGTTATTTTGAAGAATGCTTTCCATAGTTGTTAAGGCCTCTTATAGTTCCTCTTCACTTTCAGCAACCATAGCAATATCGTCAGCGAACCTTATCATATCCACCTTTTGCCCGTGTATCTTTACACCTTCTCTGTGACTCATTCTCTCTCTCAAGTCGTCAATCGCGCTCTGTATATAGGCGTTAAAAAGAACAGGTGACAGAGAGCATCCCTGCCTTACCCCTTATTATGTGTATCAAATTAACTTTATTTCTTCGAAATCATTATTATGTGTATCAAATTAACTTTATTTCTTCGAAATCATTATTATGTGTATCAAATTAACTTTATTTCTTCGAAAATGTGTTATTGTACAAAAATTTATTTTTTTGGAAATGAGGCGGTCGCATATGAGACCTGTCCCCATTTCAGGGGTCATGTCAGTGGCCGCACAAGTGACCAATGAATGTTTAGGTAATAATATCTAAGTTTATTTATTTATTTATTTAACACTTTTATTGCAATACAATCTGGCGGGCTTATTGCCAGGCGGCAATCTCTTCCAACCAACCAGACAAAAGTAAATGAAGCAAGTTACGTGGTCGCATAAATCATTCAAATGACTATCCATCCCCACGAAATCCATAAACATATACGTGAGAACATGCCCACAAACCCCACAAAGACGGACAATCACCCGAACACTATTTTTCATATAAAGTGAGATATCATCAATCAAAAGGAAAGGAAAGGATGGTGGAGAGGAAAGGAAAAGAAAAATCAGGAATGAAACACGTTATTTTACTGACTAGAAATTAAGAGTTTTTTCAGTCGCTTCTTAAAGCATGCCAAGGACGGAGCGAGTCTTATATTGGTTTGTAACTGATTCCAGAGTCTCACTGCATGGACAGTAAAGGACGACGTGAAAAAAGAAGAGCGGTGAACTGGAAAGGCCAATAAACAATCTCTGTTTGAGCGTAGCGCTAATCCATGATTGGAAAGTTTAGGTTGTACTAGGAAATAAAATTCTTATATGAGATATAATTAATGGTGATTTACTTATAATACTTATTTACATATTTGACCGGATGTTTAGATCGATGCTACTGAACCTGTAGCTAACTTCACGACGATCCGTCTTAAATAAGACCTCTGCCCGTCCACTACATTTGCCAATTTGACATTTGTGTTACTTAAAATTGTTTAATTAAGAAAATGAATCCTTATAAGTATAACCATAAGGGTGGTCGCATATGTGACCGATTTCTGCTTATGCCCGTTAAAGGGTTAAAGCTATTTTGAAAAAGTTGCACTGTTACAGCTACTTTTAAAATTAAAGCCCTTTTGTCATTGCTGGACCTCATAGTCGAGGATTCCCTCGCCTTTTCAATGTCAATTCAGTTGGAAAGTGAAGCTGTGCCTTTCTTCTTGAATTGACTGAGCCGTTGCGCACCAGTAAACTCACCGGCCACACCATGGTATTGGATCTGATAGCACACCGAAGTGAGGCGAACAGAGTATACTGGCATGTGAAATAATAGATATAACCAAAGTCATAGGTATCCTTATACGCCCGAATACTAAGCAGGAAAAATGTGTCATTCGAAAGGAGTAGCACAGCGCAGGGTTCAAACTGGAGACCTTCTGCATGGAAGTTCAGTGTATTACTATGCCGCCATGTACGAGTATATCATAAAGTAGCATGCTATACAAAACCCCAACTATAATGTAGCAGTGCTACTTTATATCAACTCTTACGACAGAGCAGCTATTTGTAGCTTATTTTTTAAACAACACTACTTACAGTACCCGGCGGTAATTAATACACATCGGACTTAAGAAAGAGACTGTCGGCCATAATCGGCTAACTTCGGCTTTGTAGAGCGTCGTGAAGCGTTCTAGGGACAGAGACGACGCTCTACAAAGCCGAAGTTAGCTGATTATGTCCAACAGTCTCTTTCTTAAGCTCGATGTGTATTACTTACCGCCGGGTACTGTACATCTTTGGACTTTTTATGATATATTCACTTAAACCATAGCTTATACTATTAAGTGGATGAAAACAATTCTCAAAATGAAAAGATATTGTGTTCAACAAGTCATATCACTAGTTGCCGAAGAAAGCTTCCATAAACCGATGGGTCTTGTAAACCAATACATTTAATACAATGTTGCCAAAGTAAGAAAAATAAAAGTTCCCAAACTTATTCACTGGTGGACCCTTTGGCATCTGGTAAAATTGCTACAGACCCCCAATTGATATAAATTTAGTATATATATTTTTACTTTGTTAATTGAACTTACTCGTAGTATTGACGATTGTCAAACGCTTATAGATGGAATTAATGAAGCCGGTGTGAGGCTGGGGCTGAACATGAACGTGAGTAAAACTAAGTTCATGGTGTTTCGCCGGCAGGATCACGCAGGAGCACGTCTTACATTGAACGGTGCTGATATAGAAAGGGTGAAAACATTTAAATACCTCGGAAGTATCCTAGTGGAAGACCTCGACCCAGAAACCGAAGTCAAGTGCAGAATTGAAACATCTCATGCGGCTTTTAATAAAATGAGAAGCGTATTCTGCGATGATAATCTAAACTTGAAACTTCGAAAATGGTTAGTCAAATGCTATGTGTGGTCAGTGTTATTACATGGAGTGAAATCATGGACCCTCAAAGTTGATATTATGAACCGATTGGAAGCATTCGAAATTTGGATACACCGGAGAATGCTACGGATACCCTGGACAGATATGGTCAGCAACACAAGAGTTACTCAAATTGCCAAAGTTGATAGAGAGTTGCAGACTAATATTAAAATCCGAAAGGTGTCCTATTTGGGTCATGTACTTAGAGGAGAAAAATACAAATTACTGCATCTGATCATCAAAAGGCAAAATAAAGGGTCGAAGAGGTGTTGGCAGGAGGAAAATCTCCTGGCTCCGCAATATACGTGATTAGACTGGTATAAGGAGCGTTGGGGATCTTTTTCGGGCTGCCGGGGACAAAGATGCTTACTCTCAGGTGATAGGCAACATTGGGGGGACCTGACATGACACTAGGAAGAAGAAGAATTGAATTTATAAAATAAAACAAACATAAGAAAACCAGTTGGATTAGGTTTTTCAGAGCGTTTCACTGTGTGGTTTGGTTTATGATGTCGACGTTTCAAAAACGTAGCAGTTTTTATCTATAGGGCTTATTCGTAGTCAACTTTGTCATAAGCGGATGTGCCCCACATTCCGCTGGCCTACAGCAGAGTCTCAACAGCAATGTGAATGTGTGGGCCCATCTCGGTTAGGTTATATTGTATGTAATGAAAGTGCAAAACAATTAAAGTGTTTGAATGGCAGAAATATAAGATTGATACCTTCATACATTCACCAGGTCTGAGACTTTTGTGATTCTGGACTGCAGCTTTTTTCAAGGCTTTCTCTCTTTTTTCCGCTTCTTTATCTGGTTTTTCCGTAGTTTTTTTGTTGTTTCCCTTTCTTTTAGTTCCATTTTCATTTGGTATTGGCTGTACGAATGCGCCAAACGTTTCCGTATCTATTGGCTGTACGAATGCACCAAGTGTTTCTGTATCTATTTGAGATATCTGAGAGTTTGAGCTAGAGGTAAGAGAAGGGGTTTCTGTAATAGAAAATACTAAATTAACTAAAATTTATTTATAAAATTTATTTTATTTTATTTACATAATGTATATATAATATATTTTTATTTTACACATGACAAGAAATAAACATCATTTGTGAAAAAACAACAGGTAATTTAATTTGGACACACAATTTTAATGGATCTGGGTTTGTTGCCTTTCATTTGTCGTGTCCCCAGTAAACTAGGTTTTTGCCTGTATCTCTCTGAGGACATATAGCATGAAAAAATAAATCGATACTTCTTTCCGATTTTTTATTATAAAAACCCCGTTGCGCATTCTCATCAACCTGACAAACAGTGACACTCAATAACACATGTATACATCATGCGAAATCAAACTCCTCACACTTCATCACTCCAGACAGACCAAAAACATTCAGCCCACAATATACCGCACATAATCATGAAAATAAAATAATAAATACAAAACAATAAAAAACACCACACTCAAGAGCTCACACAAACCTTTTCCACAAGTCATTCCTCTTGCAAGCCCAAGTACTCAAACTCCTGTCGCAATAACAACCATGCTCCGATCGACTGCCTAAATTGTTTTTCTCCATTTGCCTTTATTGAACTTGGCACCCCATTGTATGTATGACAATAACCAAATAATACATGAAAACACATTTTGTAAATAAATACTTGGAAAAATTATACACAAAAGTAAAAAATCAACCATTGAAGAAAACTATAAATGAAGTCATTATAAATCGTCGCAATTACGTCGCAAAAAACTGTAGTCGGTAACTCTGTATCAGAGAAACGTATTGACTGTCAGTGAAAGCTTGTAGAAAGACGACTGTAACTTTGATAATATCGGTAAATTGTAATATTTAAGTATTTCTTGACCATCCCAATAGATGTCACTTTGTGTTACAATTTATAAATTATTACAATTGGATTTGATATTGGCTTGCGACAAGCTCAAAGGAGAGCACGTTTACACGTTCATTTTGTATGGCCGGCCTGGCGAGCACTGAATCGGAGAGCGCGTCAACGCGCTCGTGGCAGTGAACCGGTTAAGGGTAAATAAAAAAAAAAATATAGAGTAATGGCTTTACTTGGCATTAGATAATCCTCTGAAAAAGGCTCGTTTTCATCATCAGATACCAAAGACATGCATTTATCTTCTTCGAGAGAACCCTTTGCATTCTTATTTTGTTTATCGAGTGAACGTTTCTTACGTGGTGGCTCATCGTTAGTATTGTCATCTTCTCCATTTACTTCTGGAACTTATAAAGTGTACGAAATATAAATTGTAAGTTACTAAGGAATTTAAATAATTAAGTTTAATAAAAGGAATTAACATTTATTATCAACTAAATAAATAATTTATTTTTTTTATCCACTTTGCACGGATTTCTCCTGTTACACAAAGAGGGTCTGCTTCTAGAGTTAGCTTATTCGTTAGGAATAATATCAGCCAGGATTCTTCTCATACTGCTAGACAGTACCGAGAATATATCAACAGTGTCATTCAGTTGGTTCAATATCTCTATACCACGCGTGACAGAGGGTGATTCCTTGCATGCGATGTAGAACAGAGGGTGATTCCTTGCACGGCTATATTTATTGGGTACATATAAACTTAGTGCTTCTAGAATCGCGGGACAGTTAAAGCAACCTTGGAAAACCTTTATTAAATAAAGGTTAATTGATAGCATCATAGTATGTACATATGTGCCTGTAATTATGACAGTGAACTAAGTTATATATTTTATCAACTAAATAAATAAAGGTTAATTGGTAGCATCATAGTAATTATTAGGTGTTAACATAAGTTGTGTCTGATTTTTTTACAAATTTAAAAATGAGCACTAAAAGTAAAACAAAATGGTAAAGGTTATACGTCATTCGAAAGAAAATTTTTTGCTCTACAAGATATTGTGTTTGCTTTTTCGTTACATATATTATTTTATTTGATTACAAGCCTTCAAAATGGAATGTCAAGTAGACGAAAGTGAGCATTTTCAACATCTCCTTCTGTTCGCGTTCAATCGAGGGAATAAAGCTGCCAAAGCTGTTTGCGATATTTGCGAAGTGTACGGTGAAGATGCTATGAATTAAAGGACAGCTCGTCGATGGTTTTTGCGTTTCAATGACGGTAATTTTGACCTGAAAGACATGGAGCGTTCCGGACGACCAGTGGACTTCGATGAAGATCCCCTAAAACCATATTATTCATGAAGATGAATAATATGGTTTAAGCGGTTCTCATCGAATTATGATAGTGGAGTAAGTCATATATTTTATCAACTAAATAAATAAATAAAGGTTAAATGATAGCATTATAGTACATACATATGTGCCCGTAATTATGACAGTGGACTAAGTCATATATTTTATCAACTAAATAAATAAATAAAGGTTAAATTATAGCATTATAGTATGTACATATGTGCCCGTAATTATGACAGTGGACTAAGTCATATATTTTTCGTAATGAGATATTTAGACCTTTGCGTTTGTGTGTAATAAAACATATTTTTCCATTATGTAACAAAATATGTTTCAAATTATTTACTATTATAATGTAAATCTTTTATGTAATCATGATTTTTAATGAGTATCATGTTAAAATATATGTTTTTTATATTTCATATGATTTGGACTATTTTCACAATTATTCAAACATCTCAAAAATTACTTTTAATAAATATATTTTAGTGTTATTAAAAAAAAAGGAAGTTGTAAACAGTAATCACTTATATATTGTTTATAGTTAAGGCATTAACATTGTGGAGGTTTAAAGATATTGTAATTTGACCATACTTTCCTTAGTACTCCTCTTCCACGCCTTCCATTCAAATTTGCACAGTATTTTGTTTTATTCATTCATTCGTTATGCATGCCCAAACCATCTCAGAGTGCTCTTCTTCATCTTACTCAACACATCAGCTTTAAGTTCACATTCATTCCCAATCACTTCATTCCGTATTCTGTCACACATTGTCACCTTGTAATTTGTTTTATCAAACACTGTTAATTCCACTTTATGTAACAGTATAACCCTACCGGTTTCAAGGCTTTTATCTCATCATCAGGGATCTTCTTTGTTCTCTTCTGATGATGAGATGAAAGCCTTGAAACTGGTAGGGGTATACCGTTACAAAAAGTGGAATAAACAATGTTTGATAAAACAAATTACAAAGTATTCACTTACATTTTGTAATTATAATCATTTAGAATAATAGAAGAAATTTCTTCTTCTTCTTCAATAAAGATTTTTTTTAATTTCACCTGGCGAGTTTATTGCCATGTGGCAATCTCTTCCAACCAACCAGAAATATGTTTTTAATGGGCCCTAAGTGAAAACCAGACTGAAATTCCATTTAAAAAAAATCTGGATTCCAGCGGAGATCGAACCCGCAACCTCCGGATCGGCAGAGAAGCGTCTTACCACCAGGCCACGGAGGTCTGGTGGTAAGACGCTCGTCAAAGATATTTTCTTTTCAAAAATCAGGTAGGTATATGCAATTATCCAGAAAAACAAAGTATTCCTAAAAATAAGTGACTTAGTCCATTATCAAAATAAACAAAAATGGAATTATATTAAATTTGTGTTTTCTACATTCTTCTAGACTATTAAAATAAAAATAATTGCTTTATAAAATAAAAAAATTTTCTACTTAGTCCACTGTCATAATTACCAGTGTTGTTGAAATAAAACATTTTAACACGTTCCGCGCCGCGTAGGTCACCGGTGACCTACCGTGTTTTTGACCAGGGCGCCACATAGGTCACCGGTGACCTACGTGTTTTTTTTTTTATAAACAGTCCCAGTGCGCCAGCGGTCACATTTACTACGAATTTTAACATTGAATGTGACCTATACGACACCCCTGAATATAATGCACATAAAAACTTCCAAAATTTTGTTTGAAAATGCAATTATTTTTAATAAACCTCCAGGTGTACATGAGCAAGCTATTACGGTTTATTTTTTTCAAGGATAAACTAGCCTCTACAATTAGGCTAGGGGGTATAGAAGAGATTCCAGGGATAACATAATGAATGGGACCATCCATTTGTCACACTCTGGAAATTTATGAGGGTGCATTGTCTATGCAACATTGTGACCCTTTTTTTTGGAGCTATTGTCTCAGTAATCATAAGAGATTATTATGGTATGGCGTAACACTATAGCATATTACATAAATAAATAAAAAATATAATAAGTAATAAATTAGGCATGCTACAATTTGTTTCGACTACAAAAGTTTATGTTGTATATACATGTATTACCGTACGACGCCGCGTAGGTCACCGGTGACCTACGCTCACAATATCACCTAAAATCAGTTTATTTTTAAAAATAAATCATTATTTATGAAGCCTATATATGTATACATAATATAAACTATAATTTGTTTAGTGGCGCAGGTACTTATTTTCTCAAAATGTACTGCGGCACGGAACGTGTTAATGAAAAACAATATAATGTTGACATAAAACATTTTAGTTAAAAAATGTTCTGATAATCCAAGAATGCAGATGGGAGATTACTTCTACATAAACCATTCACATAGTCAACGAAAAAATTCATATTACAAATATTAGTCGATTTTTTTTTAACAATTTAAAATTTTTGATTTTCACTGGAGGCACTACAAGAAAATCTTCGAGTTGCTGGACGATTAAAAATTAGGTGGAGTGCAAAGGGTACAAAAAAATAGCAAATAAAACATATTATTTATTTTTTAGGGTTAAAGGAAGTAGTCAATTTACCCATATTTATTAAAGAACCTATAAAGTCAAAATCCATCACGTTTTGAATAAATTCTACGGGTGATCGGCTAGCCTCAGAACCACTGCACAAATCAATTGTATCCATTTTTGTCGGAATTATACAATATAATGAAAATTATTCCCAACGTATCATGTGAACAATTTGATTTATTGAATTTAACTTAAATTCGTTCAATGTTTACAACTGAAAAAATGTAAATATAAAGTTTAATAAATTTGAGTAATATTTTTGATTTATTTAATACATAATCAGTCAGAGATAGTAAATTAATAATATAAAAACAATAACACGTTCAACATTTTGACACTATAAACGTCAAATCAAATTTAAACAAATGTCAATTTTGTGAATGATAAGTAATCATTGAGCATTTGATCCTACCAAAGAGTTTTTAAATAAAATTTGAGTTGCCTGACACATTGTGTTGTACGCGAATTTCATTGAATTCCATTCTATTTTTTTTAATTGAACAATCAGACGCAGAATAAATATTTGAAAAAAAAATAACAGAGAATGAAGATTGAATCAGTTGAAAAAGTAACATTATTGTATTTACTTACAAATCTAAAGCATGAAGCTGTTCAAGTATTTTAATGAAAAAGTAATAATGACATAACTTGATAGTTTCTCTTAAGACGAAATACACTACTTTTTCCTCTTAATTCACAACAGTGAATCAGATATTTCCTAAAATGTATGTTAAAAAAGATAAAACATATCAAAACACGAAAATAATATAAACGTAATCCAAAAAACTTATTTCGTTTTGTAATTTTTTCCGTATTACTTTAGTAACACACGTTGTAAAATCCAAAACGGATATTTAATTTATTTTTTCCTTCATTGCTATATTATGTTACGGCTAAAACAAATATTGTTTGCAAAGATGAAAGTGTGAAGAGCTGTTTTTTTGACTTCGTCAAAAGGGATATGGCGTGATGGTATGAATGTATTCAGATCAGAACTTTTGGTAAAATGATTAAAAAAGGTATTATAATATTTATTTGGGATATACCAAACAGTTACGTGCCTACGAAATAAATTGTATTATTGGTGTTAAAACCTTACAAAAGCACACCTAAAAAAAAAAAGATTAACGATTGATCATACAGTGTGAATGAAGTCTTAAATGGCTACTGAAAATTGATATCCGATTACACATTGATACTTTTTGATGATCAATGATCATAGATATTATAAATACCGGCTTTTGTTTATGAGCTGTGCCAATTTGTGTAAAGTTGCCTAGCCTGTTGATAACAATAATGGAATTGTCAGAAATTTTGTCTATGATAACAAAAAAGTATGGTGGACGTGGCTGTAGTGTAATATCAGTGTAGTATGTTTTTGTTAAAAATTGAATATTGAAATAATTAATATGTCCGACGCGGCTCCAGCAAAAAATCCGCCAGCCCCCGGCGACCCCGAGATGAAGGGGTGGCTCTTCAAATGGACAAATTACCTTAAAGGGTATCAGCGGCGATGGTTCGTTTTGTCAAACGGAGTGCTGTCATATTATAGGTATATTTTGTGATTATTCATTATTTTATATATTCCGCATTTAATTAGCATGCTTGCGTGATTTATATAAGCTTTCTGAATTATATGTATAGAATGTTTTCAGGCATTTATCTTTGATATTGATTAAAAAAAACACTGTTAGGTGATGTCACTGTGATATTGTCATTTTCGATGTCATTAGAGATTAGTCCGTCGCGAACTATCGTAAAAAATAAGTAAATTTTGAAGATATAGAATACCGATTGACCTGCCTAACATGTAGGTCAATTTATATATGTATTTTGACTACATGTCATTCAATTTTATTCTAAGGTCATAAATATATTTTAAATGTTACTGTATAGTAAAATAAATAAATTAACTAAGTTATTTTTTAGATTCAATGTAACGAGACATTAATTATATAATTTAAGTGTCAAAATCTGCTAAGATCATAGTCCATATAAGTATTTGGTGCCAACTTTGATGTATGAAAGGGAATGAAAACGACTGATAGAAACCGAATAAATATTGTAGAAAGAAATAGAAGGTGAATAAATATTGTAGAGAAGAATACACGGGGGGACAATGTATGCCAGAGTGCTGAGTAAAAGATGAAGAAGTACATTTTGAGATTATGAATAACAATAATAGAATAATAATAATAAAGGAACAATTTATATAGCGCTTTTTAGAGAGCAGACTCCTATAGGGTGATCTTATTCGGAACTTGAACTCACTATTATTGACATTAAAAATACTAAAATAAAATTCATATAAGTGTAGTATAAAGATAGAAAGGTTGTGGCCAATAGATTTAGTACTGATCCGCATCTTCATGTGTTCAGAAAAAACATATTTGGTGAGAAAACTGCAGAAAACTTACCAAAGGAAGAGGAACTACAAATATAAACCTTTGTTGATCTTCTGATATATGATAGTAACACATTTGGCTTTAAGTGTAGTGTAGTGCATGTGTGTAGTATTCATATAAATTACCTTCTTAAAGTGCTTCCTAAAGCTACACACGCCACCCATATCTCTAACCAGACTAATAGGCGGACCATTCTAACCCTTATCATAGAATTGTAACACAGGTGTTACACAAATTTTAAAAATAATTAGTAAAGGAAACAAAACACCACTAAAACAGCACTTCTGGGTTCGTTGAAATAATCATAGTATAAATAGGCCAAAACCCGTACGATGGTTGTCGTCAAAGAAAGAATACGAGAATTGAATTTTGAATACAAGAGAGCGAGAGAGGAATACTTGGATTCTCTCCGAAAGTAATTCGAAATTTGAATCTCGGTGGGTCCGTGATACTGAACGAATTTTAAATACCTAGCTAACAATTTTTGAACCGGTGTAAAAGGGGACGATGTATAAATGATATATAAACAAATTTTACAAAAATAATTAATAAAGGAAACAAAACAGCACTTCTGGGTTTGTTGAAATAATCATAGTATAAATAGGCCAAAACCCATACGATGGTTGTCGTCAAAGAAAGAATACGAGAATTGAATTTTGAATACAAGAGAGCGAGAGAGGAATACTTGGATTCTCTCCGAAAGTAATTCGAAATTTGAATCTCGGTGGGTCCGTGATACTGAACGAATTTTAAATACCTAGCTAACAATTTTTAAACCGGTGTAAAAGGGGACGATGTATAAATGATATATATATATATATATAAACAAATTTTATATTTATGAATATATATTTTCATAAATGTAGAATTTGTTTTACTTCCGTGAATATTTCACAGGTCGCAACTAGTCAACCCTTCCCTTACGGTGATAAAATTGAAACGCGCGCTCCGGTGTTGGGTAGTGAGTACGCGATAAAAAATTAGCGATTTTAAATCGGAAAAATAAGAACATTCATAGATAATCCCCTTAATTAATTATAATTGAAGTTAAAAATTATAATAATTGAGATTTATTTGCTGAAAACATTAAAAAACCATCTGGCAACGCTCACGTAACGGGCGTAGATCTAGTCTCGTTGCCAGCCCAAAACTGCGGTGCGGAGCGGCGGTGGCATACCCGGGCGTGGCTTACACTTGCGACGTTGAGACAATTGAGCTCCTCGCAATTCAGTGAAGTATGCAAGAGTGAGATGCGAATATAGTGTCGCGCTTCCCGCATACTCTTCACCTATCGTCAAGACCCAAGATCGAGGCACTCACAGCGTTTAAATGCGAATTTGTTTTCGATCTTCACAAAACACCTACGATGTAGTCGATAAATTCTGATTATTATTAATATTATTTTTTAAATCAATGCGTAAATATATTATGGAGGAATACCTAAAATCTTAACCTTGTATTTATTATATTTATAGAGATATTGATGGTTATTAGAAGCAACGTGTAGAAGATACCCAACACAGGGAAGGAAAGGTTAAGTAAAATTTGGAAAGAAGGAATTGTATAAAGTCAGAAATGTAAAGAGCTGTTTTAAAAAGTGCATCGATGTAGATGAGGAAAAAGACGTGCATGTTATTGAAAAATTTAATGTTTTCTTTTTTCTGCTTAGAACGACAGGGAAACAGTGATAGTATTACTAAACGTATGGTTGAGATATAACTGGAAATTTTACACACTTCAAAATAAAAGAAGTTCACGATAATTATTTAAGAGAGCGGATTGTTTATGTCAGGGATTTAATATAAAAAAAAGGAGGTGATAAAAATCGCAGTGTTTTTTTATATATCATGTCGTAACTTTTTCATTATTTCTCCATTACCTTGCGAGATAATTTACATCTTCCATTAGGAGATTGAACGTTGATACTGTTATTCTAGGCAGATTGAACCACTTTCTTGAATAGAAGTTTCAAATACTTGGATATAGGGATTTCAAAAACTGCATTCAAAATATAATTAAATAAGTATTTAATTACACTTTGATTAACCTGAGAGTGAATGACACACCCTAGTTCAGTGTTTCCCAACGTGGGGCCCACGCCCCACAGGGGGGCAATTAGATTTTTTTTTTAAACTTGGCGAATTTATTGCCATGTGGCAATCTCTTCCAACCAACTAAAAATATATGTTTTTATAAGCCCTAAGTGTTAACAAGACTAGAATCCTATTTAAAAAAATCCGGGTCGGCAGACAAGTGTCTTACCACCAGGCCACGGAGGTCGTCATTTTTAAGGGGGGCAATTCGAAAATTGACTCGTTCAGACTTTAGTCGTATTTTAATCGCGTTGTCGCGTCACTGTTACATAGGGGGAGGCATAAGAATTTTAGAAAGGCTTAGGTGGGGCATAGCACAAAAAAACGTTGGGAAACACTGCCCTAGTTACTTTTAAACATTATATTTTCTTTTTAATTACATTTTTAGTTTCCTCTCCTGGATTTTTTAAAAATTATATCTTGATTAACTATAGTATGATTTTTAATATCTAATTTTCTATGAAACCTTCGCTAGACTAGACACATGACATGCATGGCAACTGTTAAAATTTTCACTATCCCTAGAGTTAGAACACTTTTACTTAAAGGCAATATGCCTATTTTATTCCCATGACATATGTTACAATGAGATATCGAATTCAATATAGGGTGTGAAAAATTCAGGCAGTGGATTAGAGTTTGGTTGTTATTTCAAAGGAGTGTGAGTACTTGGGCTTGCGAGGCTTACGACGGTAAAAATTGTTAGGAACTCTTAAATGTGGTGTGTTTTCGATGATTGTATGCGGGATATACATTTGTGTGCTACATATAATCGAGTTGATGAGAGTTTGTGATAAAGATATTAAATAATCAGTAAAAAGCATCAACTTATTTTTCCATGTTTTATATGCCTTCAGTAAAATACAGGCAAACCCCTAGTTTACTGGGGACACGACAAATGAAAACTAACAACCCAGATCAATATAAATTGAGTGTCCACTGTAAATTACCTGTTATTTCTTTTATATACATACCTTCATGCCATTTTCCTATCGGGGTAGGTAGAGAGGACAGAGCGCCATACTTTCCTATCTTGACACACATCCTTAGCCTCTTATACGTCTGTACACCTTCTCGTACAACTTTTACGATTATTCTGACTTTCTACAATTGCTTCTTTTATTACTTGTCATGTAAATAAATAAAAAAATATATACTCTATATTATGTATTCAAAAGACTTATTGTTTTAAATAAATATAGGTTTATTGACAGCAACATAGTATGTACAAAATATATTTAAATAACACTTCTAAAACACATCAATTGCAGAGAATACATTAAATACAGAAGCTATCAAAAGGTCTTGGGCTCATCTAATAAAATCCCCTCGGCCAAGATACACCCCACCAATATTGGGCAAACCCAGCCACGGGGACACCATATGTTTTCCAGCCCACACCCTTTTTAATAAATTATAAATTTTACTAGATTTCTGCTAGCACAGCACTACCATATCTGTATACAGCATTCCGCGTACATTTGAACCTGACATTCAAAATATATATTTTTTTAATTAACCTGATTAATTTTTAATCAAATGTGCATTTGGCTGTGTTTGATTTTTTCAATAGTATACGTCGGCTTATCAGACCTTATCTTCTTATTAGAACCGTGGAGTTCTTGCTTGATAACATATAACCACTTCACTGCTTGATTGTTCATTAATACAGTCTAATTGGGTATTTGAATAGCATAGAAGATATCAGAAGTTTGGAAAGAGTATATTATCACTAAATTAAACTAATTCTGAAAAAGGGTCGAGTGAAAAGCCTTAAAAATAGAAGAAAATCCATCGCAAGGAGTATGGATATTGCAAAAGTGTTGCAGAGAATACTGCCTATTGAAACTAAAATTTTACTCTTGCAATCTCTGCTCTTTCCGATTATGGACTATGCGGACGTCTGTTATTTGGATATTACAGAGGAACAGTTGGTCAAATTACAGCGGCTTTTAAATGTTTGCCCAAGATTAATTTTTAACCTAAGAAAATACGATCATATAAGGGGATCTTCATGAATAATATAGTTTAAGCAGTCCTCATCAAAGTCCACTGGTCGTCCGGAACGCTCCATATCTTTCAGGTCAAAATTACCATATTTGAAACTCAAAAACCATCGATGAGCTGTCCTTTAATTTATAGCATCTTCACCGTACACTTCGCAAATATCGCGAGCAGCTTTGGCACCTTTATTCCCTCGATTGAACGCGAACAGAAGGAGGTGTCGAAAATGCTCACTTTCGTCTACTTGATATTCCATTTTGAAGGCTTGTAATCAAATAAGATAATATATGTAACGTAAAAGCAAACAATATCTTGTAGAGCAGAACATTTTCTTTCGAATGACGTATAACCTTTACCATTCTCATTTTTTAATTTGTAAAAAAACAGACACAACTTATGTTAACACCGTTTTCTAACAGCCTTCTGGAATTGATTTAAGTTCGTAAACAGAGATTCTACTATATATTTATTTTATAATCTTTTTAATCTGTTAATAATAGTGTGTTTGAGTCCTAAGCTGGAGTTTGCTCTCTAAATGGCAGTATATAAATTGTTTTTTTATTATTATTGAAATATTATGCCTGTCCTTTTAATTTAAGTTGTAGATTTTTTTCACATTTAAATGTTGAATAATTCTGTTTACTTCTTCTCCCTGCCTCCATCCCAACTCACTGTCTGCGAGGACTGTTGGGGTTAGCTCTCCTTGTCCTCAGGTTGTATGCTCTTCTGTCCCGGACTACGTCCCCCTGGCCATGCCTCTGCATCAGGTTATCTTTTTGCAACACCCATGAATTCTTTGGTCTTCCTCTGGTTGTTATTCGAGGAAGATCGATGGAGATTGCCTGGGGTTCACAATGTGATCGGGTGCTCTGCGTCCAACGTGTCCATACCATCTCAATCGCCTCTCCTCCATCTTACTGTTGATGTCTGTAACACCTAGGCTTCCATGAATGCGTGAGCTTTTTATTTTGTCTCAGGGACACACCAGCTGACCATCTTAGCATGCGCATTTTAGCAGTTTCTAGTTGCCTAGAGTAAGAGTTATACATCGTCCAGCATTCGGAGCCTGTTGAATAATTCTGTTTTCGAAATATTGTATTTTTCTTAGGATTCTCTCCACGTTGGAGATTGGAAAATCATCATTGGTTATTTTAACTTTGTGTTCAGCTGCTCTGAACAATGTCTTCGTGCCATATTGGAACCACTCTCTTAGGTTCTTCAGCGACGACAGTCTTGATCTTTCTACGCTTACCGTATTAGCTCGATTATATGGCGAGGTTTTTATTTAAAAAGGTGACACATAAATAAGGGGGGTCACCTTATATTCGAGTCACAAACATTGTGGGTAGCAATAAATTCACTACTCGCGATTAGCGAAATGGCAATGAGCGTTCAAAAGGCGTCATTGTTAACACATTGCCTGTGCGTAGTAATTTCTGACAGTTTTTGAGGTGTTTTTTCTGTACTGTACTTCGTTTTGTATCTTTGCTACCTAAAAAAATATTATGACTGACCATATTGAAAGATGAGGAGCTCAAAAAAATCAAGTGAATCAAGGAATACGCAGAAGCTATGATTCCAATTTGAAGGTTATGGTGGTGCGTGCTGCAGAAACAACCAGCAACTGGGCAGCTGCCAGACAATTTGGTATCACGGAAAATAATGTTAGATGTTGGCGTTTACAAAAACATGACTTGATGAACGCACATTCCTCAAGAAAAGCATTCCGGGGGCCTAAGAAAGGACAATTTGAATGTATTAACAGGAAGGTAGCAGACTACGTCATGGAAATATGGAGGTCTTCGAGATGTGTACCTATAGATGATTCCTAAGGATTTCCTGGAGAGACCACATTACAAATGACGAGGTTCTCAGCAGGATCGAAGAAACCAGGCACCTGTCAAACACCATATCGGAAAGGCGTGCATAATGGATGGGTCATATGCTGCGACATGAAAATCTCCTGCACAATATACTGGAGGGAATGATTGAGGGATCGATTGGCAGAGGGCGTCCTCGCCGAGAGTATCTGGAGGGAGCAAATATGCCACGATATGGACTGCGCCTCCTATACAGAGCTCAAGAGGATCGCTGAGGACCGAGCGGAGTGGAGGAGGAGATGCAGGGCTTTGCTGCTAACCAATCCTCAGGATTGAAACTGAAGAAGAAGACAGTAAAACACATTGGTTATTTTTTTTGTGCGCCTTTGGGAATCGAACCCGAAATCCCCAAATAGAAGTCAAACTTCGGACCAACTATGTCACGGAAATCGTCAAGTAACATTTTACAGTATATATTTGCATTAAATTATTCAAATAATAAAATTGTTATTCCAAATATTTTTTACATCAAATAATCTTCATAAAATATTTTTCTTTATAAGAAAACATTGCTTTAATAACACTGTTTTTTTCAGTATTAATATTCGTTCAATGAAGATTTACATTACCAAAGTGTTTCATCTCTCGCCGATTGGTTTTGTAAAGTCAAGGTTATTTTATAAATATTGACAATAAGTGATCAAATCAAACAAGATGTTATTGTCAAGTGATTTATCAGCTGTAGTCGCGTATCAAGGCTACTCTTGATAATATTTAGTGATTCTTATAAATACTATTAGATGTTTATTAACATCAAGTGTCCCGTCACTGAGAAGTGTTTTCAAATAAACAAATTTTTAATAATCAAATGATGTCAAATGCTCATCCCATCAGATCAAACAAAACGTTTTTGTCAAGTGAGTATCACGGCTCAGCTTGATAAAAATGTCAACGATTCTTATAAATTGTTTTAGTTATTTATATACATTGACTGTCCTGTTCCTGAGGTGGGGTCTTGAAAATACTAATTCTTAATATCTGAATTGTGTCAAATGCCCCTACAATCAGATCAAACAAAACGTTTTTGTCAAGTGAGTATCACGGCTCAGCTTGATAAAAATGTGAACGATTCTTATAAATTGTTTTAGTTGTTTATAAACATTGACTGTCCTGTTCCTGAAGTGGGGTCTTGAAAATACTAATTCTTAATATCTGAATTGTGTCAAATGCCCCTACAATCAGATCAAACAAAACGTTTTTGTCAAGTGAGTATCACGGCTCAGCTTGATAAAAATGTGAACGATTCTTATAAATTGTTTATAAACATTGACTGTCCTGTTCCTGAGGTGGGATCTTGAAAATACTAATTCTTAATATCTGAATTGTGTCAAATGCCCCTACCATCAGATCAAACAAAACGTTTTTGTCAAGTGAGTATCACGGCTCAGCTTGATAAAAATGTGAACGATTCTTATAAATTGTTTATAAACATTGACTGTCCTGTTCCTGAGGTGGGATCTTGAAAATACTAATTCTTAATATCTGAATTGTGTCAAATGCCCCTACCATCAGAGCAAACAAAACGTTTTTGTCAAGTGAGTATCACGGCTCAGCTTGATAAAAATGTGAACGATTCTTATAAATTGTTTATAAATATTGACTGTCCTGTTCCTGAGGTGGGATCTTGAAAATACTAATTCTTAATATCTGAATTGTGTCAAATGCCCCTACAATCAGATCAAACAAAACGTTTTTGTCAAGTGAGTATCACGGCTCAGCTTGATAAAAATGTGAACGATCCTTATAAATTGTTTATAAACATTGACTGTCCTGTTCCTGAGGTGGGGTCTTGAAAAAACTAATTCTTAATATCTGAATTGTGTCAAATGCCCCTACAATCAGATCAAACAAAACGTTTTTGTCAAGTGAGTATCACGGCTCAGCTTGATAAAAATGTGAACGATTCTTATAAATTGTTTATAAACATTGACTGTCCTGTTCCTGAGGTCGGGTCTTGAAAATACTAATTCTTAATATCTGAATTGTGTCAAATGCCCCTACAATCAGATCAAACAAAACGTTTTTGTCAAGTGAGTATCACGGCTCAGCTTGATAAAAATGTGAACGATCCTTATAAATTGTTTATAAACATTGACTGTCCTGTTCCTGAGGTGGGGTCTTGAAAAAACTAATTCTTAATATCTGAATTGTGTCAAATGCCCCTCCAATCAGATTAAACAAAACGATTTTGTCAAGTGAGTATCACGGCTCAGCTTGATAAAAATGTGAACGATTGTTATAAATTGTTTTAGTTGTTTATAAACATTGACTGTCCTGTTCCTGAGGTGGGGTCTTGAAAAAACTAATTCTTAATATCTGAATTGTGTCAAATGCCCCTCCAATCAGATTAAACAAAACGTTTTTGTCAAGCGGGTATCACGGCTGTGGGAGTATTGTCATGCGGCAACTTCTTCCAACTAACCAGAGATATGTTTATGAGGCCTTAAGTGAAAACCAGACTTAAAACATTTTTATTTAATTTTTTTTAAATATCGAGGTTCCAGCGAGAATCGAATTCGCAACCCCTGGGCTAGAACACAGGTGATATTATCAGCTAAGGCACGGAGGTTGTTAGTATTTTTTTTTTAAATTGACTAAAAATTAGACAGGTACCCATTTAAAATTAGACAGGTACCCATTTAAAATTAGACAGTTACTCATTTAAAATTAGACAGGTACCCATTTAAAATTAGACAGTTACTCATTTAAAATTAGACAGGTACCCATTTAAAATTAGACAGGTACCCATTTAAAATAAGACAGGTACCCATTTAAAATTAGACAGTTACTCATTTAAAATTAGACAGGTACCCATTTAAAATTAGACAGGTACCCATTTAAAATTAGACAGGTACCCATTTAAAATAAGACAGGTACCCATTTAAAATTAGACAGGTACCCATTTAAAATAAGACAGGTACCCATTTAAAATTAGACAGTTACTCATTTAAAATTAGACAGGTACCCATTTAAAATAAGACAGGTACCCATTTAAAATTAGACAGGTACCCATTTAAAATTAGACAGTTACTCATTTAAAATTAGACAGGTACCCATTTAAAATTAGACAGGTACCCATTTAAAATAAGACAGGTACCCATTTAAAATTAGACAGGTACCCATTTAAAATAAGACAGGTACCCATTTAAAATTAGACAGTTACTCATTTAAAATTAGACAGGTACCCATTTAAAATTAGACAGGTACCCATTTAAAATTAGACAGTTACTCATTTAAAATTAGACAGGTACCCATTTAAAATTAGACAGGTACCCATTTAAAATAAGACAGGTACCCATTTAAAATTAGACAGTTACTCATTTAAAATTAGACAGGTACCCATTTAAAATTAGACAGTTACTCATTTAAAATTAGACAGGTACCCATTTAAAATTAGACAGGTACCCATTTAAAATTAGACAGGTACCCATTTAAAATAAGACAGGTACCCATTTAAAATTAGACAGGTACCCATTTAAAATAAGACAGGTACCCATTTAAAATTAGACAGTTACTCATTTAAAATTAGACAGTTACTCATTTAAAATTAGACAGGTACCCATTTAAAATTAGACAGGTACCCATTTAAAATTAGACAGGTACCCATTTAAAATAAGACAGGTACCCATTTAAAATAAGACAGGTACCCATTTAAAATTAGACAGGTACCCATTTAAAAAAATGCTTAAAATTTTTATTACTTAGGATTTGAAGTATTGAAAATAAAAGTAATTTGTTAATTTAACTAAAACACACTCCACGTGTATTCTTAGCATATAATCCAAATGCTGCTTATCTACAGACCCAGTTAGTAATGCGTATGTGTACTGACTATTGATTATTTGTCCGTGCCAAGCTTCAAACTGGTTTCACACTCAACTCGTAATGAATTACCATATATTTACATTAAATATTAAACATGTTCAATGCGGCTGACACGTGTGAAAAGGAATACAAGGAAATTGGACAATTTGTTAATGGGGCAATAAATTGTGACTTGTCTTTGGTTATACGGATAAATTGCAAAGTGACTGCTCAATACGACTTCTGGGTAATTTCTTTTTTGCCTCTAATTAAAGGCAATTATGTTCAGTTCGATTCTACCGCCATCTACGCTGTTATGGGGGGTGAAATAAGTCCCTATCTAGTTCGATCTAAATCTTTTTTCAATTTTTTATTAGCAAGACGTCATTTTAGTGAAGAAGAACGAACCGCATAATGGGACTCCTCCGCCAGTGACGACACACCTGAAACTATAAGGTCTTTCAAATTGAGCGGTTTTCTTAATTCTATTTTTTTTTTAAATTCTGGTAACACTTTGCTTTGATTTCAAAAAACTTTTTATTGGTCATTGAAGTATAATGTATGACATTTAAATACAAAACAGCAATATGCGCCAAATGTCCACCTCTTGCAGCTCCACAGATGTCCACACTTTTGTCAAAAATTTCGATGACATTTAGGCATAATTGCGGTTCTAACTCACCAATAACGCGAATATTTTCATCCTTCAGCTCAGGAATTGATCGGGAGTCATTCTTATAGACCTGGCTTTTCACGTAACCCCAGAGAAAATAGTTCAACGGTGTCAGATCACATGATCTTGGTGGCCAATTAACATTACCGTTTCCGGAGATTACAAAACATAATATAATTCAACATAATGCTGACTGTAGGCCGAGCGCAGCACCAGATGAGAATAGTGATGTCGGGTAAACCACTAAAGAACACCAAGGAGTTTGTCTACCTCGGGAGCAAAATAACATGGGACGGTCGGTCCAAGAGCGAGGTCGACAGCCGTATATATCAGGCTAGACTTGCATTTAATAAAAGGTCGAAAATAATAGAATCAAATAATATAGACCTAAAACTGAGAATACTCCTCATCAAGACCTATGTATGGAGTATCTTGATGTACGGCTGCGAGACATGGTGCCTATCCGAAAGAGATAGACGAAGACTAGAGGCTTTTGAGATGTGGTCCTATAGAAGACTATTAGGAATTTCCTGGAGAGACCGCATCACAAATGAAGAGGTTCTCCAACGAATCGAAGGAGGAAGACACCTGCTCAGGATCCTGTCCGAAAGGCGTGCAAGATGGATCGGTCATATAATACGACAAGAGGGCCTCTTGCATGCCATAATGGAGGGTATGACCGAGGGGACAAACTCTAGGGGACGCCCACGCCGAGAGTACCTGGAGGACCTGTTGGTGGACGTGCGCTGCTCAACATATACAGACTTAAAAAGAGCCGCACAGGACAGGGGGGAATGGAGTAGAAGAGTTCAAATTGCTGCAAACCAGTCTTAGGACTGCAACCACGGAAGAATACGGCATTTTCCATTCAATTTGATGTTTTTAGTATGCATTTTCAATTCAATTTGATGTTTTTGATACAGCATTTTTAATTCAATTTGATGTTTTTAATACAGCATTTTCAATTCAATTTGATGTTTTTAATACAGCATTTTCAATTCAATTTGATTTTTTTAATACAGCATTTTCAATTCAATTCAATGGACAATTTTATATACAGCTGTTTAGAGAGCAAACTCTCCAAAAGAGCACTCTAACTAGGTACTTAAACCCATTAATGTTAAATAAACACGTCGTCTGGTAGTTATAGCAGTGCCCGAGAGAATCTCGTATAACACTTTCTTAATATTCACTACAACCTTTTAGGATTATTGTGATGTGGCAATCTCTTTCAACCAATTAGAATGAGGTTTATGAGACCTTAAGTGAAAATCAGACTGAAAACCTTTTTTTTTTAAATACTGGGTTCCAACGAGAATCGAATACATAACCTCCAGGTCAGAAGGCAGACATTTTGCCAACTAGGCCACGGAGGTCGTCAAATTGTAATTCTACAGTCAGCCTGAAAGCTTAAATCACCCACTGGTGTGCGTTACCACCCAGGTTGAAGAGCACTGTTATAAATGTTTCTAATAATTCATAAATCCGTTTTATATGTACAAGTTTATAAATGTATACATCAAATGTTGTAACTTCTTTGTTTGACATACCCGTATTATGCGTTTTGGTTATGATTTCAGTATGTGTAAATTGTTTGTTTAATGTGTTATGTCCAATTTGAACCTCCTGTGTTGAGCGTACTGTGTTCGTTTTGTTTCGTATGCGTTATGTTCATATTTAGCGTTGCATGCAATAGTGAAATGGTACATTGTCATTTATTTTGTCCTGTCATTTAAATTCAGTACACGTACCCCTTTATAAAATTAATTGGTTAAATCGCATAAATAGGAAAAGCACGTATAGCGAATCGATTATAATCTGGGTGAGAAAGGGATTCATTAATTTATTTCATCAATTGTTAAATATGGCACTTGTTTCCAGTAAGAGGCGACAGAGATTGCACCTATCGAGTCTTGCCCACAGCATGTAGTATTGAAAAAAAATATTAAATTTAGCTATGAATAGTACGACAGCAAATTAAAACAAAACACATCATATCACAGTAGGGCGTCCCTGCAAACATTATATATTTACTGATGGCAAGCTCTTCCAATACTGGAACATCAAAACCTATGCTCAAATCAAAACAAATCACATCACATCACAGTAGAGCGTCCCAGCAAACATTATATATTTACTGATGGCCAGTTCTTCCAGTACTGGAACATCAAAACCTATGCTCAAATCAAAACAAAACACATCACATCACAGTAGAGCGTCCCAGCAAACATTATATATTTACTGATGGCCAGTTCTTCCAATACTGGAACATCAAAACCTATGCTCAAATCAAAACAAAACACATCACATCACAGTAGAGCGTCCCAGCAAACATTATATATTTACTGATGGCCAGTTCTTCCAATACTGGAACATCAAAACCTATGCTCAAATCAAAACAAAACACATCACATCACAGTAGGGCGTCCCAGCAAATATTATATATATACTGATGGCCAGTTCTTCCAATACTGGAACATCAAAACCTATGCTCAAATCAAAACAAAACACATCACATCACAGTAGGGCGTCCCGGCAAACATTATATATTTACTGATGGCCAGTTCTTCCAATACTGGAACATCAAAACCTATGCTCAAATCAAAACAAAACACATCACATCACAGTAGGGCGTCCCGGCAAACATTATATATTTACTGATGGCCAGTTCTTCCAATACTGGAACATCAAAACCTATGCTCAAATCAAAACAAAACACATCACATCACAGTAGGGCGTCCCGGCAAACATTATATATTTACTGATGGCCAGTTCTTCCAATACTGGAACATCAAAACCTATGTTCAAGACAGGGATTCTTTTTAATTGGATAACACATCTATTAAGTCTGCTTTCTTGAAGGTTCTGGATCTGTAGATAGACAGGCTGTATTTTTCTGATCTATGAACGAGTGAACGGTGTACGACACATGTGAAACATCTACGATACACACACAACGTCGCCGTTCAAGGGTGATTGTGAAATTCAAATCTACGGTTATAAATTTTTTTTCTTAATTTCATTTTAATCGTGTTGTAAAATAATCACATAGCAAGGGAAAGCGTATAGTGAGGGATACCTGTAGTTTGTGTCAGAGAATTGAATTTTTTTACACCCCTTTGTATTGATATATTAAAAATTTAAAAAAAATTGAATACTTTTTTATTGACTGATTGAAAATTTAAAAAATAACAAGTTGAGTGTGAAAAATAGGAAGGTGACGGTTGTGGCTATTAGATTTGGAATTGTTCCTCATCTGCTTATTATTTATGAAAACATGTTTGGTAAGAAAACTGGTGGAAACCTTACCAAGGGATGACGAACTTTGAAGAAACCTTTATATTATACGTCTTCCGATATGTGATAGCAGCACATTCGGTGTAGTATTGTGCTCATATATATAATCATAAATTATGATAATTTTTTCCTAAAAAAGGTGGTTTTGAAATGTTTCCTAAGCTGCAAACGCCACCCATACTTCTAATCAAACAGGTCGATCCTATTGAAATATTTATCTAGAAAACTAATATAGACCAAAGATAACGGTCGTCAATTCATTGAATATTACACAATAATTGTACGACTGTTGCAATAACAAGATTTAAACATGTTTTAAATGACAAATAAGCACTGTTTTTGACTAAAACCTGTCATTGTAATTTGTTTTTATCAAATACTGTTTATTCCACTTTTTTGTGACGGTATAACCCTACCGGATTCAAGGCTTACACCTCATCTTCAGAGGAGCGCAAACAAGACTGAGATGAGGTGAAAGCCTTGAAACCGGTAGGGTTATACCGTCACAAAAAAGTGGAATAAACAGTGTTTGATAAAAATAAATTACAATGTCTTTAAACCTCTACAACGTTAATGCCTTAACTATAAACAACATAAAACCTGTCAATAAATAGACTACAAGTATAATAGAATATTAGGCACAACTTCAGGAATACTTTTATAGTCAGAAGTCACTCAAATTTAAATTAGTCATTAAAATGAGAAACAAAACAAAACTTCAGGGTTTGTGCGTAGAACTTGTCGCAGCGTTCAATACACCGTTGGACACTTTGTTCCGAGATTCCACAACTCGGGTCAGTAAAACAGTGCTCCCTTGGATTATTGTATAATCTAGTTTTAAAGAATTTCAACAGATGTCTTTTCAAATGTGTGTTTTTGGTTTAAAGAAAATAGCTGGAGGAGTTGTTAGCAGTCATAATTATCTTTTAATATTCAAGTGAGGTGCGTGGCAACGCACTGGACACCCATGCGGAAGGTCATCGGTTCAAACCCCGGGCTGTGCTACTTCCCTCGAATGACATAGGTATTTTTTCCACTTAGTATTCGAGGGTATAAGGATACCTATTACTTGGGTCATATCTATTCTTAAAAAAAAAAACTTGTCGGTGTGCTTCGATCGTCTCACTTCGGTGTACCATCGGATCCAGTACAGCGGTGTGGCCGGTGAGTTTGCTGGTGTGAAACTGCTCTCTCACTTAAAAAATAAAAAGACTCCAAGGCACAGCTTCGCTTTCTAACTGAATTGACGTTGGAATGGCGAGGGCTTCCTCAACTACGAGGCCCAACAACAAAGATAATAATCAATTAGATATCAACAATTTTGTCTTATCTTTTGTTATCTTTATAACTGAGTTTGGACTATGATATGCTGTTGAAAATGTGGAGGCTTACAACCTTGTCGGATAGGAAAAAGATGACCCGACAACATTGTTATACTTGAGAAAATGTAGGATGGTCCCTGTGACATTTGAAATGTCATGTCTCAAAGGGATGGGGTATAATCGTTTTTTTTTTACAAATCTAATAGTTTTTTTTTATAAATCGAAAAATTGTTTTTCTCTGACGTTTTGATTCCTAATTATCATTATACTGACTTTCTAATGTATTGTATAGTATAATTTGTATCTATCTTTGAATAGGCCAAGATCCACTATGAATTAATACTAATAACGAACATTTAATTTTAGGTATAAAAAAATCTAAAATCCAATTATCGTATACCCCATCCCTAGCCAATGCAGACTAACGTAGTGACTTTTGACGAACGTCACCAAATATTATTTGATTTTAACAAACTGCCACATTTTTTCTAATTTGTAACAAGATGTATTCATTTGTCATTATTGTTAGTTTTATGTAATGTATTTACCTAAATAACTTGCTATTTATTAGAATCGAGGCTTATATTAAAGTTGATAAAATAATTAAAATTACTGAACGTCATTACAAGGTTGTATTGGGGCAAATTTGTGAACTGTCATAGGGACCATGCTACATTTTCTCAAGTATAACAAGCACCTATTTTAATAGTCCGGAACTAACTCAGTTTGTCATGCTACCTACACATTCCTTGTCCACTTCCACTCGGCAAAATGCTTTGTTCCATAGTGTAGAGGTTGCTACTAATTATTTGTACAACTCTTGTATAACAAGATTGCACGGATCGGGTAGTCGATATGGGCATTGTATGGATTTTCATATGACTTTAGCTACTTACTGTAGTAAAGTGAAGAAGTTATTCTTGCCGGGATGAATTGATTGAATTGTGGGGATTTGCTGAATTGAATTGTGAGGATTTGCTGAATTGAATTGATTGAATTGTATCGTTGTGTTGATTGACTTGTACTGTTTATTCCTATTGTATAGTATAACACTGCTTACATGTCAAAGTTAAATTCTATATGTTGATTATTTTATCTTTGTATCAAAACGTTCATTTGACCATTGAAATAAAATATGTAAGTCAGGTTAGGACATCTTGGAATTTTTGTTGCCAGTCTTTGAATACTTTTCTGCATGCATACATTCATGTGTCATTAGGCTGTGTCATGTAGAGAGAACAGATCTCCAATCTTTTCTATTCAACCACATGACTTTCACCTCCTCTACTCTTTTGTTAGTGTTTTTTTCATTTATTCGTTTCACATGTCCAAACCATTTAAATGTACTCTTCTTTATCTTATTCAACACATCAGCCTTAAGTTAAAATTCATTCTTTATCACTTCATTCCTTTTCCTGTCATACATTGTCACTCCATGAATTCTTCTCAATGTACGCATTTCTACAGCATTTATTCGGCTCGTCTTAGTAACAAAAATGAATATGCATAATAGTATGCTGGTGCCCACCTTGATGTATGGAAGTGAAACTTGGACTTGATAGGATGAGTAAAATTAATGCCTGTCAGTGTTTGAAAGAAAGTGGAATAAAGACATCAGACATAAATGCATAGACAAAATAGACGTTTTAAGAAAAATGAAGAAAGAAGCTTTAAAATGGTTTGGACTTGTGGATAGAATGAATGATGAAAGAATGGCGTGGGCTTAGAAGAGTTAGACCGAGGAAAACATGACTGGACCAAATGGACTAGATTTTGAAAGAAGGTAAAGTTAAAAGTGGTTCAGACATGTGGAGATAATAAATGACTAAAGCGAGTATACAAGTTAGAATGCAAGGTGTGCGTGGAAGAGGTAGGCCACGAAAACGTGGCTGGACCAAATTTTTAAAGAAAGTAAAGTGAGAAACATGAGCAATAGAATATTGTGCGGAGGCGAAGGTTGCTTGTGCGCTTGGATAGAAAAGTTTGGAGATCTATTATCTCTGCCTACCCCGCAAGATACAAGTACCCGGTGGTAAGTAATACACATCGGGCTTAAGAAAGAGACTGTCGGCCATAATCGGCTAACTTCGTTTTTGTAGAGCGTCGTCTCTGTCTTGACAACGACTGACAAATCGCGACGGAACACGTGCATGAATGACAAAGACGACGCTATACAAAGCCGAAGTTAGCCGATTATGGCCGACAGTCTCTTTCTTAAGCCCTACGTGTATTACTTACCGCCGGGTACAGTACATGGCGTGCTGGTATATATGTTATTGTAAAAAGAACTAATGCCATGATTCAAGGCTGGGTGTGGTGCGTTGATTGTCATGCCTTGTTGGTGTTCCAGTATAATTATTTTTAGCATTTGCAAATAGAGAAATATCTTCGTTTCAAGATTTAAAAATAAAACGTATAACATAAGCCATGTGTTATTTTGAATAAATATTTTTCTCTGATAGTAAGTAATAGGAATTGAAGATTAATCTAATCAGAAATTGATTCCATCACCTGTCTAAACAAATCTGTCATGTGCTGCTACTAGAAACAAATTTCAGCCGTCCATAAATTGTATTTCCTGTTACATACGTCGTACACACCATTATGCCGACTCACTGTCAGGGTAGGCAGAGAGGACAGGAACGCTTGACTTTTTTTTATCTCGACACACTGTCAATGATTTGTAGAATCTCAAAAGAAAAGACAAAGACATACATTTTTATGAATAGTTTTCTCCCTGACTCCATCCCAACTCACTGTCTGCGAAGACTGTTAGGGTCAGCTCTCCTCGTCCTCAGGTTGTATGCTCTTCTGTCCCGGACTACGTCCCCCAGGCCGTGCACCTGCACCAGGTTATCTTTTTGCACCACCCATGAATTCTTTGGTCTTCCTCTGGTTGTTATTCGAGGAAGATCCATGGAGATTGCCTGGTTCACAATGTGATCGGGTGCTCTGCGTCCAACGTGCCCATACCATCTCAATCGCATCGCCTCCATCTTGCTGTTGATGTCTGTAACATCTAGGCTTCCACGAATGCGTGAGTTTTTTATTTTGTCTCTTAGGGACACACCAGCTGACCATCTTAGCATGCGCATTTCAGCAGTTTCTAGTTGCCTAGAGTAAGAGTTATACATCGTCCAGCATTCGGAGCCAAAGAGGAGTGCGGGTCTGACAATCGTTTGGTATACTTTTCCTTTTAACTTTACTGGCATTTTCGGATCACATAGAACTCCCGTCATTGATCTAAACTTCATCCATCCCACACTAATTCTATGTGTTACATCTGCTGCACATCCTCCATCGCTATGGATGAGTGACCCGAGATACTTAAAGGAGTCACAATTTGGTAATGTTTCTCCATCCATTTGCATTACGGGAGTAGTGACAGCATTTGTGTTCTCGAATGGTATGTACAGATACTCCGTTTTCTTTCTGCTCAGTCTCAATCCATTGCCCTCCAAGATTCTTCTCCACCTTTCCAGACTATTTTGCAGGTCTTCATGTTTTTCACTTATTAATACGATATCGTCTGCAAATAGTAGGATCTTTAGGAGACTGTTCATTTCCTGGTTAGTTAAATAGTCCATGACTAAGATGAACAGTAGCGGACTGAGTACCGATCCTTGATGTACCCCCACCTCTACATGAAATAGTGATTTTTACTCGTATATTAATACAATAAGTAAATTTTATATTGAAGTTGGACAGAATGACAATCAAAGCAAATACTGTAGTAATATAAATGCTGAATTGTACTGACCTATCGTGTCCTGATAGTCTGGATGTTTGATAGACCTACATTATCAATTTGATAAAAAAAATAAAACGTATTAAAAAATAAAATAACAACACCTATTAAAAATTAAAAAAAAATAGTATATAATTTTTGTTGATTATTGATGGGAAAATCCTTAAATGTGTTCTTTTAAAATTTATCTTATTATCTTTGAAATGTTATCTCTGTCAATATTTAATGTGTGTGTATTTATCAGATAATGAATATATTGCTTAGAATTAAAAAAATATATATATTTCATACTTTGCTCAAACCTTCTTAGAATGAAAAAAAAAACGATTTCATACTTTGCTCAAACCTCTTTAGAATAAAAAAAATTATTTCATACTTTGCTCAAACCTCCTTAGAATGAAAAAAAAAAACGATTTCATACTTTGCTCAAACCTCTTTAAAATAAAATAAAACTATTTCATACTTTGCTCAAACCTCCTTAGAATGAAAAAAAAAACGATTTCATACTTTGCTCAAACCTCTTTAAAATAAAATAAAACTATTTCATACTTTGGTCAAACCTCTTTAAAATAAAATAAAACTATTTCATACTTTGGTCAAACCTCATTAGAATGAAAAAAAACAACGATTTCATACTTTGCTCAAACCTCTTTAAAATAAAATAAAACTATTTCATACTTTGCTCAAACCTCCTTAGAATGAAAAAAAAACAACGATTTCATACTTTGCTCAAACCTCTTTAAAATAAAATAAAACTATTTCATACTTTGGTCAAACCTCATTAGAATGAAAAAAAAACTATTTCATACTCAAACCTCGGTATTTCATAACATCGATCAACAAATCCCCGGGACTAACTACTAAAACAACATTTTTTTGCCAAAATTCTTCTTTATTCATCAACATAGTCTCCTTCAAGAGCGATACATTAATTCCAATGCTTTCCTAACTTTTCTATGCCAGCCGTGTAGAACGATTTATCTTTGGTTTCAAAATAGGCGTTAGTTTCGGCAATCACTTCTTCATTGGAGCCAAATCTCTTTCCCTGGAGCATCTTTTTGAGGTCTTCGAACAGCCAATAGTCACTGGGGGCCAAATCTGGAGAATACGGTGGGTGCGGAAGCAATTCGAAGTTCAACTCGTGCAATTTGGCCATCGTTACCATCGACTTGTGACACGGTGCATTGTCCTGATGAAAGAGAACTTTTTTCTTCTTCATATGGGGCCGTTTTTTTGCAATTTCTGCCTTCAAACGCTCCAATAACGCTATGTAATATTCGTTATTGGTGGTTTTTTCCTTTTCAAGGTAATCGATAAATATTATACCATGCGCATCCCAAAATACGGAGAGAATTTCACATAACCTTCCCGGCCGACTGTTGAGTTTTCGGTCGCCTCGGACGACTTTCACCGCCTGCTCTCCACTCAGCTGACGGCCGATTTGATTCCGGAGTATAGTGGTGGATCCAAGTTTCATCCATTGTCACACACCGACGCTAAAGCTCTTGTTTATTTTGCGTAAACAGTGCCAAACAGCGCTCTGAATCATCGATGCGTTGTTGTTTCTGTTCCATTGTGAGCAAACGCGGCACCCATTTCGAAAAAAGCTTTTTCATGACCAAATGTTCATGAAAAATAGTGTAAACACTACCAAATGATATCTTCAGGATATCAGCCATCTCACGCAACTTTACTTTGCGATTTTCCATTATAATTTTGAGTTTTTTTTAATGTTTTCTGGTGTAACAGCCTCATTTGGACGACCAGAGCGTTCAGCATCATTTGTGTCTGTACGACCGCGTTTGAAATCAGCATAACACCGACAAATGATTGTTTTCGACGGAGCAGAGCCCGGATAACACTTTTCAAGCCATCTCTGAGTTTGAACGGTATTTTTTCCCATTAAAAAGCAATGTTTTATCAACACACGAAATTCGTTTTTTTTTTCATTGTTTTGAAAATAGCAAAAGTAGCGTCACTAAAACCACTGTAACTCAATGACACAATGTCGGAATGTCATGAAAGTTTGACACGTAACTTCTAAAGATTGGTACTGACTGAGAATATTAGTGATTTGTTATTAGAGGCGCTATCTGTTGGTTAGTCCCGAGACTTATTGATCGATGTGTTATAAACATGGTATTGTATTTATGTGCGATGAAAGGGGGGGGGAGGTGTTGAAATAAGGATAGGGACAGGGAACAAGGTAAACATATCACTCAATGTGATATACAACAACTGCGCTTTATCAAAAGTAGCAAAAATGACAATACATAACAGTGTGTTGTGTTGTGACATCAGATTATTTAAATAAAAAGTTTATTTCGTGACATCAGATTTTTTAAATAAAAAGTTTATTTTGTGACATCAGATTT
This sequence comes from Odontocerum albicorne, assembly GCA_949825065.1. Classification (NCBI taxonomy): domain Eukaryota; kingdom Metazoa; phylum Arthropoda; class Insecta; order Trichoptera; family Odontoceridae; genus Odontocerum; species Odontocerum albicorne. The sequence continues at coordinate 3,376,831 of OX463858.1, forward strand.
TTTATATTGTACAAAAAGTTTATTTTGTGACATCAGATTATTTAAATAAAAAGTTTATTTTGTGACATCAGATGATTTAAATAAAAAGTTTATTTCGTGACATCAGATTTTTTAAATAAATAGTTTATTTTGTGACATCAGATTTTTTAAACAAAATGTTTATTTTGTGACATCAGATTTTTTTAAAATAAAAAGTTTATTATGTGACATCAGATTTTTGTTTCTCCTGTAAAAAATTAACTAATCGCTTACAATAGTTTTCTTGGAATGGCTGGATATATTTATTATATAACAATTTTTTTTTATTAAAAATATTTTGACAAATCAATTGTTATCAGTGTAATGCAAAAAAAATTGCATTTTTTTAAAGAGTTCTTTTTTTTGTCTTGTGTTTATTTATTTCATTTACATTAATGCTAACCTTAAAAAAATTATAACAATTTAACATATAAACGAAACATAAAAATACTAAATACAACACTTATATAACATTATAAAAAACATGTTAAACAACAGTTTAAATTTTGATATTAGCAATGTTAATTTTTGATAAAACTTTTTTTGACAAATTATTTTGTGTATTTATGAATATTTAATTTAATACTCTGTTATTTTACAAATCACTTTGTACTTTCTGTAAAAAATATTAACTCCCATGTAGTTTTTCTGCCCTTTTAGAAATGTTTTTTCACATTTTTAATGTATATTCTTCCCGATATGTTGATAACCAGCGATGCTCAACCTTTGAATTTTACAGCCCTAAATTTTGAAATAATGTGTATCAAAAAGTGATATGAAATTGAAAAATTACGGAGTATGTTGCAATTGGGGTGATTTTTCAAAGTGTAGAGAAAGGTCTTATTGTTTTCCTGTATATTAGCCCTCTGTCGCATTGTTTTTCAACCTGTGGGTCGTGATCCACCAGAGGTCGAGGAGGGAGGGGGAACATCAGAGGGATCGCGAAAATAAAAAATAACTTTTTGAATTATATTCAGGTGCCTTTTATGTAATGTTGGTGGAGCCGTCATGTTTACAATATTGACTTGGAGGGAGTATTGTCTTCAGCCTTGTTAGTCATGTTTTTGAGTTGAAACTCTCTGGAATAGAGGCGTTACTCGCTGTTCATTTTTGTACATGGTCTTAGCATGTTACACGGGCTCAAAAAAGAAGACTTGCTCAGTTTTGAGTACAGATGCTTTAGGGCATGGTTTCTCAACCTCTAGGTGGGAATATAAAATTAATTTACGTGTATAAAAATAAAATAACAAAATTTCTGCTAAAGGCGAAAATATTTCTTTTAAAACTACATAGTCCGAAGTCTAAGTCATTGTTATACGTCGTTTAATCGAATTGCTATATCTGTATACCTATTCTATTGTGAATCGAGTAATAGTGTGGAGTAGGTAAACTTAAGTTATGTTAAAATCCTGTTAGTGACATAAATAAGCAGATATCCTTACTTGATAAGGCTTATCGTTTTTGTGCATGTACAACATTTGTGCCGCTACGTGCACATGCATCGACAAGATGTCAAATTTTTACAGGGGGTTCACGAAGTCTTAATTTTATTTTATTTTGTTGGGTCACAAGGCTAAAATGTTGAGAAACAATGCTCTATTATATGAATTATTTAAATTTTTAGTTTTTTATTTATAAAATATGTAGAACGTAAAAATATTCGTGAACCAATTATTAAATATATACCATCAGGTGGGAACTACATGCACATGGACTATGATTTTTAATTAGGGAGTTAAGAGATGAAGGGGACTTTTATTTCCAGCAAGATGGTGCACCTTTGCCAAAGTGATGTCAGGGCCTAACTTGTTGAGAAATTGCTGAACAGATGGATTGGCCGTAGGTGTAGCATAGAATACCCCCACTCTTCCCAGACCATAATAACGCCAGTGGACGTTTTTAATGGAGGCTCATCAAAGATAAAGTTTATGGCACAAAACCGGCAACAGTTAACAATGAATTGAGATCAGCCATTGAAAGAGAATGCGCCCAAATACCAAAACAAATAATTCGTGGTGTTTGCGATTCCTGTTTATCACCAGTGTGTGGAACGGAATGACCATCGATTTGAGTACTTGCTCTGACTAAAAAAAAAGTTAACTTCTTACAATTGTGTTATATAATACTAAGGATTAAAAAAAAATATGATTGAACATTGCCCCTTTTGTAGCGTGTGCCTAAATTAATATACAGTAATTCGATCTTAACAATGCTATAATTTAAAAAATAGAATTTCTTTAAAATCAGTATTGAAAATAATGTTTTTTTTATACTTTTGGAAATAATATTAGAGCTATTTAGCAAAAGGAACGCAATGTTCAGAGCTGTAGTAAAAATAAATACACAGAAAGCCTTTTTTTTCTTCAAATAATTCTTTGTTTTATTTATACTGTTATGAGCCAAAGTTGATAGAGAGTTGCTGACTAATATTTAAATCCGGAAGGTGTCCTATTTGGGTCATGTACTTAGAGGAGAAAAGTATAAATTACTGCACCTGATCATCCAAGGCAAAATAGAAGGCCGAAGAGGTGTTGGCAGGAGGCAAATCTCCTGGCTCCGCAATATACGTGATTGTACTGGTATAAGGAGCGTTGGGGATCTTTTTCGGGTTGCCGGGGACAAAGATACCTACTCTCAGGTGATATTCAACGTTGAGGGGACCTGACATGACACCGAGAAGAAGAAGATAATACTGTTATTTCTTGTAATCAAGATAGTGCATACTCGGGCTTAAATTCAGATACTGACCTAAACACTTACTCCTTAATATAACTTAAGGAATTAGAATTTGTAATAAATCTTATGAACTATTGCAAATCGAGAGCGTTCTAACAACTTCCTTCAGTAAGTAAATTTTTTTTATTCATTATTACACATGACAAGAAATATACTATACATAATTTGCGAAAAAGCAACAGGTAATTTAATTTGGACATACAATTTGAATGGATCTGGGTTTGTTGCCTTTCATTTGTCGTGTCCCCAGTTAACTAGGCTTTTGCCTGTATCTCATTCAAATATCTTAAGGTATTATATATAACATATACCATAGCGTTTAATATGAATAATACATTTTTATTAGAATTACAATGACAAATTATTCAATTCTTTACATTTTGTATGTGCGCCTAACGAAAAGTTTACAATGCGCATGCACTCAGTATTTTCAGTTTACAATGCGCATGCACTCAGTTTACAATGCGCATGTACTCAGTATTTTCAGTTTACAATGCGCATGCACTCAGTATTAGTCAGTCTCTAAATACTAATTTGAATACAAATATGTCATAGCTTCTTTGGATAAGGGTGTCATGTAGTTTCGTGACATTACTCATAAGTAAGAAGTGTGTGAAAATCAACGTTTTTTTAAATACAGCCATTACCTTCCTATCCTCACACTTAACTTGTGTATATTTATTTTGTAATATTTTGAATTTGTCAATAATGGTCTGTTGGAGTCTCGAGTCCCGAGCGGGAACGTTCCGAGGAGAGTTGGTTCTATAAACGGCGCTATATAAATTGTCCATTTATCAGTATTATTAAGGTAAGGATTTAGTAGTAAGGTCAGTCTCTGAATTTAAGTCTCAGTTTTTATACATGTAATCCGTCATAGAGGTTGTTTAGTTTAAACTAACAATTTTTCTCTGACTTCTTCGACACCCTTTTTGATGCCTCTGGGTAATTGTCTGGGTAACTGAATTATAACTTGTTTGCTTGTCAAACAAGCTTGCGTCTCGGGTTTGAATCCTGGTGGATAAGTAAATTTAAAAACATAATTTCAATATTAATTACTACAAAGGTAGTTAAGCAAAATCAAAGCTATTTTTTAAATTTTAAAATAATTTTTAAAAGAGGATTAAATGTCATCTTAGGTTGAGTATCGCTGGTAATTTTTATGTATATGTTCGTCTCCCCCCTCCCCCCCAATGCAATCCATTGCAACAGGCTGGTGAATGTGTCTTGTAGTGTTGTGGCACGCTGTCCGTGTATTAGGGGGTTAGAGGGGTGTGCTGCGTGCTGACACGTGCGTGTATTGTGTTGTGTGTGTTGTAGGTGTGAGGGAGGGGCGCGCTCGCTCTCCCTGCGCCGCCGGCCCCCTCCCCGCCCCCACCCCCACGAACGGTGAGTGTCCAATCGCTGTGCAGCATGCCGCCGCTCCAGCCAATCACCTTCACTGCTTATCTGCCGCTCTTTTCTTTCTTTACACCTTTATCTATGGCTATATCTATGTCTTGTCCCGATGTAATCCCATTGATGCTGGGCACATCGGTTCATTTCACCAGGGCTTCTCAACATGTTATTGGGAATCCATTTTTTTTTGTTTTAAATAAAATGTATAATTTCTTTGTATTATTTTTTTTTAGAAATATCACGGCCTCTTGAAAAACAATGACACAAATGCAAAATTCAAACAAATATTAAATAAATTGAAAACAATAAAAAATATTTTTATTTTAGGAAATAACTTTAATTCATTCATATATAAAAACCATAACACTAATTCCCTGATAGGCCAAGTAGAGAGCATCCTATCTATCACCCATACATCATACATATATCTTCTCATACAGGTTCTTTGGTTTCTCAGGCTTATAACCTTCTTTCGAGGTTTTATTCACTTGGCTCACCATACATTTCTTGATGTCTTCGGTGCCCTAGTTGGTAAGGCTCTGGTCTGAAGGCTTTAGATCCGATTCCTGATGGTACCCAAAAAATGTCTAATTAAAGAATTCGCCTATTAATAATACGTGTGTGTATGTTGGTACCTGCTCATCTGAGTTAGTATTTCCAAAGCCTACGATGAAAAAAAAATATAAAACATGACGACAAAGGATTAATAATTTTGCAATTGTGTTTATTGTTCTTCAGGAAATGCTGGAGTTGTAAACTATTTTGACGCTATTTGTAGATAGCTAGAAACAAATTTAAAATGTTGGCGGGGGAGGGAGGTCGAGAGCATATAGTTGTGCAATGCTTCAACTAGATTTCTTTGTTCTTAAAATGTTGGCGGGGGAGGGAGGTCGAGAGCATATACTTGTGCAATGCTTCAACTAGATTTATTTGTTCTTAAAATGTTAGCGGGGGAGGGAGGTCGAGAGCATATAGTTGTGCAATGCTTCAACTAGATTTATTTGTTCTTAAAATGTTGGCGGGGGAAGGAGGTCGAGAGCATATAGTTGTGCAATGCTTCAACTAGATTTCTTTGTTCTTAAAATGTTGGCGGGGGAGGGAGGTCGAGAGCATATACTTGTGCAATGCTTCAACTAGATTTCTTTGTTCTTAAAATGTTGGCGGGGGAGGGAGGTCGAGAGCATATAGTTGTGCAATGCTTCAACTAGATTTCTTGTTTTAGCTTTACCTTAGTGTAACTCCATATTAGAATATTTATTTATTTTACACTTTCATCATCAAACATGATAAGATCTAGTTGAAAAGTGTGCACGGGAAAGAAAATGCGATATATTAAAGATTTGAACAAGATTAGGAATTCTGTTATTTGGGTAACATTTTCACAGTTGATGGTTAAGTTAAGAGAGATATCGAACGGTGTGTAGTTATAGGAAACAAAGTCAATGGGGCACTAAAACATATATACTCTATCCGTACCGTATCAACATCTGCTACGATAATAGTTAAGGTCTAATGTGAGGTTAAGTTAAGGTCTAAGTGAACGCTCTCAGTGAATTTGTAAACATGGAAAAACTTGGTTATCATTATGTGATACAATAATTTCATTTGAAAGGTCTAAGTCCAACCAATATCAAAACCGAGCTAGATTATACTTTGGGGGAGTCTGCTCCTTCGTTTACAACAGTAAAATATTGGGTGGCAGAGTTTAAACGAGGCCGTACGAGCTGCCAAGACGAAAATCGCAGTGGTCGACTAAATGAGGTGACCACACCAGAAATGGTAAAGAAAATCCACAAAATGGTATTGGATGACCGTCGATTGAAAGTGCGCGAGCTAGCAGACATGGTAGGCATTTCAAAAAATGCTGTACATCGCATATTGACTTGAAAATTTGGACATGAGAAAGCTGTGCGCAAGATGGGTGCCGCGTTTGCTCACAATGGAACAAAAACAGCGTCGTGAGGATGTTTCAATCGAGTGTTTGGCGATGTTTCACAGCAATAAAGCCGAGTTTTTGCGTCGATTCATAACCATGGATGAAACATGGGTCCATCACTTCACACCCGAGACGAAGGAACAGTCAAAACAATGGACTGAAAGGGGAGAATCGGCTCCAAAAAAGGCGAAGACAGTTCCATCTGCAGGCAAGGCCATGGCGTCAGTTTTTTTGGGATGTGCGTTTAGCCCCCTCGGATTATTTTCTTTTTCCAAACTTGAAAAAATGGCTCGGTGGTAAAATATTTGCCAACAATGAAGAGGTGGAATCTGCGGTTGATGGCTATTTTGAGGCGCTCGACGGTTCTCACTATAAACAGGGTATCGAAGCTATTGAACATCGCTGGGAAAAGTGTGTCGAGCTGAAAGAGGACTATGTTGAGAAATAAAAATATTTTTTCCCAAATTTTTTGTGTTTTCTTTGTTAGGTCGGGTACTTTTGGGACTACCCTCGTATCTACTAAGTAAAACAATATTATACATAAACAATTTAACTAAAACAATTCAACAAAACGAACACATAAAACATGTCTAAAGAACACTATCTGGAAAAACAAGTATATGAACATCCAAAGCAAGGTGAGGATATACAAGACCTGTGTCCGCCCCATAATGACATACAGCATTGAGTCCAGAGTCGACACTGTCAGAACCAAAAATCTCCTTCGAACCAGCGAAATGAAGGTACTCAGGAGTATCGCTGGCAAAACCCTTCGTGATAGAGTACGAAACACAGAAATCCGAAGGATGTGCGAAGTTGAAGATATTGTCAGATGGGGACGACAGAGAAGAAGGTTCTGGAACGAACATGTATCCAGAATGGCAAACCAAAAGCCGTAAGAATGGCCAGGGACAGTATCCCCCAAGCGAGCAGACCTCCAGGACGGTCTCTCAAAATATAGAAAGACAGCTGACAGTCGACGTCACAAGAGGGAAACGATGATGCAGGACCATAACAGGCCAACATGCCTAAAAGAAGAGGAAGAAGAAGAAACACATTAAACATAAAAATGAGATTGGTTATTATTAGCTCGCGGGCCAGATTAAAATAAACATCGGGTTGGATTTGGCCCGCGGGCCGTAGTTTGCCGACCCCTGAACTAAAGTAATGGTTAGTTTTTCCAGCTCCTTAACACATTATATAAACTTGTATTAGTTATTATTTGTGTCTCTTTTTATTGTAGTTGTTCTACTTAATCGCATTTTTTATTGTAAATTTTATTTATAGCTTGTCTTTTTTAATTGTTAACGGATGTCGTTTTTTTTTCTTAATTTTTTACCTTGTTTTTTTTATAATAATATTCATACAGTAAACTCTCGATGGTCTGGGATTGAATCAACCGCGTTGCGGATTAAACGGCGCAGCATAAAAGTTATATTTTTTAATGACAATTCGAAATATTCAAGTATACAACACAGTGCTACTTTAACCAATGCTGAAAGTTTATTAAATTATTTAGAGCAACATGAAGATAGTATTTTGTCAATAGGGTAATGTTGCGAATTGTGTGCAGCACTCTGCCAAAAAGTGAATTGAGGGAATAAAGAAATTGATGTTTAAAAAAAAGTACAAAACGAATGTTGCTAGTACCTACTTTTCAATTACCGATTGGTTTTACTTCGATAGCGTGTCTTTCGAAATTGGAATACGTTACGTAGTAGCTTCTGCATATAGCATATGTTTTGTTTCATTTTCACGTTCACATTATATTTTGTTTCATTTTTGGGGGAATGGCGAATTAGGTGAATATTCACAGAACAAACGAAATTCAGAGAACAAACGAAAAAAGAAAACATTGAAAATAATTATGCGATTTTTCATGTTCTTTTTGGGATGTGGGAATTGGGATATTGGCATTTAGCATGAATGTGGATACGAGTATTAAAAAATAAAGTTTTTTAGATGTCCCTTTTTACAATAAAATACCGGTATGCTGTAAAATACCGGTTTGCGTTCCCAAAACGATGTGCTGTTTTGGTGTACTTTTATTACTATAAAATCCCTATTTGCTGTTTTGGTGTTATTACTATAAAATCCCGATGTATTGTTTTGTTATTCTTTTTATTACTATAAAATCCCGATGTGCTGTTTTGTTATTCTTTTTATTACTATAAAATCCCGATGTGCTGTTTTGTTATTCTTTTTATTACTATAAAATTCCGATGTGCTGTTTTGGTGTTCTTTTTATTACTATAAAATCCCGATGTGCTGTTTTGGTGTTCTTTTTATTACTATAAAATCCCAATGTGCTGTTTTGGTGTTCTTTTTATTTCTATAAAATCTTGATGTGCTGTTTTGGCGTTCTTTTATCTTACTATACAATTTCGATATGCTATTTTGGCGTCCTTTTATTACTAAAAAAATCCGATAGACTGTTTTTACACTCGGAAAACGATATGCTGTTTTGGTGTTCTTTTTTCTTACTATAAAAATTCGATTTGCTGTTTTTTTTTTATAACTATAATATTCCGATAGGCTGTTTTTGCACTCGCAAAACGATATGCTGCTTCGGTATCCTTTTTATTATCATAAAATCCCGATCTGCTGTTTTGGTGTCCTTTTTATAACCATAAAATCCCGATATGCTGTTTTGGTGTCCTTTTTATAACCATAAAATCCCGATATGCTGTTTTGGAAATCTGGCAACACTGGCAGCTGACGACTTCGGAACATAAACATTACTTTTAATTTATCTCCATTTTTTTCTATTCATTATTTTTTAAATTTGTAAAAACAAATTATAAGTCATATTTATTTTTATATCGTAAATTTTATCTCTGCTTACTTAATCTGTTTGTGTATGGTATCTGGGAATTGATATATCACGTGTCAGCAGCGAAGCATGTCATAACAAGCAATCTAAAGATTGTAAATTACGTATCTGATTTTACGAGCGTTTTGATTTTGTTAATTTATTGAACACCAATGACACAACAGTATATCCCTCTTTGTGTAACAGGAGAAATCCGTGCAAAGTGGATTAAAAAAAAAAAAAAAAAAAAAAAAAAAATATATATATATATATATATATATATATATATATATATATATATATATATATATATATATATATATATATATATATATATATATATATATATATATATATATATATATATATATATATATATATATATATATATATATATATATATATATATATATATATATATATATATATATATATATATATATATATATATATATATATATATATATATATATTTTTTTTTTTTTTTTTACGATGTATGGTCGAATCTCACCACCTATCTCAAAACGGACATGTATGACGGTATGTACATATATAAGTTCCTTGAAAAGTACTGTATTGAATTGATTATAAAGCTAGTTTTTATTAAAAAAAAAACAACATGATAATGCGTGTCACCTAGAAGCGCCGCCTCCATCGTAACATTAATAATAAATGTAATAGTAACAAATTCGGCTTTAGGTGTAGAGTTTATATACTCTCGTAAATTTTGATAAGACCTCCCAAAATGAGTTGCCTTCAAGTGCTTCCTAAAGCTGCACACGCCATCCACATCTTAAACACTAAGAGGTAGACCATTCCATGCTACAAGACCAGTAACGGTAAAAGTTCATAGAATACATAAAAAATCAGTTATCTTTTTTACATTAACTATGGTTTTACATTAACTATGGTTTTATATTAATTATGGTTTTATATTAACTATGGTTTTACATTAACTATGGTTTTGCACTTATTGTGGGATTTGCACAATTCTTGAAACACATATCTTACAGAACTATCAAAGTACAATATCTATCTGAGATTCCTTCCAACACATCCCCCTACTCTCATTAAATCTCTCTATTAACATTCCTAAATATCAAGAGCAAAAAATAATTTGTGATGCCTTTCTATATATTTTTTAAATTAAAATATTTTCTTTCAACTGTTTTTTTACTTTTGAAATATATGGCTATAATATTTTAAAGGATTAAAAGTGACCCACTTTAACCTTTCCCTTCCTGTGTTAAAAAAATCCGCGCGTTCCGGTGCTGTGTATTCAATACACATGTAAAAATGAGCGATTTAAAATCGGAAAAAATAAGGATATTCATGGCCAATCGCTTAAATTAATTAAATTTGAAGTCAAAAGTGATAATAATTGAAATTTAATTGCTGAAAACGTGAAAAAAAACATCGGCCGACGTTCACAAAACGGGCGAAGAGACCACCTCAAATGGATGCCCACGAGCTACTGAAGCGAGAGAAGCGAGCGAACTGAGATTCTATTTCTTGCGTTCCCATATACCGAAGTAGAGTGAGAGTAAGACGTGAATAGCGTCGCTTCCTCACCCATAGCGTTTTTTTTAGAATGAATATACCTACGTCAGACACTGGCACACGTTTGATTGTATTGGTGAATTTATTCCCGATTTTCGCAAAATATCTCTGATGTGGCCGATAAGTGCTAATTATTATTAATATTATTTTTTTCATTGAATGCGTAAATGTATTACGGAGGAATACCTAAAATCTGAAGCCAGTATTTATTATATTTATAGAGATATTAAAGTTCTTAGAAGCAATGTGTACTAGTTACACATCACAGGACAGGAAGGGTTAAGAGCTCGTCAACATATTTAGAAGTCAAAAGTGATAATAATTAAAATTTAATTGCTGAAAACATGAAAAAACCATCGGCCGACGTTCACAAAACATGCGAAAAGACCACTTCACATGAAAGCCCGTAAGCTACTGACGGGGCGGAAAGACTAACACTGCGTATGTTATACGTTTGAAGGAAGAAGCTAAACGATTTTATTTCTTGCGTTCCCATATACCGAAGTAGAGTGAGAGTGAGACGTGAATAGCGTCGCTTCCTCGCCCATAGCGGTTTTTTAGAATGAATATACCTACGACACACACTGGCACACGTTTGATTGTATTGGTGAATTTATTCCCGATTTTCACAAAATACGAGTATATCTGATGTAGCCGATAAGTGCTTATTATTATTAATATTATTTTATCATTCAATGCGTAAATGTACGATTGCGTATTACGGAGGAATACCTAAAATCTGAACCCAGTATTTATTATAGTTATATGGATATTAAAGTTTTTAGAAGCAATGTGTACTAGTTACACATCACAGGGAAGGAAGGGTTAAGCAGCGAGCACTCTTTGTTCTGAGAGTAGCTGTAAACTAGTTCCATTGCTATAATTTAATTAGATTCTTGAGTAGCATGCTATGTTAGGTTTAAAAGTAATTCTTTTAAAATTAGCTTGAACAACACTACAAATATTTACATTTTATTTCTTTGGTAACAGTATTTCACTTTATTCATTCTTCACAATTCAACGTATCTTTAGATTCATCTATTTTCATATCCTTTGTTAAGAGTATTCTATTTCTATTTCTAAAGGAGCCAGTAGTGAGTGATGTACACATTAAGTTTGACATATTAATACAAAATAAAAAATATTTTTACCCAATTAGAACGAAAATATTTAGAATGAAACAAGTGTCAAATCGTAAAATCACGCGTAACCAACACAATAAGGGGCCGTCCACGGGCGCACAGCCTGCACTGCACATAAAATACATACGAAATAATCAAATCGTTGATACAAATAAAAAAAAAGGAAATTGAAAATAAAATATAAAATACGGAATCAGACAGGTACAACTTCACAAATCCGTAAAGAGATGGAATCAAACAGGTACAAATTCACAAATCCTCAAAAGACGGAATCAGACAGGTACAGCTTCAAAAATCCTCGAAAAGACGGAATCAGACAGGTACAACTTCACAAATCCCCAAAATACGGAATCAGACAAGTACAACTTCAAAAATCCTCAAAAAGGCGGAATCAGGCAGGTACAACTTCACAAATCCTCAAAATACGGAATCAGACAGGTACAACTTCACAAATCCTCAAAATACGGAATCAGGCAGGTACAACTTAAAAAATCCTCAAAAAGGCGGAATCAGATAGGTACAACAACTTCACAAATCCTCAAAAAGACGAAATCAGGCAGGTACAACTTCACAAATCCTCAAAAAGACGGAATCAGGCAGGTACAACTTCACAAATCCTCAAAAAGACGGAATCAGACAGGTACAACTTCACAAATCCTCAAAAAGACGGAATCAGATAGGTACAACAACTTCACAAATCCTCAAAAAGACGAAATCAGGCAATTACAACTTCACAAATCCTCGAAAAGCACGGAGGAAAAATGAAAAAATATTAAAAAAAAAAAAAAAACAATCAATTAAAAAGCAGTTCAAAAAAGGTCTTCAAAAGGTTTTGCTGAATTTTAGAAATAATTTTCAGTAAACTTTGGCTGTGTTTTAACTGCGAGTATGTCACGCTCAGGAAGCAGTCATCAAATTCGATTGCTGCTGATTTAATTTCCAGTGGGATTTTTATTCTCAGACTATATTTCACCTGAATTTATATTTCCGTGAATGTTATCATCTACTTACCATAAATTTTTTGACTACGATTTAGTGACATAAATAATAAATATTATTTGATATTTATTTTTATCAAACACTGTTTATTCCACTTTTTGTGACGGTATAACCCTACCGGTTTCAAGGCTTTCACCTCATCTTCAGGAGAGTACAAACAAGACTAAATGCTGTTCGAACTGGTACCGATATACGCGCTTCAACGGTTGGGGGCTGAGGGGTGAGGGACGCATGGGACATTTTCGGCCAAGAGCGGAGAGATTTTTGGGAAATAACTGTTCAACAGATGTTCGGATCGGTGTACTGACTTAGAAATTTCTAGGAACTCTAATCTGCCCTACAGTTATTTCCCAAAAATCTCTCCGCTCTTGGCCGAAATTGTCCCATGCCTCCCTCACCCCTCAGCCCCCAACCGTTGAAGCGTGTATATCGGTACCAGTTCGAACAGCATTTAGTCTTGTTTGTGCTCCCCTGAATATGAGGTGTGCACCTTGAAACCGGTAGGGTTATACCGTCACAAAAAGTGGAATAAACAGTGTTTGATAAAAATAAATATCAATGTCTTTAAACCTCCACAACGTTAATGACTTAACTATAAACAACATAATAAATATTACATTAATCAGCAAAACCTTCAGCAGGTTGAACTTGCCTATCGTTTTGGATCTTCGATTTTGGGTGCAACAGCTTGCACACAATAAACCGATACACTCATGGTCATCATCCATCATGTCATAATTAAAAGCATGGGCTCTTCTGTAATAGTTTTGGACATTTTTACTAACAACTTGATTTGTAGCTGCCACATAGGGCAATTTTAGCTTCATTTAGATTCATACATATCTTATCATGTACATTTTCTTTTTTTATAAATATATACCACGTGTTTAATTTTATTTATTTATTACACATGACAAGAAATATACAGGTGAAAAAAAAAAAGAAAAGAAAAAAAATATATATATTAATAATTTGCGAAAAAACAGCAGGTAATTTAATTTGGACATACAATTTTAATGCGTCTGGGTTTGTTGCCTTTCATTTGTCGTATCCCCAGTAAACTAGGCTTTTGCCTGTATCCCACTGAGGATGCATTAAAGAGCGTGGTCGTGTTCCAATAACACCGTAATAATGCATGCGTAATTGTATAATTCGATTTTTTTCTAAATACATACATACAATATCACACCATTTCCCTACCGGGGTAGGCAGAGAGGACAGAGTAACACATTTTTTTTATCTCGACACCCATTCTTAGCCTCTTCTAAAGGGTATTTCAAATTGAGCGGTTTTTTTAATTATATTTTTTTTTAATTCTTGAATAAAACACACAATTTGCTTTGATTTCAAAAAACTTTTTATTGATCATTGAAGTATAATGTATGACATTTAAACACAAAAAAAAAATATCCGCCAAATGTCGCCCCTCTTGCAGCTCGACAGATGGCCACTCTTTTGTCAGAAAGTTCGATGACATTTTGGCATAATTGCGGTTCTAACTCACCAATAACGCGAATAATTTCGTCCTTCAACCCAGGAATTGATCGGGGGTCATTCTTATAGACCTGGCTTTTCACGTAACCCCAGATTAAATATTCCAACGGTGTCAGATCACATGATCTCGGTGGCCAATTAACATCACCGTTTCCGGAGATTACAATACATGAAATGATTCAACAATTTGAACACGTTGTTGTATTGTATACGACTCTATTTTTATAAATGTCATACATTACACTTCTCAAATGTCACAAGACCCAGGCAAGTTCGCGACGCCATCTGTGTTTTATGCAAGAATAAAAAAACCGCTCTATTTTAAAGACCCTTTATATCCATTCAGCTTCTACGATTTATCTGACTTTCTACATTTCCTTGGTCTTCCTCTCACACGCCCTCCACTCATTTTGCACCGTAGCCTAGTTGTTAAGACGTCTGTCTCCCAACCTAAAGGTTGTGTGTTCAAATACCGCTGGAACCCAGATTTTTTGAAAAATGATTCCAGTTTGGTTTTCCCTTAAGTTCTTTTCAACATATTTCTGGTTAGTTGGAAGAGATTGCCACATAGCAATAAGCCAGCCAGGTTGTATTGTTTACAACGAAAGTGTAATACAACACAAACACGATTTATTTCTTTAATTATAATGAAGATGAAATTGCCTGTTGACATGTCACTAACATGTGAATCTTGCCGAGCTCCTGGTATAGCTGACGTGTGTTCTCAGTACCCTGACTGTTTCTCACACGTCTAGTTGTTGGGACGCTAGATAGCTCGCCACTTTCCACGTTCTTGAGCCACCTGTATCTACACTTGAGAAAATGTAGCATGGTCCCTGTGACAGTTCACAAATTTGTTCCAATACAACCAATCTTGTAACGAAGTTCAGTAATTTGAATTATTTTATCAACTTTAATATAAGCCTCAATTCTAATAAATAGCAAGTTATTTAGGTAAATACATTACATAAAACTAACAATAATGACAAATTAATACATCTTGTTACAAATTAGCGAAAATGTGGCAGTTTGTTAAAATCAAATAATATTTGGTGACGTTTGTCAAAAGTCACTACGTTAGTCTGCATTGGCTAGGGATGGGGTATACGATAATTGGATTTTCGATTTTTTTATACCTAAAATTAAATGTTCATAATTAGTATTAATTCATAGTGGATCTTGGCCTATTTAAAGATAGATACAAATCATACAATACATTAGAAAGTCAGTATAATAAAAAATTAGGAATTAAAACGTCAGTTTAGAGAAAAACAATTTTTCGATTTATAAAAAAACGATTCGATTTGTAAATAAAAAAACGATTTTACCCCATCCCTTTGAGACATTACATTTCAAATGTCACAGGGACCATCCTAAATTTTCTCAAGTATAGTCTACTTATACTATTTAAAAAGTGTGGCGCTATTTCCTCTCTGCCTATCCCGACAGGGAAATGTCGCCATGGTATTTATCTTAGCAGCTTTAATCTTTGGTTCTAGTGATATGTTGAAATTTAAGATAAAATAACGGCATGAAACATTATATTCCGTTTCCTATGCATTACTCAAGACAACTCGTATTACGTTCATATTTAATAAAATCACATTTAATTTCTTTGTCGATTGATTTCAATTGGTTTTGATTCAGTGCTCGTGATAAACGTGCTTTTTTTCTAACATTTTTTTCCCGCCGGCCATGTACAGGGACAATTTGTTGTATCCACGCGCTTGCTTTTTGTATTAATTTTGTTAATCAGGGTGATTGAAACTTTTTGCGTAATTTTTAAGGCAATAAATACAAGGTGACAGTGTCAAAACCAAACAATGTCTGAAACAAATCCGCTTTAAAAAATCCTCTAATTTATTCTGAAATAGCTAATCATTGTCACCGTGAAAACCATACATTTTCTATCGATGATGCCAAATTCTTATATATCAGTAGTAACGGAAATAAATTAGACAGATTAGAGCCCCTAGAAATTTCTAAGTCATTGCATCGGGGTGAACATCTGTCAAACACATATATTCCAAGAATCTCATTTATGTTTGCTTTTGTACGAGGGTCATCCAGAAACTAAGGTTATAAGGGCTCCTGAGGCCGGGGAAGTTTTTTTGTTTCAAAGTTGGTGCACCTGGCGTCTAGTAGGGATCCTAACATTCAGTTTGTTCGGTCCCGCGTTTTTGTCGGCCATTTCGTTCAGTCACAGTAAATTATTCCGATGGAGAGGTCGTCGCGCGCTCCCGCCAACTCTCGTCCGTGCGAGACCCGCGCGGTTATCAGTTTTTTGACTTTGCTAAACAATACCGCCACGAATATCCATTGGAAGTTCGAAACGATCAGAAGGTCGAGGAAGCTGTGAAGAAGTGGCTGAAAGAGCTGGCGGCGGAGGTCTATGAGACTGGCATACAAAAGCTGGTGCCCCGACTACAGAAATGTCTCGATCTCGACGGCGATTACGTTGAAAAATAGTTTAATATATTTTTGAAATATCCTGTGAATTTCAATTAAATACAAGCATTTTTCGATCCTACATAAATGTTGTAACCTTACTTTCTGGATGACCCTCGTATATGATGTATGGTGGTAACAATTCTCCAATCGCACTTCCACAAAACATAACAATAAAGCAGCTTTTTGTTGAGTTTTTTTTTACGATTTCTGGATGTCTGAATGATCTTCTGAAGAGGAGTTTACAAATTTTAGGGTTATCGTGGACCCCAGTTTCGTCAAAATAAAACATATTGCATTGGGATACATCTTTTAAATTCATATTCAAGATAATAAAACAAAACATCGATTGCTTGTTTGTTGACTTGTGCTCTTTTTTTATATACGAGTATTTTGGGCTATTTTTTCTTTCATTTCAGGGTTTCTTTCCAAGAATAGTTTACCCCATTCCCACCATATTATTCTTAAATTTTTTTAACAGTTCTGTTAGTTAAAGCTTAATATATCTTGATAATCAATCTGATGTCATATAATGAAATAGGTATGCCAATGTCACTCAGAGCAATAGCATGTTCAACAAAACATAACTCCTCATCTTGAGAACAAAATTCAGGTCTGCCTACTTTTTTATAATGTTTACCTTTAAGTTTGTTTTTAATAGTACTTCGTGGGATATTAAAAGTGTTTGAAGCCACCCGCTGGTTCATTGCATCAGTCCTTATATTCAGTAATGCTTCATTCAGCTTCTCCACAGTAGTTAGTGTTTGTACCATACTTTTGGGTTCCGGGTGGGTGTTGTGGTGTTATTTTTTCTCGGCATTATTGCAATGGACTTCAGGGAGAGCTACAAAAACTTTTCATTAAATTTCCAGAAGGAAAAACATAAATCTTCAAAGATAATATACCCAGTACATGTGACAAAGTAAAATTCGGGTAACATTGGCCCGGGCTAATGTTACCCGAATTTGGACCAATTTCGCACACATTACAAAATTCTACGTTATATTATGTTAATTCATAAAAATAATCAAAGTTCAGTTATTAACACTAACTCATTAACTAATAACGTAAAAAATGAGGTATACCTTACTTTGAAATGTTGACAAATGCGAAATTGGTCAAAATTCGGGTAACATTGGCCCGGGCCAATGTTACCCGAATTTGGACCAATTTCGCACACATTACAAAATTCTACGTTATATTATGTTAATTCATAAAAATAATCAAAGTTCAGTCATTAACACTAATTTATTGACCAATAACGTAAAAAATGAGGTATATCTTACTTTGAAATGTTGACAAATGCGAAATTGGTCAAAATTCGGGTAACATTGGCCCGGGCCAATGTTACCCGAATTTGGACCAATTTCGCACACATTACAAAATTCTACGTTATATTATGTTAATTCATAAAAATAATCAAAGTTCAGTTATTAACACTAACTCATTAACTAATAACGTAAAAAATGAGGTATACCTTTCTTTGAAATGTTGACAAATTCGCTTTCAATATCAATTTAAAGTTGCTCTTCAAAACGACCACACCGTGTATTCCACACCACAAATACGGCAATCCTCACTGAATACGTGTCAACATTTACTAGTTTAATTACCGTTAAATGTCAGTACAGTCACCGGAGTGAAAAAATCAGTAATATTCTGTGGTTAGTACCAACAGGAAGGCGAATAAAAAAATATGAATATATTTTTTTGTAATGGGCCAAAGTTTCCCTAATGGGCAAAGTTACCCAGAATGACTGTAGAACGTATTTTGCCTAATGGGGTAATCAAAGGCATCATAAATCAACTCAATCGTATACTGTTTTATTGTCAATCAATCAAACATCAATTTTATTAGGTTAGGACACGAGCTATTTATTCCATGACAGCTTAACACCCACTTTCCACTATACCCTATAATACCCCTCTAGAGCACGCCCCCTTTGCCATTTGGATTCCTTGCATTACCTCCTCATCGCAAGAACATACGTTGCTGTCCAATTAGCCTAGTGATAAACTCATTTACATGTTTTAAGTTATGCAACTCATTATTTCTTGTTGCTATGCCATATTTATCTATGATTCTGAAGACCGGGCATGGTTTTTATAACAGTGGTTGTTGTATGCTTAGGAACCAAGCGGAGATGGCGCACACGTGCCGCGGCACCATCACGCTGGGCGGCGCGCTGATCCACACGGTGGACTCTTGCACCTTCGTTATCTCCAACGGCGGCACGCAGACCTTCCACATCAAGGCATCCAACGAGGTTGAGAGGCAGAGCTGGGTCACAGCGCTTGAGCTTGCCAAAGCCAAAGCTATGTGAGTTATTTATCATTATATTTTATTGTCATCCTTTTAGGAGTACTCGTATTGATTTCTTTTAAAATACTTGGACCAGCTTGAAGGGAGGCACGTTGAACTTCTGCATCAAAGTCTTCAACATCGTGGAGTGATAGAACTGGTCCACGCCACTTAAACTGTCAAGATTAATACCACATTAGTTATGTCATTGTCTCTTAATGTTATCCTGTTGTTATTGTCTGTAGATACAGTTGGATTGGGTGAAAGAAGACACGCAGATCTATAATAAAGACATTTAAAGCGACGAAGTAGAAGAGCTAGATCATGGCGCTCTTAAGTCGCCAAATACTAAATCCATACGAGTTCTGTATCATTCTCTATCACTGTCTTACTGTTATCGAGCAACCGGGAGAGGGTATCAGGGTCACAGTTCACTTCCCGATTGAGGAGGCTTACTAGGTTAGTCAAAAAGTTTTGAAAGCGGAAATGAAAATACATTTTTTTTGGGGGGAAATCACTTTTATTGCTCAGTATAGTCTCCCATAAGATCAATATGGCCGATTTCTGGACACGAACTCGCTTCGGAGCCAAAGTGCCTGGTTCACACCACTCCTTAGCCTCTTGTTTTGATTCAGGATCATGGTGGTAGACCCAAGTCTCATCCATAGTGATGAATCGACGCAGAAAATCCTTTTTATCCTTTCGGAATTGCTCCAAATGTTGCTCAGAAAGTCGCATTCGAACGTGTTTTTGTTGCATTGTTAGCAAATGCGGCACCCATTGTGCACACAGTTTTTTGAAACCCAAAACTTCAGCCAAAATATGCCATGTTGTTCCATGTGAGATGCCTATGGTGTCAGCTATCACATCCACAGTCGATCGATGATCTTCCAGGACCATATCCTGTATTTTCGCTATGATTTCTGGTGTTGATGCACTTTTTGGACGTCCTGAGCGTGGATCGTCTTCAACGCTTGTACGGCCACGCTTAAACTCCAAAACCCATCGGTGAACGGTTGGAAATGAAGGAGAAGACTCCTTTAATACTTTCACCATCTTTGCATGGATCTCAGTAGCCGATAAACCTTCCAAAACAAAGAATTTAATCACTGCACGATATTCGGATTTTTCCATTGTTAAAAAATACACTGACACGTCAACTTCAAATGGCTTGTAAACAAAGAATGAATTGACAGATCGAAATGAAATTTTGAGTACGTTGTTATGAAAGCTGAAATATTAAAATGGCGTAGAAATATTGGTTTTCTACTGCTCCATAGATGTCGCTTTCAAAACTTTTTGACTAACCTATTACTTCAAGATAGAAACGTTTTACAAGCTGGAGACATCCTCCGGGATATAGACGCTTTCTCAGCCAGACATGTATTTTTAGCTGGAAATGTTTTTTTATACTTGAGAAGTTTTCCCGCCTGGGGTGGGGACATTCTCTAAGCTATAGACGTCTTTTCAGCTGAAAACATTTTCCAAGCTTTAGACATTTCCCCAGCTAGAGACGTTTTTCTAGCTGGAAACGTTTTCCAAACTTAAGCTAGAGATTTCTTCTCAGCTGAAGGCATTATTCTCCAAACTGAAGACGTATTCCAAGATAGAGGTGTTTTTTCCAGTTTCTGACCTGGGCCCGTTCTCCAAGTTGGAGACATTTCTTGGCTGGAGTCATCCTCCACACTCTAGACGCTTTCTCAGCTATGTTGAACCAGCTGAAAATGTTACCGAAACTTGACGCTTTTCTCCAGTTGAAGCCATTGTCCAAGCAGGAGACGTGTTCCTGGCTGGCAACGTTCTCCAAGTCTGATAATTTACCCAAATATGAGGTGTTTTCCAAGCTGAAGAAGTTTTTTCCAGCTGGATATGTTTTCACGTTTGGAGAGGTTCTTCAAGCTAGAGAAATGATCTCCAATTTTGATGTCCTGAACTGTCAGCAAACGTGCAACTGATGTATAATTCTGTATTGTGTCGTATAGCCGCGCGGCCGAGAGCGAAGAGGAAGAGGACGCGGCGCCCGCCCCGGCTGAGGAGGCGTTCGCAGCAGCCACGCGCGAGCTGGCCTCCAAGCTGGAGACGCTGCACACGTGCGCGGAGTTAATCAGCAAGCACGGCACGGCGCTGCAGCGCGCGCTCGTGGATCTGGACCACCAGGATGAGCAGGTCGCTGAGCGGGCCACGCTCTTCCGAATAGCCACCAGCGTCATGATGAACGTGAGTATCTTTCCGATTTTAAAAACTTTCTGTGGTGTTCCTCTTTCGTTGTATAATTTGACTTTTTTTTGCCATACACCAATATCCGATCATCCAGAAAGATGTTCGAGTCCTTAAATGGAAAACCAGACTGGAATCCTCTTCAAAAAATATTTACCGACTTTAACCCTTCCCTTACGGTGATAAAATTGAAACGCGCGCTCCGGTGTTGGGTAGTGAGTACGCGATCAAAAATTAGCGATTTTAAATCGGAAAAATAAGAACATTCATAGATAATCCCCTTAATTAATTATAATTGGAGTTAAAAATTATAATAATTGAGATTTATTTGCTGAAAACATTAAAACACCATCTGGCAACGCTCACGGAACGGGCGTAGATCTAGTCTCGTTGCCAGCTCAACAGCTACTGCGGCGCGGCAGGGTTGGTGGCTAACTCGGGCGTGGCTTACACTTGCGAGGTTGAGACAATTGAGCTCCTCGCTATTCAGTGACGTATGCAAAAGTGAGATGCGAATATAGTGTCGCGCTTCCCGCATACTCTTCACCTATCGTCAAGACCCAAGATCGAGGCACTCACAGCGTTTAAATGCGAATTTGTTTCCGATATTCACGAAATACTTACGATGTAGTCGATAAATTCTGATTATTATTAATATTATTTTTTAAATCAATGCGTAAATATATTATGGAGGAATACCTGAAATTTTAACCTTGTATTTATTATATTTATAGAGATATTGATGGTTATTAGAAGCAACGTGTAGAAGATACCCAACACAGGGAAGGAAAGGTTAATAAGACTTACAGCTGAGGTCGTCGGTTATCAATTTATAAAATTAATTTATTTATTTATTTAACACTTTTATTGTAAATACAATCTTGCGGGCCATTTCCACGGAATCCATAAACACATACTTGAGCATATGCCCACGAACCCCACAAAGACGGACAATCACCCGAGCATTATTTTTTCATATAAAGTGAGATATCATCAATCAAAAGGAAAGGAAGGGATGGTGGAGAGGTAAGGAAAAGAAAAATCAGGAATGAAACACGTTATTTTACTGACTAGAAATTAAGAGTTTTTTCAGCCGCTTCTTAAAGCATGCCAAGGACGGAACGAGTCTTATATTGGTTCGTAACTGATTCCAGAGTCTCACTAAAATCTATCTAGTCAAAGATTTCTATTAGGACATTGGTTTGCTAGACCTGTTCAGTGGAATAATCTGGAAGCTGTCGAAGGAAAGTTTCTTTACACGAGGATTCAACAAAGCTTCCTTGGGATGGCTCACTGTCACTAACTTGTGTGTTGTGTCCCACAGGCTTGCCAGGAGTACCTGAACGAGGCGCGTGCGCAGAGCAGCCGCTGGGGCCGGCTGTTGCAGCACGAGCGAGAACAGAAGCAACGGCTACAGGAAGTGGTGGAACAGCTGGCCCGCCAGCACGACAACCTAGAAAAGAGCGTCAACGCGCAGCCGCCCAGTGAGTACAACAACCATTTTTATTAGATCCAGTTCAAGGTTCATCCAGGACAATCTGGTGGCCTTTTCTGATAGATCCAATAGATAGGCTATCCTTCGTTATCGAGTAGGATCGTCAGCCATCCAGCGGATATGTTGGTTAAATTTTACTGGATGTATTATATAAATACTTAAATACAATTACCATACTACCTTGATCAAAAAAATTTAGGACCGGCCACCGTGTGGCGCTGTCAGTCACCCGATAGGAATTCTTGTTTTTGTTAGGTTACCACATCTATCATTGACACTTCCCTCCAAATTTCAGCGTCATAGCTTGACATTTGTAAAAGTTACGCTGCACTGAGTACATCTACCTTTGTGCGTGTTTTCGATTTTTTACAAGTTTGAAAATGGCATCAACTGTGCATCAACGAGTTTTCATTAAATTTTGTGTGAAAAACGGATTTAACGGTCCGCAGACCTTGTAAATGTTGGAGAACTGTTTGTTGGTGGCACGAACCCTTCAGAAGTGGTCGTGAGTCGGTCGAGGATGACGAACGCAGTGGCAGTCGAAAACCGATGAAAACATCGATAAAATCAAAGAATTGTTAGCCGAAAACCGCAAATTGACCATCAGAAAGCTGGCAGAGGACTTGAACATCGTTTATGGATCCGCTCAAGACATTTTGGTTAATGATTTGGGCTTCAGACGTGTCGCTGCAAAACTGGTGCCTAGACCTCAATTTCATGCAAAAAAAGGACCGCATTGAAATCGCGAAAGACATCATTTCCATGAGTTTTTGACCAAAAACAACACGAATACTATCCAGCAGCCTTCGAATTCACCTGATCTTGCCCCCTGCGACTTTTTCCTGTTCAACCGACTTAAAAAACCGCTTCGCGGAACGCGTTACAGCACCCGAGTACTTTGAAGGGGACCATATCGATTTTGATGAATAAACTTGTATTTTCGATTTTATGAATAAAGTCCTAAAACTTTTTGATCAAGGTAGTATTTATTTTACTGGATATATTATATAAATACTAAAATACAATTACCATATTTATCCGACGATAAAACGTACCCTATATTTAAGAGACAATTTCAGTAAAGAAGATTTTACTATCTTCTTCTTCCTGGTGTCATGTCAGGTCCCCCCAACGTTGACTCTCACCTGAGAGTAGGCATCTTTGTCCCCGGCAGCCCGAAAAAGATCCCCAACGCTTCTTATACCAGTCCAATCACGTATATTGCGGAGCCAGTAGATTTGCCTCCTGCCAATACCTCTTCGACCCTCTATTTTGCCTTGGATGATCAAGTGCAGTAATTTGTACTTTGCTCCTCTAAGTACATGACCCAAGTAGGACACCTTTCGGATTTTAATACTAGTCAGCAACTCTCGTATCAACTTTGGCTCTTTGAAGAACCCTCGTGTTGCTGATCATATCCGTCCAGGGTATCCGTAGCATTCTCCGGTGTATCCACATTTCGAATGCTCATACTACCAACTTTGAGGGTCCATGATTCTACTCCTAATAACACTGACCAAACGTAGCATTCGACTAACCGTTGTCGAATATAAAAGTATTTTACTATACAAACTCTTATTTTTTAGTTATTATTACCATAATGTTTACCAGCAGCATTCAGTTAATCTTCGCTCGTCTCGTTAATGTAATGTTTGTCTCTACAATTTTTGTCATTATCAACAATAATTCAGACAATAATAAGTCATCTTCGATGCAATCCAACGCGCTACTTCTACCACATTTCTTTAAAAAAAACTTTATGAATGTCTCGTATTCCACGTATTTCTATTACATGAGAAATATGTACGCATCATTCACGAGTGAGCAAACGAGCACTAGTTTTCATCGAGTTATCGGTCGTGTCGGACGTCTGTATTTGTTTTGTGCGTTAAATGAAATGTTAAATTAATGTGGAGTGATTCAATTGATATAGAAAAAAATATGAAATATATAGTAACTTAAGTGAAGTAAAAGGCGTGAATAGAAAATATAATACGTATATTTTAAAATTTAATTCATGGTTGTTAAAATTATTTTTTGCAGGGACCTATTACCACGTACCACCTATCTTCAGGACATAAGACGCACCCCAATTTTATGTCGATTTTTTTAAAGTAATATGGTTAGAAAAATACGGTTACCAAATACAATATACAGAAATGCAAAATTAATAAAATTACATAAAACAAACAATTAAGATAAAACGTAAATGAAACAACCAGCCTCCCAGTCAGGATTTAAGTTTGGGGCAAAATGCTCGAGAAGAATTCTTCTGTCGACAAAATATTGTTCAACGTAATTTTAAAGAAAACTAGCTTTTTTTCAATTCTTAACTGTTATGTTTTTGAACGGTGCGTATATATAAAGATTCACAGGATTTACTACATACTTTTTCTATAAATACATTTTATATCAATTCCTCAAATAATACACTGAATTAAACACAACAATACCGACCATACATATCAACTGACAGCTGTATGTAAAAAAAAAACCCATAAAATCTTCACTCTCGACTGCTATTTATAAAACATTATCAGGAAATGGATGAAAATATATTTAAATTTTGTAATTGAATTATGACAGCGCACGTCTCATTTTATTTATAAAATTTGTCTAAAATAGAAAAAAAAATTAGTGCGATATCTGTTATTACAAATCGTAACTATCTAAATTATTATCGATGCTCATGTGCTATTTAGGCGACATCTGTTTTTAGATTTTACATTAATTGCCACTTCGGACGAACTTCAAAGCGTTCCGAATATATCTGGGTGATAATTATTATAATGAGACTAGATCTGAGAAACTTCGGTTGTATTTTTCAAGGCCGCTGCCTTTGGCTAGCACAATGGAAGTTTGTAAGACTGAAATACACCATACCTTCCTCGTCGGACCAAGATTTCATAACCATCCGGTGCTCGTACTAGAGGGGTCGAATGACCTTTTAGAAATGGTGACAACCGGCGTGCGCTGTTCCCGGCCAACCCCTGTCACTAAGGGCTAGCTTCAGGGCGGGTGCTGGAAATGCTCCTACTGTAACTGCCCAAGTCTGGATACCCACCCTATGTCATAGGGCTGTGGTGGATATTGCCTTGTCTACTGTTTTTATTTATTTTAATTTTATTCTATGAAGAAGAACACGCTGAGATGGTTGGGCATGTGGAACGAATTAATGAAGAAAGACTACCAAACATATATGTAGTCCAAATGTGAGAGGAAGGCGTGTGAGAAAGACTTGGAAAAGTATTATATTGTATTACACTTTCGTTGTCTTCAATACAACTTGGCGAGCTTATTGCCATGTCGTAATCTTTTCCAAACACCAGAAATATGTTAACCTTTCCCTTCCTGTGCTAAAAACATCCGAGCGTTCCGGTGCTGTGTATTCAATACACATGTAAAAATGAGCGATTCAAAATCGAAAAAATAAAAATATTCATGGCCAATCGTTTAAATTAATTAAATTTTAAGTCAAAAGTGATAGTAATTAAAATTTAATTGCTGAAAACATGAAAAAACCATCGGCCGACGTTCACAAAACAGGCGAAGAGACCACTTCACATGAAAGACCGTAAGCTATTGACGGGGCGGAAAGACTAACACTGCGTATGTTATACCTTTGAAGGAAGAAGCTAAACGATTTTATTTCTTGCGTTCTCATATACCGAAGTAGAGTGAGAGTGAGACGTGAATAGTGTCGCTTCCTCGCCCATAGCGGTTTTTTAGAATGAATATACCTACGACACACACTGGCACACGTTTGATTGTACTGGTGAATTTATTCCCGATTTTCACAAAATATCTCTGATGTGGCCGATAAGTGCTAATTATTATTAATATTATTTTTTCATTCAATGCGTAAATGTATTACGGAGGAATACCTAAAATCTGAACCCAGTATTTATTATATTTATAGAGATATTAAAGTTTTTCGAAGCTACTAGTTACACATCACAGGTTTTACTAGTTACTAGTTACACATCACATTTTGTACTAGTTACACATCACAGGGAAGGAAGGGTTAAGGAGCGAGCACTCTTTGTTCTGAGAGTAGCTGTAAACTAGTTCCTTCTTCTTCTTCTTAAACTTTCTATAGACTCAAGAGTCTGTTACTGTCTATTTATTATATTTATAGAGATATTAAAGTTTTTAGAAGCAATGTGTACTAGTTACACATCACAGGACAGGAAAGGTTAAGAAAACGAGCGCCTCAGGTTCAATTCTTGACATATTCACATCCGGACTGGTTTTTCTTTTAGGCCATTTTACATCTTTATTTGTTTTTCTGTAGTTTATAGACACATTTTATCAACACAAAAATAGTGCTATACAAAACTGCCTAACGAAGGACTGCAGTAGATTAAACCTGCCGATCATCTTGGACATTTGATATCTTACTTGGGGTTTAATCTGTCAAGAATGTGGGCTTGCTGAAGTGCAACAGCATTACACGCACATGCGTCTTCTATCCACAGAGTGGCTAACAATCGTACTCAATCACCACGAGTGATAGTTTGTCTATGGTATGTATCTAACAACGAAAAATTTATAAACTGGATAATACATTCCAGAGCGGTCTCTGCACCCACCCCTTACCCCCATTGTTTCGTTTTACCACTAGTCGGTGGCGGCGGCTTTACGAGTTCAATGTGCGCTACGCCTCCACCCGTAATGGTCGCGTGCGTCTCTCTTCTTTCGCTACTAGATTTTGAAGGTTTATTTATTACGTTAGCCAATATTATTGCTGGTTCGTCACTTGGAATAAGGCACGGTTCCCATTCGGAAGGTTAATTAATGAGAACGCTTGTTTTATTTTGCTAGTATAAAATATTATACACTATTATCAACCCTTACTATGAACGGTTTCAGTTTTTGGTCTGTTATAAAACTGCTATGATCGTGAACTATTATAAAACTGTTAAGAACATATTAACACGGCTCTTGCGGACAAACGAAAAAATCAACCCTTACTACATATGAACGGTTTCAGATTTTGATCTGTTATAAAATTGCTATAATCATGAACTATTTATAAAACTGTTAAGAACATATTAACACGGTTCTTGCGGACAAACGAAAAAATCAACGCTTACTATGAACGGTTTTAGTTTTTGATCTGGTATAAAACAGCTATAATCATGAACTATTATAAAACTGTTAAGAACATATTAACACGGTTCTTGCGGACAAACGAAAAAATCAACCCTTTCTATGAACGGTTTCAGTTTTTGATCTGTTATAAAACTGCTATAATCATGAACTATTATAAAACTGTTAAGAACATATTAACACGGTTCTTGTGGACAAACGAAAAAATCAACCCTTTCTATGAACGGTTTCAGTTTTTGATCTGTTATAAAACTGCTATAATCATGAACTATTATAAAACTGTTAAGAACTTATTAACACGGTTCTTGCGGACAAACGAAAAAATCAACCCTTTCTATGAACGGTTTCAGTTTTTGATCTGTTATAAAACTGCTATAATCATGAACTATTCTAAAACTGTTAAGAACATATTAACACGGTTCTTGCGGACAAACGAAAAAATCAACCCTTTCTATGAACGGTTTCAGTTTTTGATCTGTTATAAAACTGCTATAATCATGAAGTATTAAAAAACTGTTAAGAACATATTAACACGGTTCTTGCGGACAAACGAAAAAATCAACCCTTACTATGAACGGTTTCAGTTTTGATCTGTTATAAAACTGCTATAATCATGAACTATTATAAAACTGTTAAGAACATATTAACACGGTTCTTGCGGAGAAACGAAAGAAGTATGTATGTATTAGGTGTAAACATAAGTTGTGTGGGGATCTTCATAAATAATGTGGTGTAAGCGGTCCTCATCGAAGTCCACTGGTCGTCCGGAACGCTCCATGTCTTTCAGGTCGAAATTACCGTCATTGAAACGCAAAAACCATCGACGAGCTGTCTTTTCATTCAGAGCATCTTCACCCGTACACTTCGCAAATATCGCGAGCAGCTTTGGCCGCTTTATTCCCTCGATTGAACGCGAACAGAAGGAGGTGTCGAAAATGCTCACTTTCGTCTGCTTGACATTCCATTTTGAAGGCTTGTAATCAAATAAAATAATATATGTAACGAAAAAGCAAACACAATGTTTTATAGAGCAGAAAATTTTCTTTTGAATGACGTATAACCTTTACCATTTTGTTTTACTTTTGGTGCTCATTTTTAAATTGAAAAAAAAAACGGGCACAACTTATGTTGACACCCAATATTTTAAAACTGTAAAAACGATAAAAATATATTTATCTCGTTAACTAGACGATAAACCCGTGCCACGAACAGTACGAACTTTCGCCTCCTCCACATTCATACATCTCGTCATGCATAATATTATTTTATTCATACTTTTCACTTTACCTTCTTTCAAAATCTGCTCCATTTCGTCTAACCACGTTTTCCTCGGTTTATGGACAACTATTAGGCACTTATCATTAAACACAACAATTCCGCCCCGACACATCCACTGACAGCTGAATATAAAAACTATAAAATCTTCACTCGCAACTATAATACATTTAAATTTCATTAGGACTTGGATAAAAATAAATTATTTAAATTATTACAGCGCCTCATTTTACATACAAAATTAAAAATAATGCGACATCTGTTATGACGAATCAGAACTATCCAAAGTATTATCGACAAGAATGCGCTCATTCGTTCATTTCCGTGTCCGGACCATCAATTATGCCGCGTGTTTCCAGTAAGAGGCGACAGAGGTCGCCCGCCCTATCATTCGTATCAATCAGTTCCTGCCAAGAACATCAGCAATTTACTGATGACCTAATCTTCCGACCCCGGAACATCTTAACAATTGCTTAAGAATATGCTATATGAGCAACATCTTTTTATAGATTCTATTATTTTTTTCACTTCGGACGAACTTCAGAGTGTTCCGGAGAGATCTGGATTCTTATTACTTACTATATCATCATCATCATCATCATTGTCAACCAGGGTCGATCCACTGCTGGATGAAGGTCTCCCCAAGTTGACTCCAAACAGTTCGGTCTTTTGCTCGCCGATGCCACGTGATGCTGCCATGCTTCCTGATTTCGTCCATCCAGCGTACCTTCGGTCTTATTTTAGGCCTCTTTATGCCTCTTGGATACCATTGGATTATTTCGGATGTCCATCGGGAGTCTGACATTCTGGCTACATGTCCGGCCTATTGCCACTTCATTCATTCTTCATACTTACTATATAATACCCCCTTAATTCGCTGTATATTAAAAAAATACTCGATGGTTGCGCCAGCCCCATTATCCGTGTCGTTCCCCCGCGTTTATAATAACCGAGCCCTTCTAAGAATGTTTCCTATCTATGGTATATACTTGCGGGTGTCTGATATGTCCCCCCAGCGTGGAATGTGGTGCCCGTTCCCGAAATAGCGCCATTCACAGCACCCACCGCCATCACGTCCCGTGCCATTCCGTGATGTGCCCTGAAGCGCTGCGGCGCGGTGCTGGGCGGTGTGCGACCCTGACACACATTCCGACCGCCCGAGTCCGGCACGTTGCGAATTTTATTGGGATGGTCAGCGTATTGCCGACTCTAAAGGGTCCAAGACACGGAACCATTTTTGTTATATGTTTTCATCAATAAATTAATGCTTCTTAATCAATCCAGAAAAGCGAAGTATAATATTATATCGCAAGGTGCTCGGTCACCTCATTCCTTGTCGTTGGATTATAAGCGCTGTATCGTCTGCAATTCTTGTATTGGAGATTTTACGACCTCCAATGACAAAACCACCGTCTCATCCGTTTAATATTTTGTCCATATATGTTGAATAAATTAGGGGACAGTATGCAGCCTTGAGGTACTCCTTCATTTGGAAATTGTTCTCAGAGCAACTCGTCTACTCTCACAGATGTCGTATACTTAGCAATATATTGAATTGTATTGTATAACACTTTCATTATATACAATACATCCCGGCGTTTTTTGCCATGTGACGAGACTCTTCCAACCAAACAGAAACAAGTGTTTAAATAAGCTTTAAGTTAAAAAGTCTAGGTATAAACGAGAATCGAATCCGCAACACCCGAGATTAATCACAGTCGTCTTATAAACTAGGATACTTGATCTAAGCATGAATGTACTAATTGTAATTTATTTTATCAAACACTGTTTATTTCACTTTTTTGTAACGGTATAACCCTACCGGTTTCAAGGCTTTCATCTCATCTTCAGGGGAGCACAAGAGTCTTGTTTGTGCTATCTGAAGATGAGGCGAAAGCCTTGAAACCGGTAGGGTTATACCATTACAAAAAAGTGGAATAAACAGTGTTTGATAAAATAAATTACAATGTCTTGAAACCTCCAGCACTTTAATGCCTTAACTATAAACAATATAAAAATGGTAGTGAGCTTACATTTTTCTCTTGTCCATTTTTACTAACCCAGCCATGGGGATTCGGCATTGAATGACGCATTATTTAACATTTCTTAATCATAACACATCGATCAATAAGTCCTGGGACTAACTACTAAAACAACATTTGTTTGCCAAAATTCTTCTTTATTCATCAACATAGTCTCCTTCAAGAGCGATACATTCATTCCAACGCTTTCCTAACTTTTCTATGCCAGCCGTGTACAACGGTTTATCTTTGGTTTCAAAATAGGCGTTAGTTTTGGCAATCACTTCTTTATTGGAGCCAAATATCTTTCCCTGGAGCATCTTTTTGAGGTCTGCGAACAGCCAATAGTCGCTGGGGGCCAAATCTGGAGAACACGATGGGTGCGGAAGCAATTCGAAGTTCAACTCATGGAATTTCGCTATCGTTGCCATCGACTTGTGACACGGTGCATTGTCCTGATGAAAGTAACTTTTTTCTTCTGCATATTGGGCCGTTTTTTTGCAATTTCTGCCTTCAAACGCTCCAATAACGCTATGTAATATTTGCTATTTATGGTTTTTCCCTTTTTAGGGTGATCGATGAATATTATACTATGCGCATCCCAAAATAGGGAGGCCATAACCTTCCCGGCCGACTGTTGAGTTTTTGGTCGCTTCGAACGACTTTCACCGGCTGCTCTCCACTCAGCTGACTGCCGATTTGATTCCGTAGTATAGTGGTGCATCCAAGTTTCATCCATTATCACATACCGACGCAAAAACTCCTGTTTATTTAGCGTAAACAGTGCCAAACAGCGCTCTGAATCATCGATGCGTTGTTGTTTCTGTTCCATTGTGAGCAAACGCGGCACCCATTTCGAAACAAGATTTTTCATGAACAAATGCAAAATAGTGTAAACACTATCAAATTATATCTTCAGGATGTCAGATCTCACGCAACTTTACTTTGCGATTTTCCATCACGATTTTGAGGGTTTTTTTATGTTTTCTGGTGTAACAGCCTCATTTGGACGACCAGAGCGTTCAGCATCATTTGTGTCTGTACGACCGCGTTTGAAATCAGCATACCACCGACAAATGGTTGTTTTCGACGGAGCAGAGCTCGGATAACCCTTTTCAAGCCATCGCTGAGTTTGAACGGTATTTTTCCCATTTAAAAGCAATGTTTTATCAGCTCACGAAATTCGTTTTTTTTTTCATTGTTCTGAAAATAGCAAAAGTAGCGTCACTAAAACCACTGTAACTCAATGACACAATGTCGGAATGTCATGAAAGTTTGACACGTAACTTCTAAAGGTTGGTACTAACTAAGAATGGTATGGATTTGTTATTAGAAGCGCCATCTGTTGGTTCGTCTCGGCACTTATTGATCGATGTGTTATTGCTCGCTCATACATTGTCTATAGTCGAAAGTCTGTTGTGTTTTTCAATCGTCACTTGTCACGATGAGTGTTGTGTTAGTATCTGTTTATCAAGGTCTACACTTCAGCTAATTAAGTTTTTATAGACGAACAGGTTTTAGAATCCGGAAAGCTAAATAAGCTCATTATTAACTCTCACGGCTACGGACCACTTAAATGGCCCATACATAATACGTGCCGTCCTGGCGAGCGGCCTTTTAAGTGGCCACTAACTTTGCGTGTCGATATCTCAGTCAAAATTAAATCTTCTTTAAAAATTTTAACCTGAATATAAGACAAAACGTGTCCTCTAGTGACATCTCTTTTAAAATCATCAAAACTTCAAGTACTTGATCCATAAGAAGGATTTAAACAGACCGATTCGAGGCCGTCGAAATTTAAAGCATTTTAAATGTTAGCGCCACACGTTCGGGTGTCCTGAAGGTCATGTTTCTAATGACGATTTCTCCCGATCAATATGACGTATTGAGCGTCGATATTTTTTTTAAGTACGCGTATTGAATTAATTGCCTTTTTCATTGTTTATGGATTATTGTTTTCTTCGATTATTGCTTCTTATATTGTCGCACTTTATTTATAGCTTTGATTTGGATAATATTACGTGTGTATAGTGTCAGTTAAAAAATGCATCGGCGCACAGTTACACAGTAATCAGATTCGGTATAATGGTGAGTCATATTTTTATGTAGATACAATATAAATTTATTGACGTAAAACACCGCCGCCTGTGGGACACACGAAAGATACTCGAGCCATCGCCGTAAAAAGGTTAAATATGAGTGGCTTTGCCAACAATTTTTGTGGAGTGTTTATTGAATAAACTAATGAAGGTTGAAACTGATGAAAGTGCCAGTTTTTTTGACAGTTTCTATAGCCTACTTTGTTGTTAATACTATCTTATAGAACAAAATAGAGGGAAAGATCCTTGCGGTTTGGTGTTCACTTTTTTTTGTCTCCTCAGGGGCTATCTGATAAACCCAACTGTTCTCGATAACCATGGTTTTGTGTGTATATAATTATCTGAGGCAACGCACTCACATATTGTTTTATTAACCGTTCCTGTCCTGTGATGTGTAACTAGTAGGTATACATTGCTTCTTAAAACTTTAATATCTCTATAAGTGTAATAAATACTGGGTTCAGATTTTAGGTATTCCTCCGTAATACATTTACGCATTGAATTAAAAAAATAATATTAATAATAATTAGCACTTATCGGTCACATCAGAGATATTTTGTGAAAATCGGGAATAAATTCACCAATACAATCAAACGTGTGCCAGTGTGTGACGTAGGTATATTCATTCTAAAAACCGCTATGCGTGAGGAAGCGACGCTATTCACGTCTCACTCTCACTCTACTACGGTATATGGGAACGCAAGGAATAGAATTTCAGTTCGCTCGCTTCTAGCTCAGTAGCCAGCGTGCTTTCGTTCGAGGTGGTCGCTTCGCCCATTTTGTAAACGTCGTCCGATGTTTTTTTTTTTCATGTTTTCAGCAATTAAATTTAAATTATTATCACTTTTGACTTCAAATTTAATTAATTTAAGCGATTGGCTATGAATATTCTCATTTTTCCGATTTTAAATCGCTCATTTTTACATGTGTATTTAATACACATCACCGGAACGGGCGGATTTTTTTAGCACATGAAGGGAAATGTTAACATAAATCTAACCGCTAGACCACGGAAATGCTCGTAGGTAAAGCAATCACCCTTTTCAATCGTGTGAATTCTTAGATAGACGTTTTCCAATGTTAGCAGGTGTTTTTCGCCTCGATATATGACCCAGATAAGCAATATTTCGGTATTTAAGAGCTCGACGTAAAAAAACCATTATTTATCTCAAAATACTCCTCGTCTCTAACTCCCACACTGTTCCCGTCTTTATCTCCATTTTTTTTAAGTTCTCTTTCTTTATCATGCACTATATTTAAGTATTCATGCGTCTCTCTTTACCCTCTTTCAAAATCTGGTCCATTTAATCCAGCCTCGTTTTCGTCGGTCTACTTCTTCCACGCACACCTTCCACTTCTATCTTGTATACCCGCTTAGCATTCTTTCGTAATTCATTCCCTCCACCCTCGTCCAAACCATCTTAAAGCTCATCTTATTTCAAACATCCATTTGATCTATGCATTCATTTCTGATGTCTATGCTTGACACTTCATACATTTTTCTTAGTACACCCATCTCTACAGCATCAATCTTACTTTTACCTTCTATCAAGTCCAATTTTAACGTCCATACGTCAAGATGGGCACCAAAACACTATTGCGTATTAACATTTTTGCTACTGTTGACATTGCGCGGTTACTGTATATTGTATGTTCTCCGTTTATATGAAGTGCTCCGTTTACCTTGTTCCCTGTCGCTACCCTTCTTTCAATGTATCTTTCAACATCACTCGTCAACATACTGCCCAGATAACAAAACTCAACATTTATTGCTTTAACCTTTCCTTCCCGGTGTTGGGTATCTTCTACACGTTGCTTCAAATAACCATCAATATCTCTATAAATATAATAAATACAAGGTTAAGATTTTAGGTATTCCTCCATAATATATTTACGCATTGATTTAAAAAATAATATTAATAATAATCAGAATTTATCGACTACATCGAGGTGTTTTGTAAAGATCGAAAACAAATTCGTATTTAAACGCTGCGAGTGCCTCGTCTTGACGATAGGTGAATAGTATGCGGGAAGCGCGACACTATATTCGCATCTCACTCTTGCATACTAGACTGAATTGCGAGGAACTGAATTGTCTCAACGTCGCAAGCATTAAGCGTAAGCGCCGGGGTATGCGACTGACGTTCCGCGCCACTAGTGGCTTCTAAGCTTGCAAATAGGTTAGACGTAAGACCGTTCCGTGAGCGTTGCCAGATGGTTTTTTAATGTTTTCAGCAAATAAATCTCAATTACTATAATTTTTAACTTCAATTATAATTAATTAAGGGGATTATCTATCAATCTTCTTATTTTTCCGATTTAAAATCGCTATTTTTTTATTGCGTACTCACTACCCAACACCGGAGCACGCGTATTATTTTTATCACCGTAAGGGAAGGGTTAATGAAAATACATCAAAGCAATTAATTTACTATATTTCCATGAAAATTTAAAAATAAATATATAAATTTCAACATATGAGAATATAAATTTTTGATGTATGTATGTGACTGTATATTGTAAAATTTCGCACCTTTTTCACGATCGTGTATAAGCAGCTTAATAGTCTTATTAATGAATCTATTTCGACACTTTTTTATTGTTTTATTGATGTATCTTATACAGGTTTAACATACATTTGGAATTACCGGAATTTATTGTGCAGGTGGGATTATTTTTATCAAATTTTATTTTCAGAAAAAGTGTACAGTACACTCGCGATTATCCGAAATGGAAGGGAAAAAAATTATTCGAATAAAAAAAACAGTAATATCCGCCAAAACGACCTCCGTCGTCTAGTCTAGTTGGTACATGTCTACCAGTTGCGGGTTTGATTCCTGCTGGAAACCAAATTTAAAAAAAAAATCTTTTCCACTCTGGTTTTCACTTAATGCCTTATAAACATTCCTCTGGTTGGTTGGAAGAGATTGTTACATGACATTACCCTCACAAGGTTTATGCTGTTTACAAAGACGACCTCCGTGGCCTGGTGGTAAGACGCTTGTCTGCCGATCCGGAGGTTGCGGTTTCGATCCCCGCTGGAACCTAGATTAAAAAAAAAAGGATTCTAGTTTGGCTTTCACTTAGGGTCCATTTAACCATTTTTTTGGTTGGTTGAAAGAGATTGTCTCGTGGTAATAAACTCGTCAGGTTAAATATATTTTTTTTACATGATTCGCTTAGCCTTGCTATATTGTATTGTATTATACATGCGTTGCATACAGTAAAACCTGATGGGATTATTGCTATGTAGAAATATTTCCAACCAACCAGAAATAATATATTAAAGGGACCTTAACAGAAAATCAGACTGGAATCCTTTTTTAAAAAAATCTGTGTTCCAACGGGAACTGAACCCGTATCTTCCGGGCTGGGAGACCACGTAGGTCGTCTGTATATCAGACAATATCTGCCAGATGTGATTTGTTTATAATAGTGAATTCGTTAAAGTGTCCTTGGCTCTCTAAACGGCGCTAAAAATAAATGTCCTTTAATTAATTAATTAATTAAAAAAGTATCTGGAATAAATAATTCAACTGGATGAGGTTGATATGCTAGTATGAGTTTGATTTCACGATTCTCAAAGTTTGTATTCATTCGGTTTCCCACCCCTGATCTAGACTTTAATCTACTCCATGACAGACAACTCGCCAGATAAAGATCTCCTTGTGTATTCAACCAGAATATCTTCTTCTTTTTGGTGTCTACACATCTTGGATCTTTTGCGAAATCATTCTTGGTAGATAGTGAACTGGCTGTATCTCCACCTTTTAGAAGGTCTTCCAGGCAGTTTCTGCTGGGCATGCTCGGGTATAACTCCTTGAGCGTAAGAAGATATCTGCGTCTCCTGGTATACGTTGTCAGACTCGTTCGAGGTGTTGTGAGCTGTCCAGCATTACTACAAAGATTAGCGTTAAATGTTCCTAACGATTATACTAGACTGCGCCGGCAAGAACTGTTCTCAATAAAATACGCAAGAACGGGTCTTCCAGTCGCTATGCCTACTGGAAGGGCCTTAACTCTTCTGAACGGGACTGCTTCGGATATTGACATATTTCATATCACATTACCAAAAGCAAAAGTAAATTATCTTCTAAGATTGAGCGCGTTAGAAAGCACTCATCAACATACTTAAGTGACTGAATATACTCGTATGTGTATCATATGTTTGTGTGTATATACTCGTTTGTATGCATATACATTATTTTTTATTTTATATATTGTATTTTTTAAATTTTTTTCTATGTAATTTTTCTTCTTTTTTAATGTCTTGTATTTTTCAAAGTAATTGGGCTAAGCGTGTTTTGAAACAATAAATAAATAAAAATGTCCTGTGGGGATCTCGTGTGCCGCTATGTATGGGATTCTGTCTCTGCCCATTCTATCCAGATGGTCACGCCAGTATCTCATTCTCTTCCTGCTTCATCTGACGATATCCTCTGTGTTGCAGGTCTATCGAATTAGCGAATTTCTGACCCTTTGATGATTTTCTTGCGATTGTTCGTAATACTGCTGTCTCGGATGTTCGAAGGGCTTTGTCCTAGTTGTGCCGGCTTTGGTTTCAAAATTATAAGCCATGATCGACCTAGCACAGGTCTTATATATTAAAACTTCGCTTGTTTGTCCTGATTACACCTCTTACCAGTCAAATTTCTGTGTCCATATCGTCGTTGCTGGAACTCGTAGTCGAGAATCCCCTCGCCATTCCAACATCAATTCTGTTGGAAAGCGAGGCTGTGCCGTGGAGTTTTACCTTTTTTTTTTCTTTTTGCTCTCCTCTTTAAATGAGTGAGCCGGTGCACACCAGCAAACTTGCCGATCACACCGGTGTACTGGATTCGATGACACACCTAAAATGAAACGGTCGGATCACACTGGTATGTTTTTCCTATTTTTTCAAAGAAATACTAGATGAAAAAAAGATATACTAGGTGAAAAAAAGAAATACTAGGTGAAAAAATACCTGTGTCATTCGAGTGGAGTATTATATTGCGAAGTCTAGTACGTTATCGCGCTGCCATGAACCTCATGTCTATCAGGTCTGTAAATATGAAACCGGATATTTTTTATAGAAAATACACATTTATTGTCTTTATCGGTGGTCATCCACGTTCTTCGTTTCTATTATGAGCTGCTAAAACGGAAGACAATGCTCTGTGTTTGGTGGGATCAGAATGGTGTTATCTATTATGAGCTGTTCAAACCTGGCGAAACCGTTAATACTGAACGCTACCGACAACAAATGATGGATTTGACTTACCAAGTAGTGCGTGAAAAACGGCCAGAATATCAAAAGAGGCAACACAAAGTGATTTTTCTTCATGATAATGCACCATCGCACACAGCAAAACCGGTCAAGGAAAGAATTGAGGTGTTAAGTTGGCAAATACTTTCGCATGCGGCTTACTCACCAGACTTGGCTCCATCCGATTACTACTTATTTGCATCGATGGGACACGCACTTGCTGAGCAGCGCTTCACTCCTTACGAAAATGGCTCGATGATTGGTTTGCCTCAAAAGAGCAACAGTTTTTTTGGCGTGGCATCCACAACGTGCCAGAGAGATGGGAAAATGTGTAGTTAGCGATGGGCAATACTTGGAATAAAATATTTTTTACCATTTTCATACAATAAAAATGTATTTTCTATAAAAAAAATCAGGTTTCATATTTACAGACCTGGTATATAATTAATCATACAAAGGACACAAAGCACTCTCATTAGGGTGAATTGCCTTAACAAAATGTTCATATACATAGTAATTAAGTTTCCCTGCATCTGGTCCATAGTTCATTAAATTGGCGCTCATTAACCGCTT
This sequence comes from Odontocerum albicorne, assembly GCA_949825065.1. Classification (NCBI taxonomy): domain Eukaryota; kingdom Metazoa; phylum Arthropoda; class Insecta; order Trichoptera; family Odontoceridae; genus Odontocerum; species Odontocerum albicorne. The sequence goes on from OX463858.1 coordinate 3,415,710, forward strand.
GACGTCTTGTTTTGTAGCAGTTTTAATTACATCGTCACCTTCTATAGTCCATATGTTGAGACGTTAATGGTTTCTCATCGTGCTATGGTCCATGCCTCGTTTCCAAACATCAAAGTCCATCCAGCTCTCTTAAATAAATAGTTAGCTTCGATTGTATCAGCAATAACAAGTGGCCGCCATTTGACTGTTGTCTCTAAAGATCTCTACATTTGTTTTACTTTTTCTTGTTTCTGGGCAATGATTGAAGCATTTTATATTCCAGTTGCTACCGGCAGGTCTGTCTGAATCGATGTTTTCACGAACGAACGTGTTAAGTAATTAGGAAAATCAATGGGACACTAGAACATATATACTCGAACGGGACAGTATCAAAATCTGATAAGTACCAACTTTGATTTATGGGAGTGAAACGTGGACGTGGGAAAAGTCTGAAAAGAGCCGAATAAATGTTGTTTATAGTTAAGGCATTGACGTTGTGGAGGTTTAAAGACATTGTAATTTATTTTTATCAAACACTGTTTTTTCCACTTTTTTTGTGACGGTATAACCCTACCGGTTTCAAGGCTCTCACCTCATCTTCAGGGGAGCACAAACAAGACTAAATTCTGTTCGAACTGGTATCAATATACATTCTAACATATCAGTAGTAACGGGAATAAATTGGACAGATTAGAGGCCCTAGAAATTTCTAAGTCAGTACATCGATCCGAACATCTGGTGAACAGTTATATCCCAAAAATCTCTCCGCTCTGAGAATGTTCTGCTCTACAAGAAAATGTTCTGCTCTACAAGATATTGTGTTTGCTTTTACGATACATATATTATTTTCTTTGATTACAAGCCTTCAAAATGGAATGTCAAGTAGACGAAAATACCATTTTCCACACCTCCTTCTGTTCGCGGTCAATCGAGGAAATAAAGCTGTCAAAGCTGCTCGCGATGTTTACGAAGTGTACGGTGAAAATGCTATGAATTAAAGGACATCTCGTCGATGGTTTTTACGTTACAAAGACGGTAATTTCGACCTGAAAGACATGGAGCGTTCCAGACGACCAGTTGACTTCGATGAGGACCGCTTAAACCATATTATTCATGAAGATCCCCTTCAAACATTTTTCATCACCATTTTCAAACCATTTTTCATCACCAGCAATGATGCGGTAAAGGAACCTTTGCTTGTGGCCATGCGTAACTTGATGACGCGCAAGCAAACCAGCAGAAATTGTCGAACGTTGATTTTTGTTGTTTTCACTCAAAACATATGGAACCCAAGCGCCGAACTTCTGGACTTTTCCCATTGATTTAAGATGGCGGTATACAGTCATGTGACTACAAGTCATCTGCTCAGCCAATTTTACGGTGGTTTGAAAGGGATGTTCATGGTTCAAGCGGTCCTCATCGAAGTCCACTGGAGGTGTCGAAAATGCTCACTTTCGTCTACTTGACATTCCATTTTGAAGGCTTTGTAATCAAATAAAATAATATATGTAACGTAAAAGCAAACACAATATCTTGTAGAGCAGAAAATTTTCTTTCGAATGACGTATAACCTTTACCATTTTGTTTTACTTTTGGTGCTCATTTTTAAATTGAAAAAAAAAAAAAACGGCCACAACTTAAGTTAACACCCAATATATTTGTCCAATAAATATTGTATCCATTGCTATGCGTGAGAAGTACTTTCGTTTTATTTTTTTAGTGATTGTCATACAGCTTTTGAAGAGCCTCAGCCTTCTCTGTGGTATCTCTACATTTCTGACGATCCATCGCCTCTTCCCTCAGTTAGTCTCTTTTCCAGCTTGTTCTAAGTCTTCCTGAGGTCTTGCAACGAAGATATCTGGCATGGCTTATTCACTCCAGTTGACTGACTCCTTTCTTCATGAGGGTTTCTTTTGAACATGGATTGAATATCTTCATTCTTGCACCTCGCTTGTCTACTGACATGGCAAACATTTCAGAGTTCACATCCATTTTTGGAGTTAGTCAAACCCTACGAGCAGGTCGTCAAACCCTATTCTCAATAAGTCGGGACAATATTCGGCATGCATCAAGTAACCATGTCGATTTAATCTTCTCAATATTAGGACAGACGTAAACATTAGGCCTTCTGGAACAGACACCTTAGTTCCGTGTATCTCATTAATATTAGGACAGACGTAAACATTAGGCTTCTGGAACAGACACCTCAGTTCCGTGTATCTCATTAATATTAGGACAGACGTAAATATTAGGCTTCTGGAACAGACACCTCAGTTCCGTGTATCTCATTAATATTAGGACATACGTAAACATTAGGCTTCTGGAACAGACACCTCATTTCCGTGTATCTCATTAATATTAGGGCAGACGTAAACATTAGGCTTCTGGAACAGACACCTCAGTTCCGTGTATCTCATTAATATTAGGACAGGCGTAAACATTAGGCTTCTGGAACAGACACATCAGTTCCGTGTATCTCATTGTTTCCCTTTTCAGGTCGAAGAATCCTACGGAGTATTCGATCTTCAAAGATCTGCAGGGAGCTCTCCTGTTTCCGTGTGAGACTCCTCACCTCGCATCCAAACTCCGTCCATCCTACAGGTTAGATCATGCAGTTGTTGTTTTGGAACCTGACCCAAGCACCAATTTGCGCTCTGTCATGTGTGCACTCTTATTACGTGGACGCACCTCATTATCTGATTCTCAGAAATGAAGTGGTTGTGGGCTTGTGTTTCCACCTCATTTGCTTTCCTGTCTTCTCTTTAATGCGATTTATTAGATTGTTGGCTATTTGCGTATCCCTGAATCTGTGCACAATATTCCATCATATTTATAGTCTATTTCTTGAGTTTACGTCATTTTAACATGTTGATCTTGTTATTGCAACAGTCATATTATTATTGCGCAATATTTAATTAACTTAGAATCTTTAGTTTTGTTTAACATTCTTTAGTATCTATTTTTGGTAAACGTTCTTGTATATTTATTTTTGGTAAACGTTCTTTAATATTTAGTTTTGGTAAACGGTTTTTAATATGTATTTTTGCTAAACGTTCCTTAATATTTATTTTTGCTAAACATTATTTAATATTTATTATTGGTAAACGTTTTTTATTATTTATTTTTGGTAAACGTTCTTTAATATTTATTATTGGTAAACGTTCTTTAATATTTACTTTTGGTAAACGTTCTTTAATATTTATATTTGGTAAACGTTTTTTAATATGTATTTTTGCTAAACGTTTCTTAATATTTATTTTTGCTAAACATTATTTAATATTTATTATTGGTAAACGTTTTTTAATATTTATTATTGGTAAACGTTCTTGAATATTTATTTTTGGTAAACGTTCTTTAATATTTATATTTGGTAAACGTTTTTTAATATGTATTTTTGCTAAACGTTCCTTAATATTTCTTTTTGCTAAACATTAAATACGAGTATTTATTTCTGGTAAACGTTTTTTTAATATTTATTTTTGATAAACGTTCTTTAATATTTATTTTTGGTGAATATTCTTTGATTAGCAGATCGATCTTTGTCTGTCTCAAAGTAATAGCGATATAGGTGGCGTGTGCAGCTTTAGGAAGTACTTAAAAACAACCCTTTGGGGATTTTCGCAAATTTTATGATTATATATTAACACTACACGCAGTATACTCCACCTAAAGCTGAATGTGTTAATATCGGAAGATCTACATACGTTTCTCAGGAGTCCTCTTCCCTTAAGGCGCGTTCTCACAGTTCAAATTTAATTGACCGATTATAGTTGATCAACAAAAGTTGAATACGACTTGAATCAGTTTTTGTTCACACGTTTCAATAGAAACTGATTCAATAAACATTTTCAATTTTATTAAGTTCAAGATGGCGTTGAAAGCAGTTGTGCAGACAATAACTATTTTGTTAAAATAAGAACTTAAAACAATTTTATTTAAACATGAGCAAAAATCGTAAGAAACGTAGTTTTTGGGCGAGGCAATGGATATTAAGATTCTATTATTCTAGGATTCTATTATTATGAAAATGGAATCTTCCACGCAAACTGTGGTGTCACAATACTCTACTGACGAAAAATAAACCCTGACAACATGCACGAGTGGCGTGACCAGTTGAAAGCGAACTTGACCATCAACTTAAATTCACATGTTCAAACGTTTCAAGACAGGTTTCAACTTGAAAGCAAATGGCGGATGACTCATCACCTGAACGATCAAGTTTGACTGGGTCAACCTTTTCTTGATCCACTAAAAGGTTGATCAACTCGATTGAAACGAAGGTTCTCACTACAGATTTCATTCAACTTTTGTTGATCAACTTTAATCGGTCAATTAAACTTGAACCGTGAGAACGGGTCTTTACTAAGTTTCCTACGGTTTTCTTACCAAATATGTTTTTATGAACATATGCAGATGCGGGAAAGTACCTAATCGAATGACCCCATTCACCATCTTTCTTTCGTTACATTTAATTTGTATTGTTATATTTTATATATCCATAATAGTGGCTTCTAATCCTGAGTTGAAACTTCGACAACGGTTAGTCAAATGCTACGTTTGGTCAGTGTTATTGCATGGAGTGGAATGATGGACCCTCAAAGTTGGTAGTATAAACACCCTGGAAGCATTCGAAATGTGGATGCACCGGAGAATGCTACGGATACCCTGGACGGATATGGTCAGCAACACAAGGGTTCTTCAAAGAGTCAAAGTTGATAGAGAGTTGCTGACTAATATTAAAATCCGAAAGGTGTCCGTCCTATTTGGGTCATGTACGAGGCGTATCCAGAAAGTAAGTGTACTGAGGCTCTCACGACCGGATGGGTTTTATTTTCGACATGTTGGCTACACTTCCGTGTAGCCTGACCCTTCCCCTCCACAACGAGACCGGTTCGAGGTCAGTACGTTGAGAAGTGTCGACGCGACAACGTTTCGTGAAAAATGTCAAACCAATCTCCCGCCAAGTGTGAAATTTTGTAAAAAGGCAAGAGTTTTTAAGGCGCTGCAAACTCCATGGAGATGAATTTCTCCGCTCCATCGTTACTGGAGATGAAACTTGGGTTGCACACTACACGCCTGAAACCAAAAGGCAGTCTCAACAGTGGCGTCACACCTCTTCACCCTCCGCCAAAAAGTTCAAAACTACAATTTCAGCCAAGAAAATCATGGCATCCGTGTTTTGGGACTGTCAAGGCATAATTTTAATTGAATATATGCCTCAAGGGGAGACCATCAACTCTGCAAGATACTGTGAGACCCTAAAAAAATTGCGGAGGGCGATTCAGAACAAGAGGAGAGGCATGCTGACAAAGGGAGTCTGCCTGCTGCACGACAATGCAAGACCACACACGGCCAACGCCACGAAGGAACTGCTCGCCTCGTTTAAATGGGATGTCCTGAACCCTCCCGCGCATTCCCCTGAGCTAGCACCTTCAGATTACTATATCTTTACCTCCCTGAAGCTGCACATGGGTGGAAAAAAGGTTTTCAACCGACGAGGAGGTAAAGGAGGAGGTGGAGAAGTGGACGGATGGGTTGGCGGGAAACTACTTCGAGGAAGGCATCAAAAAGTTGATACCCCGCTTCACCACCTGCAATGAGAGGAATGGCGACTATGTCGAAAAATAGCTTACATATGTACTACGGTAACCACGTAATTTTTTTGTTTAAATAAAAAAAATTGTAACCTACAAAAATTCAGTATACTTAGTTTCTGGATATGCCTCGTACTTAGATGAGCTAAGTACAAATTACTGCACCTGATCATCCAAGGCAAAATAGAAGGTCGAAGAGGTGTTGGAAGGAGGCAAATCTCCTGGCTCCGCAATATTCGTGATTGGACTGACATAAGGAGCGTTGGGGATCTTTTTCGGGCTGCCGAGGACAAATATGTCTATTCTCAGGTGATATTCAACGTTGGGCGGACCTGACATGACACTAGGAAGAAGAAGAATCCTGAGTTGCAGCACCCTTGAGGAGAGTTTGGTCTCTAAACGGCGCTTTATATATATATTTTCCTTTTTTATTATTATTCTGGACCATTGTCTGATTTAAAATCTTATTTTTAATTATATTCAGCGGTGATGTCCAGAATTTTGATTATTTTGAAATCGTGTCGACATAACTAGATCTGTATTCTATCAGCCCAGAAATACGCAGTTGTGATGACATTTAGACTTTCCTTCTGAGGGTCTTCTTCCAAGTAGCTCACTTTGAATGCTGATAAGAAGGAGAGACTCTAAAATGTTTGAACACAAGGAAGTATGAACACGTGTCGAGTTTCAGAACAGACTTCAATGACTTAAAATCAGGCAGCGAAGGAACGTTCATGTACTATCGAGTACACAAAATGATAATAATAAAAATAAAATGTGGGTAAACTTTTGACACATTACGTGCACGGATGTTCACGGCACTTTCAGGGAGACAGCCGCTAGCGAGGCCCAGCCCTGCTTCGTCCTTCCCGCGGACACCAGCTGACCAGCCGACTGCGAGGAATCCCGTCTCCGTGATTGCTTGCCAATCGGCCGGTCTGTCGGACTGTAGAGAGGGGCTTATGACGTAAGACAGACCTGTTTCGTCGCCGAGTGAGAATTCAACACGTTCGTTACCGTCGGTAAAACAACTCTCGCGGATATATTTTATATTATAATTTTTTTTTGCTTTACCTTAGTATTACAAATTCAGAGAAAATTAATACCTTATTATTACAAATTCAATACCTTATTATCACAAATTAATACCTTAACATATTATTACAAATTAATACCTTATTATTACAAAAATTAATACCTTATTATTACAAATTCAATACCTTATTATTACAAATTAATACCTTAACATATTACAAATTAATACCTTATTATTACAAACATTAATACCTTATTATTACAAATTCAATACCTTATTATTACAAATTAATACCTTAACATATTACAAATTAATACCTTATTATTACAAATTAATACCTTAACATATTACAAATTAATACCTTATTATTACAAAAATTAATACCTTTTTATTACAAATTCAGAGAAAATTAAAATTGGGTCGAAGATACATACATTTATACATACCATCACGCCGTGCCCACTGCGGGGTTGGCAGATATAATAGATCTCCAAACTTTTCTATCTAAGCACTCGACTTTCGACTCCTCCACATTCGTACATCTTCTCACTTAACTTTCTTATAAAATCTGGTGCATTTGATTGCCTTTTTTATTTCACGGTCTACCTCTTCTGCGCACTCCTTGCACTTGACTTGTATACTCGCTTAGTCATTCTTTCGCCATTCGTTTTCTCCACATGCCCAAACCATCTTAAAGTTCCTTTCTTCATCTTACTTCACACATCCATTTTATCCATGCATTAATTTCAAATGGCTTTATTCCGCCTTCTATTATACATTGACAACCCACGAATTTTTCGTGGTGGTTGTATCTCAGCAGCATTTATGTTATTTTTATTATTTTGTCAAGTGCATAGTTTTGCTCTTCCCATATCATCATCATCATCATCATCATTGTCAACCAGGGTCGATCCACTGCTGGATGAAGGTCTCCCCAAGTTGACTCCAAATAGTTCGGTCCTTTGCTCGCCTATGCCACGTGATGCTGCCATGCTTCTTGATTTCGTCCATCCAGCGTACCTTCGGTCTTCTTCTAGGCCTCTTGGGTACCATTGGATTATTTCGGATGTCCATCGGGAGTCTGACATTCTGGCTACGTGTCCTGCCCATTGCCACTTCATTATTTTGCACACCTTTATAACGTCTTCTACCTTTGTTATATTGCGAATCCAGGTGTTTCGTTTACGGTTTCTTTTAGTATATCCCAACATGCATCTCTCCATGCCCCTTTGTGCGGTCTGGAGCTTTTGTGTGTTCTTTACTGTGAGCCTAAAGAACACACAAAAGCTCTTCCCATATAACGACCCATATATGTTAACTTATAACCACCTCTTCCCATATAACGACCCATATATGTTAACTTATAACCACCTCTTCCCATATAACGACCATATATGTTAACTTATAACCACCTCTTCCCATATAACGACCCATATATGTTAACTTATAACCGCCTCTTCCCATATAACCATCCCCTCCTTTCCTTTCGATTGATGATATCTCACTTTATATGAAAAATAATGTTCGGGTGATTGTCCGTCTTTGTGGGGGATGTGGGCATATGTTCACGTATGTGTTGATGGATTTCGTGGGGATGGATAGTCATTTGAATGATTTATGCGACCACGTAACTTGCTTCATTTACTTTTGTCTGGTTGGTTGGAAGAGATTGCCGCCTGGCAATAAAAGTGTTAAATAAATAACGATGGGGTCTATGGCTCAATGCGTAGCGTAGGGTGAATCACAGATTCCTAGGGTGAGTAGGGTAAATCACAGATTATGAGTAGGGTGAATCACAGATTCTTTTTTTTTTTTTTTTTTTTTTTTTTTACCTGGCGAGTTTATTGCCATGTGGCAATCTCTTCCAACCAACCAGAAATATGTTTTTATAGGCCCTAAGTGTTAACCAGACTGGAATCCTATTTAAAAAAATCTGGGTCCCAGCGGGGAGCGAACCCGCAACCTCCGGATCGGCAGACAAGTGTCTTACCACCAGGCCACGGAGGTCGTCAGATTCGTCTCTCGACTGATACATAGGATGAGGTGAACGAAGGAGATCAACACACGTTGTGATCAGTCTGACTACTGGCCCATTCCAAATCAGAAGACCGCCTAAATCAGACTCTCAGACTGCTTCGTGATTGGAAGACCGCGTCACATCCTTCTCTCATTTAATTTTAGTGCGAGATTATCTTTTTCAAACGGGGGTTCTTTCAACGTTTCACAATAGTCTTCGGTTACACCTCCACAATGAAAATATCAATTTTTTTCCATCCATTCATTTTGGTGTCTTCATTCCTAGGTCGAATTCATGTTATTATATTTTATGAGTACAGGCGGCCCTCGGTTTTGGCGCATAATTGGTTCCTGAAAATGTGTACCTGAATGTTGAATGTTCGAAAGTAAAGGGATGTAAAAAAAAACATCAATGATTGTATTTTAAAATATTTATTTATCAATAATTATATTTATTTATCAATTATATTAGGTGTTAACATAAGTTGTGTCCGGTTTTTTTTTACATTTAAAAATGAGCAATAAAAGTACGTTACATATATTATTTTATTTGATTAAAAGCCTTCAAAATGGAATATCAAGTAGACGAAAGTGAGCATTTTCGACACCTACGTATGACCTTTACCATTTCGTTTTACTTTTGGTGCTCATTTTTAAATTTGGAAAAAAAACAACTTATGTTAACACCTAATATATTAAAAATATTTATTTAACAGTATACATAATTAAGTTAACGAGGCGTGTTTAAGTGCTTTCAGGTGTTTTCTTTATAAACTTGTCAAGAGTTAGTTGAATACCACCCTTTTTTTTCTTTTCTTGATAAAGAGTTCTACAATATGCTGTGTCTTTCTCAATCGCCCTACGTACTTGAGATATACGTTCTCCATTAGGATCACGTTCTTCCATGATAGTCAAAAAGCTATCAAGATGCATGAAGGCTTCATTCATATTTTTAATTGTCAAAGTCTTGACGATTTTATCAGCTTCTTCTTCCTCACTTTCATTGTGTATTTCATTTAACTCTTGTTGCTCAATTAAGTATTTGTTTGACAGAGGTACTGAGTGAGATTCGATCAACTCGTCAACATGTTCGTTTTTGACGTTCAAGTTTAGTTCATTCATTAGGCTAACTATTTCATCTGTGATACGGATTCCGGAGTTTCTTCGGAATTTATAAAATCATTCATCATTTGTGGACATAATTGTTTCCAGGAACCTTTCATTGTTGACTCTTTTATTTCAGCCCACGAGTCTCCAATATTGTCTATTGCGTTCCATATATTATAGTTTTTCCAAAAAAGTGGGAGCGACTGCATGGAAGCGAACAATATTCGCATTATCGACAAAAATCTTTAAAAAATTTAATTTAAAAAAGTGTGCGAAATAGCGAATTGTGCGATAGTCGAGGGCCTCCTGTATTGCACTTTCGTTGTATTTAGTAGAGGTATTCCTCTACTAAATACAACGAAAATCTGCTAATATTATGATAGTCAACAACAGTATTTGAGTACTAACTTTGATGGATGGTAGTGAAACGTGGTCATCCGACGGAAAGCATTGTATTGCACTACCATTATATTGTATCCGTATTATACATCTAACAATGATCTCTTCTTTGTGACTGGTTGACTTACATATGTTTTACAAAAACGTTTTCATGTAGGGGTAGGTAGATTTATGGATGAACAATAAAATATTACAACTGGAGAAATTATGCTATTTATGTAGTATTTTCTCATATGATGGAAGAGTTAAGAGATATATCTAAAAACAGCAATTTGTGCTTCTCAAAACTTCATCATTGGATGGTACCACTTCGATGGTACTACCGAATCTTCATTAATTGACGGATCAAATAAATGAGTTGACAGGATCCCCTTTGATCGCTGATTTAGCATGGCTCAGGACCGGGAGACGGATCAAATAAATGAGTTGACATGATCCTCTTTAAGCGCTGATTTTGGATGACTCAGAACCGGGAGACGATCGAATAAATGAGTTGACAGGATCCTCTTTGAGCGCTGATTTAGCATGGTTCGGTACCGGGAGACGATCAAATAAACGAGTTGACAGGATCCTCTTTGAGAGCTGATTTAGCATGGCTCGGTACCGGGAGACAATTAAATAAATGAGTTGACAGGGTACTCTTTAAGCGCTGATTTAGCATGGCTCGGTACCGGGAGACAATTAAATAAATGAGTTGACAGGGTACTCTTTAAACGCTGATTTAGCATGGCTCGGTACCGGGAGACAATTAAATAAATGAGTTGACAGGGTACTCTTGAAGCGCTGATTTAGCATGGCTCGGTACCGGGAGACAATTAAATAAATGACTTGACAGGGTACTCTTTAAGCGCTGATTTAACATAGCTCGGTGCCGGGAGACAATCAAATAAATGAGTTGACAGGGTACTCTTGAAGCGCTGATTTAGCATGGATCGGTACCGGGAGACAATTAAATAAATGAGTTGACAGGGTACTTTTTAAGCGCTGATTTAGCATGGCTCGGTACCGGGAGACAATCAAATAAATGAGTGGACAGGGTACTCTTTAAGCGCTGATTTAGCATGGCTCGGTACCGGGAGACAATTAAATAAATGAGTTGACAGGGTACTCTTTAAACGCTGATTTAGCATGGCTCGGTACCGGGAGACAATTAAATAAATGAGTTGACAGGGTACTCTTTAAACGCTGATTTAGCATGGCTCGGTACCGGGAGACAATTAAATAAATGACTTGACAGGGTACTCTTTAAGCGCTGATTTAACATAGCTCGGTGCCGGGAGACAATCAAATAAATGAGTTGACAGGGTACTCTTTAAGCGCTGATTTAGCATGGCTCGGTACCGGGAGACAATCAAATAAATGAGTTGACATGGTACTCTTTAAGCGCTGATTTAGCATCGCTCGGTACCGGGAGACAATCAAATAAATGAGTTGACAGGGTACTCTAAGCGCTGATTTAGCATGGCTCGGTACCGGGAGACAATTTAAATAAATGAGTTGACAGGGTACTCTTTAAGCGCTGATTTAGCATGGCTCGGTACCGGGAGACAAATAAATGAGTTGACAGGGTACTCTTTAAGCGCTGATTTAGCATGGCTCGGTACCGGGAGACAAATAAATGAGTTGACAGGGTACTCTTTAAGCGCTTATTTAACATGGCTCAGGACCGGGCGACGGATCAAGTAAATGAGTTAACAGGATCCTCTTTAAGCGCTCCATTAAACATGTCCCACGACCGGGAGGGATGGAAACATGTGGTGCGCCGAGTTCGAGAAATAGCAGAAAACCACGACGCTTAGCGTTGAGTACACTATGAAGAAGAAATAGTTGAACATAAATAAATATAGCATTTGCTATATCCAATTATTGCGTTTGCTATAATCGTTTATGTTGTACATATTTTAATCCGGTATCGAATGTGTTGTGTTTATACCGGCTCGAGCCGGGATACGAATGTGACCGTCACTCAGTGGCGAGCACACGCCCGTTCGCGTGACATCGGCCGTTTCAACCCACCCATCGGCCGCGCCATACGGCAGTCTGCGTCTCTGCTGCCACGGTGACGGACGTAATTTTGCGTTAATCGTTGCGAGTTCGCCAAATAATATTGTACTCGTATACATAATACACGTTTCTGCAATAACACATTGGACAATACCAGTGTTTTTATTCGCCAATGCGACACGTAACTCGTCGTTATTGTTGCAGACCGTATATTTGTTGATAATAACAATTGTATTTTAATGTAAACTTCTGTGCAATTTGATGAAAATATGTGTGAATTTTAAAGTGTTTTTTTCGAAGTTTCTTAATAATTACACGAGGATTGATTCAAAAGTTTTTTTATTTGTTGGTATGCTGTTATTTGAATTATATTTCGTAACATTGTGTGTGTGTGTCGATCTGTTGACCGGCCCAAGCATTTCAAAAGAAGCAAAGGTGGGCAGCTCACAGTGAAATCTTGGTCCCAAAGTTTGGATATGCAAAATAAACTTGGACATAAGAAAAAAAGTGTTATAAAGTAAAATAAATGCGGTTGAGATTAGAGCGTTGCGTAGAAATGTGTGGAAAAATAATGTATAGGGAATTAGGAAATCTTGCGGATTGAAATAAGATTGTGTTTAATATGTAGAAAGGAACGTTGAGATGTTTGGATCAGGTAGAAAATAATGTATAGGGAATTAGGAAATCTTGCGGATTGAAATAAGATTGTGTTTAATATGTAGAAAGGAACGTTGAGATGTTTGGATCAGGTAGAAAATAATGTATAGGGAATTAGGAAATCTTGCGGATTGAAATAAGATTGTGTTTAATATGTAGAAAGGAACGTTGAGATGTTTGGATCAGGTAGAAAATAAAGTATAGGGAATTAGGAAATCTTGCGGATTGAAATAAGATTGTGTTTAATATGTAGAAAGGAACGTTGAGATGTTTGGATCAGGTAGAAAATAATGTATAGGGAATTAGGAAATCTTGCGGATTGAAATAAGATTGTGTTTAATATGTAGAAAGGAACGTTGAGATGTTTGGATCAGGTAGAAAATAATGTATAGGGAATTAGGAAATCTTGCGGATTGAAATAAGATTGTGTTTAATATGTAGAAAGGAACGTTGAGATGTTTGGATCAGGTAGAAAATAATGTATAGGGAATTAGGAAATCTTGAGGGTTGAAATAATACTGTGTTAAATATGTAGAAAGGAACGTTGAGATGTTTGGATCAGGTAGAAAATAATGTATAGGGAATTAGGAAATCTTGAGGGTTGAAATAAGATTGTGTTTAATATGTAGAAAGGAACGTTGAGTTGTTTGGATCAGGTAGAAAATTTAATGATTAAAGAAATGTAGAATGTATAAAGTTTGGGAAGACCAAGGAAAACGTGGCTCGACCAAATTAATGACATTCTGAAAGAGAGTAGAGGGAAAAACCTTTATAAAATTAGAGTATGCATGGCGAGGTGAAAGGACGTGGCAGAAACGAAAGACGTGCCAGAATAGAATGAATTGGAGATCTCTTCTCTGCTTATCTCAATAGAGAAATGGCGTGATGGTTATGGTGCATTAGGAAATAATGCGGATTGAAAGAAAATGCAGTTAGATAAAGATAGCTTGTATATGATCATGTGCCAATAGTAACAATGTGTCGATATTATACTACGGCACATAACTCGGATGTTAACATATTTGGTTGAACGTTCTTATAACATACAATATTTAATTTCAATTACACTACACCTAAAGCCGAATGTGTTAGTATCATATATCGGAAGATCTGCAAAGATTTCTTTATGTACGAGTATTTCGCCTTCCCTTGTTAAGTTTTCTGCGAATTTCGTACCAAATATGTTTTTTTCTGAACGTATGCAGATGCGGGGAAATATTATGCTTACTGTAATGGCCGCAGCCACTATCTTCATATCCTTACATTCAAGTTATATATATTTTGTAATTTTTTTAATCTCAATGATTGTGTGCTCGAGTTACCCGAGTTGGAGATCCCTTGAGGAGAGTTTTCTTTCTAAACGGCGTTATATAAATTGTCTTATTATTATTATTGATTTGGCTGAATTCTATAGCTATTTTTTCTGTCTTTATCTACATGATTTTTCCGTTTGCATTGATCTGTTGACAGTCTGAACTGTTCGTGAAATGAACACTGGTAATTTTAATTGTCGGTGTTATTTAGAAATTATCTTTTTTATATAGCGCTGTTTCCTGTCCATTAAGATCACATCAAGAGCGCTTCCTATATATCTCAACCTAATATCTTACTGAAAATGTACAGAGGAAATGTGACTTTTCAAGTTTACAGAGAACTTCGCCTTATTGGAGAAATTGAAACCTTCGATAAATTAATTCAGTTTTTATTTCTTTCCCGGTTTTACTCTATTTATTTATTTATTTATTTTTATTTATTATTACACATGACAAGAAATATACACAATTTAAGAAAAACAACAGATAATTTGATTTGGACATACAATTTTAATGGATCTGGGTTTGTTGCCTTTCATTTGTCGTATCCCCAGTAAACTAGGCTTTTGCCTGTATCTCACTGAGGATATTTAGCATGAAAAAAAAAATCGATACTTCTTTCCGATTTTTGATTACACAAAAACAAAACCCCGTTGCACGCTCTCATCAACCTGACAAACAGTGACACTCAACTACAACTGGAAACATCTTGCGAAATTCAACTCCTCACACATCATCACTCCAGAAAGACCCAAAATATTCATCCCACACTATACCGCACACAATCACAAATCTCACACAAATCCCCTCCACTCGTCATTCATCCTGAAAGCCCAAGTACTCAAAATCCTGTCGCAATAACAACCACGCTCCGATCGACTGTCTAAATGGTTTTCCTACCTTTACCTTTATTGAAGTCGGCACGCCATTGTATGTAATGGGTATATATTGGTACTTTTCCAGTTTGTGGGCTTGATAAGTAAATTGTATGAGAGATTACGGAGAGAAATATCTGAGAATGAATGTTGCAAAATTCAAAGTAATAGGAAAAGTAAATGCGCGAGAAACAAATGGACGAATAATGAAATATTGAAGCAAGTTAAAGAATTCTATCATACTATTTGGGTAGTGTTTTGTCAGATGATGGAATAGTTAAGAGGGATATCGAGCATCGTGTAGCGATAGGGGAAAAGTTAACGGGACACTAAAACATATAAACATATAAACAAAGGGCGATTACCCAAAATATGCTCACCATGCCGAACTTCTCACGGTGTGTAACTATAGAAGCCTCGAAACAAGAAGGCAAGAATCCATTGCGATATTCCTAATAAAGGTTTTCCAAGGTTCCTTTAACTGTACCGCGATTCTAGAAGCACTAAGTTTATATGTACCCAATAAATATAGCCGTGCAAGGAATCACCCTCTGTTCTACATACCAACTTACAGGACGAATATCATGGCTAAACACTCAGTCACGCGTGGTATAGAGATATTGAACCAACTGAATGACACTGTGGATATAGCCTCGGTACCGTCTAGCAGTATGAGAAGAATCCTGGCTGATGTTCTTCCTAACGAATAAGCTAACGCTAGAAGCAGACCCTCTTGGTGTAACAGGAGAAATCCGTGCAAAGTGGATAAAAAAAAAAAAAAAAACCCAAATCGGACAGTATCAAAATCTGCTATTTTGATACTGTCCGGTTCGAGTTAAGATGATAGTCCACTCAAAAACTAAAATGATAGTCCACAACAGTATTTTAGTGCCAACTCTGTTGTATGAGAGTGAAACTGACGCACTAAAGCGGCGCACACAAATGAGTGTCGTTATTTATATTGATTTCGTAAACGTTATTACTGATCGAAACAGAAATTTTAAAAAGTGAAATGACCCGGTATCATAATATAAATAGGCCAAAACCCGTACAGTACCCGGCGGTAAGTAATACACATCGGGCTTAAGAAAGAGACTGTCGGCCATAATCGGCTAACTTCGGCTTTGTAGAAAGAACGTCGTCTCTGTCGCACGATGCGCTAACAGTCTCGCGACGGAACACGTGTATGAATGACAAAGACGACGCTCTGCAAAGCCGAAGTTAGCCGATTATGGCCGACAGTCTTTCTTAAACCCGATGTGTATTACTCACCGCCGGGTACTGTACGATGGTTGTCGCCAAAGAAATAATACGAGAATTGAATTTTGAATACGAGAGAGGAATACTTGGATTCTCTCCGAAAGTAATTCGAAATTTGAATCTCGGTGGGTCCGTGATAACTGAACGACTTTTAAATATCTAGCTAACAATTTTTGAACCGGTGTAAAAGGAGACGATGTATTAATGATATATATATAAACAAATTCTATATTTATGAATATATATTTCCATAAATGTAGAATTTGTTTTACTTCCGTGAATATTTCACGGGTTGCAACTAGTATTATTTAAACCTTCAATTTTGTTAGGTTGTAGCGCAAAATGTACATTTTTATCATTTTGAGATCGGCATCCGCTGCGTATGGAATAACAGAAACAATAGCGCGTGCTCTGCAAAAATAAACGCTTTATTGTATTTGGAAAATTACTTGTGATTTTTACATTGTGTCCGGCACCATTAGAGTGGTATACAGCAGCGTTCCGCAAACTGTGGGACGCAAGCTTCGTATTTAATTCTGTACCCTAGAGGATAAACCACGGAAGTCACTCTGTACCCTAGAGAATAAACGTCATATGCGTCATACATGAATTGTATGCTGCAACGTCGTTTATCCTCTAGGGTAAAATGTGACTCCCGTGGTTTATTCCCTAGGGCAGTGGTCCCCAACCCCCGGGCCGCGGCCCGGTACCGGGCCGTGGACCAAATGGTACTGGGCCGCGCAAGGGCCTGCTTAAAAATCAAAATTACTTTTGAAAAATCGAACATACCCAATAAAACTTAATTATAGCTTAAAATAATTATTCCGTTGAAAACCCCTTCACGCTAAGTTACCACCGACCTTCCGACAATACCTTCGAAATAAAACAACACCACACTACCATATGCATGCCGCATGCGGCTTTCAAGTGAATATATCTGCAAGATATCAGAATAAGATTACGAGTAAAATCCAGATATTAAACCCTAAGCATTCTCAAAATAAATTATTTTCTCTATCTTAGAAAAAAATACTTTCAACCTTCCGTTGAACCTTAAAAATATTGAAAATACCCATCAATCCAAACTTAATAATCCTTCATTGTTATTATATATTTTTTCTTCATTTTTCCCACAAACCTTGTGTTTTCTCTACTATTATTTGTCACTATAACTTATGTATCACAGTTGTAAATTTTATTATTATATATTGTACAAATATATTGTAAATAAATTTAAAAAAAAAACTACATTCAATGCCCCCCCCCCCAGTAGTGGGCCGCGGTAAAATTATGGAACATTGACCGGTCCGCGGCGACAAAAAGGTTGGGGACCACTGCCCTAGAGGATAAACCACGGAAGTCACTCTGTACCCTAGAGGATAAACGTCATATGCGTCATACATGAATTGTATGCTGCAACGTCGTTTATCCTCTAGGGTAAAATGTGACTCCCGTGGTTTATTCCCTAGGGTACAGAATTAATGAATTCATTTATATAGTACATACGCTCAACTTATCCGAATTGGTGATTAAGACATATTGAAGTGAGTAGCCGGGAGACACATGAGACGACCTCCGTAGCCTGGTTGGTAAGACGCATGTCTACCAACCCGGTACTTGAAAGTTCGATTTATTTAGATTTTTATTAAACACTGTTTATCACTTTAGTCTTCTTTAACATCTTTCTAGTTTGTCGGAAGAGATTGCCACATGGCGATAAGTTTGCCATGTAATAAAAAAATCGTATTCTGGCTCATTATTTTCACAACTGAATATTTTTACATTGAAGGAGCCTATCTTTGTGGCCTAGTTAGTAATAATAAAAGTACAATTTATATAGTGCCGTTTAGAGAGCGGACCTCTCCTTAAGGTGCTCCAACTTGGGATTCGAACCCACGATTAAAAATATTACAAAAAAATATTGAGTATAAAATTATAAAACAAGTTTAGAGAAGGAAGGTGGTGGCTGCAGCCATTAAATTAGGCACTTCTCCACACCTGTATATGTTTAGAAAAAACATATTTGATAAGAAAAACGCGGAAAACTTACCAAGAGAAGACGAACTACAAATAAACCTTTGTAGATCTTCCGATATGTGATAGCAACACATTCTACTTTAGGTGTAGTGTATCATATGTGTGAAGTGTTCATATTCAACCATTCAGATTTTGAAAGAACGTGGTAAAACGCATGTCTCCCAATCTGACTGTTGCGGGTTCTATTCCCATTAGATAGCATATATTTAAAAAAAATTGTGTTAGAGCGTGTCCAGATGAGGCGTTTTACGCGCGACTGCGTGTGGACGGCATGTATGGGGCCGCCTAGTATCTCGCAATCGCGCGATTCAAAACGCGTTACTCGAATCGCGCGTAAAACGCCTCACCTGGACACGCTCTTAGGTTTCATTCAAGGCATCGTCCACATATCTATAATAATAATATTTTATACAGCGCCGTTTAGAGAGTAGATTCCCTCAAGTGTCGTGAAACGTGCCATATAATATGTAAGACGTCATTTTGAAACAATACATAAGAATTTATTGGTGTTATCAGAATAAGAAAATAATGAAAATTATGTCAGATAAATAATAATTGTTTATCTAACACGCGATTTTTTTTTAAGAATTAAGCATATTCTTTGACACACTTGAGGTCGCCATCCCTGGTTTATTGTATATGTAACATAACATACGGTTTTTTAAGAACATTTATTGACGGAATTGATTTACTCTTTCTGTATTTTATTGTAATATATTTCGTTTGTCATTTGTGTTATGTATAAATAATATATAACAATATGTTATAACAGGTCTTGCGCTTTGTATTTGCTCCGATTTCTGTATAAATCGGTTATCTCTCTCTCTCTTGGAATAATAATGAAATGCCACTTTTTGACTTGCCACTCATTTACAACCACTTTGCTGTTGTTTGCATGGCAAATAAACCCAACACTTGAATAATTCTATCGCGTCTTAAGTGTAACACTGTCAAAAGTGTAAAATATGAATTGATTTTGAAAAGATAAAATGTATTGTAATTTGTTTTATCAAACACTGTTTATTCCACTTTTTATAACGGTATAACCCTACTAAGGCTCTCCCCTCATCTTCAGGGGAGCACAAACAAGACTCTTGTTTGTGCTCCCCTGAAGATGAGGTGAAAGCCTTGAAACCGGTAGGGTTATAACATACCGTCACAAAAAGTGGAATAAACAGTGTTTTTACTCTTCAATAGTGGGTTCGAATCCCAAGTTAGAGCGTCCTTGAGGAGTGTCTGTGAGAGTCTAAACGGCGCTATATAAATTATTATTAGGATCATTAATGTCCAATTTCTATGTGATCCAAAAATGCCAGTAAAGTTAAAAGGAAAAGTACACCAAACGATTGTCAGACCCGCACTCCTCTATGGGTCCGAATGCTGGACGATGTGTAACTCTTACTCTAGGCAACTAGAATCTGCTGAGATGCGCATGCTAAGATGGTCAGCTGGTGTGTCCCTAAGAGACAAAATAAAAAGTTCACGCATTCGTGGAAGCCTAGGTATTACAGACATCAACAACAAGATGGAGGAGAGGCGATTGAGATGGTATGGGCACGTTGGACGCAGAGCACCCGATCACATTGTGAACCAGGCAATCTTCCTCGAATAACAACCAGAGGAAGACCAAAGAATTCATGGGTGGTGCAAAAAGATAACCTGATGCAGAGGCACGGCCTGGGGGACGTAGTCCGGGACAGAAGAGCATACAACCTGAGGACGAGGAGAGCTGACCCCAACAGTCTTCGCAGACAGTGAGTTGGGATGGAGCCAGGGAGAAGATCATTAATTTCCAATAAGCAAATTTCCCAAGTACGAAAAATAGAGTTGTGCCAGTAATACATCGGTGCGATATAAACAGTATAATCACGTTGAGCTTCATAATACGAGTACTTGGACGTGTTCACGTGTCCCGATGTTTTTTTTTGTCACCCTTTCACGGTCGAAAGTCGTGATTCTAATTTTATGTTTTGAGGTCGTCTTTTACGATTTTTACAATAGAAAAGTCTTGCACATTTTTTTTATTATTCAATATATTTAGATTTGCGAATTTATTAACGTTTTTATTATTGCTATGCCGAAACAAACATTCCTGAGTTTGAATTTACGAATCTATATTTACAAATATTAAAATACAAAAAAACAATTCTTATGTTCATTTTTACAATTCTTATGTTCATTTTGTTTATTTATATGACGGAACATTTTACAATTCTTCTGTTTATTTTATTTATTTATATGACGGAACATTTTACAATTCTTATGTTAATTTATATGACGGAGCATTTTACGATTCTTATATTTATTTTATTTATTTATATGACGGAACATTTTACAATTCTTATATTTATTTATATGACGGAGCATTTTACAATTCTTCTGTTTATTTTATTTATTTATATGACGGAACATTTTACAATTCTTATGTTAATTTTGTTTATTTAAATGACGGAACATTTTACAATTCTTATGTTTATTTATATGACGGAGCATTTTACAATTCTTATGTTTATTTTATTTATTTATATGACGGAACATTTTACAATTCTTATGTTAATTTTGTTTATTTAAATGACGGAACATTTTACAATTCTTATGTTTATTTTATTTATTTATATGACTGAACATTTTACAATTCTTATGTTAATTTATATGACGGAGCATTTTACAATTCTTATATTTATTTTATTTATTTATATGACGGAACATTTTACAATTCTTATATTTATTTATATGACGGAGCATTTTACAATTCTTCTGTTTATTTTATTTATTTATATGACGGAACATTTTACAATTCTTATGTTTATTTATATGACGGAGCATTTTACAATTCTTATGTTTATTTTATTTATTTATATGACGGAACATTTTACAATTCTTATGTTAATTTTGTTTATTTAAATGACGGAACATTTTACAATTCTTATGTTTATTTTATTTATTTATATGACTGAACATTTTACAATTCTTATGTTAATTTATATGACGGAGCATTTTACAATTCTTATATTTATTTTATTTATTTATATGACGGAACATTTTACAATTCTTATGTTTATTTATATGACGGAGCATTTTACAATTCTTATGTTTATTTTATTTATTTATATGACGGAACATTTTACAATTCTTATGTTAATTTTGTTTATTTAAATGACGGAACATTTTACAATTCTTATGTTTATTTTATTTATTTATATGACTGAACATTTTACAATTCTTATGTTAATTTATATGACGGAGCATTTTACAATTCTTATATTTATTTTATTTATTTATATGACGGAACATTTTACAATTCTTATATTTATTTATATGACGGAGCATTTTACTATTCTTCTGTTTATTTTATTTATTTATATGACGGAACATTTTACAATTCTTATGTTAATTTATATGACGGAGCATTTTACAATTCTTATATTTATTTTATTTATTTATATGACGGAACATTTTACAATTCTTATATTTATTTATATGACGGAGCATTTTACAATTCTTCTGTTTATTTTTTTTATTTATATGACGGAACATTTTACAATTCTTATGTTAATTTTGTTTATTTAAATGACGGAACATTTTACAATTCTTATGTTTATTTTATTTATTTATATGACTGAACATTTTACAATTCTTATTTTAATTTATATGACGGAGCATTTTACAATTCTTATATTTATTTTATTTATTTATATGACGGAACATTTTACAATTCTTATGTTTATTTTATTTATTTATATGACAAGTAATTGTATGAACACATATTAAAAAAATAAGACAAGGTCCAAATTAAATGAAATTGGACCACACTTTATCTCAAGTTTTTTTTTTGTTATCTGCCCTATTATTTTGTTATCTGCCCTATTATTTTGTTATCTGCCCTATTATTTTGTATGCTCGTTGCTCTTGAGATGGTTTCTATTTTTTCCTCACTCGAATCTTGTAATTATGTATTTAATTAATTAATTTCATTAACGACACAACAGTGTATTTTATATACAAATGAACATTTGACAAGTTATACAAGTACTTATAATAAAATTATTGACAAAAAATAACTAAATAATAAAAATATAACTTAATATTGATTGATTTTAATAAATTGTATTTAACAATAAAAGTCTGGTGTGTTAAGTGAGTTGAAGAAGAACACGCTGAGATGGTTTAGACATGTGGAACGAATGAAGAAATATTAACTGTCCGGGAATTTGTTTCCGGGACTTTATAATGTCAGGGATTTAAACCTTTTTTATTGTGCGTAAATACCTACAAAATACTACATTTAAATCACTTATACATTGCGGTTATGACTATTTTTATTATTTGGAGCCAACTTTGATGTATGGGAAGGAAACGTAGAGGTGGAAAATTACGTAGAGGTAGAAATGCGTGCATTGAGAAGATTACACGGAGTAACAATGTATGACGGAATGAAGTGATAATGAATGAATTGGAACTTAAGACTGATGTGTTAAGTAATATGAAGAAGAGCACGCTGAGATAGTCTGGACATGTGAAATTGAAGATATTGTCAGATGGGGACGACAGAGAAGAAGGTTCTGGAACGAACATGTATCCAGAATGGCGGAACCAAGACCCGTAAAAATGGCCAGGCACAGTATCCCCTAAGCAAGCAGACCTCCAGGACGACCTCCCAAGAGATGGAGACAGCTGGCAGTCGACGTCGCAAGAGGCAAATAATGATGCAGGACCATAACAGGTCAACAAGCCTAAAATAAGATAATGAAGAAGAAGAAATTAATGAATGAAGAAAGACTAAAAAAACAGATGTATAGTGTAGATGTGAGTGGAAAGCGTTTGAAAGGTAGTCCAAGGAAGTATGGTTGGATCAAGTGAATGATATACTGAAAGAAGGAAACGTAGAAAGTCAGAGAAATCATAGAAGTTGTATGAATGTGGAAGAGGCGAAGGATGAAATTAAGTGTAGTCTGTTTTTTATTAAATAAACAAATAACGGAATTTCCATAGGCATTTGAATATTCGTCATATATACCTTCGAACGTGAAAGTGTATATCTTCTGCCATATCTGTTAATCATTGATTAAATCTCCTGCCGACTGCCGGGATCACCGTGTCAATTGGTAATATCACGGGCTGACTGCAATTTATTGCATTCCCAGCCTCGTTTATTGCACATCATTGATACAATCATATTGCGATGAGGTTTTCACAACGTTCACATGTCGATCATATTCAATCGATAATAAAACCTTGTGTTGCATTCATACGAATGCAAACCTGTGGTTTTTCTAATAACGGAAAGCATCATTTCTCAAAATGTGGGTCGCGAAAATAAAAATAACTTACGTGTACGAAAGGAAAATCACACATTTTGGACTAGTGTTTCATTGCGGGAGAATAGCTTAGACTTGTCGCTCGTTTACGTACTCGCGGCAACTTCAAAATGTTGTTAAGGCTTATCGTCTTTATGTACATCATTTTTGCATCCACGTCTTCATGTATCATCAAGAAATTAGGTTTTTGCAGGGGTTCGCGAAGTCTTAATGAAATATCTTTAGGGAGGGGGGGTATATATTTTATCTTTTTGTATTAGTCTTGAAGGGGCAGTTATTGGCCAATAAAACTACAGGATGAGTCGGACTTATGATTTCCTTCAGGCCTCGGGGACGTTATTTTACCCAAAGGACAATTTTTACCATATTATTGTTAATTTGTTCAAAATTCATGAACAGTATGAATAAAAGGTTGTGTGGAAAGTTAATTTCGTATTTATAGATCAAATTTTATTTAATGATTTTCGATATTTTCAATATCTTAGCGATATATACTATAATATAATAATACATTCAGAACGTTCGGAATGAATTTAGCAACGAAAATTTGGTCCTAATGACACTTATCCGAGAAATACGTAACTACTTTCCAGACAACCATCATATTATTACATTCTGTTACATACCGTGTAGATTGAATGTTGCTCCTCTCAACAACTGTTACATACCGTGTTGATCGAATGTTGCTCCTCTCAACAACTGTTACATACCGTGCTGATCGAATGTTGCTCCTCTCAACAACTGTTACATACCGTGCTGATCGAATTTTGCTCCTCTCAACAACTGTTACATACCGTGCTGATCGAATGTTGCTCCTCTCAACAACTGTTACATACCGTGTAGATCGAATGTTGCTCCTCTCAACAACTGTTACATACCGTGTAGATCGAATGTTGCTCCTCTCAACAACTGTTACATACCGTGTAGATCGAATGTTGCTTCTCTCAACAACTGTTACATACCGTGTAGATCGAATGTTGCTCCTCTCAACAACTGGTTACATACCGTGTAGATCGAATGTTGCTCCTCTCAACAACTGTTATATACCGTGTAGATCGAATGTTGCTCCTCTCAACAACTGTTGCATACCGTATAGATCGAATGTTGCTCCTCCCAACAACTGTTACATACCGTGTAGATCGAATGTTGCTCCTCTCAACAACTGTTACATACCGTGTTGGTTGAATGTTGCTCCTCTCAACAACTGTTACATACCGTGTAGATCGAATGTTGCTCCTAACAACTGTTACATACCGTGTTGATCGAATGTTGCTCCTCTCAACAACGAATAATGGATAAACATTTATATTTGCATTTATAGCTTTTTTACGTGCGCGCACGTTTCTTGCGTCATCGTGTACACAATTAAAGTTATCATAAATTCATCAACTATAGTAATAAGAAGTGAGTATTATTTGTATTACAAGTAGAGGTGACCAGATAAAAGGTGAACGAATATGTAGAGATGGGGTTTTTTGAACACAAGTATTATTATATGTAATTTTGGGGGTTTATTAGATTCACACTTGTCTGAAAATTGGGACTTCGATTCGAGTCAAGACCTGATTGATGGGAACGAAAGAGGGTCTCTGTTACCTCATATTGGAAACACGTGAAAAAAAAATTAGTCTGGTCACTGAAGGGATAAGGGATGAATGTGAACTTAGAGCTGATGTGCTGAGATGGTTTTGGCACGAGGAAAGAATGAATGAGGAATGGCTAAAAAATAATGACCCTAAATGGATGGGAAAGGAGAGGGAAAATAACAATTTGTAAGAAGCGAAATGTGTGTCGAAATAGGAAAGTCAGGCGCTGTCTCCTCTGCCTATTCCAGCGGTGAAATGACGTGATTTTACATACTATATATCATATATGTATTGTAATTTATTTTTATCAAACACTGTTTATTCCACTTTTTTGTGACGGTATAACCCTGCCGGTTTCAAGGCTTTCACCTCATCTTCAGGGGAGCACAAACAAGACTTGTTTGTGCTCCCCTGAAGATGAGGTGAAACTTGAAACAGCCTTCAAACCGGTAGGGTTATACCGTCATAAAAAAGTGGAATAAACAGTGTTTGATAAAAATAAATTACAATGTCTTTAAACCTCCACAACGTTAATGCCTTAACTATAAACAACATCATATGTGTATGTTTCAAAAGGTAAATCAAGGTAATGCGACCATCGCGGTTAGTGGGATCGCTGTAAGTGGACACCGGTTTCCTATCTCGAGCAATAATAGACTCGTCAGTGCGACCTGAGTACGTTTTGCAAGACGCTGTACCGAACGCTCTTGAACGTGTGGGCTTGCCTTTTTTGCAAGAAATATCTTGGCAACGGCCCGTCATCAGTTCTGGCACGGCGATGCCCAAACATCTGCTAGTTGTTGTCGTTGACTCGCGCTTGTATTGTTTGATCTCCGGGAACACTTTGAGTATTATTTTTTGGTTGTTATCGTGTCAACTTCATTAAATTGTTTCTGCTCAGAATTCTGTCATTCAGACAGCCCTCAGCATTGCGCGAATCTTGTACTCTTCGGTGCTAAACATAATGCTCTTCATTGTGGGATGTGTCCGTTGTATCTTTCGAATCTGTGTCCTAAGACTGTTCTTTTGGAGAGAAGTAGATCTTTGAGGTCGATTTATTTTTCATCTAATAAATTGGTTGTTCCAAATCGATCCAATAGGGTGGGATATTAAGATCGAGTTTTTGCCATTGCTTGTCCTGTGATATGGAATGGTCTGCCTCTTAGTGTCAGAGATATGGTTGGCGTCTGCAGCTTTAGGAAGCACTTAAAGACAATGCTGTTTGGGTTGAGTGTGTTTGAATCCTGAGTTAGAGCGTCCTTGAGAGTTCGCTCTCTAACTCTAAACGGCGCTGTATAAATTGTCATTTTATTATTATTGTTGGCGGCCGTGATCTAACGTTTAGTATTCACGCTAAGCAAGCGGGCACAGGTTCGATTCCTGGAAGATTCCGTTCCAGACTGGTTTTACTGTTGGACTCAGAGAGGGCCAATAGCATATTCCACATGAGTATATGACTAGAGTCATAGCTGATTTGAGTGTTATGGAATCCAGAGTCAGTAATAATCAAAGTACAATTTGTATAGCGCCGTTTAGAAAATATAATCTCCTCAAGGGTGTTATAACTTTGTACTCGAACCCACTATTATTAAGATATTAAAAATATTTCAAAATAAATATATATAACTTGAGTGAGGATATAACGATAGCAAAATAATGGCTGCGGTCATTACATAAAGTAAATCGACACATACTAGGTTAGTAAAAAAGTTTTGAAAGCGGAAATGAAAATACATTTTTTTTGGGGGGAAATCACTTTTATTGCTCAGTATAGTCTCCCATAAGATCAATACACTTGGTCCAACGATCTTCCAACTTTGTTGTCCCATCACGGAAGTGACTTTCTGGAAGCCCTGCAAAATACTCCTCTACGACGGCTATAACCTCTTCGTTTGATGAAAAATGCTTTCCACGAAGGAATTTTTTGAGGTGTGAGAACAGCTAGAAGTCAGAGGGGCTAAATCTGGCGAATAGGGTGGATGCTGCAACAATTCGTACCCCAATTCACTGATTTTCGCGATGGTTTTTTGAGCTGTGTGAGCAGGTGCATTGTCTTGATGAAAAATTATTTTTTTCTTCTGCAAACCGGGTCTTTTTTCACAATTTTTTTCATCCAACTGGTCACAATAATAATCAGAGTTGATTGTCTTACCAGTTTGGAGATAATCTATCAATAAAGTTCCTTTCGCATCCCAAAAAACTGACGCTAACACCTTCTTGGCCGATTTCTGGACACGAACTCGCTTCGGAGCCAAAGTGCCTGGTTCACACCACTCCTTAGCCTCTTGTTTTGATTCAGGATCATGGTGGTAGACCCAAGTCTCATCCATAGTGATGAATCGACGCAGAAAATCCTTTTTATCCTTTCGAAATTGGTCCAAATGTTGCTCAGAAAGTCGCATTCGAACGTGTTTTTGTTGCATTGTTAGCAAATGCGGCACCCATTGTGCACACAGTTTTTTGAAACCCAAAACTTCAGCCAAAATATGCCATGTTGTTCCATGTGAGATGCCTATGGTGTCAGCTATCACATCCACAGTCGATCGATGATCTTCCAAAACCATATCCTGTATTTTCGCTATGATTTCTGGTGTTGATGCACTTTTTGGACGTCCTGAGCGTGGATCGTCTTCAACGCTTGTACGGCCACGCTTAAACTCCAAAACCCATCGGTGAACGGTTGGAAATGAAGGAGAAGACTCGTTTAATACTTTCACTATCTTTGCATGGATCTCAGTAGCCGATAAACCTTACAAAACAAAGAATTTAATCACTGCACGATATTCGGATTTTTCCATTGTTAAAAAATACACTGACACCTCAACTTCAAATGGCTTGTAAACAAAGAATGAATTGACAGATCGAAATGAAATTTTGAGTACGTTCTTATGAAAGATGAAATATTAAAATGGCGTAGAAAATTTGGTTTTCTACTGCTCCATAGATCTCGCTTTCAAAACTTTTTGACTAACCTAGTATGTAAAACATATTTGCTAAAAATAAAACATATTTGCTAAGAAAATCGCAGAAAATTTACCAATGGAAGAACAACGAAGAAAAGGGAGCGTTTGTCGCTGTAGTTTTTACAGTCCGTTTTGTTACCTTTTTTGTGAATTTACCAATTTTTACTATTGTAGTTTTTACTATCATATTTTACTATATTGGCACTGTTTAATCCTCAATGTTACGTCGCCTTTGTCGACAGGTGACACTGTTCTGTGTTCGTGATATCGGCATCACGCGCGCTCCGTGTTTACTTATCCTCGGCTCTGCATTGTGCTATTGCTGCTGAGGGGACATGTGTGGAAGATAATAACTAGAGTCAAACTACCAATTATATTCTTTATATATTTGCCTCCGTGGCATCTTCTTCGTGTCTCCTCCTGACATCGGCGATTATTCTTGAGAATATATTTAGATATTTCAAACAGTTCCTCAGCTGTCCGGATACCTGTCCATTCGCGAATAGTGCATGCACTTAACAGGCGCCTTCTACCGATTCCGCGTCAACCCTCGATTTTACTCATCAGTATTAATCTTTTATATGCTGACTGTGATAATTTCTATATAGGAAAGACAGGAAGATCTTTTGAAAAGAGATTTCGTGAACTCAAAGCCGCCTTAACAAATCCTCTAAATTATTCTGAAATGGCTAATCATTGTCACCGTGAAAACCATACTTTTTCTATCGACCATGACAAATTCTTACATATCAGTAGTAACGGAAATAAATTGGACATATTAGAGGCCCTGGAAATTTCTAAATCAGTACACCGATCGGAACATCTGTTGAACAGTTATTTCCCAAAAATCTCTCCGCTCTTGGCCGAAATTGTCCCATGCCTCCCTCATCCCTCAGCCCCCAACCGTTGAGGCGTGTATATCGGTACCAGTTCGAACAGCATTTAGTCTTGTTTGCGCTCCCCTGAAGATGAGGTGAAAGCCTTGAAACCGGTAGGGTTATACCCTCACAAAAAAGTGGAATAAATAGTGTTTGATAAAAATAAATTACAAACAACATCAGTATTAATTTTAAGAAGATATATTTTTCTCTTTTTTATTGAAATTGTCTATGTGTCAATTGTATAACACCAGTACAAAGACTGTTATCAAGAGGGGGGGTTGCCGCTCAATTCTCGGAGATTCCGACGTGACTTCAATGAGGTATGGTTAAGAGCTGGGTGAAAACAATCCTTGTTGACCGGTAGAACTTTGTAGAAATAAAAACACAGGATGACGTTTTAGACGATAATATAGTTTGTTTATTTTGCGTCCCTTATGTTTAGCCCATCGTACATAGCGAGCATCTCGATCCGACCGCTTATGTCGTCACCCTTTGCTAGCTTAATGCTTGCCGCGCGTTTATTGGGCGCAGGGGCCGTCCGATCATATTTAGTGATAATGCGAGGACCACGCAAAGGGGCGTTTTATTACAAGCTTTGCACTATAGAAAATCACTAATCTACGTGATGCAAACATCCGATACATCGATTCTATTCCATTCCAAAAGTATCGACAACACCAGCTCTATAATAGGATCATTCTAGAAAGATGCAACTGTGATGACTTTGGGGCTTTCTTTTAGCTGGTCTTCTTCCGGGCATCTAACGGGGTACAGTATACAAGCCATCAGGGTGATTTAATGTCACCACACATTTATGCATTGTGATGGATCCACTGTGCCAAACCTCCACCTGAAGAAATCTTTTGATCTACCCATGTGGATGCGTAGGCGATTTGAGGATATCCATATGGTCCACGGTAGATGGTGTACCACCGGCAGGCACTCCGATGGCTGTATCCATGTACACCAGGCTTTCAGTTCTAGTTCTCCTAGAACCAACACGCTCACAATCTGGAACACCTTCGAGGGGGTTCTGGGTGGTCATAAAACATGGTTGAGTTTAATAAAACATTGATTAACTGTTTTTTAATAACCTTGTATTTTGTATTGTATTGTATTACACTTTCGTTGTATACAGTACAACCTGGCGGGCTTATTTCCACGTGGCAATCCTTTCCAACCAACCAGAAAGATGTTAAAGAGGCCTTAAGTGTAAAACAGACTGGATTTATTTAAAAAAAATCTTGGTTCGAGTGGGATTTGAACCCGCAACCTCCGGGCTGGGAGACAGGCGTCTTATCAACTAGGCTTCGGAGGTCTATAGAACTTAATTGTTTTTTTATGGTATCCTAAAATATCCCCCCGCCCCCTTATTTGTTATAAAAAATATGACATGTATTCGAATATTTTTACTGAGCGCCAAAAGAGATATAAATCTTATTTTTTTTAATATACCCTGGACGGATATGGTCAGCAACACAAGGGTTCTTCAAAGAGCCAAAGTTGATAGAGAGTTGCTGACTAATATTAAAATCCGAAAGGTGTCCTACTTGGGTCATGTACTTAGAGGAGCAAAGTATAAATTACTGCACCTGATCATCCAAGGCAAAATAGAAGGTCGAAGAGGTGTTGGCAGGAGGCAAATCTCCTGGCTCCGCAATATACGTGATTGGACTGGTATAAGGAGCATTGGGGATCTTTTTCGGGCTACCTGGGACAAAGATGCCTACTCTCAGGTGATATTCAACGTTAGGGGGACCTGACATGACACTGGGAAGAACAAGAATATAGTATATTCTCAGACGATGGAAGAGTTAAGAAGAATATCAAAGCGCATTTACCGATAGGAAAAAAGTCAAATACGAAGACAAAAAAAAGTGTTGATAATGATTAAGTAATTAATAAGATTATAAATTCAATAAATATATATGTATTTATGACCTAAATATGACATACATAAAGTTCGTACTATTACTCATATATGAGTGGCATAGAGCCAAACCGGCCTATCCAACAAAACTAAAAAATGAGTTAGTTTGAGTCACGTAACGTTTCTTTATAAGCCAGAAGTGCCTTTACTTCAAAATTCTAAATGGTACTACTGCAGCCATCTTTAATTTTTTAGGCAAAGCGATTTTCGTGATATACTTTTATGCCAAATTTGCCTATCAAACAAAAAAACTTTTATCATCAAATAATCTTGTCATAATATTAGATTCATTTTTTTTATTTTTATTGACATACAGTTCCTATTTATTATCATATGACATACAGTTCCTATTTATTATCCATAAATGCCGTACAGTTGTGATCTATGATTGAATAGATGACAAATAGTTTGTTTATATTATCCATAGATGACAAACCGTTTGTATATTTTACCCATAGATGACACACGGTTTGTATCTATCATATATAGATGACATATAGTTAGTATATATTATCCATAGATGACAGTTTGTACACGTAAATTATAATGCAAAAAATGATGATAAATAACAGTTACTACTATTATAAACTCAATACATGTGTACAGTACCCGGCGGTAAGTAATACACATCGGGCTTAAGAAAGAGACTGTCGGCCATAATCGGCTAACTTCGGCTTTGTAGAGCGTCGTCTCTGTCATTTGCCAGTCTTTCTAGATACCGGACTGTTAGCGCATCGTGCGGCAGAGACGACGCTCTACAAAGCCGAAGTTAGCCGATTATGGCAGACAGTCTCTTTCTTAAGCCTTCCTTCCCTGTGATGTGTAACTAGTACACATTGCTTTTAAAAACTTTAATATCTCTATAAATATAATAAATACTGGGTTCAGATTTTAGGTATTCCTCCGTAATACATTTACGCATTGAATGAAAAAATAATATTAATAATAATTAGCACTTATCGGCCACATCAGATTTATTTTGTGAAAATCGGGAATAAATTCACCAATACAATCAAATGTGTGCCAGTGTATGACGTAGGTATATTCATTTAAAAAAATCGCTGTGGGTGAGGAAGCAACGCTACGCTCGCTTCAGTAGCTCGCGGGCATTCGTTTGAGGTGGTCTCTTCGCCCGTTTTGTGAACGTCGGCCGATGTTTTTTTTTCATGTTTTCAGCAATTAAATTTCAGTTATTATCACTTTTGACTTCAAATTTAATTAATTTAAGCGATTGGCTATGAATATTCTTATATTTCCGATTTTAAATCGCTCATTTTTACACATGTATTGAATACACAGCACCGGAACGCGCGGATTTTTTTTGCACAGGAAAGAAAAAGTTAAGCCCGATGTGTATTACTTACCGCCGGGTACTGTACTTATTTATAACCTAAATATGACATGCAATTTGTACTTATTGTCCATATATGGAAATACAGTTTGTATATATTATCCATAGATGACATACGAGGGTCATCCAGAAAGTAAGGTTACAACATTTATGTGTGATCGAAAAATGCTTGTATTTAATTGAAATTCACAGGATACTTCACAAATATATTAAACTATTTTTCAACGTAATTGCCGTCGAGATCGAGACATTTCTGTAGTCGGGGCACCAGCTTTTGTACGCCAGTGTCATAGACCTCCGCCGCCAGCTCTCTCAGCCACTTCTTCACAGCTTCCTCGACCTCCTGATCATTGGAAAATTGTTGGGGTCTAGTGAAACACCCACGTCTCATCTCCCGTCACGATAGAGTCCAGAAAAACTTCTCCCTCCTGTGCAAAACGATCCAAAAATTGACGCGCGGCGGTCACGCGATTTTGATGGTGCTCCGGTGTGAGCATTCTGGGCACCCATCTCGCACACAACTTCTTGTAACCAAGTTTTTCCGACACAATATTACCAAGGAGACTTCGAAAAATGTCAGGAAATTCTTCGTGAAGGTCGTCAAGCGTCACACGGCGGTCATTTCGCACTTGTTCTTCAATTTTCTGCACAAGTTCGTCAGAAATCACTGCCGTGTCTCGTCGCGAGTATCAGTACGGCCTTCTCTGAACAACCTAACCCACTTCGTGACATGTTGTCGACTCATCACATCACTACCATAAACTTCCACGAGCTTCCGGTGGATATTTGCGGCGGTATTTTTCTTCAAAGTCAAAAAACGGACGACCGCGCGAATCTCGCACGGACGGCAGGTGGCGGGAGTGCGCGACGATCTCTCCATCGGAAGAATTTATTGTGACTGAACGAAATGGCCGACAAACACGCGGGACCAAACAAACTGACCGTTAGGATCCCCCCTACACGCCAGATGCGCCTACTTCGAAACAAAAGAAATCCACCGGCCTCAGGAGCCCTTATAACCTTACTTTCTAGATGACCCTCGTACAAACCTAGATATTAGAGTTTATATAATTTTTGCATAAATAATCACTTAACAAAAGTCAACAAGTCCTTGTTGCAGCCGTTAGTGAGATTTTCAATATGTTGGCATAATAAAATCGAATTATGATATAGTATGTACCCAATAACTGGGCAACAAACCCAATCTGCAACTGACCCAATCTGACGAGATGTTATTAAAAAGAATGTTATTATATTTTTCCTATGCGGTTAGATATTGTACAATCTGGCGGGCTTATCTTGCCATAGCAGCAATTCCTTCCGCATTAAGATTATAGAGGTTGATAGTGTTTCGAATTATTCACATCCGAAACCTTGATAAATAATATCGCACCTTTGATGGAAAACTGTTACAAGTCGAAAATATATAGTTTCGAAATAACTGATTTTTAAACTTGACCCAATAAAAGTTAAAACTACGATACAATAATGTTTGTAACTGATAATGAAACAACTTCATACATTTTCCCCTTAAATTTGACCCAATAAAAGTTAAAACTACGATACAATAATGTTTGTAACTGGTAATGAAATAACTTCATATATTTTTCCCTTAAATTTGACCCAATAAAAGTTAAAACTACGATACAATAATGTTTGTAACTGGTAATGAAATAACTTCATATATTTCCCCCTTAAACTTGACCCAATAAAAGTTAAAACTACGATACAATAATGTTTGTAACTGGTAATGAAATAACTTCATATATTTTTCCCTTAAATTTGACCCAATAAAAATTAAAACTACGATACAATAATGTTTGTAACTGATAATGAAATAACTTCATATATTTTCTCCTTAAACTTGACCCAATAAAAGTTAAAACTACGATACAATAGTGTTTGTAACTGGTAATTTAATAACTTCATTTATTTTCCCCTTAAACTTGACCCAATAAAAGTTAAAACTACGATACAATAATGTTTGTAACTGATAATGAAATAACTTCATATATTTCCCCCTTAAACTTGACCCAATAAAAGTTAAAACTACGATACAATAATGTTTGTAACTGGTAATGAAATAACTTCATATATTTTTCCCTTAAATTTGACCCAATAAAAGTTAAAACTACGATACAATAATGTTTGTAACTGGTAATGAAATAACTACATATATTTTTCCCTTAAATTTGACCCAATAAAAGTTAAAACTACGATACAATAATGTTTGTAACTGATAATGAAATAACTTCATATATTTTCTCCTTAAACTTGACCCAATAAAAGTTAAAACTACGATACAATAGTGTTTGTAACTGGTAATTTAATAACTTCATTTATTTTCCCCTTAAACTTGACCCAATAAAAGTTAAAACTACGATACAATAATGTTTGTAACTGATAATGAAATAACTTCATATATTTCCCCCTTAAACTTGACCCAATAAAAGTTAAAACTACGATACAATAATGTTTGTAACTGGCAATGAAATAACTTCATATATTTTTCCCTTAAATTTGACCCAATAAAAGTTAAAACTACGATACAATAATGTTTGTAACTGATAATGAAATAACTTCATATATTTTTCCCTTAAACTTGACCCAATAAAAGTTAAAACTACGATACAGTAATGTTTGTAACTGATAATGAAATAACTTCATATATTTTCCCCTTAAACTTGACCCAATAAAAGTTAAAACTACGATACAATAGTGTTTGTAACTGGTAATTTAATAACTTCATTTATTTTCCCCTTAAACTTGACCCAATAAAAGTTAAAACTACGATACAATAATGTTTGTAACTGATAATGAAATAACTTCATATATTTCCCCCTTAAACTTGACCCAATAAAAGTTAAAACTACGATACAATAATGTTTGTAACTGGCAATGAAATAACTTCATATATTTTTCCCTTAAATTTGACCCAATAAAAGTTAAAACTACGATACAATAATGTTTGTAACTGATAATGAAATAACTTCATATATTTTTCCCTTAAACTTGACCCAATAAAAGTTAAAACTACGATACAGTAATGTTTGTAACTGATAATGAAATAACTTCATATATTTTCCCCTTAAACTTGACCCAATAAAAGTTAAAACTACGATACAGTAATGTTTTTAACTGATAATTAAATAACTTCATATATTTTCCCCTTAAACTTGACCCAATAAAAGTTAAAACTACGATACAATAATGTTTTTAACTGATAATTAAATAACTTCATATATTTTGCCCTTAAACTTGACCCAATAAAAGTTAAAACTACGATACAATAATGTTAGTAACTGATAATGAAACAACTTCATATATTTTTCCCTTAAATTTTTCTATAATTGTCGGCTTCCGCGGTCTAGTTTCTAAATAAAGCGTATTTGCAGGAGTTAAATTAAATAATTTTACGAAATACTCATTGACACGAGTTCACGCATATAAATAGGATAAATATCGTTTAAATTGAACGTACTTGCGGGTACTTAATGAAATACAGTATTAGCTGGGACGACCAAGGTCTGAGTGAATGTGATGGAATACAAGTAGCCTGAACAAGTGGACTTATTCTTGCTAAATAATTAGTTGTAAGAATTGTTATCTAGTTATAAGTAGTATGTAGGTGTTGATTATTTCTAAGAAATCATATACAGTCAAACCTCGGGTCACGAACGCGCCTAGTCACGAACAAATCGGCTTACGAACACAATTTCCGAACAAATTTTGACTCGACCTGCGTACAACGCCTCGGCTCACGAATTAGTTGTAACGGCGCATTACGCAATTACGTATTAGTTGTTCTCAGGTGCGCGCGTTGTGAACGTTGTTTGTCGTTGTGTTCGTTGTTCTTGATACAATTTGTTTGCTTGTTATATTTATAAATTAAAGTATATATAAAATATATTTTGCATTAAATTAACCCTCATTAAGGCTCCTAAGAAAATTAATTTCGGTTTGCGAACATTTCGGCTCGCGAACGGAATCAAAAAACGAATTAAGTTCGTAACCCGAGGTACCACCGTAATTCCATAATATAATCATTCTGATATAACAAATACCTTTAACAAAGAGAAATACTTTATTAAATTGAGCGTATTTGCAGCAGTTGAACGAAATAATTTTATGATATATTCATTCTGACGGAGTTATCATTCTGATATCACACGCCGTTATATTATTGTGGTGCATAGTGACAGGTGGAGTTAACATATTTGATTATCAGTGCAGTGGGTGATACGAAGTACCCCGCTTAAAAAGGAAATACGTCACTGTTAAGAAGTGATAGTTCTGGAGAGGTGATCTCGACGACAAGAGAGTAAAGCGCCGTCCCTACCAATGGATATACTTTCCTCTTTCTGATGGGACCTGACACGATAGGTAAATACATTTGTAAAATATTTTATAAATAATTATTATCAATATCAGTGAGATTTGGACTGGCAGAAGAAGGTGTGGCGGTCGCCCACTCGGAACACTGTGGGCGTACACACACACGGTCAATGACCGATGAAGTGACCTTTGCATTCCTCGACAAATCTAAATAAACAAGTCCAAAGTTCACACGCCGGCCATTCAACCCATAGCCCGGAGCGGACCGCATTCCATACTAGAGCGAGAACGCACCACGCTGTCTCGCCAGTTCCGTAAATAAATTGTCACCTACATACGACATTAATCGTTTTGCTAATGCAGAAACGAGACGAAGGATATCTTGCTCGCATTCCCGCACACACGCCGGAATAGTATAAATACCTACGTTTACTAATAAAAACTCTTCTTCCGCACTGCGATCCAAAGCGTGTTTTATTTATCAACAAATCATCATCATCACCTTTAAGGACTAGCTCCTAAAAAGGTTTACTTGTCGGTGTAGTCAAAGAGGATAAAGCGCCAGATTTTTCCTATCGCGATACGTCTCTTTTGTATCCTTAAACCTCTTGCAACTCGTATAATTTCTCTGTACATTTTATTCTTTCCTTGTATCAAACCATTCTTTTCTTGGTCTACCTCTACCACGCGTTGCACTCACATTTGCATTGTATGTGTTTTCTTTTTTTAACCTTTCTTAATTTATTCGTTCTAAATGCCCAAACCATCTCAAGGCGCTCTTCTTGCTTTTATTTAATCTCTCCGTCGTCCAGTCCCTCATGTCTGAGGATGGCGGCAGCCTTCAATTACCCTTTTAATAGTATCCTTGTATGTTACTTGAATGTTACAGAGGTTGGATGTTATAGTATGTTACTTGGATGTTACAGAGGAACAGCTGGACAAATTACAGCGTCTTCAAAATGTGTGTCTAAGATTCATTTTCAACCTACGTAAGTACGATCATATAACTTCATACCAGAAGGCATTGAACTGGTTGAATGTTAGAAATAGACGCCAAATTCACATGCTGTCTCTATTGTATAACATCCTTAACTGTCCCGCCGCACCCTCTTGTCTCGCCGAAAAATTTCAGCGTCTTTCCAATCATGGATTAGCGCTACGCTCAAACAGAGATTGTTTATTGGCCTTTCCAGTTCACCGCTCCTCTTTTTTTACGTCGTCCTTTACTGTCCATGCAGTGAGACTCTGGAATCAGTTACAAACCAATATAAGACTCGCTCCGTCCTTGGCATGCTTTAAGAAGCGACTGAAAAAACTCTTAATTTCTAGTCAGTAAAGTAACGTGTTTCTATCCTGATTTTTCTTTTCCTTTCCTCTCCACCATCCCTTCCTTTCCTTTTGATTGATGATATCTCACTTTATATGAAAAATAATGTTCGGGTGATTGTCCGTCTTTGTGGGGTTCGTGGGCATGTGCTCACGTATGTGTTTATGGATTTCGTGGGGATGGATAGTCATTTGAATGAATTATGCGACCATTTAATTTGCTCCATTTACTCTTGCCTGGTTGGTTGGAAGAGATTGCTGCCTGGCAATAAGCCCGCCAGATTGTATTGCAATAAAAGTGTTAAATAAATATCCTTCCATCTTTATGTGTCCCGGGGTCGATCGGAGAACATCCGATATTGAAGGTCCCGTCGCAGTCCTGATCAGGTCACCCCATCTGGTTGGGGTTGTTCCTCGCCATCTTGTTCCCTCGACGCTTCCGACGACCACAAGTTTCTCCAGGCTATTCGGTTCTCTTCTCATGATGTGGCCGAAATACTGCAAGACACGTCGCATCCACAATGACGAGAGGCGATCTTTTATTTTTAGTTCGGCTAAGATGGACACATTTGTTCTCACGGCTGTCCATTGTATCTGGAACATTCTGCGCCAATACCACATTTCAAAGGCATCGATCGATCCGTCGTCGATCTTATTTAGTACAGCAACTTAAATAAATAAATAAAATAAATAATAGGTTTATTGATAGCAACATAGTATGTACAGATTATATTTAAATAACACTTCTAAAACACATAAATTGCAGATAATACATTAAATACAGAAGCTATCAAAAGGTCTGGACTCATCTAATAGCATCCCCTCGGCCAAGATACACCCCACCAATATAGTGCGAACTCAGCCATGGGGACACCAGATGTTTTTCAGCCCACACCCTTGAACACGTAGAACAAGAATATACAAAAAAAATAAACACAGAAAATAAATAGATGACAAAAAAAATACATTCAAGAGAGAAGACACTAAAAGGTCCGGGCTCATCCCACAAACATTACCCCGGCCGAGATACACCCCACCAATGTAGGTCGAGCCCGACCGCAAGGGCATCAGGGGGCTTCCATCCCACACCCACGCATATCTAGATTAAAGAATAAATAAAATAAACATTCATCCCTAATCATTTCTGTATTCTTTCATACGAGTATATTGTCACCTTCGTGTATAATTTTCAGTGCACCCATTTCTACACCATTTATTGGGCTCGTTTTCGTCTTTTCCACTTTCTTTATTAAGTCGTTCCACTTGCCCAAACCATCTCAGAGCTCTCTACATTTTACTCAACACATTATCTTTAAATTCACATTCATTCCCAATCGCTTCAATATGTATTCTAAGTGCATTTCTACAACATTTATTCGACTCGAATCTTTTCATCTCTGTGAATCCGACCACAACGTGACTCTCTTAGATTTTTATCCTAAAACTTTAATTATTTATTAGTGTTGAGTAGTTGAACCATACGAGTATGCTGTTATCTTTTTGTGTTGAGTAGTTGAACCATACGGGTATGCTGTTATCTTTTTGTGTTGAGTAGTTGAACCATACGAATATGCTGTTATATTTTTGTGTTGAGTAGTTGAACCATACGAATATGCTGTTATATTTTTGTGTTGAGTAGTTGAACCATACGAATATGCTGCTATATTTCTGTGTTGAGTAGTTGAACCATATGAGTATGCTGTTACCTTTTAAGAATCCTTTCGTCTTCCTAATACCGTGATGACAACCATACGAGTATGCTGTTATCTTTTTGTGTTGAGTAGTTGAACCATACGGGCATGCTGTTATCTTTTTGTGTTGAGTAGTTGAACCATGCGAATATGCTGTTATATTTTTGTGTTGAGTAGTTGAACCATACGAATATGCTGTTATATTTTTGTGTTGAGTAGTTGAACCATACGAATATACTGTTATATTTTTGTGTTGAGTAGTTGAACCATATGAGTATGCTGTTATCTTTTAATAATCCTTTCGTCTTCCTAATACCGTGATGACTGCTGAGGTTATTTGTGGAATAGGTTTTTTTGTTATTTATTTATACGAGTATCAGTGTCCAGTGTGTATTTATGCGATTTGATCACGCCCCGATACGCTGTGAGAATATTAATTACATTCTCAGAAAAAAAAGCATTATTGGCGAATTATCGCCCTCCCCCTCTCAGATAACTTCACCGCTCAGCCCGAGGGTTTTGCGCGCTCGCAAATATAAATCTGGCTGTGCGCTATGTCATCGTTCACTGTGACCTCGGATATCCGTGGGCCGGCACCCACTACTCTACATAAGTGCTAAACCTGCGCCGTGCGTACTTTATTTCGTTTCTACCATGTCTATGCACAGGCTCACTGTCCTATTTTTTGCTTTTCACTCTGAGGATTTATATGCATACATACCATTAAGACACCTCACTGTCGAGGAAGGCAGAGATGACAGAGCACCAGATTTTCCTATCTCGACATACATCCTTCGTCTCTTTCACATCCACACCTGTTATGTCGGAAGTCGGGAGTTGATGGTGTAAATTGTATTATCGATGTATATTACTTACCCGGCGTTAAGTAATATACATCGGGCTTAAGAAAGATACTGTCAGCCATAATCAGCTAACTTCGGCTTTGTAGAGCGTCGTCTCTGTCATTCATACACGTGTTCCATCGCCATTTGTCAGTCGTTCCATCGCCATTTGTCAAGCGGACTGTTAGCGCATCGTGCGACAGAGACGACGCTCTATAAAGCCGATTATGGCCGACAGTCTGTTTCTTAAGCCCGATGTGTATTACTTACCGCCGGGTACTGTAATTCATTTTACATACATCAGATCAACATAATATGTGTACCTTAATTTTATATACATCAGATAAACATATATGTACCTTTATTTTATATACATCAGATAAACATATGTGTACCTTTATTTTATATACATCAGATAAACATATATGTACCTTTATTTTACATACATCAGATAAACATATATGTACCTTTATTTTACATACATCAGATAAACATATATGTACCTTTATTTTACATACATCAGATAAACATATGTGTACCTTTATTTTACATACATCAGATAAACATATATGTACCTTTATTTTACATACATCAGATAAACATATATGTACCTTTATTTTACATACATCAGATAAACATATGTGTACCTTTATTTTACATACATCAGATAAACATATGTGTACCTTTATTTTACATACATCAGATAAACATATGTGTATCTTTATTTTACATACATCAGATAAACATATATGTACCTTTGTTTTACATACATCAGATAAACATATATGTACCTTTGTTTTACATACATCAGATAAACGTATATGTACCTTTATTTTACATACATCAGATAAACATATGTGTACTTTTATTTTACTTACATCAGATAAACATATGTGTACCTTTATTTTACATACATCAGATAAACATATGTGTACCTTTATTTTACATACATCAGATAAACGTATATGTACCTTTATTTTACATACATCAGATAAACGTATATGTACCTTTATTTTACATACATCAGATATACATATATGTACCTTTATTTCGTTTCTGCCACGTCTATATACCTATACATTGTAATTCACACTGTGCTATTTTTAAGATTTCAATATTTATTTATTCACTGCCAAGTTTACCGGGGACACGACAAATGAAAGTCAACAAACCCAGATCACTATAAATTAATGTCCACTTTAAATTATCTGTTTTTTTTTGTTTATCTTATTTTTCCTTAATTATACGAGGGTTGCTATTTAAGTTTTGAGATATGGCAACACCAGTGTAGATACGTCAAATCTGACATCAGCATCGTAAAGTTTGGCGTTTTTAATGGTATACGTGCTCAGAAAGTTTTGTCATACGAGTGATATTTGTGTTGTTTGCAGTGACTTGAAAAAATCATCTCGGCCAAAAATGGAATGAAATCGTGAATATTTTCGTGCGATGATTTTTTTATTATTTTTGACGTGGACTAACTCAACAACAGTGTGCCGATCAACTCGCTTCAACTTCGGGTGATGAAGCACCGTCCTGGGCCACTGGGTTTCGCTGATTTTCCGAATTCAACCGTGGTCGTAGTTCGCTGCAGGACGAATTTCGTGAAGGTCGTCTAAAATTGGTTGTTGTGCCAGAAAACCAATTTTAGACGATCTTGCAATATTAGTTCACGCACAGCATCGATAAACATCGATGCTGTGCGTGAACTGATATTGCAAGATCGTCATGTGACTTATCGTGAGATTGAGGCATGTTCGGGCATTAGTTCCACTCGCATACATTCAATATTGGATGAACATTTGGTCGTCACAAAGAATTGTTCGCGTTGGATACCGCATAATTTGACAATCGTTCAAAAAAAGGCTCGTATCGATTGGTCCAAAGAAATGTTGAAAAAATTCGATCGTGGTGATTCAAAAGACGTCTATAAGATCGTGACAGACGACGAATCATGGATCTATGCATATGAGCCAGAAACTAAACAGCAGTCGACTGTATGGGTCTTTCAAGACGAGCCAAATCCAACAAAAGTTGTTCGCGCACGAAGCAAATGGTGGCTTGTTTCTTCGGTATAAATGGTCATGTCGCAACAGTGCCTTTAGTGGAACGTCGTACGGTCAATTCTGAATGGTAAACCACCATTTGTTTGCCAGAAGTGTTGGGAAAAATGAGGAAAACCAACCGCCGAAGACGGATCATTCCCCACCACGACAATGCGAGTTCTCACACATCGGCTCAAGTGACTTTTTGAGCACTTAAAGCATCGAATTGATGGGTCATCCGCCGTACAGCCCTGATTTGGCACCCGATGACTTATTTTTATTCCCGAACATCAAAAATAAATTGCGATCCCAACATTTTTCGACGCCTGAAGAAGCGGTTGATGCGTTCAAAACGCACGTTTTGAAGTTACCTCATTCGGAGTGAAAAAAGTTCTTCGAAAATTGGTTCAAACGCTTGCAAAAGTGTATTGATCTTCACGGATAGTATTTTGAAAAACAATAAAGCCATTTTCGATGATAAATATTTCTTTTTACTTTTCTGTCTCAAAATTTAAGTAGCAACCCTCGTATTACGCTAATCGAAATAAGTAGTGGTGTATGATATATTTGTATTGCTAGCAAGAAAAAAACACCAAAAAAGCGTTTCTATCCAATGTATTGTATGATAAATGCGATCGTTTATTTAATGTATAGATTGTTCTTCCAAATGTGGCCGAAGCTTATTTTTTATCTGTTTATCAATATGTATTTCAAGAAGCGCCATATAATGAGATAAAAAAGCTCCTAGTTTCTTAAATTATTTTTTCACATTTTCTCGTGTCCCGTATCGATCAATTTTTAATCATGCCACGTGTTTCGTTCCAGTAGGAGCAAGTTCCCAGCTTCTTAGCATTCGCATTAATCAAATTTTGACCGGATTGCAGATTTCAGTCGAGATTGCATGTTGGCAAACCTGTGTAGCCCCACAATCACATCCAATACTACAATAT
Source organism: Odontocerum albicorne (assembly GCA_949825065.1). Lineage (NCBI taxonomy): Eukaryota > Metazoa > Arthropoda > Insecta > Trichoptera > Odontoceridae > Odontocerum > Odontocerum albicorne. The sequence goes on from OX463858.1 coordinate 3,459,205, forward strand.
ATTCGTTCTAGAAACCCCCATCTATGTATGTTGTATTGTGTTGCATACAGTACAACCTGGCGGACTTATTGCTATATGGCAATCTCTTACAACCAACCAGAAAGATCTTGAAATGGTCTTAAAGGGGTATTCTACTCTAGATGCGTGAATTTCGGACGTTTTTTCAGACTAAATAAAAAAAAACTAAAAACATATTTACTAAACATTTTTTACGGTTTGTTTATTGATGATTTGAGAATGAACAAAAAAAAATTGAAAATTCAAGAATTTTGTTATCAGCTTGTAAAAAGGGGGATGTGAGCTGGTCGACATGATTGGACCCCTTTCGTAAATCTGAAACAAAAATCATACACAGTTTCTTGATAAGAAATAATGTCGTTATCGTTGGTACCAAAGAGAAAAAAAACGTAAAATGGCGGCTGTCTAAATTTTTTAAACTTTTTTTCAAATTTTTAAGTTAAAAAAAATATTGTAAAAAAGATTGTTTTGAATTTTCCAAGCTAGGGACGATATAAAAATATCTATCGAAGTTTCATACCAAATTTGAAGGCAATCGGTTGGATAGAACTTGAGATTTTATGGCGACCAGGTCGAAAAAAATGGTTTAGAGAAAAACGCTTTTAAAGTATATAGCTATAACTTCGTAAATATTGAGAATTTAAAAATTTGAGAACATATTCGTAAAGGTTTAAACTTTAAGAATATGCAAAAGAAAAAAAGATGTTTTTAAATTTCTAGAGTAGAATACTCCTTGAAGTGAAAACCAGACTGGAATCCTTAAAAAAACGGGATTTGAACCCACAACCTCCGGGTTGATAGACAGACATCTTATCAACTAGGCCACGCAGGATGTTCACCTTGCCTCGGAGACTATTCAAGACTCTCCCAATTAATTAAGTCAAAATAGTTGGTCTCATGGTGCCATCTTATCTGAGAGCTCTAATCTTCAGATGTTTTTTCGAATGAATGATTGGAATATTTAATGTGTTGATCATCGTCCAGAAAAAAACTTCCAGTGGTTTCTTGATTTTATTGTATACATCTGCGAAAGGAAAAAAAAACAAACACAAAGATCTTCAGAGACAATACTCCGAGTTATTGCAGATACGAGTGCAATCGAAGCTAACGATTTGTTTAATAGTGCTGGATGAACTTTGTTTGATGTTTGGAAACGAGGCTTGGACCATAATAGAATGAGAAGCCATTAACGTCTCGACATATGGACTATCGAAGTTCACGATGCAATTAAAACTTACAAAACAAGACGTCAAGCGGTTAATGAGCGCCGATTTAATGAACCATGGACCAGATGTAAAGAATCTAAATTATGATGTTTAATGTATGAACATTTTTTGTTAAAGCGATTTATCCTGATGAGAGTGCTTTGTGTTCTTTGAAAGATTCATTAATATGGATGCAGAAATTTGACTGTTGGTTGAATACGTAAGGAGATGTTAATCTGTCAAGTTGTAGATTAAGTCTTCTTCTTCTTCCTAGTGTCATGTCAGGTCCCCCCAACGTTGACTATCACATGAGAGTAGGCATCTTTGTCCCCGGCAGCCCGAAAAAGATCCCCAACGCTCCTTATACCAGTCCAATCACGTATATTGCGGAGCCAGGAGATTTGCCTCCTGCCGACACCGCTTCGACCCTTTATTTTGCCTTGGATGATCAGGTGCAGTAATTTGTACTTTTCTCCTCGTAAGTACATGATCCAAATAGGACACCTTTCGGATTTTAATATTAGTCAGCAACTCTCTTATCAACTTTGACTCTTTGAAGAACCCTTGTGTTGCTGACCATATCCGTCCAGGGTATCCGTAGCATTCTCCGGTGTATTCACATTTCCTATGCTTCCAGTCGGTTCATACTACCAACTTTGTGGGTCCATGATTCCACTCCATGCAAGAACACTGACCAAATGTAGCATTTTATTAACCGTTGTCGAAGTTTCATTTTTAGATCATCATCGCAGAATACGCTTCTCATTTTATTAAAAGTCGCACGAGATGTTTAATTTCTGCACTTGACTAAGGTTTCTGGGTCGAGGTCTTCCACTAGGATACTTCCGAGTTATTTAAGTCTAGAAATTTATATTGTTATCTAGATGAGGATCTCGTGGTGGATCAGACTATCGAGCAAACCGGAGGTACCCTGGAACTAAGAACTACGAACTACGCGACATCACGTTGGGACGAAGAATCTCTTGGATACCATTGGATTATTTCGGATGTCCATCGGGAGTCTGAAATTCTGGCTACGTGTCCTGTCCATTGCCACTTCATTCTTTTGCACACCTTTGTAACGTCTTCTACCTTTGTTATATTGCAAATCCAGGTGTTTCGTTTACGGTCTCTTTTAGTATATCTCACACAAAATATGACATGCTATATATTATGCTTTGAGTTGTTTTTTTATAGTGTTTATGTTTTCCCGATTGTTTATGTTTCTTATTATCGTGCGGAAGTTTATTATTGGTTTACTGTTAAATATTATACTTTACTTGTGAGTTGTATTGAACTGTTTAATTCCAAAATAAAATAAAATAAATAAATAATGCACGCAGGTATAAATCTTCCTAAAAAAGGATTTGGTTATTAACCCTTCCCTTACGGTGATAAAAATAATACGCGTGCTCCGGTGTTGGGTAGTGAGTACGCAATAAAAAATTAGCGATTTTAAATCGGAAAAATAAGAACATTCATAGATAATCCCCTTAATTAATTATAATTGAAGTTAAAAATTATAATAATTGAGATTTATTTGCTGAAAACATTAAAAAACCATTTGGCAACGCTCACGGAACGGGCGTACGTCTAACCTATTTGCAAGCCTAGAAGCTACTAGTGGCGCGGAACGTCAGTCGCATACCCCGGCGCTTACGCTTATGCTTGCGACGTTGAGACAATTCAGCTCCTCGCAATTCAGTCTAGTATGCAAGGGTGAGATGCGAATATAGTGTCGCGCTTCCCGCATACTATTCACCTATCGTCAAGACGAGGCACTCGCAGCGTTTAAATGCGAATTTGTTTTCGATCTTTACAAAACACCTCGATGTAGTCGATAAATTCTGATTATTATTAATATTATTTTTTAAATCAATGCGTAAATATATTATGGAGGAATACCTAAAATCTTAACCTTGTATTTATTATATTTATAGAGATATTGATGGTTATTAGAAGCAACGTGTAGAAGATACCCAACACAGGGAAGGAAAGGTTAATAATGCGGAAGAACGATGTAGACAGTTGGACTGGCGCAGTCGTCGAGTATTTCAATAGAGAAGGGAGGGTGTGTTTATTATATTATAGTTTATCGTTATTTTATTTATTATTAGAGGAAAAAAAGTCAAATCAATCGTGACAAGTAACATGTTTTTGTAACAAAAAAATATATATATAGTCTCAAATATTTCAAACACAGTAATTTGTACTCATATCATTATATAAGACGTTGGTTCTCAACTAGTGGTACGCGAAATACGACTGATGGTGCATATATAATTTGTGCGATATACGGTATAAAAAAATAATTACCAAAGCAGGGCTTATTTTAACGTGTTCCCCGCGGGAAGCGCAAGCGCCTGTGATCTGACGACAATCCAAATTTCAAATCACAAGTACTTAAAAAGAATGACACAAAACCGGAATGAAAATGGAACTGAAATTTAAAATAATCTTTATTCTAGCGACATCTCTGAAAACCTTGTCAAATAATTTATTAGTTTATGAGATATTGTTGAATAAATAGAGCGCCGATTTTTTTTGGTTTCTCAATATTTCCAGCTATTGCGTCACATGTAACGACCTGTCGCGCGGATCGAGTCCTGCGATGAGTCTCTCTTACGTAAATAAACATTACTAAGTCTCTCTTACGTAAATAAACATTACTAGTGCTATATGCATTTGATTGGGTGAGTGTAATCAATCATTGCTTTGATCGTAGCATTCCTTTGTTTATTTTACGTAATGTTTAGTTTATCTCCTTTATTTAATGAGTCTCCTTAAGAGTAATGACTATTATTTATTATCAGAAAATTACTTATGTGTCATGTTTACTTGGTGTTGTAATCAAATATCAGTGGTTCTAAACAAAATACGCGTTTAAACTTAGAAATTAAAAAACGCCGAAATTGTGCCGCGCACAGGATTCGTGGAATTTGATTTTTAACGCGGTGAACAGATTAAATAATATTTACTTTCGATGTTTGCTTGCGCTGTTGCCTTAACTGAGTAATACTGAAGAAATAAATATTTTACAATTTGTCGTTGTTTCTTTAAATAAAAGAGTCACGTGGTTATATTGAAGTTTAGAGCGTATATGTATGTACAGTACCCGACGGGAATTAATACACATCGGGCTTAAACTCAAAACGTATGAATGACAGAGATGACGCTCTACAAAGCCGAAGTTAGCCGATTATGGCCGCCAGTTTTTTTCTTAAGAAAGATACTGTCGGCCATACGTTTCTGTTATTCGTACGTTTTGAGTTTAAGGCTGATGTGTAATACTTACCGCCGGGTACTGTATATAAGGTCTGATTTGGAATACAAATCACGAAATTTTAAGGTTAGGTTAGGTTAGGTATATGTATGTACAGTACCCGACGGTAATTAATACACATCGGGCTTAGACTCAAAACGTATGAATGACAGATACGACGCTCTACAAAGCCGAAGTTAGCCGATTATGGCCGACAGTTTTTTTCTTAAGAAAGATACTGTCGGCCATACGTTTCTGTTATTCGTACGTTTTGAGTTTAAGCCCGATGTGTATTACTTACCGCCGGGTGCTGTATATAAGGTCTGACTTGGAATACAAATCATGAAATTTTAAGGTTAGAAATTAGTATTTTGGCCAGACTATGAATTCAGGCCTTATTAGTCTCGACTCCTATTTGTATAAAAGACATATTTTTGCTAATGGTACTGAATCTTTTAAATTTTGATTTTGGCGTTACGCATTTAAGAAAAGGTTAAGAACCGCTGATATAAAGTATTAGTAACGCATTTGACTATAACAATAAAATGACGTTTCACTTTTGTATAAAAATAGCGTGTTAATATTATTTGGCATTTATTTATACTTATTGTAGTTAATGTGCGGTATTTGATCAAAAAGTTTTAGGACTTTAATTATACAATCGAAAATACAAGTTTATTCATCAAAATCGATATGGTCCCCTTCAAAGTACTCCCCATCGACTGCAACGCACTTACGCCAGCGCTTGATCCAATCCTCGAAACACCGCTGGTACTCAATTTTCGGTATGTCCATCAGAGCCGTCTTCGATTTTTTCATGACATCCTCTCGGGTGCTGTAACGCGTTCCGTGGAAGCGGTTTTTTAAGTCTGTTGAACAGGAAAAAGTCGCAGAGAGCCAGATCAGGTGAATTCGAAGGCTGCTGGATAGTAGCCGTGTTGTTTTTGGTCAAAAACTCATGGAAATCATGTCTTTCGCGATTTCAACGCGGTCCTTTTTTGCATGAAATTGAGGTCTTTCGGCACCAGTTTTGCAGCGACACGTCTGAGGCCCAAATCACTAACCAAACTGTCTTGAGCGGATCCATAAGCGATGTTCAAGTCTTCTGCCAGCTCTCTGATGGTCAATTTGCGGTTTTCGGCACACATTTCTTTGATTTTATCGATGTTTTCATCCGTTTTCGACTTCCACTGTGTTCGTCATCTTAGCCAATTTAGAAAAATTCGTGCCTTTTTATATGAACTTGTATGGGATAAACATTTTTAAAAACGAAACAACCAAAATATATCAAATGAACTGGTTTGATATTTTAGCACAAAAATGTTTTATTTCGTTTAAACCAAAAATATGTGTTTTTTAATATGATTTTCTGGAACTCCCAGACTGGTGTTTTTCGTACATTTATCCACCAAACTCGAATATCGCTTTTCGAGTGGCATCTGTTTGATAGTCAAGTAATTTAAAACTATTGTGTAGATTTTTTAGTACAAAAATATGATACTCAATTTGCGGTTTTCGGCCAACATTTCTTTGATTTTATCGATGTTTTCATCGGTTTTTGACTGCCACTGCGTTCGTCATCCTCGACCGATTCACGACCCTTTCTGAAGCGTTCATGCCACCGAAAAACACTTCTCCAACATTTCCAAGGTCTGAGGACCGTTAAATCCGTTTTTCACACAAAATTTAATGCAAACTCGTAGATGCACAGTTGATGCCATTTTCAAACTTGTAAAAAATCGAAAACACGCACAAAGGTAGATGTACTCAGTACAGCGTAACTTTTACAAATGTCAAGCTATGACGCTGAAATTTGGAGGGAAGTGTCAATGATAGATGTGGTAACCTAACAAAAAAAAAAGAATTCCAATCGGGTGACTGACAGCGCCACACGGTGGCCGGTCCTAAAACTTTTTGATCAAGGTAGTGATACAATTTAATGAGAATTTAGAATTTAGAGTGCGCATGAATAAAAAAACTTGTGAAAAAAAGTATTAACATTAACATGAGTCATACACGAAAATATCAAAAAGGAGCATGTATATACATATGTATATGCGGTGTACCTATTATACATACAGCCATTCACCCTTGATTTACGGGGTAGATAGGTTTTTAGAAAAATCGCGCAAATCGAAATCGCGCAAATTGAGACGAAAAACTTCAACGAAATTAGAATATACGTTCGAAAATATCAAAACCGGCTTAAATTGAGTGGCGCCAGATTTAAGTTTCAAAGAAACGAAAGCGCTGCCTGAAAGAATTTTTAGTCATTTCACGAAATAATATTTACCATCTTCTTCTTCCTAGTGTCATGTCAGGTCCAATCACGTATACTGCGGAGCCAGGAGATATCCCTTCTGCCAACACCTCTTCGACCTTCTATTTTGCCTTGGAGTCTACAACTACAACCCATTTTTTCGTATCGGTTAACGCCATTCGATATTCCTCTTGACTCTTCCATCATCTCAGAAAATACTGCCCAAGTAGCAGTATTCTTCAACTTGCATCAATATTTCACTGCTCGCCTATACCCTCACTGCATTTCCTTTTTTTGATGCAGTACTGCACAATGGTACACGCAATGTACCACTTATTAAACCTCTCTCTATTGCTGCACGAACGCTTAGATTATGTACCACTTCGTATAATATAATACTTATGACTCATATCCGCACAGCTGCAGGTCTGGTCCTGCTCAAATTCATTTAGCTTCTAATATTATTGACAGTTAGTTGTTCTTGGTGTGCCGACTTGTGCGTATAAAAGAAAACGTTATATATTTGTATTAAATTTTAATAAAAAATAATTGTGTTGTGATAAAATTGACTTCAGTAATTGTGGTAAATTTATATTTAGGTTAAAAATTAATTTTACTTGGATGTATTTCGGCATTATTTGGTGGTACTTTAGAAATACCAGTGGAAATATGGACTAGTGGTACATAAGTTGTACCACCTCACCAGGAGTTCCTTGACCTACTGAGGAAGTGGAAATATGTTAATTTAGCTTTTGTATGTATCATTTTTCAAACACATTAAAAAGATAATGAGAAACTTGACTTTTTATTTTTTGTGCAGCCTGAGTAAAAATAAGTGACGTTTACCTGTGCCTGTAAGGGTTAAATAAATAAATAGCTTTATTTAGGATCTCGAAACTCGAGTCGCGATAGTAACGGTATCAGATTAGTGGATTTCCAATGTATATTATTATATCACAAGTATGATTTTATGGATTTTTCGCCCCTTGCGGTCCGTCTTGTACCCACCCAGTGGGGGTGAAAGCAACTTGGACTAGTCTCAGGGGTGAAATTACCTTAGAGTGGTCGAGCAGTCATCAATCACCAATCAAGTGCGCCACAACGCGACTTCTGAGACAGGATTAATATCAGAATTATTGGAATTTCTGAATGGTTTTGCGTACTCCAAATTAAGTTTGTTTACGTTTTTATCATCACCATCACGTCTTGCTCCTGTTGGAGTAGGCAGAGAGACGATATATCCACTTCATTCTGTCCTAGAACACATCTTTTACTTTTGCCACGTTATACTATACAAGTACATAATTTTACTAAAGAAAATGTAACATGGTCCCTGTGACGTTTCGCGAATTTGCCCCAATACAACCTCGTAACGACGTTCAGTAATTGTAACTAGTTGCAACCCGTGAAATATTCACGGAAGTAAAAAAATTATACATTTTTGAAATACCGAATGGAGCAAGATCAGCTTAAAGTTTTTTGGGTTCGTTAATGTTTCAAGTTTAAAATAAAAAAAGGTACATCTTGATTGATGAATTATTTAATTCTCGAAAATCTCTTTATACACGATGTGATGTTTTGTGTATAAACATTACTGTTGTTCAATTTAAATCGTTGATAAAGTTTTCCTTGAAGACTTGCTTCAGATATATTGACTTTAATGTTTTCGCGTTTCCGACATCTTGAAAAAGCCACATATAATTGTCTGCATTCAAAAAAAGAGCATGAGATAAATAAACACAAGTAATTATAAGGTTCAATATAATAGGAAATAAATGAATTACAATTCAAAATAAATTGGCATCGTCCCCTTTTACACCGGCTCAAAAATCACGGACCCGCCGAGATTCAAATTTCGAAGTATTCCTCTCTCGCTCTCTTGTATTCAAAATTCGATTCTCGTATTCTTTCTTTGACGACAACCGTTGTACGAGCTTTGGCCTATTTATATTATGATTATTATTTTATCAACTTTAATATAAGCCTCGATTCTGATAAATAGCAAGTTATTAAGGTAAATACATTACATAAAACTAACAATAATGATGAATTAATACATCTTGTTACAAATTAGCAAAAATATGTCAGTTTATTAAAATCAAATAATATTTGGCGACGTTCGTCAAAAGTCACTACGTTAGTCTGCATTGGCTAGGGATGGGGTATACGATAATTGGATTTTCGATTTATTTTATACATAAAATTAAATGTTCGTAATTAGTATTAATTCATACTAGATCTTGGCCTATTTAAAGATAGATACAAATCATACAATACATTAGAAAGTCAGTATAATGAAAATTAGGAATTAAAACGTCAGCTTAGAGAAAAACAATTATTCGTTTTGTAAAAAAAAAAACGATTTTACCCCATCCCTTTGAGACATGACATTTCAAACGTCACAGGGGCCATGCTACATTTTCTTGAGTATAGTAAGTTAGTTTTGGTAAGACCTAGAAAAACGCGACAAGACTAAATTAATCGCATTGTGAAATATGGAAGAGTAAGCATGCATTATTTTTTATTTTATAAAATTAAAAAAAATTATTTGTAGTTTTTCTTCTTTTTTAATGTCTTGTATTTTTCAAAGTAATTGGACTAAACCTGTTTTGAAAAAATAAATAAATAAATTTACTCGTATGCATGGTAACATAAGATTGCAATAGTATTTGGCACACGTGTTTTAAACGTGCTTACACACGGGAATGTTTCCATTTGGCACGGCTTAAGATCATTTTGATGGGCATTGATCATTTTGGACGGCACCGCATCCGTCTAATTGTCATGAAATGAAAGCGAAATTTAAGTAAATTCTACAATGTATTTTGGGCTATTTAGAAAGCTTATATAATCTGATAGCACTCAATGGAGTATCATGTAACAAACGCGCTATATCAAAAGTAAATTAAGTAAGGATGTGTGATGTCACCTTGGTTGTTTACCCATATAAAGGGTCTTTCAAATTGAGCGGGTTTTTAATTTTTTGGATATAACACAGATGGCGTCGCGAACTTGCCTGGGTCTTGTAACATTTGAGAAGTGTAATGTATGACATTTATAAAAATGGTGTCGTATACAATACAACAATGCGTTCAAATTTTAGAATTATTTTGACACATCGATCAATTAGTCCCGGGACTAACTACTAAAACAACATTTGTTTGCCAAAATTCTTCTTTATTCATCAACATAGTCTCCTTCAAGAGCGATACATTCATTCCAACGCTTTCCTAACTTTTCTATGCCAGCCGTGTAGAACGATTTATCTTTGGTTTCTAGGCGTTAGTTTCGGCAATCACTTCTTCATTGGAGCCAACAGCCTCATTTGGACGACCAGAGCGTTCAGCATCATTTGTGTCTGTACGACCATGTTTGAAATCAGCATACCACCGACAAATGATTATTTTCGACGGAGCAGAGACCGGATAACACTTTACAAGCCATCGCTGAGTTTGAACGGTATTTTTTCCCATTAAAAAGCAATGTTTTATCAACACACAAAATTCGTTTTTTTCCATTGTTTTGAAAATAGCAAAAGTAGCGTCACTAAAACCACTGTAACTCAATGACACAATGTCGGAATGTCATGAAAGTTTGACACGTAACTTATAAAGGTTGGTACTAACTGAGAATTGGATGGCTTTGTTATTAGAGGCGCCATCTGTTGGTTAGTCCCGGGAATCGTTGATTGATGTATTAGTCTACTTTCAAAATAAACAAAAACACAATTATTTTTACCGACCAACTTTGCAGTCATTAAACGATGCATTTTTAATTTTTTTTTCTCAGTTCTAGATTATTAAAATATAAATAATTATATAAAATAAGTATTTTTTTAACTGGTCCACTGTTTTAATTAATAAATTTAATTAACGACACAACAGTTCCTTTATATACAAATGAACATGTGACAGGTTATACAAATACTTAAAATTATTGAAAAAAAATACAAAACTTTGTTTTAAACTAATATATGTACAGGAGATACAAAAAACAGCAGTAATAATAAATTACAAAGTCGTTGTTTAAAATTATTTAATATTAATATGTATATTTAAGTTCAACATATGTATGTATACGAGTGTCACAAAATATTACTAAATTTTACCAAGTAGACTTACGTAATTGTCGAAGACTTGTTTTATAGTGGTAAAGAACTTAGATTTGTTTTTAGTGGAACAACGCTTTCATAGAACAAGAATAATTGGATTTTTCGAGAATTTTATGGATAGAATTTTATGCATTACCGGCACAATAATTACATACATATTGGCAATTCCGTAAAATTAAGTAACTAAGTAAAGCCTGGTGGTATCAAGCGGGGTATTTATGTTGGTGAAGGTTCTATATTGGAAGTTAGTTAGTGCGAAACCGCTCAAGTGGGCCTGCCAAGGGCGGCATATCCAATTAGCCCGCGCAACAATCGCGGCTGTTGACCTCGGCCCTGACCTTCGCATTGCTCCGGGGTGGCGGACCTTGGATCTTCGAGTTGTTGCTTTGAAAAGGAGAGTGTCTCGGAAGCTGTCGCCGCGTTGGATACATTATTTAGGGAGCGATGTTACTTATTCATTTTTATGGTCTGGACGACCTAGCCGTGGCCTAGTTGGTAAGACGCTTGTCTTCCAACTCGGAGGTCGCGGGCTCTATTTGCGTTGGAACTCAATTTTTTTTATACAGAATCCTACTGGCGAAGTGCTTGAACAATCACGAAAGGCCGCAGCTATTTCCGGATGTTTAAAGAACACTATCTGGAAAAACAAGTATATGAACATCCAAAGCAAGGTGAGGATATACAAGACCTGTGTCCGCCCCATAATGACATACAGCATAGAATCCAGAGCCGACACTGTCAACTAAAAATCTCCTTCGAACCAGCGAAATGAAGGTACTCAGGAGTATCATCGCTGGCATAATCCTTCGTGATAGAGTACGAAACACAGAAATCCGAAGGACGTGCGAAGTTGAAAATATTGTCAGATGGGGACGACAGAGAAGAAGGTTCTGGATTGAACATCTGGATACATATCCAGAATGCCGGAACCAAGAGCCGTAAGAATAGCCGGGGACAGTATAATTATATGTATATTTAAGTTCAATATATGTAATGTATGTATACCACAAAATATTACCAAACTTCACCAAGCAGATTTACGTAATTGTCGAAGACTTATTTTATAGAGGTAAATAACTCAGATTTGTTTTTAGTGGAATAACGCTTATATAGAACAAAAATAGGATCTTTTGAGAATTTTATGGATATATATTGAGATACAGAAAACACATGGGCTCACTTGTAGAACGAGATGCAAGTTGCTTTGCAGAATCGAAACCTTCTACATGTTGATGCAGGGTTACTCAACTCCAGAGGAAAGTATTGTCCTTAATGTTTTGTTTATATTACGTTATTTATATCAATAAAGGAAAGCACAAAGTTAGTAGCTATTTCTAAATATTGTTTCGATATTCTGGCGAATACAATATACGAGTATATTTATATTAAAAATATCTAAATTGTTGCAAAACTCGTTTCCAAGTCTTTACATACGAATTATGATACGGGAAGTCTGGCGCTCTGCACTCTCAGCCTACCCCGACAGGGAAATGGCTTGATGATATGTAAGTGTGTATGTTACGAAGAAAAAATCTTCATACTTTTTTGAACTTACCGTCAGTCCGTTTAATTGTTAATCCAAGGGCTATGTATTCTGTTGTTGGTATTTTAAAGTTACCAAGAAAGAAAGCGACCGCTTCCTTCTTCCGCATCACGACTATCCTTTCTTATCGGTGTGCGGATGCAAACGGCATGAGGCATGTGCGGTAAAAACGGAAGCCTGATACCAAATATGGGGAACCCAATCCAACATTGCGCGAAGGCTGGCGAGATTCTACGATTGGCACGTGACGTGAATCATTTAAGAGGGTTTTTTTTAATCGATTTTGAGGGTCAGAGAATTATTAACACAAACCCATGGGCAAACTTCATGGCAAAGTGGTAGAACTCTCGTCATGTAAGTTTGTAGGGTTCCAATCCAATTCTGAATGACGATTAAATGTTTTTTTTTTTTTTATGTTTTGAGACTTTCGCGGTTCTTCGTATCAGTTGGATAAGGGTTTTCGGCGCTTTTTACCGCGTGTTTTAGTTTACGATGCCGACGTTTCGGAAACGTTGCAGTTTTCATCTTCAGTGCTTGTTCGTAGTTAACTTCGCCTTTGCTGGGTAATTTTATAAAGGGTCTTTCAAATCGATCGGTTTTTTTAATTCTTGAATAAAACACACAATTTGCTTTGATTTCAAAAAAAAACTTTTTATTGGTCATTGAAGTATAATTTATGACATTTAAACACAAAAAAACAATTTCCACCTCTTACAGCTCCACACAGATGTCCACTCTTTTGTCAAAATTTTCGATGACATTTTGGCATAATTGCGGTTCTAACTCACCAATAACGCGAATAATTTCGTCCTTCAGCTCAGGAATTGATCGGGGGTCATTCTTATAGACCTGGCTTTTCACGTAGCCCCAGAGAAAATAGTCCAACGGTGTCAGATCACGTGATCTTGGTGGGCAATTAACATCACCGTTTCCGGAGATTACAAAACATAAAATAATTCAACAATTTGAAAGCGTTGTTGTATTGTATACGACTCCATTTTTTATAAATGTCATACATTACACTTCTCAAATGTCACAAGACCCAGGCAAGTTTGCGACGCTATCTGTGTTTTATCCAAAAATTATAAAAAAACGCTCAATTTGAAAGACCCTTTATAAATAAGCACTGAAGATGAAAACTGTAAAATTTCATCATCTTGAGTTAGAGCACACTTCGAGGAGTTTGTTCTCTAAATAGCGCTGTATAAATTGCCACAAAATTCCTTAACTTTCTCTAATATTTCATTGCTTGAACCCATATATCGCGTTTACTTTTCCTTTCACCCTTTCCTATTACAGTATAACATAATATGTAGTCAAGTGTAGCTAGCCCATTACAGTATAACATAATATTATGTAGTCAATTTTAGCTAGCCTATTTTGCGTGTTATGTATAATATAATACGAGTATGTAGCCTTGATCTCGCGTGTGAGGTCGTTAGCAAGCAGGCAAGCTACGGACCCGTTTTATTTTAGCCGTTTTGTCATCTGCCAGAAAGTTGAAATAATCGGCTGGTTCGTTTCCGAAATAGAATTTCCAATTGCCAGCAGCTGATCGGCGACAATTCGATTACATTGTAGAATCCAACTATTTAATTGAAGGCCCTCTAACAATTACACTTTATTTTTTTTATTTATTTTTTTATTAAACAAAGTAATATATAGTATTGTACAAACATTTGTCAAGGATATACCTATATACACATTTATTACTTAACTAATCTTATTTATATATTATCATTTATGAACTTACTTAATCTTATTTTCCTACATGTCATTTTATTTTTATTTTTTACAATCTTAATACAGTGGTACCTCGGGTTACGAACTTAATTCGTTCTTTGATTCCGTTCGCGAGCCGAAATGTTCGCAAGCCGAAATTCATTTTCTTGGGAGTCATAATGAGGGTTAATTTAATGCAAAATATATTTTATATACATAAACTGTATATTATATATATAAAAAGCAAAATAAATTGTATCAAGAACAACGAACGCAACGACAAACAATGTTCACAACGCGCGCACCTGAGAACAACTAATGCGTAATTGCGTAATGCGCCGTTACAACTAATTCGTGAGCCGAGGCATTGTACGCAGGTCGAGTCAACATTTGTTCGTAAATTGTGTTCGTAAGCCGATTTGTTCGTGACTAGAGGCGTTCGTGACCCGATGTTTGACTGTATATGATTTCTTAGAAATAATCAACACCTACATACTACTTATAACTAGATAACAATTCTTACAACTAATTATTTAGCAAGAACAAGTCCACTCGTTCAGGCTACTTGTATTCCATCACATTCACTCAGACCTTGGTCGTGCCAGCTAATACTGTATGTGGACTAAGAATTACACTGTATGAGGCGCAAATATTGTTTTTTATTCAATTATATTTTAGTTTTGAATACGCTTCATACCATCACGCCGTTTCTCTGTCGGGGTAGGCAGAGGGGATAGATCACCCGACTTTCCTATCACGATGCATGCGCCTTTTCTACATCCATACAACTCATACGATTTCTCTAACCTCTTATATATTTTCTTCTTTCAAAACATAATTCACTTGATTCAACCACACTTTTCTTGGTCTCCCTCTACCACACGTCCCATTGTACTTACATTTGCACTGTATTTTGTTTTGTTTATTAGTGTTTCCTGATTCATTCGTTCCACATGCCCAACCCATGTTATTGCCCTCTTCTTCATCTTACTTAACAAATCAGCCTTAACTTCACATTCATCCGTTATCACTTCATTCTGTCATACATTGTCACTCCGTGTATTCTTCTCAGCGCACGCATTTCTACAGCATTTATTCGGATCCCCCCAATATTTTTCCGCGTCCACGTTTAACTACCATACATCAAAGTTAGTACTTAAATACTGTTGTGGACTATCATCTTAGCAGATTTAGATCTGTCCGGTTCGAGTATATATGTTTTTTTTACCCCATTGACCTTGTTTCATATCGCTACACGTCCTTCGATATCCCTTTTAACTCGTATCATCTGAGAAAATACCACTCAAATAGCAGAATTCCTCGACTTGCTTCACAACAGGATCAATCATTGTTCACCCATATAAAGGATCTTTCAAATTGAGCGTTTTTTTTTAATTCTTGGATAAAACACAGATGGCGTCGTGAATTTGCCTGGGTCTTGTGACATTTGAGAAGTGTAATGTATGATATTTATAAAAAATAGAGTCGTATACAATACAACAACGCGTTCAAATTGTTGAATTATTTTATGTATTGTAATCTCAGGAAACCGTGATGTCAATTGGCCACCAAGATCATGTGATTTGACACCGTTGGACTATTTTCTCTGGGGTTACGTGAAAAGCCAGGTCTATAATAATAACCCTCAATCAATTCCTGAGCTGAAGGACGAAATTATTCGCGTTATTAGTGAGTTAGAACCGCAATTATGCCAAAATGTCATCGAAAATTTTGACAAAAGAGTGGACATCCGTGGAGCTGCAAGAGGTGGACATTTGGCGGATATTGTTTTTTGTGTTTAAATGTCATACATTATACTTCAATTACCAATAAAAAGTTTTTTGAAATCAAAGCAAATTGTGTGTTTTATTCAAGAATCTAAAAAAAACTGCTCAGTTTGAAAGACCCTTTATAATATGTCATTTACTTAAACCCAAAAAAGATTGCAAACACGCCTTGAATTGCTCATTGTGTTATGACCTCATAGTGCCCGTCAAGTCACTCGGCGGCAAATATTTGTTATTGTGTCCTTGTGAGGACGTTTTGTTTACAACATTTTCGATTAATTTGCTTGTAAATAATTAATAAAATCATACATTTATAAAATGACGTGGTGGTATGTATCGTTTACTTTAAAAAATCATCTAACGTATCAATCAACAACTCCCGGGACTAACCTACAGATGGCGCCTCTAATAAATCCATACCATTCTCAGTTAGTACCAACCTTTAGAAGTTACGTGTCAAACTTTCATGATATTTCGACATTGCGTCATTGAGTTACAGTGGTTTAAGTGGACGCCCACGCCCACGCCGAGAGTACCCCACGCCGAGAGTACCTGGAGGACCTGTTGGTGGACGTGCGCTGCTCAACATATACAGACTTAAAGAGAGCCGCACAGGACAGGGGGGAATGGAGGAGAAGAGTTCAAATTGCTGCAAACCAGTCTTAGGACTGCAACCACGGAAGGAAGTGACGCTACTTTTGCTATTTTCAAAATATTGAAGAAAAAAAAACGAATTTCGTGTGTTGATAAAACATTGCTTTTTAATGGGAAAAAATACCGTTCAAACTCAGCGATGGTTTGACAAGTGTTATCCGGGCTCTGCTCCGTCGAAAACAACCATTTGTCGGTGGTATGCTGATTTCAAAAGCGGTCGTACAGAGACAAATGATGCTGAACGCTCTGGTCGTCCAAATGAGGCTGTTGGCTCCAATGAAGAAGCGATTGCCGAAACTAACGCCTATTTTGAAACCAAAGATAAATCGTTCTACACGGCTGGCATAGAAAAGTTAGGAAAGCGTTGGAATGAATGTATCGCTCTTGAAGGAGACTATGTTGATGAATAAAGAAGAATTTTGGCGAACAAATGTTGTTTTAGTAGTTAGTCCCGGGGCTTATTGATCGATGTGTTATTTAATAGAAAAAAAATGTATGAAAGCTGGCCAAGTTTATTGTACGGGGACCAGTAACAGAATTGACCAAGTCACAACAGTAATAACGTTCCTCATCGAGCTATATATTTGTCGGCTGATAACTTCTGTTTTATCTTCAAATAAAACGTGCAAAGAGTCGCAATTTTTATGACTCTTTTTTTTTATATATATACTCCAGTTGCTGAATTAGACTAACCGGAGTAACGAGCTTTGCCAACAATTTAGCGCCTCTAATAACTATCGTGTTTTATGGTCTCGTTATGTATAGCGTGCCCCCATTATGACGCCAACTTCTTTGTTTTACGACTTCCCTTTTTTGTGATTACTATATTGTATTGTAACGACGGCGACTTCGTGCACTTGAGTGGTATAAAGTCACCGTCGTTACTGGGTCTTGTAGTCGAGGATTCCCTCACCATTTCAACGTCAATTCAGTTGGGAACCGAAGCTTTGCCGCCATGGAGTTTTCGTTTATTTCTTCTTTTTTTCTCCTCTTTAACACTTGCCACCCTATGATGGATAATGAGTGACCAGGACTAACATAATAAAATAATTTTATAGCTAATTACAAAAAATAACCTAGCAGATTTTGCATAATTTTAATTTAAAACATACATTTTTCACTGGATGCTGAGCGTCCAGCACAGTGGCTGGTGGAATTGTTTAGCACAGTAAGGCAAGTGTTAAGTGAGTGAGCTGTTGCACACCAGCAAACTCACCGGCCACACCAGCGTACTGGATCCGATGACACACCTGAAGTTAGACGACCGGTGCACACCGGCATGTTTTTTTCTCCCTTTTTTTAAAAGAATAGATATGATATTGTAA
The DNA here is from genome assembly GCA_949825065.1 of Odontocerum albicorne. Lineage (NCBI taxonomy): Eukaryota > Metazoa > Arthropoda > Insecta > Trichoptera > Odontoceridae > Odontocerum > Odontocerum albicorne. The sequence goes on from OX463858.1 coordinate 3,477,092, forward strand.
TTTATTTTGTCAAACACTTTATTTCACTTTTTTGTAACGGTATAACCCTACCGGTTTCAAGGCTTTCACATCATCTTCAGGGGAGCACAAACAAGACTAAATTCTGTTCGAACTGGTACCGACATATACGCTTCAACGGTTGGGACTGAGGGGTGAGGGAGGCATGGGACGATTTCGGCCAGGAGCGGGGAGATTTTTGGGATATATGTGTTTACCAGATGCTCGGCTTGATGTACTGACTTAGAAATTTCTAGGCCCTCTAATCTGTCCAATTTATTTCCGTTACTACTGATATGTAAGAATTTGGCATCATCGATAGAAAAAGTATGGTTTTCACGGTGACAATGATTAGCCATTTCAGAATAAATTAGAGGATTTGTTAAGGCTGATTTGTGTTCACGAAATCTCTTTTCAAAGGATCTTCCTGTCTTTCCTATATAGAAATTATCAGTCAGCACATAAAAGTTTATACACACCACTGTTGCTAAGTATTCCATTTTTGCCTTATTTAATTAATTGCTTGCACGCGCTAGAAGTGTGTGAGTATTGTTGCTTGCCCACGTGCGGTAGTATTTCCATCACGTACGATGGTTAATTACCTACTCCAGTGATTCTTAACCCAAAGGCTCGATTGCTGAAGTTGGACTGAGGAAAGTATGGTTGGATTAAGTGAAGGAAATGCTAAGTCCAGTGCGTCACCGCGCGGCCATGCACCTCAATGTTTGAAGTACAATCTGGTGGGTTTATTGCTATGTGGTAATGTCTTCCGACCAAATAGAAATACATATGTTGAATCATTATCATCCTTTCGTGTAGCTCATGACTGAGCATCATGACTCCCATGATAGCGTCTGACGACTCCTCTTCATCCATCCCTGTACTCCGCGGCACGATGGGCATGTTAACCCTTCCTTCCCTGTGATGTGTAACTAGTACACATTGCTTATAAAAACTTTAATATCTCTATAGATATAATAAATACTGGGTTCAGATTTTGGTATTCCTCCGTAATACATTTACGCATTGAATGAAAAAATAATATTAATATAATAATTAGCACTTATCGGCCACATAAAATATATTTTGTGAAAATCGGGAATAAATTCACCAATACAATCAAACGTGTCAGTGTGCGACGTAGGTATATTCATTATAAGTGAGGAAGCGACGCTATTCACGTCTCACTCTCACTCTACTTCGGTATATGGGAACGCAAGAAATAGAATCTCAGTTCACTCGCTTCAGTAGCTTTTGGGCATCCATTTGAGGTGGTCGCTTTGCCCGTTTTGTGAACATCGGCCGATGTTTTTTTTCATGTTTTCAGCAATTATATTTAAATTATTATCACTTTCGACTTCAAATTTAATTAATTTAAGCGATTGGCTATGAATTTTATTATTTTTTCGATTTCAAATCGCTCATTTTTACATGTGTATTGATGTGTATTGAATACACAGCACCGGAACGCGCGGATTTTTTTAGCACAGGAAGGGAAAGGTTAAGGGTAGTCCAGTTGCGTCTTTCACTTGGTCAGTCCAACGCATTCGGATTGTATTTTGTTGTATTCTATTACACTTTCGTTGTATATAGTACAACCTGGCGGGCTTATTTCTATGTGGCAATATCTTCCAACCAACTAGAAAGATGTTAAAAGAGTCCTTAAGAAAAAATTAGACTGAAATCATTTTTTTATTTAAATCAGGGTTCCATCGGGATTTGAATTCGCAACCTCCGGGTTGTGAGACAAGCGTCTCACCAACAAGAAGCGTCTTACCAACAAGGCCACGGAGGTTTACATGGATTCTTCCTCTTGTGCATGCATCCAGTTTGTTTTTAACTCACTGCCTCTGTAACATGTTTCAGGATTGCTAGAAGAGATTTCTACATCACAATAAACCCGCTAGGTAGCACTGAATACAACAAAACAGGAATTTAGTGCAATACTTGTTGTGTTATTGCATCTTTGGGAAATGTTATGCGATGGATACATATCCTGTTTTTTGTCGTTAAAGCGAACCCTAGGGCCAACTCTCTTATCAACAGGATCTAGTTTAGAAATGTGACACTGCACATGTCGGTCATTTGACATTTCTTAAACTAAACATTTCATCGTTGTTTTAATACGAGTATGTTCTTGAAAACACTACCATCCCCTTGAGATAAATGGATCGCGAACAAAGTAGTTTGTTTCTTCATCCAAAATATATGTTATCTGACCACATGTGCCCTTTGCTCCTACACTCAATTCAAAAGAGATAAAGATATCTCTTTCAACAAAACGAGTACATTAGGAGTATATAGGGCCCAAATTCCTTAGGTACATGTACTCGTATATGTTACTAGGGAAGAACGAAGTCATTGTGACGTTCCATCCCGTAAATATAGGGTGTCCCAATAAGAACGCCGGATTTGAATTTCGCGCCATTTTTTTTTAAGGTTGGCAGCTCTAAACATTTCGTATTCGCCATCTGTCAATCTTGTGATTAGTAAATATGGAACGCTACACGAAAGAAAAACTCGTTATTATTGTTAAAACTCGTTATAAAAATGGGGAAAGTTTTGCTGAAACAGTTCGCAAACTTCGTGGAATTTTCGGTCGAAATGGTGGTCCAAATGGGTCATCAATTCGAGTGCAACTGTACCTATGACTAGCGTTCCTATGAGTGCAACTGTACCTGTGACTAGTGTACCTATGAGTGCATCAGTACCTATGACTAGCGTTCATATGAGTGCAACTGTACCTATGAATAGCGTTCCTATGAGTGCAACTGTACCTGTGACTAGTGTACCTATGAGTGCAACTGTACCTATGAATAGCGTTCCTATGAGTGCAACTGTACCTGTGACTAGTGTACCTATGAGTGCAACTGTACCTATGACTAGCGTTCATATGAGTGCAACTTAACCTATAACTAGCGTACCTATGAGTGCAACTGTACCTATGACTAGGGTACCTATGAGTGCAACTGTACCTATGACTAGCGTACCTATGAGTGCAACTGTACCGACGACCGGCCTTCTGATGACCACGACAGCTCTCGATAAGACAAGACATGTACGTCCACGTTTCACTTTCGTACACATCTAGGATGTTATGTTAATTTCGTTATTAACCAATACCATTGGCATTGATACCAGTTAATAATAACGCTCCGTCATCACCGCGTCGTCCAGTGTCGGCCCCTTCCACGTGTGCTGCGTGCAAAGGCGTTAAGTTCAACCGTACGTTGAAAGCCTGCAAACATAAAGATACATATATTAATATTAATAAAATAAATTAAACATATTAGTTTTGTATTCACCATTGTTTTATTTAAACTGACTACCGGTTTCAAAGATCTCCGCCTTCTTCGTCAGGAACTTCACCTAACGAGGAAGACGGAGGTCTTTTAGAAGACGCCCGTGGCCTTGTTGTTAAGACATCCACCCGTCTTTCGACCCGGAATCGTATCAAGTGAATGCTCTTCTGAAGGAAGGAAACTTAGAAAGTGAGAGAAATTGTCATCGTCGTTGCTGGACCTCATAGTCGAGGATCCCCTCACCACTCCAAAGTCAATCTTGAACTACTCTTCCACGTCGATCATGTGATCTTCTCTGAGAATGCAGTCTAATCCTAGATGCGCACTCCCTCCCGCAGATGTCGCAGACATGTGGACCCTGCTGAGTCGCCTGAGATACCGTAGAAGTTATTTGGATGTAGTAGAATGAAGTTATTTGGAGGCTAAGAATGTATGTATGCCAAGTTAGGAAAATATTGCGCTCTGCCCTATCTGCCTACCCCGACAGGGAAACGGCGTTATATATATCTGAAAATAGTATTTTGAGAAAAATATGTGCGTTATTTTTTGTGGTAATACCTCTAGCAGCGGTAACTTCGAACGTGTCCCTTCCACACACGGTAAAACACGCGGCAAGACTGCAACAAGTCGACGATATAGTGGACTCGTTGTATTAATATGCGTGAACCAAAGCTGCGGCACTGCGCTGGGCTTTGTCCATATACTCGAGTTATTGTGATTGCTTGTTATCGCTGCGTGGAGTAATGCATTTGACGCAATATGTATTACAATAATTTGAGAAAATGCCCATAACCCGTGACGAGTTGAAGGCATAATACAAAGATCAGGGTACTTGACGTTGGTGCCATCCGTGGTGACTATGTAAGCCAATCCGTGATATCAATGACAATCCGGCATATCCTGTTACATCAACCGTTTTATTGTTGGACATTTTTTTTAATACTATGAAACGGTTAAGGACCTGTCCAGATGAGGCGTTTTACGCGCGATTCAAGTAGCGCGTTTCGAAGTAATTAAGGTAAATTGATCTAGCTTCGCGGTATTCATGAAATTTACGAACATGTATGTTTCTGTAAAATGTGTTCTTCCTCCGTGCGATTGAGTTAGGAAGAAGAAGACATTATACAGAAACATATATATTCGTAAATTTCATAAATACCGCGAAGCTAGATCGATTTACCTTAATTAATTCGAAACGCGCTACTTGAATCGCGCGTAAAACGCTTTATCTGGACAGGCCCTTAATTAATTCGAAACGCGCTACTTGAATCGCGCGTAAAACGCCTCATCTGGACAGGCCCTTAATTAATTCGAAACGCGCTACTTGAATCGCGCGTAAAACGCCTCATCTGGACAGGCCCTTAATTAATTCGAAACGCGCTACTTGAATCGCGCGTAAATCTGGACAGGGTCTAAGGGCAAGGGGCTTCAGTGCATGCAGCTTGTCTGCGTTTTCTTTCTATATTGGGTCCCTGATAACTAGTAACAGTTCCACACTATTTGGCTCTATCTGCTGCTGTTTGCTCCCAGTTGTGCTGAGCATTAGTGTTTTTAAACGTCTCGTGCAGTACGTCTTTATATATCTTACGCTGACCACTGAAAAATGTCGAACTGCATATAGTGATAGGACACAAAATTATTGGGGCACTTCAATACACGCGTATAAACTCAAAACTCAAATACAATGTATAAACTCAAAACTAAAATACAGCGTATAAACTCAAAACTCAAATACGGCATATAAACTCAAATACAGTGTATAAATTCAAAATTCAAATACAGCGTATAAACTCAAAACTCAAATGCAGCGTATAAACTCAAAACTCAAATACAGCGTATAAACTCAAAACTCAAATACGGCATATAAACTCAAATACAGTGTATAAACTCAAAACTCAAATACAGTGTGTACACCCAAAAAATTCAATTTTTGTTCTATTTAAGCGTTGTTCCACTAAAAACAAATCTAAGTTCTTTACCACTATAAAATAAGTTTTCGACAATTACGTAAGTCTGCTTGGTGAAGTTTGGTAATATTTTGTGGTATACATACATATATTGAACTTAAATATATAGGTATGTTAATATTAAATAATTTTAAACAATGACTGTAATTTATTATTACTACTGCTTTTGTATCTCCTGTACATGTTAGTTTAAGATAAAGTTTTGTATTTTTTGTCAATAATTTCAAGTACTTGTATAACTTGTCATATATTCATTTGCATATGCTCGTAAAAGACACTGTTGTGTCGTTAATTAAAAAAAAATAATAAAACTCAAATACAGTGTATAAACTCGAATATGTGTTTATCAGGATAGTATGTTGACTTGTGATGTGCGAGTTAAAGGATACATTGCTAGTATGGTAGCGAGAGGGAACAAGGTAAACAGAGCACTTAACGTAATATATAGTACAACTATCGTACTATACCATAAGTAGCAAAATTGACAATACATGAGGTGCATGGCCGCGCGGCAACGCACTGGACTTCCGTGCGGAAGGTCGTCGGTTCGAACCCCACGCTGTGCTACCCTCCTCGAACGACACAGGCACTTTTCCGCCTTGTGTTCGAGGGTATAATGACTTACTACATATGACTTCAGTCATACCTATTCTAAAAAAGTTGTGTGATGGTGCCCACTTTGACATATGATATTGGAGTGAAACTTGGCAAAAAAAAGATAAAAAGAAGAGACGTGTGATGCTTGCTGACATGTTTGGATATTGTATGCACTTCAAATCAGAGGACGGCGCGAAAAAAAATTAGATGGACCCTATTCGAATTGTGATCTAATTTAATGGGGTCACGTCGTCTGCGTATCGAATTGTCGCCCCAGCATCCACGATAGCAATTGATCTGTTCAGCAGATTTTGATGTCTGCTAATTATTTTCGCCGGGTCTCACTCGGTTCATTGCCACTGTCGCTGTCGGTAGCCTGAGGGAGCGGAACATTCACGGAATACCATCGATCAACTTTACATCATCTCATCGCGCCGTGTCTTTGGTGATCTCAGATTTCAGGCATCACCCTTCAATCATCATAAGCTGTCTTGGCCATTTATACCTAGGTTTTATGCCTTACGTCCAGAACTGTTCGGGATTTTTCCGGGGCTTTATAATGTCCGGGATTTAAAACTTTTGTGTTGTGTGTCAATACCTACAAAATAGTAAATTTAAATCACGTATACATTGCGGTTGATTTATTGCTGACTACATACATACTTGTATACTTGTACATACATACTTGTATACTTGAGAAAATGTAGGATGGTCCCTGCGTCGTTTGAAACGTCATGTCTCAAAGGGATGGGGTAAAATCGTTTTTTTTTTTACAAATCGAATCGTTTTTTTTTATAAATCGAAAAATTGTTTTTCTCTAAACTGACGTTTTAATTCCTAATTTTCATTATACTGACTTTCTAATGTATTGTATGATTTGTATCTATCTTTAAATAGGCCAAGATCCACTATGAATTAATACTAATTACGAACATTTAATTTTAGGTGTAAAAAAATCGAAAATTCAATTATCGTATACCCCATCCCTAGCCAATGCAGACTAACGTACAGTACGCGGCGGTAAGTAATACACATCGGGCTTAAGAAAGAGACTATCGGCTAACTTCGGCTTTGTAGAGCGTCGTCTCTGTCATTCATACACGTGTTCCGTCGCGATTTGTCAGTCAATCGTGCGACAGAAACGATGCTCTACAAAGCTGAAGTTAGCCGATTATGGCTGACAGTCTCTTTCTTAAGCCCGGTGTGTATTACTTAACGCCGGGTACTGTAGTGACTTTTGACAAACGTCACCAAATATTATTTGATTTTAACAAAATGCCACATTTTTGCTAATTTGTAACAAGATGTATTAATTTGTCATTATTGTTAGTTTTATGTAATGTATTTACCTAAATAACTTGGTATTTATTAGAATCGAGACTTATATTAAAGATGATAAAATAATTAAAATTACTGAATGAATGTCGTTACAAGGTTGTATTGGGGCAAATTTGTGAATTGTCACAGGGGCCATGCTACATTTTCTCTAGTATACGAGTAGATCATCTTACCTACTAAGCCACGGAGGTCGTCAATGCTCAAGATACAGAGAAATCCATTTATGGAGCTTGTCTATTGCTGTACTTCAACCTTGTAACACTATTTATTACCTAACAATATCCATAAAAATTATTGTGACCTTTTTTCAATGATGGGAGTTATATTTAAAGAAGAAATTCCATTTTTGGTAAGCTTTAATTCATTTCTTATGAAATCAATCTCTCCACAAACAACTGGTTTACCCACCTCCTCTTCAACTTTTTCTCAAGGTGCCATTTCCTATCAAAAGTTGCCCACCGTCACGGCAATCTTTATCTTGTTAACTACAGTCCTGAATTACTCAGTAGAACTGCTCCCAAACCATTCCTCCCAATTTTTAGAGCCAAGAGATGAGACGTCTTCCCCTGCTTCGTTTGCTCGTCATTTATTTATCCCTGGATGATCAGTTGTGTTATTATATGTGTCTCTTGTTATGCAATCGAGATACTGCAATATGTGAACCTTCAATTATAACGTAAGCAGTTCTTGGTCCTTGACGTATATATTAAAAAAATCACATTTGTCACATAATTTATTTATTTTTTCAAGACAGGCTTAGCCCAATTACTTTAAAAAATATAAGACATATTAAAAAAGAAGAAAAATTACATAGAAAAAAAATAAAAAAATATATAAAATAATGTATATGCATACATACGAGTATATACATACAAACATATGATACACATATATTCACAGTCACTTAAGTATGTTGATGAGTGCTTTCTAACGCGCTCAATCTAAGAAGAAAATTTACTTTTGCTTTTGGTAATGTGATATGAAATATGTCAATATCCGAAGCAGTCCCGTTCAGAAGAGTTAAGGCCCTTCCAACAGGCATAGCGGCTGGAAGACCCGTTCTTGCGTATGTTATTGAGAACAGTTCTTGTCGGGCGCAGTCTAGTGTAATTGTTAGGAACATTTAACGCTAATCTTTGTAGTAATGCTGGACAGTTCACAACTCCTCGAACGAGCCTGACAACGTATACCAGGAGACGCACATCTCTTCTTACGCTCAAGGAGTTATACCCGAGCATGTCCAGCAGAAACTGAGTAGAATAAAGCCATGGATAGACACCGAACTTTCTCATATAGAGACGTAGATATTTTTTTTGTACTTTCTCCACCATGAGTGAGTTCTGCGCCCCCACCGGGCTCCAAATGCAATCATTGCTTTCTAGTTTGCTACGGATCAATGAATTAAACAACGTTTTGAGCACCAATTGGTTTTCAAACGACTTAGAGATTCTCATAACAAATCCTAGAGTTTTATAAGCTGAGTTGCACATAACTTCTATGTGAGGACCAAACGCGAGATTGCTGTGGAACAAGACACTCAGATCTTTAATATTATCTGCGCGGGGTATAAGTATAGATTCTAGTGTATATCTATGGAATTTCAAAACTCGATCTTACGTGATCCAGTGTTCACCCTGGATTCCTTAACCTGTTCACCGCGTTAAAAATCAAATTCCACGAATCCTGTGCGCGGCACAATTTCAGCGTTTTTTAATTTCTAAGTTTAAACACATATTTTGTTTAGAACCACTGATATTTGATTACAACACCAAGTAAACATGACACTTAAGTAATTTTCTGATAATAAATAATAGTCATTACTCTTAAGGAGACTCATTAAATAAAGGAGATAAACTTAACATTACGTAAAATAAACAAAGGAATGCTACGATCAAATCAATGCTTCATGACACTCACCCAATCAAATGCATATAGCACTAGTAATGTTTATTTACGTAAGAGAGACTTAGTAATGTTTATTTACGTAAGAGAGACTCATCGCAGGACTCGATCCGCGCGACAGGTCGTTACATGTGACGCAATAGCTGGAAATATTGAGAAACCAAAAAAAATCGGCGCTCTTTTTATTCAACAATATCTCATAAACTAATATATTATTTGACAAGGTTTTCAGAGATGTCGCTAGAATAAAGATTATTTTAAATTTTAGTTCAATTTTTATTCCGGTTTTTGTCATTTTTTTAAAGTATTTGTTATTTGAAACTTGGATTGTCGTCAGATCACAGGCGTTTGTGCTCCCCGCGGGGAAAGAGTTAAAAGAGAATTGAGAGGATGTAGCAGCGAACCATACTTATTCTTAACAGTGCCTCAAGGCATTAGTATGGCTGATCCCGGAGGGACGTGAGTTTTTTTAGCAAAAATAAAGTCTAAAGGAATTATCTTATTTTGTATATATATTCAAAATATATTACGAAGACTTGTAAGACAAATATGTGTCGTTTGTGCCGCCGTTCACTTAGAAAAACACTATGTCAGAGTTGTCACAGCTTATCACAGAAAATACGGGAACATACGTTAATAAAATATTTGATAGAATTCAAAGTATATGTAACACGAAATTATGAATTATTTTAATAACGCACGGAAAGTAAATAATGTAACTATAAAATCATTTCAAATTTCAACAGTTAAATAAGTAAAACAGTCGCACTGACAACCCTGTATTAGAGACACATGTCGACTGTCATGCGAAGCTTTTAGGTAAATCTCTGTAAATTCGATAATATGTGTAAACTGTAATATTATAGTATTTATTCATCATCTCAATAGATGTCTCTATATGTTCCATATTTTAGATTATTCGAATTAGTACTAGACATTGACTAGAAACAGGCATAAAGTTGAGCGATTTAACTCGCTAATTTTGTACGACCGGCCCACGGGCACGACAACAGAGAGCGAGTAAACTCGCTTAAAGGTACCTAACCAGTTAATTACAAGCTCGGGATCGGTTTGTAAAAAAGGGCTATATTTTAGTAGAAGTACTTCGTGATATCGTTATCATCGCCTTTATTTCCTGAAAGTTATCGAATTTCTTCTGGACTGACCTATTTCAGTCATTTTCTAGACTGCCCTTAAAAATTCCAGGAGAAGTTCTCATTTATGACATTTAACATATATGATACCTAAATACTATGTTTCGAGAATTTTGGATGATGGAAAACGTGTGTATTGCTCCTATCACGATTTCTCAAATGCTTTCGATAGGGTAAACCACAAATTGCGTCTAGATAAAATGGATAACTGTGGGGTCCTGGATATCTTGAATGATTTATTTTTCCATTACTTAACCGATATGAAATAATTTGTTTTACAAAACCTGATTACTTCAGGGCATATTCAGGGGTCTGCTAAGGGTCAAATTTGGGGCCTACACTCTTTTTAACCCTTATTAATTATATTGGTTCAGTAATAAAGCGCTCTCGGTTTTTATTATTTGTTGGCGAATTAAAGGTCTTTAGAAAAATATCTTCTTATTATGATTGTTTTCTCCTTCAGTCGGACTTGAAGTTACAATAATTTCAATATTTAGAAATGTAAACCCTTGTCAAGGTATAGAAATATTGATTTATTAAGACTGGCAATGAGTAGAATTAATTTGCCAAGTGCTCCTCCTTTGTTACACGGGTTGTCTCTTTTGTATAGGGCCTCGGATATTGACATCTTCAACATTTCAAAATATGTTTTTAACCTTTTTACGGCGATGGCTCGAGTATCTTTCGTGTGTCCCACAGGCGGCGGTGTTTTACCTCAATAAATTTATATTGTATCTACATAAAAATATGACTCACCATTATCCCGAATCTGATTACTGTGGAACTGTGCGCCGATGCATTTTTTAGCTGACACTATACACACGTAATATTATCCAAATCAAAGCTATAAATAAAGTGCGACAATATAAGAAGCAATAATCGAAGAAAACAATAATCCATAAACAATGAAAAAGGCAATTAATTCAATACGCAATACGCGTACTTACAAAAAAAATATCGACGCAAAATACGTCATATTGATCGGGAGAAATCGTCATTAGAAACATGACCTTCAACACACCCGAACGTGTGGCGCTAATATTTAAAATCCTTTAAATTTCGACGGCCTCGAATCGGTCTGTTTAAATCCTTCTTATGGATCAAGTACTTGAAGTTTTGATGATTTTAAAAGAGATGTCACTAGAGGACACGTTTTGTCTTATATTCAGGTTAAAAATTTTAAAGAAGATTTAATTTTGACTGAGATATCGACACGCAAAGTTAGTGGCCACTTAAATGGCCGCTCGCCAGGACGGCACGTATTATGTATGGGCCATTTAAGTGGTCCCCCGCCGTGAAAGAGTTAAAGAGTGTTTTGAGCTTTCTTAGTAATGGGAGTTAGTTGTTTCAGTTTGACAATTACTTGTTTATTCATGTTTATTTCTTTTTATTCTATATATTTCTCATGAAGTATGTAATCTTTTTATTCTATATATTTCTCATGAAGTATGTTATCTTTTTATTCTATATATTTCTCATGAAGTATGTAATCTTTTTATTCTATATATTTCTCATGAAGTATGTAATCTTTTTATTCTATATATTTCTCATGAAGTATGTTATCTTTTTATTCTATATATTTCTCATGAAGTATGTAATCTTTTTATTCTATATATTTCTCATGAAGTATGTAATCTTTTTATTCTATATATTTCTCATGAAGTATGCAATTTTTTTATTCTATATATTTCTCATGAAGTATGTTATCTTTTTAATCTATATATTTCTCATGAAGTATGTAATCTTTTTATTCTATATATTTCTCATGAAGTATGTAATCTTTTTATTCTATATATTTCTCATGAAGTATGTAATCTTTTTATTCTGTATATTTCTCATGAAGTATGTAATTTTTTTAATCTATATATTTCTTATGAGGTATGTAATCTTTTTATTCTATATATTTCTTATGAAGTATGTAATCTTTTTATTCTATATATTTCTCATGAAGTATGTAATCTTTTTATTCTATATATTTCTCATGAAGTATGTAATCTTTTTAATCTATATATTTCTCATGAAGTATGTAATCTTTTTATTCTATATATTTCTCATGAAGTATGTAATATTCATGGCAAATAGATGCTTCTTTGGTCTGAGAAAACACCTTATATCTCGGTTGTTGTCCAGAAGGACAAAACTTACCATTTATAAGACACTGCTACGACCTGTCCTCACATATGGGTCTGAATGCTGGGTATTGAGTAAGAAGAACGAATCTTCCCTTCTAATATTTGAAAGAAAAATACTCAGAAAAATATTCGGACCCATACAGGAAAATGGATCTTGGAGAGTGAGATATAATGAGGAGTTATACAGCATATACAAAGAGCCCAACATTATAAAATACATCAAAATTGGGAGGCTACGTTGGGCGGGGCATGTAGCAAGAATGGGAGAAGAGGAAATGCCTAACAAAGTACTCTTTTCCAAGCCCCAAGGAAGACGTAGCGTGGGCAGACCAAAGCTTAGGTGGATGGATGGGGTGCAGAATGATGCAAACGTGATTGGCATCAGGGGCTGGAGGAGTGCATCCCAGGATAGGGGGGAATGGCAACGACTGCTGGAGGAGGCCGGGGCCCACAATGGGCTGTAGTGCCATTGATGATGATGATGATGATGTAATCTTTTTATTCTATATATTTCTCATGAAGTATATAATCTTTTTATTCTATATATTTCTCATGAAGTATGCAATCTTGTTATTCTATGTATTTCTCATGGAGTATGTAATCTTTTTATTCTATATATTTCTCATGAAGTATGTAATCTTTTTATCCTATATATTTCTCATGAAATATAATATTGTTATTCTATATATTTCTTATGAAGTATGTAATCTTTTTATTCTATATATTTCTCATGAAGTATGTAATCTTTTTATTCTATATATTTCTCATGAAGTATGTAATCTTTTTAATCTATATATTTCTCATGAAGTATGTAATCTTTTTATTCTATATATTTCTCATGAAGTATGTAATCTTTTTATTCTATATATTTCTCATGAAGTATGTAATCTTTTTATTCTATATATTTCTCATGAAGTATGTAATCTTTTTATTCTATATATTTCTCATTAAGTTTTGTATGTAATTGTGTTTAACCTGTATATGTAGGTTTTATGAACGAAATAAACATTCCATTATGTTTTTACTTGTATCAAGCACTTCTATAGTCCCGTTCCTTCTTAGAAGTGCGAAGGAACTTGTCATTTCTCTAATATAATCAATTAGTGCTATGCTGTGTTACGAATATAATATATTAATGTTATCTTCCGTTCCGCGCAGGCGGCAGCTCTCGGGACAGTGACGAGGACGAGGAGCACGAGTTCTACGATGCGCAGGACGGGGGCAGCACAACCAGCAGCAACAACCCCACCGAGGAGAATTCCTTCATTATAAAGATACCGGTATGTACGAGCGCATGCCACCTGTTACATCGTGTTCTCCTTGCCACTGAGGAGGCTCTATTTTCCAGAGCCGTGTCCTGTGTCACTTATGGTGCTCTTCTTGACACCATCTCTTCTTCCATTCTGTACTCTAGGTCCTTCTCTACACCACCACCTCATCCATTCTGTACTCTATACTTGTTACTCTAGATTCATCCATTCTCTAATCTTGACTATGTACACTAGTTTCATCCAGTCTGTACTCTAGGCCCTCCTCAGCACTTTCCTTCATCTATTCTGTTCTCTATACTCTAGATATGTACTCTAGGTTTATGCATTCTGTACTCTAGGCCCTCTTCAGCACCATCCCTTCATCTATTCTATTCTCTATATTCTAGGTTCACCCATTCTGTACTCTTTACTATGTACACTAGGTTCATCCGTTCTGTACTCTAGACCCTCCTCAGCACTTTCCTTCATCTATTATGTTCTCTATACTCTAGATATGTACTCTAGGTTCATGCATTCTGTTTTTTAGGCCCTCCTCAGCACCATCCCTTCATCTATTCTGTTCTCTATATTCTAGGTCATCCATTCTGTACTCTTTACTATGTACACTAGGTTCATCCATTCTGTACTGTAGACCCTCCTCAGCACTTTCCTTCATCTATTCTGTTCTCTATACTCTAGATATGTACTCTAGGTTCATGCATTCTTTTTTCTAGGCCCTCCTCAGCACCATCCCTTCATCTATTCTGTTCTCTATATTCTAGGTTTATCCATTCTGTACTCTAGGTTTATCCATTCTGTACTCTAGGTTCATCCATTATGTACTCTAGGTTCATCCAGTCTGTGCTTTAGGTCTTCTTCAGCACTATTCCTTCATCTATTCCAGTGGTTTTCAATATTTGTCTAATAGGGGTACCCTAAACAAAATAATTTATCTTTGCGGCACGCCTCCTACCTTTTCTTATTCAGTACATATATATTTACAATAAAATGAGTTCGAAGATATCAAGTGATTTTATTTTAATAACTTTTTATTTAATAATAATAAAGGAAAAATAATTATACAATAAAATAACAAAAAAAAAAAAAGATATTTGGGCTTGATGTAGCTAGCAGGATTTTTTTTCAATATTTGTAGAAATATTTGAAAGATACACACACTCTCATTTCTTCTTCAATTCATTTTAATCTTTCTCTTTTGTTGTTTTTTTTTATAGTCCTGTGAATCGAAAACCCTGATTCACATAAATAAGAAATTGAAAACTGAAAGGCCTCGGCCACACAGGTAGGAGCCTCGCGTGGTGCTTAGAGCTACGCTGCGAGCTAGGTGACATATCCTAGCGAACCAATGCAACCCATACTATCACAATGGCCACACTACACACTTTGCGCCACGCTACGTGACTATTATAGTCACCTAGTCTATTAGTCACGTAGCGCCTAGCTTAGCACTAAGCGAATCAGTTCGGTGTGGCCTTAGGCTAACAATAATAATAATGATTTCATGCCAATATTCATGTTTTATTTCTATCCAGAATTAATGTTTTGGTTTTGGTCGAGTGGTTTAGATTAAAGTCAAAACTGTAATTCGCGGTACCCTCGCCTCGGAGTATTGTTGCAGCACCCTAGGGTGACGGAGCACTCCGGTTGAAAACCGCTGATCTATTCGGTTCTCTATACTCGAGGTTTATCGATTCTGTTCTCTATGTTCTACTTAGCACCATCCTTTCATCCGTACTCTAGGTTCCTTTACTCTTTACTCTATAACCTAGATATGTATTCTAGGTTCCTTTATTCTGCATCATATAATCTAGATATGTACTCTAGGTTCCTTTATTATGTACTCTATAATCTAGATATGTACTCTAGGTTCCTTTATTCTGTACTTTATAATCTAGATATGTGCTCTAGGTTCCTTTATTATGTACTCTATAATCTAGATATGTACTCTAGGTTTCTTTATTATGTACTCTATAATCTAGATATGTACTCTAGGTTCCTTTATTGTGTACTCTATAATCTAGATATGTGCTCTAGGTTCCTTTATTATGTACTCTATAATCTAGATATGTACTCTAGGTTCCTTTATTATGTACTCTATAATCTAGATATGTACTCTAGGTTCCTTTATTATGTACTCTATAATCTAGATATGTACTCTAGGTTCCTTTATTCTGTACTCTATAATCTAGATATGTGCTCTAGGTTCCTTTATTATGTACTCTATAATCTAGATATGTACTCTAGGTTCCTTTATTCTGTACTCTATAATCTAGATATATACTCTAGGTTCTTTTATTCTGTACTCTATAATCTAGATATGTGCTCTAGGTTCCTTTATTCTGTACTCTATAATCTAGACTTGTACTCTAGGTTCCTTTATTCTGTACTCTATAATCTAGATTTGTACTCTAGGTTCCTTTATTATGTACTCTATAATCTAGATATGTACTCTAGGTTCCTTTATTCTGTACTCTATAATCTAGATATGTGTTCTAGGTTCCTTTAGTCTGCATTCTATAATCTAGATATGTACTCTAGGTTGCTTTATTCTGTACTTTATAATCTAGATATGTACTCTAGGTTCCTTTATTCTGTACTCTATAATCTAGATATGTATTCTAGGTTCCTTTATTCTGCATTCTATAATCTAGATATGTACAGTACCCGGCGGTGAGTAATACACATCGGGCTTAAGAAAGACACTGTCGGCCATAATCGTCTAACTTCGGCTTTGTAGAGCGTCGTCTCTGTCATTCATACACGTGTTCCGTCGCAATTTGTCAGTTGTTATCAAACGACAGAGACGACGCTCTACAAAGCCGAAGTTAGCCAATTATGGCCGACAGTCTCTTACTTAAGCCCGATGTGTATTACTTACCGTTGGGTACTGTACTCTTAGTTCCATTATTCTGTACCCTAGGTTCCTTCATTCTGTTCCCTAGATCTGTATCCTAGGTTTATCCATTCTGTACTCTTGGTCCATAGATTCTCTATTATGAAATCCGTTGTCTTTGTCCAGCAATTGATCTACTTCCTGATGACCTAATTCTTTACGTATGTCTTGTTTATTCTACAGTGTATTTTGTGACAAACAAGCAAATTCAATATGTTTTGTAAACACAACAATTCAGTTTCCTCGAATTAAAACAACACATCGTCACCTAGATTCGCATTTGAATAAAAACACACCGCAATAAATCACGTAAATTATATATTGGGTGTTAACATAAGTTATGTCCGTTTTTTCCAAATGAAGAGAACAAGAGGACACAACAAAAAAAATTTACAACAAATTAGTCAATAATGTATTCTCTACCATTCTAGAACACAAATGCTGTCATTCCCGTAATGCAAATGGATGGAGAAACATTACCAAATTGTGACTCCTTTAAGTATCTTGGGTCACTCATCCATAGCGATGGAGGATGTGCAGCAGATGTAACACACAGAATTAGTGTGGGATGGACGAAGTTTAGATCAATGACGGGAGTTCTATGTGATCCGAAAATGCCAGTAAAGTTAAAAGGAAAAGTATACCAAACAATTGTCAGACCCGCACTCCTCTATGGCTCTGAATGCTGGACGATGTATAACTCTTACTCTAGGCAACTAGAAACTGCTGAAATGCGCATGCTAAGATGGTCAGCTGGTGTGTCCCTAAGAGACAAAATAAAAAGCTCACACATTCGTGGAAGCCTAGGTGTTACAGACATCAACAGTAAGATGGAGGAGAGGCGATTGAGATGGTATGGGCACGTTGGACGCAGAGCACCCGATTACATTGTGAACCAGGCAATCTCCATGGGTCTTCCTCGAATAACAACCAGAGGAAGACCAAAGAATTCATGGGTGGTGCAAAAAGATAACCTGATGCAGAGGCACGGCCTGGAGGACGTAGTCCGGGACAGAAGAGCATACAACCTGAGGACGAGGAGAGCTGACCCCAACAGTCTTCGCAGACAGTGAGTTGGGATGGAGCCAGGTTGAAGAAGAAATATTCTCCTTCATTATATACAACTTCTTGCCAACGCTCTACAAGTTTTTCAATGCCCGTGCGATAAAAACCATCCGGCCTTGACTCGAGGAATTCGTCCAACCATGTCCGCAATTCGATGTCATTATGAAAGAAAAATCATCGACGAGCTGTCCT
The DNA here is from genome assembly GCA_949825065.1 of Odontocerum albicorne. Classification (NCBI taxonomy): domain Eukaryota; kingdom Metazoa; phylum Arthropoda; class Insecta; order Trichoptera; family Odontoceridae; genus Odontocerum; species Odontocerum albicorne. The sequence continues at coordinate 3,494,902 of OX463858.1, forward strand.
TTAATTCACAGCATCTTCACCGTACACTTCGCAAATATCGCGAGCAGCTTTGGCAGCTTTATTCCCTCGATCGAACGCGAACAGAAGGAGGTGTCGAAAATGCTCATTTTCGTCCAAAATGGAATGTCAAGTAGACGAAAGTGAGCATTTTCGACACCTCTCGTGGACTTTGATGAGGACCGTTTAAACCATATTATTCACGAAGATCCCCTTCAAATCACCGTAGAATTGACTGAGCAGATGAATTTTAGTCACATGACTGTATACCGCCATCTTAAATCAATGGGAAAAGTCCAGAAGTTCGGTGCTTGGGTTCCACATGTTTGGAGTGAAAACAACAAAAATCAACGTTCGAAAATTTCTGCTGGTTTGCGTGCGTGTCGAAAATGCTCACTTTCGTCTACTTGACATTTCATTTTGAAGGCTTGTAATCAAATAAAATAATATATGTAACGTAAAAGCAAACACAATATCTTGTAGAGCGGAAAATTTTCTTTCGAATGACGTATAACCTTTATCATTTTATTTTACTTTTGTTGCTCATTTTTAAATTTGGAAAAAACGGACACAACTTATGTTAACACCTAATATTTTTTAATTCGTTACAGTGATTCAATCGGGGGTCAAACAAATGGACACACACCACACGTGTTAATATTAATCATATCTCATGTCAAAATCGTTGACAGCGACAAGTAAAAATACTGACATATTAACTTTGAACAAATCTCAATGCGGAGTCAGTATTTCTGTTGAATCTCGAGTGAATAATTGATTTGTAATTAGTTCCTTTGTTCTTCTGCGTTAATTCGGATAAGAGATTGATTAGTACGTGGATGTAATATAATGGGATTATGCCTTTTGTTACTATTATCGAGTGTAATTGTGTAATCGTGTGCAAGTCAGTGTAACGCTTTGTTAAGAGGTAATTTTAAAATGAATTATTTTGTACAATAAGTAACCGAGATGAGGAATGTGTGAAGATTAAGATCCTCGAATGAATTTTATAATTATTTTGTACAATAAGTAACCGAGATGAGGAATGTGTGAAGATTAAGATCCTCGAATGAATATTATAATTATTTTGTACAATAAGTAACCGAGATGAGGAATGTGTGAAGATTAAGATCCTCGAATGAATTTTATAATTATTTTGTACAATAAGTAACCGAGATGAGGAATGTGTGAAGATTAAGTTCCTCGAATGAATATTATAATGTATGAACCGACTGGAAGCATTCGAAATGTGCATGCACCGGAGAATGCTACGGTTACCCTGGACGGATATGGTCAGCAACACGAGGGTTCTTCAAAGAGCCAAAGTTGATAGAGAGTCGCTGACTAATATTAAGATCCGAAAGGTGTCCTACTTGGGGTCATGTACTTAGAGGAGCAAAGTACAAATGACTGCACCTGATCATCCAAGGCAAAATAGAGGGTCGAAGAGGTGTTGGCAGGAGGCAAATCTCATGGCTCTGTAATATACGTGATTTGACTGGCATAAGGGGCGTTCGAGATCTTTTTTGGGCTGCCGGGGACAAAGATGTCTACTCTCAGGTGATAGTCAACGTTGGGGGGACCTGACATGACACTGGGAAGAAGAATGTAAATATGTTTCGTGTTCATACCATCAAGTAATTTCCTTGCCAGATGTTTCTATCTCAACACACATCCTTTGCCTCTTCTAGATCCATCATCTTCTTCTAAAGGGTCTTTCGAATTGAGCAGTTTTTTAATTCAAATTTTTTTAATTCTTGAATAAAACACAATTTGCTTTGATTTCAAAAAACTTTTTATTGGTCTATGAAGTATAATGTATGAAATTTCAACACAAAAAATAATATCCACCAAATGTCCACCTCTTGCAGCTCTACAGATGTCCGCTCTTTTGTCAAAATTTTCTATGACATTTTGGCATAATTGCGGTTCTAACTCACCAATAATGCGAATAATTTCATCCTTCAGCTCAGGAATTGATCGGGGGTCATTCTTATAGACCTGGCTTTTCACGTAACCCCAGAGAAAATAGTCCAACGGTGTCAGATCACATGATATTGGTGGCCAATTAACATCACCGTTTCCGGAGATTACGTTACATAAAATAATTCAACGATTTGAACGCGTTGTATTGTATATGACTCCATTTTTATAAATGTCATATATTACACTTTTCAAATGTCACAAGACCCAGGCAAGTTCCCGACGCCATCTGTGTTTTATCCAAGAATTAAAAAAAAACCGCTCAATTTGAAAGACCCTTTATAAATTAAACAACCAAGGTGACATTACACATCCTTACTTAATTTACTTTAGATATAGCGCGTTTGTTACATGATACTCCATTGAGTTATATCAGATTATATAAGCTTTGTACGTGTAAATATCCCAAAATACATTGTAGAATTTACTTCAATTTCACTTTTATTTCATGACAATTAGACGGAAGTGGTGCCGTCCAAAATGAGGAATGCCCATCAAATGATCTTGAGCCGTGCCAAATGGAAACATTCCCGTGTGTAAGCACGTTGAAAACACGTGTGCCAAATACTTTTGCAATCTTTATAGATGTCACATATTACACTTCTCAAATGTCACAAGGTCCAGGCAAGTTCGCGACACCATCTGTGTTTTATCCAAGAATTTAAAAAGCCGCTCAATTTGACAGACCCTTTACAACTCCATCATTAAAGAATAGATGTCTTACGAGATTGATTTTCGGTACTTTATTTATTTTATTTTATTTAATCAATGACACAACATTGTCTTTTATATACAAATGAGCATATGACAGGTTATACAAGTACTTAAAATTGTTGACAAAAAATACAAAACTTTATCCTAAACTAACATGGAGAGACAAAAAGCAGTAGTAATAATAAATTACAGTCATTGTTTAAAATTATTTAATAATTATATAGTATGTATATTTAAGTTCAATATATGTATGTGTGTCACAAAATATTACCAAACTTCACCAAGTAGACTTACGTAATTGTCGAAGACTTATTTTATAGTGGTAAAGAACTTAGAATTGTTTTTAGTGGAACAACGCTCACATAGAACAAGAATTGGATTTTTTGAGATTTTTTTTGGATAGATGTTGAGGTATAGAAAACACATGGGCTCACTTGTAGAACGAGATGCAAGTTGCTTTGCAGAATCGAAACCTTCCACATGTTGATGCAGGGTTACTCAACTCTAGAGGCTAAGTATTGTCCTTAATGTTTCGTTTATACTAGGCTATTTATATTAATAAAGGAGAGCACCAAGTTATTTCTATATGGAGCAGAAACGTGGACAATAAAGTAATATCGATTGAAAGAATATTGATGTCTTTAAGATGTGGTGCCGGAGACTTTCTTGGATGGAAAGGATGACAATGAAAGAGTATATGACTGGAACTCTATATAAACACTCATCTCTCTACAATCTGTTAATGAATTAATTGTATTGCATTTCTTCGGACACATATCGAGGCATGATTATACACGTCTCGAACAGACTGCCATGCTGGGCATTGTTTCTGGTAGGAGACCAAGAGGCCGTGGTCCCTTGCGGTGGACTGACCAGATCAAAGACATTACTAACTCCACTTGGTGCGAGGCTTCACATCTGGCCAAAGAAATATGGTGGAGGCTTCATTCATGAAGAGAATGCAAGAGCGGATGATTTCTCCCGATAAATCGCGTTTTCTTAATATAAAGAAAAAAACACGTGATGTCTGGACGGAGCTCTTAGAAAAGATGACACCTGGAGATCAACAGCCGTGACCTTCTTAGAGATTTATTTATTTATTTTCTCAAAACAGGCTTAGCCCAATTACTTTGAAAAATACAAGAAATGTTTACATTAAAAATTGTATAGAATAAAAAAAAATTATATAAAATAAAAAACAATGTATATGCATACATATATACACACAAACATACACATATATTCAGTCACTTAAGTATGTTGATGAGTGCTTTCTAACGCGCTCAATCTTAGAAGATAATTTACTTTTGCTTTTGGTAATGTGATATGAAATATGTCAATATCCGAAGCAGTCCCGTTCAGAAGAGTTAAGGCCCTTCCAACAGGCATAACGGCTGGAAGACCTGTTCTTGCGTATGTTATTGAGAAAAGTTCTCACCGGCGCAGTCTAGTGTAATTGTTAGGAACATTTAACGCTAATCTTTGTAATAATGCTGGACAGCTCACAACTCCTCGAACGAGTCGGACAACGTATACCATGAGACGCAGATCTCTTCTTATGTTCAAGGAGTTATACCCGAGCATGCCCAGCAGAAACTGAGTAAGATAAAGCCATGGATGGACACCGAACTCACTCATATAGAGATATCATGGATATTTTTTTTGTACCTTCTCCACCATGGGTGAGTTCTGTGCCCCCACTGGGCTCCAAATGCAAGCATTGCTTTCTAGTTTGCTACGGATCAATGGATTAAACAACGTTTTGAGCACCAATTGGTTTTCAAACGACTTAGAGATTCTCATAACAAATCCTAGAGTTTTATAAGCTGAGTTGCACATAACTTCTATGTGAGGAAAACACGCGAGATTGCTGTGGAACAAGACACCCAGATCTTTAATATTATCTGCCACCAGCAACAAAATACTCTGACCGTTTACTAACGTATTGTTAATATATTCATTATAATTGGCATTCAATCATTTTATGTTAGTAACACATCGATCAATAAGTCCCGGGACTAACCAACAGATGGCGCCTCTAATAACAAATCCATACCATTCTAAGTTAGTACCAACCTTTAGAAGTTACGTGTCAAACTTTCATGACATTCCGACATTGTGTCATTGAGTTACAGTGGTTTTAGTGACGCTACTTTTACTATTTTCAAAACAATGGAAAAAAACGAATTTCGTGTGTTGATAAAACATTGCTTTTTAACACTTGCCACCCCACCCTACGATGGATAGTGAGTGACCAGGACTCACATAATAAAATAATTTTATAGCTAATTACAAAAAATAACCTAGCAGATTTTGCATAATTTTAATTTAAAACATACATTTTTCACTGGATGCTGAGCGTCCAGCACAGTGGCTGGCGGAATTGTTTAGCACAGTAAGGCAAGTGTTAATGGGAAAAAATACCGTTCAAACTCAGCGATGGCTTGAAAAGTGTTATCCGGGCTCTGCTCCGTCGAAAACAACCATTTGTCGGTGGTATGCTGATTTCAAACGCAGTCGTTCAGACACAAATGATACTGAACGCTCTGGTCGTCCAAATGAGGCTGTTACACCAGAAAACATAAAAAAAAAACAAATCTCTTCGATTGTAGAAGTGATTGCCGAAACTAACGTCTATTTCGAAACCAAAGATAAATCGTTCTACACGGCTGGCATAGAAAAGTTAGGAAAGCGTTGGAATGAATGTATCGCTCTTGAAGGAGACTATGTTGATGAATAAAGAAGAATTTTGGCAAACAAATGTTGTTTTAGTAGTTAGTCCCGGGACTAATTGATCGTTGTGTTAAATGGTTTACGATTAAACTATCTTGGCTGAAATATGCAAACATTCCATTCAGGTCGCAATCATGAGGGTCTGGTGATTATCGTGAAGTGTTACCGCTCACTGCCCTTGTGTTTTCTCCTATCAGATTCAGGAACTCGCTACTTAAATGGAAGTTATTTAAGTGAAACAATCTTTTCAGTTCAGTTCAGTACATTCTTAATGTTCCTCGTTGCAACTGTGAATTTTATTTTTTTATTTATTTATTTATTATTACACATGACAAGAAATATACACAATTTGCGAAAAAACAACAGGTAATTTAATTAGGACATACAATTTTAATGTATCTGGGTTTGTTGCCTTTCATTTGTCGTATCCCCAGTAAATTAGGCTTTTGCCTGTATCTCACTGAATATATTTAGCATTAAAAAATAAATCGATACTTCTTTCCGATTTTTGATTACACAAAAACAAAACCCCGTTGCACGCTCTCATCAACCTGACAAACAGTGACACTCAACTACAACTGGAAACATCTTGCGAAATTCAACTCCTCACACATCATCACTCCAGAAAGACCAAAAATATTCATCCCACAATATACCGCACACAATCATAAGAATAAAAATAAAAACTAAAACAAAAAATACACAGAAACACAAATACAAAAACAACCAAAATTAAAACAACAAGAAGAAACCCACACTCACGAGCTCACAAAAATCTTTCCCACTCGTCATTCATCCTGAAAGCCCAAGTACTCAAAATCCTGTCGCAATAACAACCACGCTCCGCGTATTCCGCGCACTCTTATAATTTCAGAGATAAAATTTCTAGTCGTTGATCTTAGAATAGTCGTATAAAAAAACAAAAGCTGTGACGGTAGATAACAAAATGTTTTGTTTTCCTTCTGTGCATTTTACATTTTGTTTTGTTGGGTTGTGATATTTTTGTTTCATTGGTTTCATGGTGAAGTGGTTGCAACTAATTATTTGTATAACTCTTGCAAATTGTCGAAAAATCCAATTCTTCTTGTTTTATGTAAGCGTTGTTCCACTAAAAATAAATCTAAGCTCTTTGCCACTATAAAATGAGTCTTCGACAATTACGTAAATCTACTTGGTAAAATTTGGTAATATTTTGTGATATATTAGGTGTTAACATAAGTTGTGTCCATTTTTTCCAAATTTAAAAATGAGCACCAAAAGTAAAACAAAGTGGTAAAGGTTATACGTCATTCGAAAGAAAATTTTCTGCTCTACAAGATATTGTGTTTGCTTTTACGTTATATATATTATTTTATTTGATTACAAAGCCTTCAAAATGGAATGTCAAGTAGATGAAAGTGAACATTTTCGACACCTCCTTCTGTTCGCGTTCAATCGAGGGAATAAAGCTGCCAAAGCTGCTCGCGATATTTGCGAAGTGTACGGTGAAGATGCTATGAATTAAAGGACAGCTTGTCGATGGTTTTTGTATTTCAATGATGGTAATTTTGACCTGAAAGACATGGAGCGTTCCGGACGACCAGTGGACTTCGATGAGGACCGCTTAAACCATATTATTCATGAAGATCCCCTTCAAACCACCGTTTGATTGGCTGGGGAGATGAATTGTAGTCACATGACTGTATACCGCCATCTTAAATTAATGGGAAACGTCCAGAAGTTTGGCGCTTGGGTTTCACGTGTTTTGACTGAAAACAACAAAAATCAACGTTCGACAATTTCTGCTGGTTTGCTCTGGTTTGCATGAAATTTCTGCTGGTTTGCATGAAAAATGGATTGAAAATGGCGATGAAAAAAAAATCGGGATGAAAAATGTTTGAAGGGAATCTTCATGAATACTATGGTTTTAGCGGTCCTCATCGAAGTCCACTGGTCGTCCGGAACGCTCCATATCTTTCAGGTCGAAATTACCGTCTATGAAACGCAAAAACCATCGACGAGCCTGTCCTTTCATTCATAGCATCTTCACCGTACACTTCGCAAATATCGCGAGCAGCTTTGGCAGCTTTATTCCCTCGATTGAACGCGAACAGAAGGAGGTGTCGAAAATGCTCAATTTCGTCTACTTGACATTCCATTTTGAAGGCTTGTAATCAAATAAAATAATATATGTAACGTAAAAGCAAACACAATACCTTGTAGAGCAGAAAATTTTCTTTCGAATGACGTATAACCTTTACCATTTTGTTTTACTTTTGGTGCTCATTTTTAAATTTAAAAAAAAAACGGACACAACTTATGTTAACACCCAATACATACATATATTGAACTTAAATATACATATTAATATTGAATAATTTTAAACAATTACTCTTTATTATTACTACTGCTTTTTGTATCTCCTGTACATGTTAGTTTAAGATAAAGTTTTGTTTTTTTTTGTCAATAATTTTAAGTACTTGTATAACTTGTCATATGTTCATTTGTGTATAAAAGACACTGTTGTGTCGTTAATTAAATAAAATAAATAAATAAATAACACACCTGCACAGATTTAGAAATCAATACATACATACCATCACACAGTTTCCTTGCTGGGATAGGCAGAGAGGACAGCACCAGACTCTCCTATCTCACACATCCTTCGCCTTTTCTACGTCCATACACCTCATACAATTCGTACGGTATCTCTAAATTTCTGTTTCTTTTCGAAATATCCTCTATTTAATACAACCACACTTTCCTTGCTGTTCTCTACCATGTCTCCCAATTCACATTTGCACTATGTATTTGTTGAAATAAATAGTTTCTTCAGGCACTTTTTAAAACATACCAATGACAGAGTGACTGTAACATTAGTTGGTGACTGCTAACTGATTCCAGACTCTCACTGTTTTGACAGTAAAGAACCACTTTAAAAAGTTTGTAGTGTATGATTAAAATATTTCTTTTCAATAGGAATTTTAAATGAGCCATTTTTATTTCAGATTAAAGGCAACCGCAGAAATTCTTCTTCGTACAATGATGAGAGCTCCGAGGGTTCAGAAACAGAGACTGTGACAGAAACACAACAGGTGAGTGCCTTAGCGTAGACTGTCATGGTCTGCCAAACTGGATATTCACCCTCAGTTTGGTGTAATTAGTCAATCAGTTGTTATCCTTAGTTTTAAATGAATTAAGTACATATAATGATGACTTACAATGCCTTACGGTAGACTGTCATGATCTGCCAAACTGGATATTCACTTTCTGTTTGATGTAATGAGTTAGCCAGTTGTTATCATTAGTTTTAAATGAATTAAGTACATATAATGATGACTTACAATGCCTTACGGTAGACTGTCATGATCTGCCAAACTGGATATTCACTTTCTGTTTGGTGTAATTAGTTAGTCAGTTGTTGTCATTAGTTTTAAATGAATTAAGTACATATAATGATGACTTACAATGCCTTACGGTAGACTGTCATGATCTGCCAAACTGGATATTCACTTTCTGTTTGATGTAATGAGTTAGTCAGTTGTTATCATTAGTTTTAAATGAATTAAGTACATATAATGATGACTTACAATGCCTTACGGTAGACTGTCATGATCTGCCAAACTGGATATTCACTTTCTGTTTGATGTAATGAGTTAGCCAGTTGTTATCATTAGTTTTAAATGAATTAAGTACATATAATGATGACTTACAATGCCTTACGGTAGACTGTCATGATCTGCCAAACTGGATATTCACTTTCTGTTTGGTGTAATTAGTTAGTCAGTTGTTGTCATTAGTTTTAAATGAATTAAGTACATATAATGATGACTTACAATGCCTTACGGTAGACTGTCATGATCTTCCAAACTGGATATTCACTTTCTGTTTGGTGTAATTAGTTAGTCAGTTGTTGTCATTAGTTTTAAATTGATTAAGTACATATAATGATGACTTACAATGCCTTACGGTAGACTGTCATGATCTGCCAAACTGGATATTCACTTTCTGTTTGGTGTAATTAGTTAGTCAGTTGTTGTCATTAGTTTTAAATTGATTAAGTACATATAATGATGACTTACAATGCCTTACGGTAGACTGTCATGATCTACCAAACTGGATATTCACTTTCTGTTTGGTGTAATTAGTTTGTCAGTTGTTATCCTTGGTTTTAAATTAATTAAGTACATATAATGATGACTTACAATGCCTTACGGTAGACTGTCATGATCTACCAAACTGGATATTCACTTTCTGTTTGGTGTAATTAGTTAGTCAGTTGTTGTCATTAGTTTTAAATTAATTAAGTACATATAATGATGACTTACAATGCCTTACGGTAGACTGTCATGATCTACCAAACTGGTATTTACTTTCTCTGTGAATTAAGTATTTGACTTATTTGATTGTATTTCATCATATTCAGAAGTCTTTAGTCAATAAAGTGTGGTAGTTTTGATTTTCAAAAATAACCCAGAACTAGGGCACACCATAAGATGAAATATTCACCAGCGGAAGGGTTAAGCTACTTGTCGTACTTATGGGACTTTTGTTAGCATTAGACACGTCATCTCTGAAATAAGTCCATGCTTTATTTTATTTATTTTACACATGACAAGAAATATACATAATTTGCGAAAAAACAACAGGTAATTTAATTTGGACACACAATTGTTGTCCTGGGTGTGTTACCTTTCATTTGTCGTGTCCCCAGTAAACTAGGATTTCGCCTGTATCTCACTGAGGATATATAGCATTAAAAAATAAATCGATACTTCTTTCCGATTTTTGATTATATAAAACCCCGTTGCACATTCTCATCGACCTGACAAACAGTGACACTCAATTAAATATGTAAACATCACGCAAAATCATCACTCCAGATAAACCAAAACGTTCATCCCACAATATACCGCACATAATCATAAAAAAAAGCAAAACAACAAAATATAAATAATACATATAAATATAAATACAAAACAACAAAAAACACCACATTCAAGAGCTCACACAAACCTCTTCCACAAGTCATTCCTCTTGCAAGCCCAAGTACTCAAACTCCTGTCGCAATAACAACCACGCTCCGATCGACTGCCTAAACTGTTTTCTTCTCTTTGCCTTTATTGAATTCGGCACCCCATTGTATGTCATAGGAGATAAATAGGCATATTGCCTTTGAGCAAAAGAGGTTTTAACTCTAGGGATGGTGAACATTTGATCAGTTGCCATGCGTGTCATGTGTCTCTGTTGAGTCTGCATGTTCCCTTCCTCTCGATGGTAGTGCCAGGGAATGGATTTGAGATGTAAATTGGCTATGTTCAGGACCCGATACTCCCTGAAAAGCTCTGCCGTGGGATACCGGGCAGGAAGTTTATTAATTATTTTCACAATCAATCTTTGGGAAACCTGCAATATGTGTTTTTGTGTTAAGGTGCATCCCCCCAAACTGATATACCGCAAGAAAGTGCTGACTGATATAAGGCGATGTATATTTTCACTAAGCACATTTCGAATCATACGGAATTCTAGTTTTCTGATTTTTGTGCTCAAAGCGTTAATATGGAAATTTAAATTGTATAATAATGATTTTTTCACATTTTCTCTTGTTATCAATCTGTTTTATACATTATTTCTGATAACGTCATTGAAAGGAAGTGATAACGTACATATGTATATACATACTGTTACGCAATTTCCCTGTCGTGGTAGGCAGAGAAGACATAGCACCAGAAGACTTTCCTATCTCGACACACGCCCATTGCCTCCTCCACATCCATACACTTTGTCATACAACTTTTACAATAAAATATTCTCTTAATCCAATCATACATGTTCATCTCACATGTCTTCCACTTACATTTGCACTATATATTTGTTTTGGAAGTCTTTCTTCTTTCATTCACTCTACATCTTAGCGTGTTCTTCTTTATCTATCATTCACTCTACATCTTAGCGTGTTCTTCTTTATCTATCTTCTTTCATTCACTCTACATCTTAGCGTGTTCTTCTTTATCTTCTTTATCTATCTTCTTTCATTCACTCTACATCTTAGCGTGTTCTTCTTTATCTATCATTCACTATACATCTTAGCGTGTTCTTCTTTATCTTCTTTATCTATCTTCTTTCTTTCACTCTACATCTTAGCGTGTTCTTCTTTATCTATCTTCTTTCATTCACTCTACATCTTAGCGTGTTCTTCTTTATCTATCATTCACTCTACATCTTAGCGTGTTCTTCTTTATCTTCTTTATCTATCTTCTTTTTTTCACTCTACATCTTAGCGTGTTCTTCTTTATCTTCTTTATCTATCTTCTTTCATTCACTCTACATCTTAGCGTGTACTTCTTTATCTATCTTCTTTCATTCACTCTACATCTTAGCGTGTTCTTCTTTATCTATCATTCACTCTACATCTTAGCGTGTTCTTCTTTATCTAGCGTGTTCTTCTTTATCTTCTTTCATTCACTCTACATCTTAGCGTGTTCTTCTTTATCTATCATTCACTCTACATCTTAGCGTGTTCTTCTTTATCTAGCGTGTTCTTCTTTATCTTCTTTATCTATCTTCTTTCATTCACTCTACATCTTAGCGTGTTCTTCTTTATCTATCTTCTTTATCTACATCTTAGCGTGTTCTTCTTTATCTTATTCAATACATCATCCTTAAGTTTACATCCATCCCTAATCACTTGAGCAGAATATATGCTGTAGCAATGTATGCATGTCTTGCGCGGAATATCTGGTATTTACAGTGATTAGGGTTAAATGTAAACTTACAGCTGATGTGTTGAGTGAGAGATAGTTTTGGCACGTGGAACAAATGAATGTAGAAAAACTAACAAAATAAATGTACAATAAAAACGTGAGTGTAAGGTGTGAGAGAGGAAGACCAAGGAAAGTATGGATGTGTGGGAACCGCGGTCGTCGGTAAATATTGTCAACACATACGGTCAACGACCGACGAAATGACCTTTGGATATCCCGACGAATTATATTTTACAGTCCAAAGGTCACATATCAAAACATTGACGCGGCCGGACATCGCGACGCATTCCATAGTAGAAAGAGAACGCATCACGCTGTCTCGCCGGTTCCGTAAACAAATTGTTTACCTACAATACTATTTACGATATCTACAATACTTCAATTGACCATTTCTGCACGCACAGAAGCGAGATAAAAGTATATCGCGGGCGCACTCCCGCGCCCATTCTGAAATGTTATAAATACCCACATACTGATAAATAAAACATTCATTCACTCTCTCCTTCCGCATTGCGATTTAACGTATTTTATTTATTTACCAACAACTACTATCATCATCTCTTCAAATAAGAAGCATTCCGCTAAAGATGGATTAAGTGAATGTTATTTTGAAAGAAAAAAATGTACAAAGTTGAAATCGTAGTTGTATAAAAATACTGACGCTCTCTCCTCTCTGTTTATCTCAACAGTGAAACGGGGTGATGATATGTATGTATGAGAAGGTGTAGAAGATGAATAGAGATGTAGAAAAGGCGATGAATGTGTGTCTAAATAGGAAAGTCTAACACTCAGTCCTCTCTGCCTACCCCGACAAATTATGGATATGGATAAGGGCAGTGCTGTGCGCATGGATAGAAAGTTGTAGAGATGTGTCTCAAAACGGACATGACTTGATGGTATTTATGTACCAGGTCTGTAAATATGAAAGCGGAATTTGCTCATAGATGGCTCTAGTTGTCAATGTAGTGACTGTCAAACTGCGTCGTTGGCGCCTTTTTCTTGTGTTTACATTTGTCGAAGACTTTTAACTCGCAACAATACACGTTTAATACAACTATATATGTTTTCATTGCGTTGAACATGTCTGTTTTTGTGCCTGAAAACTACGATTTGCTGACAGCATTGATTTTCTGTTATCATTTGAAGAAAACTGCTGCAGAATTGCATTGAATGCTTGTCGAAGCTTACGGTGAGCATGCTCTTGGTAAATCACAGTGCTTTGAGTGGCTTAAAAAATTAAAAAGGGGTGATTTTGACGTGAGAAACGAAGAATGTGGATGACCACCGAGAAAGTTTGAAGACGCTGAATTGCGAGCATTGTTGGATGAGGATGACGCTCAAATGCAACAACTCGCGGATCAATTAAATGTGACACGGGAAGCCGTCTCCATATGTTTGAAAGCCATGGGAAAGATCCAGAAGGTGGGAAAATGGGTTCCACATGAACCGAATGAAAGACAGCAGGAAAACCGAAAAACCACTTGCGAAATGCTGCTCGCCAGGTACAAAAGAAAATCATTTCTCCATCGAATTGCGACTGGCGATGAAAAATGGATATATTTCAAGAATCCTAAGCGTAAAAGATCATGGGTAACTCCGAGCAAACCAGCGACATCGACTGCAAGGTCAAATTGCAATGGACGGAAGACAATGCTCTGTGTTTGGTGGGATCAGAAGGGTGTTATCTATTATGAGCTGCTAAAACCTGGCGAAACCGTTAATACTGAACGCTACCGACAACAAATGATGGATTTGAACCAAGCATTGCGTGAAAAACGACCAGAATATCAAAAGAGTCAACACAAAATGATTTTGCTTCATGATAATGCACCATCGCACACAGCAAAATCGGTCAAGGAAACGATTGAGGCGTTTAGTTGGCAAATACTTGCATGCGGCTTACTCACCAGACTTGGCTCCATCAGATTACTACTTATTTGCATCGATGGGACACGCACTTGCTGAGCAGCGCTTCACTTCTTACGAAAATGTTCGAAATTGGCTCGATAATTGGTTCGCCTCAAAAGAGCAACAGTTTTTTTGGTGTGGCATCCAGAAATTGCCAGAGAGATGGGAAAAATGTGTAGCTAGCAATGGGCAATACTTTGAATTTTTACCGTTTTCACACAATAAATGTTTCATTTTTTTTCATATTTACAGACCTGATATGTATCATTTAATTAGGCACTTGTGACCCAATTATTCTGTGAAAAGTGACCAATTCCATTCGTTTTGGATTAGTCAATCTGTCTGATTGCTTACATTAATATGATGATCACTTACATTAATATGGCCAACTGTTATCGTTTAACATGCGTTTTGTGTGGTCATTATTATATTCATGGCCACGTTATTTTTGCTCTACCCATGACCCAGATTGAAATCATCGTGTAAAAAGTCGTGTGTTTTTGAAAAAAAAAAAACTAACGAAACATCGCTAGAATACCCGATGAGGATGCTGGGTGATAATTGCTCGGACCGGAGAAGACGTAGAGGTCGCTCAAAGAAAAGATGGAGGGATGGTCCGGAAGACATCTTAAGCGCTGGGAGTTACAAGAGGGATCTTGTCCACGACTGGCAACTCTGAGGAAGAAGGAAATTAGAAGGAGATATCAGTGATCCCTTTCTATGCTAAGCATACTCAGTCGTTAATAATGAAATTGAATTCTGGACTGCTAAAATTGAATTCTGGACTTGACAATAATGAAATTGAATTCTGGACTGCTGAATCAGTCCACACGGCATTAAATTGCAATTCCACGTACAAAGCCTTAAAAGTATTAGGTGTAACATAAGTTGTGTCCGTTTTTTTCCAAATTTAAAAATGAGCACCAAAAGTAAAACAAAATGGAAAATTTTCTGCTCTACAAGATATTGTGTTTGCTTTTACGTTACATATATTATTTTATTTGATTACAAGCCTTCAAAATGGAATGTCAAGTAGATGAAAGTGAGCATTTTCGACACTTCCTTCTGTTCGCGTTTGATCGAGGGAATAAAGCTGCCAAAACTACTCGCGATATTTGCGAAGTGTACGGTGAAGATGCTATTAATGAAAGAACAGCTCGTCGATGGTTTTTCCTTCAATAATGACGTCGAATTGCGGACATGGTTGGACGAATTCCTCGAGTCAAGACCGGATGGTTTTTATCGCACAGGCATTGAAAAACTTGTAGAACGTTGGCAAGAAGTTGTAAACAATGAAGGAGAATACATTATTGACTAATTTGTTGTAATTTTTTTTTGTCGTGTCCTCTTGTTCTCTTCATTTGGAAAAAAATGGTCACTACTTATGTTAACAACCATTAATTCTTATTTCTCCACCTCTGTCCAGTATGTTTAGAAGACGTAACTAGTGCACAAACATATAAAGCTTAAGAAATCAATAAAGCTTAAGAGGAAGATCTACGAGACAGTGATCAGGCCTGCTATATATACTACACGGTGCCGAGTGTTGGCCTCTAAAGAAAAAAGAGGAACAATTGCTTAATGTTGCGGAGATGCTTTTATTACGGTGGTCACGGGGCATCACTTGATTGGATAAGATCCGAAGTGTATCGGACGTATGCGTCACCTAAAAACATACGATTTATTTGATTTTTTGTTTAACGTTTGTATAAATTTTTGTTTATATTTTGATGTTTTGAATGTTGAATGTTTGTTGAGGTCCGTGCTATGTCACAACCGTAACAAATGTTCCTTATCCTGGCCATCGCGAGATATTATCAAAAGTCGACCGGCCCATGCATGCGAAAACTTGTGAGAATTGTGATATTTAGCAAGTTATGACGGCATGTACGGGCGAAAACAGGCGTTTGCGATGAGCGATAAAGAGCGCAAAAGTCGAAAGAAACATCAAATATCAGAAATCGTAGGAGTTGTATGAGAAGATGGGGGAATAGAAGAAACATGAAGTTTGCCGCTCTATCTTCTCAGGCTACCCTGACAGGGAGATGGCGTAATGGTATTTATGTATAATAACTAGTGTACACACAGCTATCATTTAACTGTAGAATGGAAGGTTTTCTTTTTAACAGTTGGAAATAACAATATTGTGCAATGGCAGGTGCTGTTTGTGTCAGAGCAGCAGTCCCGCAACAGTAGCACTGGTGGCAGTCTTTCGGAGGCGTCCCAGCGCAACACAGCCATGGGCGGCACCGGGGGCGGCCACTCTGCTCACAGTGACACCATCTCCCAGGATAGCACCTCTTTGCTGCCCCTCAAGGTATTGTACCATTATTTTATCTTACTCCTATCAGTCGCATACATGGTCGTCCAGAAAGTAAAGAACAATTGCGCACTACGCCTAGCGCCGATCCCCCCCACCGCGATCGTATGCGCGCCAGTTAGTTCCTTCCCCCGCTTCAGTGCGAGTCGAGTTTTGTTGTCGAACAGTCGTGCGTCTTTGTTCTGTAACCTTTCAAAATGGCTGCGCCCATCGAAAATCCCGCCAAATGTGAAGTGCGTAGTGTCAATCATTTTCTGAATGCACAAAATGTTCGGCCTATTGAAATTTATGGGTAAATAAAGAATGTTTATGGTGATAGTGCGATAAACGAGGCTTCAGTGAGGAAATGGTGCATAATGTTCAATCAAGGAAGAACCAGTGTATCACGACGAAGATCAGAGTTGGAGGCCATCACTCGTTATAGATGAGTTGAAAGCAATAGTTGAAGACAAAATTCAGGAAAATCGGCGTTTCACTTTAAGCACAGCACATGAATCTTTCCCACAAATTTCACGATCGCTCCTACATGAAATAGTGACAGAGCACCTTGGCTACAAAAAAATCTTGGCCACAAATTCATGGCAATGCATGCATGAGGCCGCGCGGCCTCATGCATCAGCACGAACACAGCGAGAACTTCAACGTCTTAAGTGGGAAATTTTTGGACATCCTCCTTACAGCCCTGACTTGGCACCGAGTGATTTTCACTTATTCCCGAAACTAAAGGAATTTTTGGGTGGAAAATAGTTCGCAATCGATGAAGACCTCAAACAAGAAGTGACATCCTGGCTCAAATCTTTGGCGGTAGAAGAGTATAACATCGAAATTGAAAAATTAGTTCCACGGTACAATAAATGCCTTGACAGCTATGGCGACTACATTGAAAAATAGAGTAAGGTACTGTGACTTTGTAAATAAAGTTTTGTGTTGATATCTTTCGTTTTTATTTAGTTATGCCAAAACGTTCTTTACTTTCTGGACGACCCACGTATTTCGTGTTTTGTTCCTGGGCTGCAGTAAACCCTCGGCGTGCCACGGGTTGTAAGTATAAGGTTTGTTTTACAATCTATATAATTTACATCATATATTCACCTTCTCTTCAAATCATTCAGCCTTTCTTCTCACTTTTTCTATCAGAAGTTTTTTGTACAGTTTACTACACTTAGCAAACTAATGAGAGATGACATATGGAGGAATAAAGATATGAGAACGGATAGCAATGTACGCATTTATAAGACCTGTGTGCGACCTATCCTCACATATTGCATCGAAGCGAGGGCGGACACTGTCAGGACAAAAAGTATGCTAGGGACAACGGAAATGAGAAATCTGCGTGCTATTGCTGGGAAGACTTTGTGTGATCGTGTAAGGAACACCACAATCCGAGAGGTCTGTGAGGTCCAAAATGTGGTCAGATTGGGACGACAGCGTCGACGATACTGGTACCAACATGTACATAGAATGAATTCCACAAGAATTCCATACATAGCTCTGCATGGGGTGCCGGATGGACGGTCCACCAGGGAGACCCCCGAAACGATGGAGAGATAGCTGGAGCTCAGCATCACAGGAGGACAATCCTGCAGTAACAGACTCTTGAGTCTATAGAAAGTCTAAGAAGAAGAAGTAGAAGCAAACTAATGACTCTGTAACTTCCACACTCCATTCTTGCAATCTTACCTTTATATAACGGAACGATTACTGCACTTCTCCAGTCTTTCAGTGTGTAGACAAATTCTGTTGAAAAACTGTTTTATTTACTTAATCATTCGTTCACTCCCACAAGCTGTTTGTGTGTGATGTCTTAATGACGACTTAAAATGTATTTAATATCTTTTATTTGAACAACTGGTCGTACTTAATGAGAGTTTATGTTACGTTACAGGCGGCGCATGTATCCCAGGTGATGCCGGGCGGCACAGGGGGGCGGGAGCGGCGCATTCGCATCCCGGACAAACCCAACTACCCCCTCAACTTATGGTCAATCATGAAGAACTGCATTGGTGAGAATACATTAATTTTATACAAACATTTTTCTTTTAAATGATTCACTCGGTGACTAATCGTCATGTAGCGTGGCGCGAAGCGTGCAGTGTGGCCATTGCGATAGTATGCGGTGCGTTGATTCGCTAGGATATGTCGCCTAACTCGCAGCGTAGCTCTAAGCACCAAGCGAGGCTCCTACCTGTGTGGCCTCGGCCTAAGAGAACTAGTTTCCTTGAATTATTGAGAAATTTAGTTTTTGACATTTATTTTTGTTTAAACTACAATATTCACATACTGTCTCTATTGTATAATATCCTTAACTGTCCCGCCGCACCCTCTTATCTCGCCGAAAATTTTCAGCGTCTTTCCAATCATGGATTAGCGCTACGCTCAAACAGAGATTGTTTATTGGCCTTTCCAGTTCACCGCTCTTCTTTCTTTACGTCGTCCTTTACTGTCCATGCAGTGAGACTCTGGAATCAGTTACAAACCAATATAAGACTCTCTCCGTCCTTGGCATGCTTTAAGAAGCGATTGAAAAACCTCTTAATTTCTAGTCAGTAAAATAACGTGTTTCATTCCTGATTTTTCTTTTCCTGTCCTCTCCACCATCCCTTCCTTTCCTTTTGATTGATGATATCTCACTTAATATGAAAAATAATGTTCGGGTGATTGTCCGTCTTTGTGGGGTCTCGTGGGCATGTGCTCACGTATATGTTTATGGATTTCGTGAGGATGGATAGTCATTTAAATTATTTATGCGACCACGTAACTTGCTTCATTTACTTTTGTCTGGTTGGTTGGAAGAGATTGCCGCCTGGCAATAAGCCCGCCAGATTGTATTGCAATAAAAGTGGTAAATAAATAAATAAATATTCATAATCTTCTATATAGATGGCAGTATCTGTACTAATTGTAAAATATAGCATAACCATGTCAAATTGGTACAATAAGCTCAACAATATGAACGCTGATATAACTTCTGTCCTTGGTATTGAAACAGTTGAAAAGTTTTATTTTTCTTCATTTCAGGCAAGGAACTGAGCAAGATTCCGATCCCAGTTAACTTTAGCGAGCCCCTGTCCTTCCTGCAGCGACTGACTGAAGAGTTTGAGTACTCTTCTATCTTGGACAAGGCTGCCCGTTGCCAGGACGCCTGCGAGCAGCTAGCCTACGTGGCGGCCTTCACTGTCTCCTCATACGCCACCACCACACACAGGTATTGTGCACACCCGCTGTCAAAGGCAAACCTAAGCATGTAACAGGCAAACCTAAGCATCTGCCTAGGTGGGCCAAATTCATAAATAAGTTGTAAAAATATTTAGAAATTAATAACAGGAACAAAATACGAAGGTTGCTACTTAAGTTTTGAGACAGACAAGTAAAAACAAATATTTATCATCGAAAATGGCTTTATTGTTTTTCAAAATACTCTCCATGAAGATCAATACACTTTTGCATGCGTTTGAACCAATTTTCGAAGCACTTTTTCCACCCCGAATGAGGTAACTTCAAAACATACGTTTTGAACGCATCAACCACTTCTTCAGGCGTCGAGAAACGTTGACCTCGCAATTTATTTTTGATGTTCGGGAATAAAAAGAAGTCATTGGGTGCCAAATCAGGGCTGTATGGTGGATGATCCATCAATTCGATGTTTTGAGTGCTCAAAAAGTCACTTGTTTGAGCCGATGTGTGAGAGCTCGCATTGTCGTGGTGGAGAATGATCCGTCTTCGGCGGTTGGTTTTTCTCATTTCTCCGAACACTTCTGGCAAACAAATGGTGGTGTGCCATTCAGAATTGACCGTACGACGTTCCACTAAAGACACTGTTGCGACATGACCATTTATACCGAAGAAACAAGCCACCATTTGCTTCGAAGTGCTTTGTGCGCGAACAACTTTTGTTGGATTTGGCTCGTCTTGAAAGACCCATACAGTCGACTGCTGTTTAGTTTCTGGCTCATATGCATAGATCCATGATTCGTCACCTGTCACGATCTTATAGACGTCTTTTGAAGCACCGCGATTTAATTTTTTCAATATTACCAATCGACACGAACCTTGTTTTGAGCGATTGTTGAATTATGCGGTATCCAACGCGAACAAATCTTTTTGATGGCCAAATGTTCATGCAATATTGAATGTATACGAGTGGAACTAATGCCTAAACATGCCTCAATCTCACGATAAGTCACATGAAAAAAAACTTTCTGAGCACGTATACCATTAAAAATATCAAACTTTATGATGCTGATGTCAGATTTGACGTATCTACACTGGTGTTGCCATATCTCAAAACTTAAGTAGCAACCCTCATATTAAAAAAATATAATTTGTGTGCCACCCAGTGCTAGATGGGTTGACAAAGGATGTGATATATTATATATATACTAGAAATCAGTGCTTTAATTGTTCCGTTATATAAAGGTGAGAGTGCAAGAATGGAGTGTGGAAGTTACAGAGTGATTAGTTTGCTGAGTGTAGTAAACTGTACAAAAAACTTCTGATAGAAAAAGTGAGAAGAAAGACTGAATAGAAAGTGTGGATCAGAGTTTCTCCTTGCAAAAAAATGTATGGCAAAAATTAAAAGGTGTATTGCGCATTTGTGAACTTGAAAAAGCATACGATCCAGGTGATAAGGGGCAAGCTGTGAAAAATATTGAATGAATAGTGTAGTAAACTGTACAAACGGTGTTGAATGTAAATTAATTTATGGTACTGCGTCATTATATGCTGAAAGTAGAGCATGTATTAACCCTTTAAGTGACGGAAGTTATTAGTATGGCCGTACCCAGCAGGCCGGGATTTTTTCAACAAAAATAAAACCTAAAAAATTTATATTTTTTGTATACAGATATAAAGGATATTATGAAAACTTACTAAATATATACACCGTGGGGCGTTTGAGCTGCCGTTCACTCAGAAAAACACAATTTAAATATTCACAAAATGTCAGGGTTGTCACAACTTGACACAAAAAACACATTTACTTAGTGGAATATAATATACTTTGTAAACTAAAATCAACAAATTATCTGTATGATGTATAATAAAGCGCAAAAGGTAAATAAACTATAAAATAAAACTGTAAAAAGTCTATATAAACGTCGTATTATGCCGCAAAACTACCGCCAATAACCAAAGAATACATGAAAACACACTTTGTGAATAAATACTTTGAAACATTAACAAAAATAACGCACAATAGTTAAAACTCAACCATTGAAGAAAACTTCAAACGAAGTCATTGTGAATTGTCGCAATTACGTCGTAAAAAACTGTAGTCGGTAACCCTGTATCAGAGACACGTATTGACTGTCAGTGAAAGCTTTTAGAAAGATGACTGTAACTTTGATAATATTGGTAAATTGTAATATTTAACTATTTTTTGACCATCCCAATAGATGTCACTATGTGTTACAATTTATAAAATATTACAATTTAATTTGATATTAGCTTGCGATAAGCTCAAAAGAGAGCGCGTTTACGCGTTCATTTTGTATGGCCGGCCTGGCGAGCACTGAATCAGAGAGCGCGTCAACACGCTCGTGGCAGTGAACCGGTTAAGGCGCAATTCCACTGAGGCAACATGTAGCATGCGGCATTGACGCATGCTACACACAGTTTTTTAATCAAATGAACACAAAGCGACAAGAAGCAAATATCTTTGTAGCATGCTACATGTTGATTGTTGTTGCCGGGACGCATGCGTCACCTTTCGACATGTTTCAGCGTGTCGAACAATGTCGCCGTTATCCGAAAGTCAGCGGATCGGTGCCGGCTTGTAGCGTGCGACATGGAGTGGAATATTGATAAAACTACCTTGTTTATTGAAGATTATCATAATTCACCGGAGTTATGGAATAACAATATTAGTGATTATAAAGACAACAGGATAAAAAATGATAAACTGAAGCAGTTAGCGAGTAAATACGATTGCACTGTAATCGATGTGAAAAAAAAATCAAGAATTTGCCATCAGCTTTTCTTCATTCTGAGCTTCTTGACTACCAACATATAATTCTCTTCTCCAACACTGCGGATTTCTTTTTTTTTCTACGATTCAAAACTATTACCAAATATGCAGCCGCCGCGATTGTTTGTAAAGACATAATGTACCAAACAGACGTTGCCTCCATGGAATTGTCTAAGATGCATGCTACACGTATTGACGACAAAGCGCATGCGACTCGAGTCAAAATCCGCATGCGACATTGTTAAAATTTGTGGCACATAGTCGCACAACTAGGAACACGCAACACTAGGAAACATGTAGCATGCCTCATGTCGTTCAGTGTTGCCTCAGTCGAATTGCGCCTTAACGTGTTCCCCGCGGGGAGCACAAACGCCTGTGATCTGACGACAATCCAAGTTTCAAATCACAAATACTTAAAAAAAATGACACAAAACGGGAATAAAAATTGAACTAAAATTTAAAATAATCTTTATTCTAGCGACATCTCTGAAAACCTTGTCAAATAATATATTAGTTTATGAGATATTGTTGAATAAACAGAGCGCCGAATTTTTTTGGTTTCTCAATATTTCCAGCATTAACGACCTGTCGGGCGGATCGGAGTCCTGCGATGAGTCTCTCTTACGTAAATAAACATTACTAAGTCTCTCTTACGTAAATAAACATTACTAGTGCTATATGCATTTGATCAGGTGAGTGTCATGAAGCATTGATTTGATCGTAGCATTCCTTTGTTTATTTTACATAATGTTAAGTTTATCTCCTTTATTTAATGAGTCTCCTTAAGAGTAATGACTATTATTTATTATCTGGAAATTACTTAAGTGTCATGTTTACTTGGTGTTGTAATCAAATATCAGTGGTTCTAAATAAAATATGTGTTTAAACCTAGAAATTAAAAAACGCTGAAATTGTGCCGCGCACAGGATTCGTGGAATTTGATTTTTAACGCGGTGAACAGGTTAAGAGTGAATTGTGTGTTGAATGAGTGGTTTACTATTACAAATGGGTGTCAATAAGTTAGGTGGGATGAAAATTAATATGCCTTAGAAATTTATTCTGAACCCTTTCGATAGTGACCAAATTGTTCACCGATAATCCAATATACTTCTTCCTAGTGATGAGTAAAGCACTGGTCATGTAGACTGTAAAAGCTTTTCCAACTCTCAAGGCGATCATCCTTTTGATGATGACGTTTAACTCAATTGTGACATTATTATTAGCGAGTATGCTTTGTCTACGATGTGTGCAGTCATTTTATAATACAACGTGCGTGTTACAGGACAGGCAAGCCCTTCAACCCACTGCTGGGGGAGACGTACGAGTGTGACCGCATGGACGACTTGGGCTGGAGAGCTATCTCCGAACAGGTGACATATACATTTTATAATACAACGTGCGTGTTACAGGACAGGCAAGCCCTTCAACCCACTGCTGGGGGAGACGTACGAGTGTGACCGCATGGACGACTTGGGCTGGAGAGCTATCTCCGAACAGGTGACATATACATTTTATAATACAACGTGCGTGTTACAGGACAGGCAAGCCCTTCAACCCACTGCTGGGGGAGACGTACGAGTGTGACCGCATGGACGACTTGGGCTGGAGAGCTATCTCCGAACAGGTGACATATACATTTTATAATACAACGTGCGTGTTACAGGACAGGCAAGCCCTTCAACCCACTGCTGGGGGAGACGTACGAGTGTGACCGCATGGACGACTTGGGCTGGAGAGCTATCTCCGAACAGGTGACATATACATTTTATAATACAACGTGCGTGTTACAGGACAGGCAAGCCCTTCAACCCACTGCTGGGGGAGACGTACGAGTGTGACCGCATGGACGACTTGGGCTGGAGAGCTATCTCCGAACAGGTGACATATACAACCTTCTCGTATACACACTATATCTATTTGAGTCATTAGAGGGACTTCATACATATTGGGTTGATGCAAAAGTTATGACCGTTTTTTATGATCCCAGGTAAAAAAAATCCTAGGTAAGAAATGATGAATAGTATCTTCTTTTAAATGATTCCATTGTATAAAGGATGCTTTCCCTCTACTTTCTATTCAGTTTTGGCCTGGCCAGAGTACAGTGAAGAGCCCTTGTATTTTGTCAAAATGTCGGTCGATAAAGTGCATTTACGTCATTGTTTACTTTATGAATTCCGTAAAGACAATACCGCGAGTCTGGCAACCAAAAACAATTGCGAAGTGTATTGAGCAGATGTCATCAAAGTTCGCCAGGTACAAAGATGATTTACAAAATTCCGATCTGGGGATATTTCACTAATTGTTTTTCACTAATTTTTCACTAATTTTTCACTATTGTGTATTTTTAACTCTCGGAATGCAATCAAACATTTACAACAAAACGATATTGTCAGCAATTATCCAAATTAAACATCGCCCTTCAAAAGGATAGACCAGAATTGGTAAACAGAAAAGGGGTAGTGTTTCATCACGACAACGCGCGACCACATGTGGCTATGATGACCCAACACAAGCTAAATGAGTTGAATTGGGATGTTATCAAGCATCCACCGTATTCTCCAGATCTTGCTCCTTCCGATTTTCATTTATTCCAATCACTGCAAATTTTTTTAAATGATAAAAAATTTGATACAATAGAGCAGGTAAAAACATCCCTTACTACATTTTTCGCATCAAAATCCACGGAATTTTACACTAATGGTATTAATAAGTTGATAGAAAGATGGGAGAAGGTTATAAAAACTGATTGAAATTATATAATTGATTAAATAAATAATACAAATCTAAAAAAAAAAAGTTTAATTGTATATGTAAAAAACGGTCATAACTTTTGCATCAACCCAATACATTAGTACGGTACCCGTCGACAAATCCAAATTGAAGAGCATTGTTGTCAGATAATATTGTCTACGGCCGGCTCCAGTTGTCAGTCTTGAAGTTGTGAATCACTGGAGTGGGCGGGTAACTTAGTTATTTAATGAATTATGTACCAGGTCTGTACCTATGAAACCGGATTTTTTTTATAGAAAATACACATTTATTGTATGAAAATGGTAAAAAATATTTTATTCAAAGTATTGCCCATCGCTAGCTACACATGTTTCCCATCTGTCTGGCAATTTGTGGATGCCACGCCAAAAAAACTGTTGCTCTTTTGAGGCAAACCAATCATCGAGCCATTTTCTTACATTTTCGTAAGAAGTGAAGCGCTGCTCAGCAAGTGCGTGTCCCATCGATGCAATTAAGTAATAATCGGATGGAGCCAAGTCTGGTGAGTAAGCCGCATGTGAAAGTATCTGCCGACTAAAGGCCTCAATCGTTTCCTTGTCATCCAACATCCTTCCTCATCCAACAATGCTTGCAATTCGGCGTCTTCAAACTTTCTCGGTGGTCATCCACGTTCTTCGTTTCTAACGTCAAAATCGCCACTTTTGAATTTTTTAAACCACTCACAGCACTGTGATTTACCAAGAGCATGCTCACCGTAAGCTTCGACAAGCATTCGATGCGATTCTGCAGCAGTTTTCTTCAAATGGTAACAGAAAATCAATGTTGTCAGCAAACCGTAGTTTTCAGGCACAAAAACAGACATGTTCAACGCTATGAAAACATATGTTGTTGTATTAAACTTACATTCTTTGACAAATGTAAACACAAAAAAAGGCGCCAATGACGCGGTTTCATTGGTACACACCTGGTAAATCCATAAGAGATATGTATATATATATTTTTTTTTTTTTTATCCACTTTGCACGGATTTCTCCTGTTACACAAAGAGGGTCTGCTTCTAGCGTTAGCTTATTCGTTAGGAATAATATCAGCCAGAAGAAAGAACTGAAATTAAATGTGGATGTGTGGAAGGACAACGCACATTAGATATAGTCCCAATGCGTTGAACTGACCAAGTGAGACACACAACAGGACTACCC